>OY728163.1:1449736964-1450458839 GCA_963277665.1 Viscum album | reverse complement strand
CCGGTAGCATAAAATTACAATGAAACAAAAAACAATAATCATATAAATACTTCACCAATACTTAATTAAATATAAATTTCAAGAGTCTTGGTTAAATCCCCCGATATTACAAGTCATACCACTTTATTATGGCATGCCGAGGGTGGTGGAAAGTTTGTGGAATGTGGACTTTTCCACCCTTTATCTGAAATGGTACCCATCTTGATTGCCTCTGATAGATGTTTCAAAAAACGATTCTAGGATGAAATATTTTAGTGGTCCATAGAAGAATAAATTGAAACCTAGATTTCCCCTAACATACTATTAAATTTGATCCCAATTGGATAATTTCTTCGATATATGATCGAAATGGTGGGCTATTTTCTGGGCTAGAGAATCTGGCCAAGCATTCCATCTTCAACTTGGGCTTCCTGGAACTACATTCAAACATCAAAGTTAGATCTGGAAATAGTTTAATGAAATGTTACCCATGATTTCCTATATCTAAAGTTCAAATTTTATCATCATTGGGATTTTATCATAGACTCTACTGTCATTTTATTGGGCTGTTATCTAGTTCACTTCACCTGAAATGTTCTTGGTTCAAGGCCCACTTTGGTCATCTTCATAATTGGAACTTTAATAGATCCATAAGGATAGAATGTTTCTTATAGAATGGGATACCTAAAAATAAAATATTAAAATAAAATCAAGACAATTTTGTATTTTAGGAAGTGTTCAAATACATAACATGTAATAGTGAATTTTAAGAAGGAATTATAAATATTTAAGAAAATAAGTTCAAATTATAAAACAAACTAGTAAAAACGTTTTTGAACATTGAATAAAATGCATATTATAATATAAAAAATTAATATTATCCACTTTTAGTGCCTAATAATACCACTCAACTTGAGTTTTTATAGTACTGAGCAAAATGTATCTCAAAAATATGAAATCACTTTTCCAAAAACATTTTAATATACAATTTATCCAAAATACCTCATACCAAAAAATTATGAAACCCATAAAAATATTTTAACATAAGGAAAATTCATAAGTATATACCAATTATAATCCCAATACCATTATTTTGATCAAATTTATTACCACATTTCATCCAATTTCAATTAAGAACAATGATGTGTTATTCATCATAATATACACAGGGGTTCATTTTTATTCAAGGGGGAATAGGTGGAAGTTCTTGGTGGAATAACATTTTAATATTAAGATGATTAGTCATTTTTTTCACTTTTCCTAGTAATTGAAATGGAAATCAATCAGGTCGACCCATATAGCAAGACTTTGCCGATGACTCTTAGGATCAAAGACCTTAGGGAAAAAAGTGAAGCTCACATACTCAGGCATCATCTCGAGTTAACTCAGTAAAAATAAATTCCAATTATGAAAAATAGAGATAAAATTCCAAACTATGGGATAGAAAACTATGGTGTCATGATCCCCAAGTTCTAAAATCCACACCTTAGGTCATTCCATTACTTTATTGGAAAATTTATTATTGTTTTTTAAATACCCATTTTAAAATTAAAATGATCACCAAACCTATGCCATTTATTATGGGACCCTAAGAACTTAAACTAATACCCCCAAATCGAAAGGATGTGAATTGTGATTTTTTTATTAAATGGATAAAAATATAAATGGCGAAAAATAACATTAGATAGCCATGATTTCCAAAATTTATGATCATGAACTTAAACATGGATTAAAATTAGAATCAAGGCATGTAAATTTCTTTGATATTTAGTTTCAAAGTTTACAATGTGTATTATCACGTTCAAGGTTAAAGAAATGTTTAATTCCATTAACACACATTTTAATCATTTCGAATCTTTTTTTTAAAATTTTTGTTGTTTTTGTTGTTTCTTTATGCACATTTTTTTTATTTCACCCCCTCCTCAACTTATAATAACAATGTCCCTAGTGTTTGAAGAAAAGAAAATTCAAAAGGGGTAGAGGCATATAATAGTAGTTACAAAATGAAATTTGAAAATGAGAATCATGGAATGAAGTCACCTAGTAATTGAAGTTAAATTTCATGCTCCTCTTGTTTAATCACTTTATGTCTATGTTACTCACAAAATTGTCATCAAGGATGACATTTTGTGTTTGTAAAACTATATGAAATGTGTTTTTACTAAAAATTCATCAATCTCAGCAACCCATAAATCTTACACACCAAAAAAATTAAGATACAATGGAAATATCGTGAGGTTCCCTTAACTAAAAAAATAAACACAAGAAGAAAGGATAAAAAATGCACCTGTTTATTTTGAAACTCTAAACTTTGAGTCAATGTACAGGTCAAAGCCAGGTTACCTCCTTGAAAGAACTTTTTTTAATGTCATTATCTAGATTGGAACCCCAAAATTACCCAATAACAACTTTAAAAATTTAAAGGATTGGATTTCCCCCCACTTATACTAGATTGAGATTGATAAATTGTTTAGAATATATTTCAAGTAAAAACATATGGGGTCAAATGAGTGGGAAAATCAATGGAACATAAGAAATGGTTGATCCAATTTATTATATAGTATTTCCCAAGACATTGAGGATAATCACATATTTATTGGTTTTAATAGAAGAAACAATAATGACCAAAATGTTTTGGATATCCCCAATGAATTAAAAGTTTAGGGAGGGTTGAAAGGCCTTATGCTCAAGTTTGAGTTGATCCAAAGTAATTGAGAATGATTGGGAGTTAGAAACAATATTTATTGATTCATTTATAACCAATGTTTTTGCCACAATTTTTTTTGGTTTCATGAAAGGAATGGGTAAAAATTGGGAGTTCATGATTTCATCTAAGGGTTAAATGATATATGGTTCTAAAATATCATTAATGGAGATAGATTTTGGGGATTCAATCTAAGAAGAAAATTTTCCATCATGTGAATAAAAAAATCACTTTCCTTTTTACCTAAACAACCATAAAAAATTCCTTCATCCTATTTGGATATCCCACATTCAAATTTTGTTTCTTCTATATTTTCATAAGATGTTTATGGGAAACTTGACACTCCACATAAGGTCAAGGAAGGGATAGTCTATGTAGGGATGGGTGACCCAAAATTTTTTATACTTTGTGATTTTAATATCAAAGGTGAAACATAATAATTCATTATATCCATTTGATTACAAAATTATTCAAGAAATTTAGGAGAAAAATATTTTATAGGAGGTTGAACATCATGAAATTCCCTAAGATTGATTTTTTTAACCATCCTTGAGAATGATGAAAATTTATCCTTTAAAAATTCATCATACCAATTATTGTAAATCTCACCGGGTGTGGTGTAACCATTCAATGTTTGATAAAAAATTCCCTAAGTTAGGGGCTTCCCAATATAAATTTACATTTTGATTCCAGGAAAGTTTTATGATGGGGAAGTTTTGAAGATACTCCATTAGAGTAGACTAAAATCAGGATTCTAGATTCTCAGGACACACACAAATAGAAAGGGGAAAAGATAAGAAAAACGGGGCTAAGAAAAGAGAAATGGGGGAGAGTAGAATGAGTGTTAATATGAATTACTTGGGTCCCCAAAAATGGTACCAAAAATTGGTCTCTTCCAAATTCACCCAAGTTTTTAGGGTTAAATCAGTCACTTTTAGTGTAACCTGAGTTGTCAAATCCTCAATGACTTAATAAGAAACCTATAAACATGCACATTATATAGATTGTTTTTTTTACTATGAAGTGGCCAACTTTGGGTTTATTTCAGATGTGTTTTAATGATAACTAAGAGAACTATGTGAATTAAAATTATGAGAATGGATTGATAATATGATATTGCAAAGCGTTTATTGGATGAATTCCATTCTAAATTGTTTCAATTTCATTAACATAAAAAGAATTCATCTAATGAATTCAAACTAACCTCGTAATTTATTGGTTACACACATTATAAAATATATGATAATCACCATAAACTTGGAGTGTCATTTTCATGAGGAATCCAATAAAAAGGATCTTATTATAATATAAAGTGGGGCGATAAAATTCAATACATAAGAGGAAGAAGAAAATAATTGAATGAAAAAATAAAATAAATGAAATTATTAAACATTTATAGAGTGAGAAATAACATCCAATAGATCCCCTTGGTACTCCCTTGGAACAAAACATAAGAGGTTTATCCCTCCATTGATTCCATTATCTTAATAGAAGTGGGAATTAGACTCTTGAGGGTGGAATTGAAGAATTAAAAACAATAAAATAACAAACACTCCACTATTTTGAAAATGATTTATCTCTTTGATGTGTGAATAAATGAACACCTTAATGAAATAGTATCAACATGTTAATAAAAATAATATAAAATAAGAATAATAAGATGTTTTATTAAGAGACTAAGGTGATTCAAATAACTTACAATTAAAATAAGAATGTTACAAAGACAAAGTGGAAGATTAAAATTAAAATTAAACAAAATTCAAGAATCATCTAAATCCTTCACAACTACTACCTTAAATAGTAATTTAAAGAGTATTGGTTGATCCCCCTATAATTTCCTAGACCTTTCCACTCCATTACTTTGTGAGAAATCTGGTGTTTGAGGTGTCTGAGGAATTTATGGTGACTCTTTTCAACACATTGCAAAATTTCCACTTTTCTAAGTTTTATAACTGTACCTTATCCCAATTGTGCCTCATGCCAATGATGTCTCACCCTGATGATGAATCACTAGCATTGTCTCACCCTAGCAGTGGCTCACTAGTGGTGTCTCACCCTGGCGGTGGCTCACTGGCAGTGTCTCACCCTAGCGGTGTCTCACCCTAGTGGTGCCTTGCTGATAGTAGCTCACTCTAGCAGCATCTCACCCTGGTGGTGGATCATTGACAGTTTATCATCCTAGAGGTGGCATAATAGTAGCATCTCACCCTATATTTCACTCACTGGTGGTGGCTCGCTTAAGTCTGCTTATCCGGTAGTGCCTTGTCTGGCGGTGTCTCGCTAGCAGTGTCTTGTCTAGTAGTGCTTGATCTGACAGTGTCCCACTGGTGGTGCCTTATGAACAATGTTCCCAGTTCTTCTATTTCCCCCCTTTTTACATCTTTCTTTGACAAAAAATGAGTATAATTCCTTATTTAAAAGGATTTGGGACCTATTCAAAGGCCATAAATTCTATATTTAATTCTCTAAGGGTCTGGAGAATTTTAAATGGTCAAAACGTGTTGTCTTCGCTAGATCAACCTATAATAGAAAATAAAAACTCTATATAACCCTATGAATCTCTTTAGATCTTTTTGAATATGAGATATATTTCCCCTTGTTCATTCCTTCTTTATCTCTCTTTATATGGGATGTTCCAAATCCTTCTTCCTATAGGAGTCGAGTAACTTGTTTCTATAACAACCCTGCTTTTTATTACACACTTAAACATGATTTATTACAAAAAATATTCACTTTATACAAAATGGAAGATCGATAGGTCTAGTGTATTTAATACTTAGGAACATTACATAATAACTCAAAACATAAAACACACAACATATTTATTGAAAAATTCCTTTACATAACCACGACATTCCCTCGTACTTAGCATTTCATGGGATAACTTGAGGACATACATGTGAAAAGGGTGAGCTATAAATACCAGTAAGGGAGTAAACAAGGCATAAAATGAATAATACAATACATTTTAGGAAATAGGCATATCAATGGTACATAAAAGAAACATTAACATAAAGTCATGATATATCATGATTATTATAACATGGAAATGTGGCAATAACACTTAACATGGAATTAGCATGAACCAAGGCTCATTGCACATGGATCATGAGTAAACCCTCATTAAACTTGAATTATCATGATTAAATCCTCATTTAACTTGAAATATCATGAGTAAATCCTTGTTTAACTTGATGTATGATGATACTAATCATTTCCCAATGCATTTGAATGCTATCAGGGCACACCCTTATTAAACACTTCATTTCGTGCATAAGTGTGTCACATGGATCATATAACATGGAATCATTCAACATAATCATTTATTCAATGATAAAGGAATGTGGAATACATAAATTAATCTCTATAATCAATAATTAAATGTGCATAAATGTGAATACCCTTGATAGATAAATGGGCATGTTATTCACTACACAATGACTTTGGATTGGAAAGTCCCGGTGCAATTTCAGCAGTATAACAGTGTGATATAAGAATTCCTAAAAAAGGATGATGAGAGAGAAAGTTATATCTCAAAATATGTACATTAAATGGATAGTAATGCGGTTATATTGATACATTTACCAACAAATGTAATTGAATTTAGATTTATAATACAATAGAACTGCTTGAATGTAAATGAGAAGAGTGAAATACGTTACGAAATTTTTTCATGGTAACAGGTGTACATGGGAGGCATTAATAAGAGATAAATGAGTATCTCATCATTAAAATATAAATAAGTAAGTATGTGGGAGGTGCGAAACCATACCCAAACATTTAAAATTGAAAATAAAAGGGCATAATAATATTAAGAAACTTGGATAAAATGAGAAAGGAAGGAATCCCTTACTTGGAAGTGTGATCCCAAAGGCTTGGGAGATGCTTGAGAGAAGCTTATTAGGAGATTGGGGAACCTTGGGAGGATACTAGAGAAAGGAGTGAGTAGTTTGGACAAACTCTAAAATCTTTGAGTGAAGAGGAAGTGGGAGCTTGGGTGGGTTTATATAAGAAAGGAGAGGGAATTCAGTATTATTTAAGTTTGGGTCACCACACATTAAACTAATCCAAACCACAAACCAGAACATGGTTTTTGGCCATGATTTTTTCCCAAGAGGATTGGAAAACAATATTTTATAAGGCAAATGGCTGAAATTCTTAAAATACTAGGCTTTCTTAGGTGGAGGTGAGTCACACCCTCAAGGAAATCAATTTAAAAAGCTAAATGTTTTATAAGTCTTGGATTGTCCACTAAAGCTTTTTAAAAAAATAAAACAGATGTAAAATAACATTATTTTAATGGTAAAACATATATTTTCCGAACATAATGTCTATATTATTTTATTACATCACTATTGTGTCATTATGATGTCATAAAACACATTATATATTTAAACAGTATTTAATTTTTACCCAAAAATTTGACTGTTTTAGAAAATTATGAAAAATTCACCGTTGGATAATTTCTACATCCTCATTCCAAAAATAATATTAATTTTATTAAAATAATTTTCTTAATATGTGAATTTTTACTTCTAAAATATAAATTTACATTTATCTAAAATTCATGGGTTTTCACAAAAACAGCTTTCAAACCTTAATAAAAATTACAATTGTATTCACAAAAATTATACAATCATTTATACTTAATAAAAAGTAATTTAACGATAATAATATTTTATTAAAATATTATTTAATTCAAAAATCTATTAATTTATCAAAATAGATTTCTTAGTTTAATATTAACTAAAAATAGTATTTGTGCTTTAAAAAAACCATTTAAAAAGTAAAAATAATAAAATGAATGTATATTCTTTATTATATACCAAAATAATGCACATAATCATAGTGATAAGGTCTTGTTACATAACCCCTTATAACACCTGCATAAGACTAAAGGGTAAGATGTGTGATGGTGACAGACTCTTTGGGTGGCTCGGATAACATCGCTCGGGTGATAATCTCTATCAACTTCCACTTCTACCAAAGGTGGTTCCATTAGAGCTTAACATGTTGAATTTAAGCTTGGGATTGGTCAATATCAATGACCAATGATGCCACATCCTTTCTGAGCTCCAAAAAATGGGCTTTGTATGGGTAAAGTCTTCTGGATGAGGCCATCACTTCCTTTGTCTGAGTAAATTGGATTTGTTAAAGCCCTATATTTATACTAATCATGTGATCACTATTCAACAACTATATTAGAAATGGTCACAATTATTAATGGTATTTTAAAATCCAAAAACAGAAAACCAAATAAGTTCATATTTTATATAACCATTTCACATAATAAGACATTTAATTATACCAAGAAGAATTTTCATTGATAGAAGTTTGGGTTGTTACAATATTCCCCCCCTTAAGAAATTTCTCCCTTAAAATTTCCTTTTCCCACACTAAAAAGATGAGGGTAACACTGCTTCATCACTTCCTCCAATTCCCAAATTTCTTCTTCAAACTTTTTGTTGTGCCACAACACCTTGACAAGGGGTATTGTCTTATTTTGTAGAACTTTTCCTCTATGATCTAAGATCTTCACTGGTTTCTCCTCGTAAGAATGATAATACTCTAACTGTACTACCTCTAAGAGAGTATATGTGTAGGGTCTAGTATTTACTTCCTTAAGAGGGATATATGAAAGACATCCTGTTCTTTGGCCATGGTGGGTGGAAGTGATAGTCGATAAGCCACAACCCCAACACGATCAAGAATCTTGAAGGGGTCGATGTACCTAGGAATTAACTTCCCTTTCTTTCCAAACCTCATGAACTTCTTCTATGGATATATGAATAGAAATACCATGTCTCCATCTTTGAACTCAAGGTCTCGTCGACAGTTATCTTCATAACTCTTCTATCGACTTTGGGCTACCTTGATATGATGTTGAATGGTTTTCAACTTCTCCACCATTTCTTCGACCATTTTAGGTCCTAGCTGCTTACGCTCACTGAATTAATCCCAACACACCAGTGTTCTGCACCTTTTCCCATAAAGGGATTTATATGGTGCCATTCAGATGCTTGAGTGGAAACTGTTATTGTAGGAGAATTCAAGTAGTTGAATATATTGGTACCATCCTACTTTGAATTCCATATAACATGATATTAACATATATTCTAGTGTTTGGATTGTTCACTCATATTGACCATATGTTTGAGGATTATAGGTCATACTGAAGTTCAGTTCAGTGCTTAGATCATGTTGGATAATTTTCCATAAATTCAAGGTGAATCTAGGATCAGGACCATATACAATAGATAGTGGTACTCAATGCATCCTTACCACTTCTTTGATGTAAATACATGTAATTTGATCCAATGAGAAGTCCTCTCGAATCGCGATGATGTGATCTATCTTCTTAAGATGATCCACAATGACCCATATATCATTGTTTCCTATGGATGTCCTTTTAATTCCAGTGACAAATTCCATGGTAATGTTGTCCCACTTCTATGTTAGTATGGAAAGTGGTTGCATAATTCCCTTAGACTTTTACCTCTCGGCCTTCACTTGCTGACATACCGGGCACTTTGATGTATATTTAGCAATCTACCTTTTCATATTGTCCAAACAAATTTTTTTTCAGAGATCTCGATACATCTTTGTGCTCCCTGGGTGAATAGAGAAGGTTGAGCTATGCACGTCATCCAGAAGCTCCTTCTTTACCTCTGGATCAGATGGTACACATAATTATGACCCAAATCTTAAAATTCTATCCTTTTCAACCATGAACTATAAGGATTTCACATTTTTGATAGCTTCCACCCTTTTTATAATTTCCACATACTTTCTTTGAGCATCCTTTATTTTCTCGATGATGGACGGTTGAGAAATCATTTGAGAAAGGATTGGTGATGTTCCTCCCTTAATGATTCCCATGTCTATCCTTTGAAAGTCTAAGAAGAGTGGATCCTTTTCAATTGTCATCATTGATAAAGATATAGGATCATTTCTACTTAGAGCATCCACCACCTTTTTTCCTTACCGAGATGGAAGTGGATTGAGTAGTCATAATCCTTGATGAGTTCTATCCATCTTCATTGGCGCATATTAATCTCTTTTTGTGTGGATATATATTTCAGGCTCTTATGATCAGTATATATCTCACACTTCTCCCCATATAGATAATGTCACCATATTTTAAATGTCAATATCACAACTTCCAACTCCAGATCATGCATGGGATAGTTTTACTCATGGATTTTCAGCTGCCTTGAGGTGTAGGCTATTACTTAATCATTCTTCATCAACAAACAAACCTGGACCTTCTTCTAAGAATCACTACATACCATAAAAAGGTATCCACTCGTGGGTAATGTGAGCACAGATGTAGTGATAAGACTCTTTTTTAACTCTTTGAAACTCTCTTCGCATTCATAACTCCAAGAAAAATTTACTCCCTTCTGAGTTAGCTTGGTAAGAGGGCTGGAAAATCATGAGAAATTTCTCACAAATCAACAATAATATCCATCTAACCCCAAGAAGCTAAGGATATCCATTACCGATGTTGGCTTCAACCATCCCTTAATTGCAGTTGTCTTGGAGGGATCCACAGATATCCCATTTCTTGTAATGATATGACCCAATAATGATACCTCCTTCAACTAGAACTCACACTTGCTATACTTTTCATAGATATTCTCCTTTCACAAGGTCTCTAGTACAGTTCTAAGATGCTCCTCATGATCCTCCTAGGTTTTAGAGTATATAATAATATTTTCTATAAAGACTACCACAAATTTTTCAAGTTAATATCTAATGACTCTATTCATCAAGTCCATGAAGATTGCTAGAGCATTGATGAGTCAAAAAGGCATTACTATGAATTCATTGTGCTTGTATCTTGTATGAAAAGCAGTCTTAGTTATATCCTCATTCTTCACCCTCACTTGGTAACATCCTGATCATAGATCTACCTTGGAGAAGTATTGTGATCCACGCAGCTGATTGAACAAGTCATCAATTTGAGGTAGATGATACTTTTTCTTTATCTCGATTTTGTTCAGATCATGATAATCAATGTAAATATGCATTGAACCATCATCCTTCTTGATGAAGGGGATTGGAGTACCCCATGGTGAGTCACTTAGGTGTATAAAACCTTTATCCAGATTCTTCTGTAATTGTTTCTTCAGCTCCTCAAGCTATATAATAGCCATTCTATACAGAGTCTTGGATATTGGCAATGCCCCAAGTATACTGTCAATTGAGAATTCAACATCTCTTCTAGGAAGAAGACCAAGCAATTCCTTGGGAAACACTTCAGCGAATTCCCTCATAATAGGCATGTCTTCAAGGATGGTCACCTCCTTTGACTCAATCATCTGATCCAGATACACATGCTCATAGGGAAGTAATATCCATGCTTAAGATGATGGTGCTAAGGAAGATTTATCTTCCTCCTTGCACTTTTATATAACCGGGTGTCAATTCTCCATATGGAGAGTGATTTCCCTCTCATAGTAATTTATATTGGCTCTATATAAGGAAATCCAATCCATGTCGATAATGGCATAAAATTGCACCAGAGGGAGTATGATGAGGTTTTTTGGGAAGTTCAATCCACCGATTATGATAGAGGAGGTGTTATATTCCTGGGATGAAATGATTGCCCCATTTTCTGTACTCACCAATATCTTTACTTCCATGATTTGTGGTGGTGTTGTGATTGTTCTACTAAACTTTTAGGATACAAAAGAATGCGTTGAACCAGAATAAAAAAGTATGTTCTCTAATCTTGAATGAATAACTAGCGTACTTGTCACCAATTCATTTTCGAGGTTCAATTTGGCGGTTGTGATGGAAAAATATCACCCTTTCTTCCTTGGAGATTGTCGGTTGCCTCTGAAAACCCATGGCTTAGGTCATTGATTTAAAGGTGACCTGGTTATTTGTAGTTAAAGCAATGAACAACACATTGAGGTTCGAATAGAGCGTTCCTCTCCTCTATTGCAGCCACATTTTTTTCTTATCGGTAGTTAACGGCTAGGTGACCTTCTCTTCCACACATAAAGCATTTCCTTTTCCCCTTCAAGCAATTTTCAAGGTGCTTATTTCTACACCTTTGGCAAGTGGGGTGCTGGAGTTTCTTAGAACCGTTGGATTTATCCATTGGACTACCGGAATTGAAGTCCAAATTACCCTTCTTATCCCCATGATAACCCTGAGATTATCCAATCTCCATTTCGACCTTGAGGGAACATCAGACAATTTCCTCATAGCTGTCGATGTCATGAATCGCCAGGGCTTTCCGCAAGCTAGGTTTCAGCCCACCAAAGAAGCGATCAACCTTGAATTCGGGGGTAACAATTATGCTGGAGACGTATCGTGATATCCTTGTGAATTTTTCCTCATACGCTCTAATGGATTCATCATCTTTTTTCTTGAGGGAAAGTAATTCCCTTTCCCTCTTTAGTTGTAGGGTGCATGGAAAATATTTATCTAAAAACATCTTCCAAAAATCATTTTATTCCAACGCCTCGATCTACTCCTCAGGCTTCATATTTTTGATCAATGCCCACCATTGATCGCCTTCTCCCTTCATACGATAATCAGCCTGAATAACCTTATCTTATTCAGACCAGTGAAGGATGAATAATATCTTTTCAATGGAGTTGATCCATTGTTCAGCGATTGAGGGATCATATGATCCATTAAAAGTAGGAGGCCTTTATCTCATGAATCTTTCGATAGGGACTTGTTCTTTCTTGGGGGGGGGGGGTTGAACATTCCTCTTGACCCATGTTTCTATTCAAATATTGAGTTAACTGAGAGAGTATCATGACAAATTTCACAATTCCTACTCCCATCAGATTGGGCATCTCATTAGAACAATATTTACATTGGTCTTTGAATCGGTTGTTAGCCCGAGTCCTCCTATTACCGGCCATGGGCTGGAATAAAAGGAAAGTTAGGGGTAAAACATAAAGGGTAATATAAGGACAAAAATGGATGAATTATAAATATATTTTATCTCGTTAACTTATGAATATATAGGCTTCAATCTATGTTATCCATGATCTACTTTTTAACAAATATTCTCAGGAGATTTTTTTTTAATTCCCTTAATAATGGTTTATACTAAGCTTGTGAATTTACAAAATCATATCCCCTAGGAGTATCGTAACCAAGAGTGCCACAAAGACTATTGTCATCTACCAGGATACCTTGAGTCAAGCCCAAAACTCTTTTTTAGAGCTTTCACTCCTAGGTACATCTGTGCTAGAGACGCCTCTACCTGCTCGTATCCAGACAAGGATGTATTTGCTTGATAAACCACTTACTCAATACTCACAAAAATATAGGGATGTTTTTACTATACTTAGTCTTGTCTCTAAGTCTTAACTAGGGTTTTCTAATCATAATCCCAAAAATAAATAAACCTATCCTCTGTTACCAACTATAGCAACTCTTATTTTTATTACACACTTAAACATGATTTATTACATAAACTCTTCACTTGATAAAACATGGAATATTGAGAGGTATAGTGTCTTTGGGGATTAGGAACATTAAATAACAACTTAAAACATAAAACACACATCACATTTATTTAAAACATTCTTTACATAACCACGACATTCCATCGTACTTAGCATTGAATGGGATAACCTGAGGACATACATGTGAAAAGGGTGAGCTATAAAGCCCAGTAAGGGGGTAAACAAGGAATAACATGAAGAATAAAATAAATGTTAGAAAATAGGCATATCAATGTATCATAAAAGAAACATGAACATAAAGTCATGATATAGTATGATTATCATAACATGGAAATGTGGCAACAACACTTAACATGGAATTAGCATGAGCCAAGGATCATTGCATATGGATCATGAGTAAACCCTCATTGCATTTGAATTAGAATGAGTAAATAATAATTTCAATTGAATAAGAATGAGTAAATCCTCATTGCACTTGATGTATCATGATACTAATTTTTACCCAAATGCATTGGAGTGTTATCTGGGCGCACCCTTCTTAAACATTTCATTTCATGCATAAGTGTTCCACATGGATCATATAACATCAAATCATTCAACATTGTCATTTATTCCACGATAAAGGAATGTGGAGTACATAAATTAAATATTATAATCAATAAGTAAATGTACATAAAGGTTAATACCCTTGATATAGAAATTGACATGGTATTCACTACACAATGACTTTGTCTTGGAAAGTCGTAGTGCAATTTCAGTAGCATAACAACATGATATAAGAATTCATAAAAATGGTTGATTAGAGATAAATGGATGTCTCATCATATGTACATGAAATGGATAGTAATGGGGTCATATAGATACATGTAACAACAAATGTAATTAATTTTATATTCGTAATATAATATAATTTCTTGAATTTAAATGAAAAGAGAAAAATACCTTATAGAATTTCGGCATGGTAACAGGTGTACATGGGAGGCATTAATGAGATAGAAATGGGTCTATAATCATTAAAACATAAATAGGTAAGTATGGGGAATGTTATAAACCATAAACAAACATTTAAAATTGAAAACAAAAGGGCATAAAAATAGTATGAAACTTTGAAAAAATGATAAAAGAAGGAACCCCTTACTTGGAAGTGTGATCCCAAAGGCTTGAGAGAGGCTTGAGAGAGGCTTCTTGGGAGACTGGGGAACCTTGGGAGGATCCTAGAGAGAGGAGGGATGAGGTTGGACGAACTCCAAAGGCTTTGAGTGAAGAAGACATGGTATCTTGGATGGGGTTATATTGAAAAGGAGAGGGAATTCATTAATATTTAGGTTTGGGTCACCACACATTAAACCAATCCAAACCACAAACCAGTCCCTAGTTTTGGCTCTTGGTTTTTGCTAAAGGGGAGTGGAAAACAATATTTTATAAGTCAAATGGCCTAAATTCTTAAAATATTAGGCTTTCTTATGTGAAGGTGAGTCACACCCTCAAGGAAATCAATTTAAAAAGATAAAATGTTTTATAAGTCTTGGAGGGTCCACTATAGCTTCATAAAATAAATAAAAAAAAACCTAAAATCACATTATTTTAATTTTAAAACATATATTGTCCAAACAGAATGTTTATAGTATTTTATTACATCACTATGGGTCATTATGATGTCATAAAACCCATTGTATATTTAAACAATATTTAATTTTTACCCAAAAATTAGACTGTCTTAGAAAATTATGAAAATTCACCGTTGGATAACTTCAACATCCTGATTCCAAAAAAATATTAATTTTATCCAAATAATTTTCTAAATATGTGAATTTTCAATTTTAAAATATAAATCGACATTTATCAAAAATTCATTGGTTTTGGCAAAAACAACTTTCAAACCTTAATAAAAATTACAATTGTATTCATAAAAATTATACGATTATTTATACATAATAAAAAGTAATTTAAAAAAAAAATATTTTATTAAAATATTATTTAATTCAAAAATCCATTAATTTATCAAAATATATTTCTTAGTTGAATATTAACTAAAAATACTATTGGTGATTTAAAAAAACTATTTACAAAGTAACAATAATAAAATGAATGTATATTCTTTATTATATACAAAAATAATGAAAATAATCACAGTGGTAATGTCTTGTTACATAACCCCTTATAACACCCACATACGACTGAAGGGTAATTTGTGTGATGGTGACAAACTCTTGGGGTGGCTCGGATAACATCACTTGGGTGGTAATCTCTATCAACACCCACTTATCCCGTAGGAAATTCTGTTTGAGCTTAACATGTTGAACCTCAGATTGGGCTTAGTCAAGAGAGAAGCCCAAAAATTCCACCACCTTTCTGAGCTCCAACAAATGGGCTTTGTAAGAGGCAAGTCTACTAGATGAGGCCATCACTTCCTTTTTTTAGTAAACTGGATTTGTTAAAGCCCTATATTTGTAATAATCATGTGATCACTATTCAACAACTATATTAGTGGCGGTCACAATTCTTAATGGTATTTTAAAATCCAAAAACATAAAATCAAAGAAGTGAATAGTTAATATAACCATTTCACATAATAAGACATTTAATTAGACCAAGAGGAATTTTCATTGATAGAATTTTGGGTCGTTATAGTTTCTATAGTTGGGTTGTGATTCCCTGGAGGGTTACCTAATGTGTGTGCACCCCTGTTTTTTGTACAACCAAGAAGTGCCAATCATTCTTCTTCCTGGTAGGATTTAATTTGTATTTCAAAATTGTGTATCATGTGGGATGGGAATATAGATGTTTTCCCTTGCGAATATAGTTGATTCATAATTAATAAGGACAATATAATTTTTTTAAGAATCAATATACATGTGATGGGGAAAAGTGACACATGATCTTGTTGTGTTATTGTTATTGTTGATATTGTGATTTTTATGGGATAACTACCCACTAAAATTCATGGTTGTCAGGGTTCCTTGTTTGCACATGAGATGGTTTTTGGAATTCATGTTGTTTGGTTTTTTTGAATGCTTATATATAAAAGTTGGTTAACTATATATATTTAGATAATAAATGGATTCCCCAGGATCATACAATTTCTATGAAAACTCATAAATTAACAAGTGGAATTAAATAAGGTATGACTGATTAAATATGAAAATGTGTTTTTCCTTGGTATGTGAGGTGATGTAATGCATGGGATTAATTTAGTTTGTGTGTGGGTGGGAAGTGAACGAAATGTGGTTATACAATGGGGCTGTGATGGGTGTGGTGTGATTATTCAACATGTCTTCAGATTTTAGTTGTGTTGTAATTTGTTTCTTGATGTGTTTGTGAGTTGGGGGTTGGTTATGTTCATATGATGAACTGGTAAAATGAGTTTGAAGAAGGATAATAGTGTTTGTGTGGGTAATTTCTAGAGTCTTCTCCATTGATAACATTCATAAACCTTCACCCTGTATCTACGAGTTGTGGTAAGATGTGTCTTTAATGTGAATTTCATTAATTTACCAAGGCTATTCATCCCATGGATGACAATCAATGAATGTTACTATGTTTCTTGATATGCGTCATGTATGATAGTTTCCTGGGTAGTGATAGAATAAATAAATAATTTTATAATAAAGTTTGTAGTGACTTGGGTTGGTTTGGATAATGATATGAAAGTGGTTAATGAAATACTAAATGATGGTTCTATGATTAAATGCATTTGATGATAAATAATGAAATGAATGGGTATTTAACTTAGAGGGAATGCGAAGCTTCTTTAATTTATCAGGTCTCTTCACCTTTTGAAATGATTTTTGCAGATACTAAAAAAATAAATTTAGAGGTGGCAGCAAAAGTAAAGTTATTGTGAGATGTTTTGTTTGTTTGTGAACCAATATTTTGTGCTGGATTGTTTGATACTATACATATATTTTTATATTATATTTATTTCTATAATCACCCCACCCATGTTGACCACTATGTGCAAAATACCCGTATAGTCATGTGAGGGGTGTTTTTTCAGATATTTGGAGAGGAGTATGGATAGATGGATTCCCACTCTATTCCTCTATATCTTCCAGGAAAGGTAGGTATAAAATAGGCTGTGATGGATGGAGGTTTGTTAGTTATTTATATGGTGGTGGTGGTGGTGGTGGTGATGGTGGTGGTGGGAAAGAAATGATAGCCTAGGTGTTTTCAGGTGAGGCAATTTTTTCTTTCCTAGGTGTCTTCCGGATAAGTTGTGACCTGCTTTACTAGGTTTCTCTAGGATGATATGTGATGAGATGTGAAGAGATGTGATGTGGTGTTCTATGTTGGGTGGCCCAGATATTCGTGGGAAAGATGTGTTATGAGGCCCAGGTGTGTGCCGCGGGGGGGGGGGGGGGGGGGGGTTGTGTGGCCCAGGTGTGTACGGTAGGGATGTGATGTGGTATATGGAAGGGATGGGAGTGCTAGGATATACGACGTTGGCTGAGAGTGGCATACTAGTGGAAAATTCATGCAGGGTACCCTATCATCAATGTGATTTATAACATATTATATTACTTGACTTACGTTACTTGGTGAGTGTTCCTTGGCGAGGTTGTGTTTGGTTAGTATACCTATTTAGGTGTTGTTTGGTTCTGTTGATTTCTCATAGGGGAATTAGTATGCTTCTTTCACATGTACATGAGAGACTTTGGATTTCCTACTGAGTATACTTGTATGCTCACCCTACATATTTAAAACTGTTTTTAGGTTTCCGGGAGAATTATGTAGACTTTTGACCTTGGCCGTCGTTGAATCCGGTCAAAGTTTAATATTTATATTCCTACTAACTACAGTATATGTGGAAAGCAGGGTCGAACCCACAGGGAAGGTTAATTTGTCCACTACTAAACTAAAAACTTGGAAAACTCCACTGTTTTCAGCAGCAGAGTGGTTTTTCTAATTTTCACTTTTTATATTTTTATATCTTTTAATTTTTTTATGATTTTATGTACTTTAAATTGAAACTACACATCTATTGTAAACTTGTTCTACCTATACTAAAACAGAGTACAACTGGAAAATAAGGTGCATCAAAGAAAATAAAATGCTGATAAAGGAAAACAGTAAAGAATGCTCGGGGTTCATTCTAGTATACTGGTTTAAATTGTTTCTCCTTTTCATGAAAAAGTAATGCTTCTTACCACTGAATAAAAGTGAATTAGCTCCCTCCCCAGGAGTTAAGTCATGGAAATTGTACAACTTTGAGTTCGCCACTCCAAAGAAGTACAACTTCATAAAAATGATTTTAAAAGTCGACATAACACACTCTCTGTGATAAATGAAGTTTTCAATTTGAGTTTAATGTTTTTAGAAAAAAGGTTCTACAATCAAACTCGCCGAAAGATTGTAGGTGCATGAAATTCAGTCTTGTGGTGCAAAAAAGAGTATGGATTTAGAACTAATCTCACCAATCAATTCTAAACACATTAAAATGTTAAGTGAAAAGGATGAAAAAGATACCAGTAGAGCTATAACTCTCCCAAAACTAGAAGAATTAGCTAACTATATTGTTCATAATCACAACAGTAATAGGAAACATTATAGAAACAGAGTAAAAAAGTTTAAAACGCGATGGAGAAGGAACTCTATAATAATGCTCTGCTCCTGAGTTCCTGGACTGCACTGCTCAGCATCGTCCCTCGATCGTCTCCCCGGGTAAGTGTATGAATGCCTCCGTGAATCATGAATACCCCCCTCAAAGAATGATGCTTTCTCTGCTTAAGTAACTTCTGTCATCCTTTGCATGTCACCACCACATCTTCTACCGACTTCAAGAGTTCTTCACCCACACACTGCACACGTGCGCTTAACCCGCAACAGGCACGTCACGCGAGTTTTTCCCTCCTAACTAACTCCAGATGAGTTAGTTATATGTACTTGGATGTAAACTTGACTCCTGAATGAACCTGCAAAGTTAAAGTTGAAAAATAAATGAATGAATCATCGTTTAAATGTTAACTATTAAAAATGAATAAAAGTTTCAATGGAGAAATCTTAGATGATATTAAATTTGATTAAATAACTATTAGTTTATATTGTATTCATTAATTAACTTAATTAAATTAAAGTTGTTATATGTTATTATTATTATAAATAATTAATGATAGTAATTAATTATTTAATATATTAAATTAAAGGTTTAGTATATATTAGACTATTAGAGTTTAGTTTTTTTTGGAAATTAATTATTACGATTTACCAAAAATTAATATAAAGTTATTATATTTTATAATTATTTTATTTATAAAGGATTAAATTTATAATTTACTCCATTCATTAAAGTATTAAAGTTATCTAGATTAGTTTTGTTAATAATTTTAGTATTAAAATTTTAGTTATCATATATTTTATTTGACTAATTTTAAAATTATGATTATATATTTATTAGTTATTTTTAGTTATTTATTTATAATAGTTCTAAGTTTTTATTATTATTATTATAATTATTTATTTTACATTATTTTTTTTATTAGTTTATTTTTATTAAGTTATTTTTTTATTATTTTTTTATTTGGCCTTCTTTCCCAAATCTTGCAGTGCAAAGGGGGTAGGGTTCAGCTTCTCCACCAGTTGCGGTCGGCGGCTTCAGCTCAGTAGAACCGGCTGTACAGGTTTCTTCTACTCAACGATAGCGTAACCTCCTGCTCACGGCCTCCTTATAGTGTAGCGGATTCGAAGAGAAGGGGTCAAGCGGTGTCGGCTCTCGTGAGTGGTGCGGCACGACCTAGATCTAGCGGCAGATACCCGTGGTGGGTTCCCCCTCCGGTAGACCGCCTCAGCTCGGCGCCAACGCTCCTCCAACAACAACACGGTGGTCCTCGGCTCCACAGTAGAAGAAAATCGGCCCCAACAGCCGGTCTGGCTTCGTCTCGACTCCAACAGGATATAGCGAAGGGATGATTTTGGGTGGATGCAGATCAGATGATTCAAGCTGGTTCAGTACCTATTCTTCAGATATGAGTGGAGGTGAAATCGACACTGCATCTACAAAATGATTCAATTTCCTTATTATTTGATCTTATTCAAGTCTGATTATGGTCCGGTTTGTGATGTTATGATGGAGAAGATGCAGGGGTAGAGGTTTTGCGAGAAGGAAGGAAGGGGGTAAACATTGAGTTTGGGGTAACGGTAGGGTTGAAGGTAATGATAGCTGTGAGAATTTTGGACAACGATGAGGTATGGGAAACAACTACTGGTAGGGGGGAATAGTAATGGTGAGGAAGGGAAAAAAGGGGAGAACAGGGAAAAACACCCAACCGTGAGGTTTGAGGTAACACTGAGGTACAAAAATGGGTAACAGTGTGGTAAGGAAAAAGGGTCACCGGTAGGAAAAATCAGAATAGTATCAGTGAGGATTGGGGTAACGGTGAGGGAGGCATTTGGGTAAGAGGTCACCGTTACTGCATAACGGTGAGGAAAGGTCATTGTTGCACGACATTAAAGAAAATTATTTGAATTAATCCAAAACATCAAAACATAAATTAAAAGAAAAAAAAATCAAAAACATATAAATATAACTAATACTAATAAATTTAATAAAACAAACAAAAAAATAAATAAATGAAATAAATATAAAAGAATAAAATAAGACAAAATAATTAAGAGATAATTAATTTAAAATGTAAAACTGCAAAACATTTAATTAATTTAAAACTGCAAAAGAAAATAAAAATGTTTATAATGAAAAAGTTAATTAAATTAAATAACATAATAAAAACAGAATGTTAATAACACGTTATTCTAATAAACTAAAAATTTATAAATACAATAACTAGAATAATTAATTTAATAAAGTTAATTTATTTTAGAAATTAAAAATTATAAAGTGAAAACTAAATTAATAACTAAAATATATTAATGTAGATAAGATTAATTATTTAATAAAATAATAAACATAACCATTTATTTATATGTTAGGAAAATTAATATTATTATTTGGAACCGTCTTTAGCCAAGGGTCACCGTTATATGCAGTTACCATTAGAGCAGTGGAACAGTGACAATGGTCACCGGTAGAACTAAAGTTCATCGTTAAGGCAAAAATGAGTAACAGTGATAAAGGTCACCGATAGAATATAGCGGTAACCTGACAAAGGTCACCGTTAGAATCAAAGGTCACCGATAGAATTGTATCAGTGAGGTGAAAAGGTCACTGTTAAGGTAATTGGGTAATGGTGACAAATGTCACTGTTAGCGCAAAATTGGTAGCGGTAACCTGACTAATGGTAACCTGGTTACCGATAGCGGACAATTTTAAATTAAAAAGTAAATTATTGAACAAATTAATTAATTAATAAAAAATGAAAAATTTATATTAATTGAACAGATTAAAATTAATTATAATAATTGATTCTTAGTTATATTAAAAATAAAGAAAAAAAATTATTATTTTTAAAGACTAAAATTACACAAATTATTATAAAAAAATGTTTAATTAACAAATTTAATTATAAAAATACAAAAGTGCATTTATTTATTAATTTTTTTTAAAATAATCAAATAAATTGTATAAAAATTAATAAAAGTATGAGGAAAACTGAGTAAAAATAAGGCCACATCAAATTCCCCCACACTTAAACATTGTTTGTCCTCAAACAATCCCATGCTTTATTATCTTTAAAAAAACAATAAAATGTATTTATGATAAAGATCACACTGTAACATGTCCAGAACTCAAAACAGAGGACAATAAATAACAGCAGGCTCTAATAAAATGAATTACTCATATGAATCTTGCCTATAACAAATACTCGAGGGTAATTAAAAAGCTATGAATCATTAAGAAATGAAAATTTCATGCCTCATATGTGATACAACTTAGTGACTAACTTCAATCCATCTCAGGTTCTAATCTCAAAAGTGAAAATGAGGAAAAATATCAATGGAATTATGACCTTTACCAAAGAACTTTGTACTTTGACTTTTTCACTTAGGTTCCAAAAATAATTATTTTTTTTGTGAATCACCTCAATGACACAACCTAAATGATTTCCATACAAACCAACTGATCCCTTCTTCATCTGAAGTTCATCATTCCCCTCACATTAATGAGCACATTTTTGACCCTAGACACTTTATTTTTCCAAAGCCATGTATCATTGTGCTATTCACCATGCAATGCACTTATTCAAAGTGTACAGAGGGATTTTAGTTAATAGAAACGCACCCAGTATCTAAGGTCTCAGAGACTCACCGTGGGATCCCAGATGCCCAGATTACTCCAGTTTGAAAAGATTTATATAAAAAACAGTTACATTGGCTCATTAAAGCAATTACCTTTAATAATTTAAAGAAAAATGAATGAGGCCCCTAGAATCAGAATCAAACTTCCAGTTCCAAGAGTATGGTCATAGTTCCACAAACATGGTACCCATATCAATTCCAGAGGTAGGTCCTAAACTGAATGTCCATTAAATCACTAAGAAAACCACTCAGCAATCATCCAAACCCATTAATTTCTAATTCAATGCAATTCTTAATTTCTAGAAAGAACTGATCCTAAGGCAAGACCAAATTTAGTACAGTGCAAAGCCTAAAATTATGCAAGAATTTTGAAAAAAATTAACCATTTTTTACAAAAAAAATTTGAATTTGAATGGGAATTGATGTGTTTACATTAAAGAACAGTTGAGCATAGTCAATAATTGACCCCCTACCCCACACTTAAAACCCAACATTGTCCTCAAAGTTGACTTCTAAATATGGAGAAGAACAAGTAATCAATTAAAGTTCAAAATAGATTTTCAGTTAAGTAGAAATATGACATGTATAAAGGGTCTTAATGAAGTTCAAAAATGTTATTTTCCACAATAGTTAAATAATAGCAGGTTCACAGGTAACAAGTACATGCATACACATTTATGTCCAGTAATAAAAATTTTCAATGTAGTTCAAACAAGTTCATGTAACTCTTGTGGGTGAACAATGAAAAGGGTGTAGAAAGTTAACATATTGGGTTAAAATGGGTTTTAAATAAAGCATAATGATGCATGATACACACCCTTCAGCCAAAACAATTTCAATGAAACTAAATTTACACTCTACATGTACCCCCCACACTTAAATTCAAACAGTGGAAAGATTTTATCAATGAGCTACAGATTCTAAAAATGAGGTACAAGCAGATTTTTTTCTCCCTCTAATACAGTGACATGAAGCAGAATTTTTTAAAACAAACAGAATTTACTAAATCACACAGAAGCAGAAAATAAATGCAGAAAGTGAACACTTCTCTGAAATGAAGTGTCTTCATTAAACCTCCAGCATGGGAATTCCACTCTTTAGATGACGACAACATCATTCCTAGAAACACAAAGTATATAAACCAGGAATAAGTATCCAACAAAAACAGAGCATATATAAGCATGCAAAGCAGCACTTTATTCAAAGTAAAATAAGAACAAAACTAAAGTAAACACAAAGAAAGAGCATGGGTTGACTCCCATGAAGCACTGAACTTAAAGTATTCAGTTAGACTTTATTTAATCACAATTTTTATTTATTAACAAAAGAAAAGACCATGGGTTGCCTCCCATGAAACACTAGATTTAAAGTCCCCAGCTAGACTTCATTCAAGAATAGTGAAGGCAGCAAAGCCCTTTGGCTTCCCCTCAAAATAAAGTTTTAATCTTTTCCCATTGACCAACATGGGTTTATTTTCTTCACCAACAATTTCCACATCTCCATTCTTCAGCACTCTAACAATAGTAAATGGTTCAGACCACTTGGAATTTAGCTTCCCAGGAAAAAGTTTAAGTCTATAATTAAAGAGGAGGACCTTCTTTCCAGGTTTGAACTCTTTGGTTTGAATGACAGAATCGTGAAATATCTTAGTCCTCTCTTTATAAATTCTTGAATTATCATAACTTTCTCTCCTAATCTCATCAAGTTCACTCAACTCAAGCAATCTCCTCTCACCAGCACTCTTTAAATCAATGTTCAGAGCCTCAACTACCCAATATGATTTATGTTGAAACTCCACAGGTAAATGAAAACACTTCCCAAACAACAGCCTGTAAAGAGAAATTCCTATTGGGGTCTTGAAAGCAGTTCTATATGCCCATAAAGCTTCATCCAGTTTGAGTGACCAATCCTTCCTAGAATTTGACACAGTTTTTCAAGAATTTGTTTCAGTTCTCTATTAGAAATTTCCACCTGTACACTGGACTGTGGATGATAAGGAGTACCAGTTTTGTGAACATAGCCATATTTCTCCATTAAATCTTTAAACTTGTAATTCTTAAAATGTGTTCCATTATCAGTAATAAAAGATCTTGGGACTCCAAATCTTGTAAAGATATTCTTTTTGAAAAATTTTATCACACTATTTGCTTGATTGTTGGGCAGAGCTACTGCCTCAACCCACTTAGATACATAACCCACAATAACAAGAATATACTCATTCCCATGATATGATGGAAATGGACCCATGAAATATAAACCCCAAACATCAAAGATCTCTACCTCAAAAATACCCTTCTGGGGTAACTCTTGTTTCCCACCCACATTTCCCAGCCTCTGACACCTATCAAACCCAACCACAAAGCTCCTAGCATCCTTAAAGAGGGTAGGCCAATAGAAACCAGACTACAGGAATTTTTGAGTAGTCCTCTCACCCCCATGGTGACCTCCCCAAGGTGAAGAATGACAACTTTCAAGAACAGACAAAATATCTTCCTCAAGTACACATATCCTAATAATACCATCAACACACCTCCTAAAAAATAGGGGATTATCCTAGAGGTAGTATTTAAGTTCAGAAATGAATTTCTTCCTTTGATTATTAGAAAGATTTATGGGAATGACACCTACTGCCAGTAAGTTGGCAAAATCTGTAAACCAAGAAGATTGCCTGACTGAGACAGTGAGCAGTTTTTCATCAGGAAAGGAAGAATTGATCTCCCTATGATTTTTAGAATCAGATTGGGTAACAGGAAGCCTATATAAGTGATCAATAACTAATTTTTCAGCTCCCTGCTTATCCCTAATCTCTAAGTCAAACTATTATAACAAAAGAATCCATCTAATCAGCCTGGGCTTTGTTTATTTTTTATACAAAAAGTATTTTAAAGCAGAATGATCAGTGAAAATTATGACTTTTGAGCCTAACAAGTACTGTATAAAGTTTTCCAGAGAAGAAACAACAACTAAAATTTCTTTTTCAGTGGTGGGATAATTCTTTTGGGCACCATCTAGTAGTCTTCTAGCATAATAAACCACATGCAACATCTTATCTCTCCTCTATCCAAGGACATCACCTACAACCATGTTACTAGCATCAAACATAAGTTCAAAAGGTAATTTCCAATCAAGTGAAGTAATGATAGGTGATGTAGTGAGTTTCTACTTAAGCAGATTAAATGATTTCAAACAGTTTTCATCAAAGTTAAATGGTGCATCCTTTACCAGCAAAGAACACAAGGGATTTGTGATTTTAGAAAAATCCTTTATGAACCTCCGGTAAAAACCGACATGTCCTAGAAAACTTCTAACACCTTTGACATTAACAAGAGGAGGCAGTTTTTGAATTACATCTATCTTAGCAGTATCAACTTCCAAACCTCTCTTTGACACTTTATGACCAAGCACAATACCTTCAGTAACCATGAACCAACATTTCTCCCAATTAAGAGCAAGGTTGGTTTCAATGCATCTATCTAAGACTAACTCAAGATTTCTTAAACAAGTATCAAAAGTACTCCCCACTATAGAAAAGTCATCCATGAAAACTTCAATGATTATCTCAATCATATCTGAAAAAATAGCCATCATACACCTTTGAAAGGTGGCTGGAGCTCCACACAACCCAACGGGAATCCGCCTGTAGGAAAATGTTCCAAAGGGGCATGTGAAAGTGGTCTTCTCTTGATCCTATGGAGTAATAGGTATTTGGTTGTTACCAGAATACCCATCCAGGAAACAGAAGAATTCATTTCCAGCTAACCTTTCAAGCATTTGATCAAGGAAGGGCATAGGAAAATGGTCCTTCCTAGTGGCTGCATTAAGATTACTATAATCAATACAAACTCTCTATTTTGTGGCTTTCCTAACTTGGAATTCTTCATTTGTTTTTCATTTTTAACTACAGTGAAACCTCCCTTCTTGGGGACAACCTGGACAGGGCTGACTCAAGCACTATCAGAGATGGGATATATCATACCATTGTCCAACAGTTTAATTACTTCCTCTCTCAAAACTTCTTTCATATTAGGATTTAATATTCTTTGACATTCTACCCTAGGATTATAGTCAGGCTCCATAGGAATCTTGTGCATATAGAATGAAGGACTAATTCCTTTTATGTCAGCAATAGTCCAACCTATGGCAGATTTACATTTTTTCAAAACTTCCAACAATTTTTCTTCTTGGTAATCTTTATGTTCAGCAGAAATGATGACAGGCAGAGTAGAATTCTCACCCAAGAATGAATATTTCAGATGACAAGGGAGTGGTTTAAGTTCTAGAACAAGTGGTTCAACACTATATGGAAGACTCTTAGGCCTAGGAGGTCCATGATCTTCAACATATTTCTTATAAGGAGTGTTAAAAGATGAGAGATTTTCAATTACAAGTTCAGATTTAGAGATAACAGTCCTGCTGTCCAAGGTGGGTAGTATGCTGTCCAAACTTCCCATATCAGAATTCAGTAGGTTTATCAAAGAAGAATCCTCAAGTTGTCTAATAAGTTCTCCCTCAGTATCATCAAAGTGATCAGCAAGTTCAGTGTTAACAAAAACACCCTCAATTTCACTCAGAAAGCTCCTAAGTTCAGAAACAGGGGACTCTCCTACAGCAGAAACAAGACAGTTGTCCAGTTCTGGAAGATTTTCTAGTTTGGTTGTCACAACAGAATTTTAAGCTTCTAGAACAGATTCACAAATATTTTCAGCTTTACTAATGTTTTCTTTAGAAAAGGATTGTTTTTCAGATTTTTCAATTAGTTCAAGTTGATTTTTATAAGAACATTCAGCTTCAAGAGACAGAATTTTTGAACAGTTTTTAGAATAAGTTGGTTCCTCAATATTTTTAAACACATTAAACTCTTCTTCTTGTTCACCAATTTTGAAAATAAATTGACCCTTAGACACATCTATGACAGCTCCTCCTGTGGCCAAGAAGGGCCTACCCTAGATGATAGGTACCTCTTGATCACACTCCATATCTAGAACAAGAAAGTCTGCAGGTAAGAATAATTTCCCAACTCCAACTAGTAAGTCATCTACTCGACCCACAAGGTGAGTGAAAGATCTATCAGCTAACTGTAGTATGACCGTGGTGGGTTAAAGATCACCCAACCTCAACTGTCGAAACAATGAGTATGGGAGCAGATTAATATAGGAACCTATATCACATAGACAGATTAGCTGACCAGAATTTCCTAGGGTACAAGGGATGACAAAACTACCTAGGTCTTTCAATTTGGGTGGGATTTTCTTTTGGAGTACAGCACTGCACTCTTCAGTGAGGCTGTAGGTAGAAAATTTTTCAAGGGTATTTTTATTTGAAACAATTTTCTTAAGAGATTTCAGATATTAAGGGATTTGAATTAAGGATTGAATGAAAGGAATGTTCACTTGAAGATTAGAAAGGAGACCAAGGAACTGAAGAAGTTCTGCCCTGGTGTTACTTTGAGGTTTCAGCTTTTCAGGGAAAGGGATGGGTGGGGAAAATTTTTTCAGAACAGTAGGCATGTCCCTCACCTCTTCCATAACTTGTTCTTTTCCTTTATTATTTTGATTTTTAGAAGAAGTTTCAGTTTGAGATCCAGGTGACAGGTTCATATTCTCATCATTTTCAACATTTTTTTTTGTGAATTTCCATATTGTGAACAGAGCAGATTTTCATTTCCAGATTCAAACAATTTCTCATTTTGGGCATTTTTTACAGTTTTTTCAGTAACAGTTTGAGTATTAAGACCACTCCTAGTAACAATATCAATGATATTCTCCCTAGGATTAAGTTCAGTTGTACTAGGGAACCTACCTTTTTCCCTAGAAGTCAGATCTCTATCTAATTGGCCTAACTGTGTTTCCATGTTTTTCATTCTCACATCATTTTGCATCTTGTATGACTCATATTAACTTTTTTGTTTATTAAGTTGAGTCATGTTCCTTTCCTCTTGTGAATTTATTTTATTCAAGATTTTATCCAGTTTAGAAGACATTTGATTATCATTGTTTCCTTGAACATTTGAAGTCTCACCCCTTTGTTGATTTTGAAAGTTTGGTCTTGGTTGGTTAGAGTAGTTAGGGGCAGTCGATTGTTTAATAACTCCTTGATCTTTCCATGACAAATTTGGATGGTTCCTATAGCCTTGATTGTAGTTATTTGAAAATGGATCATCTTTTTGAGGCATCCTAGGACCATAATTGAAAAAGTTTGAGGTTTCAGATTGTTGGGAAGTTAGATCAACATTAGGACACAAACTTTCAGAGTGCCGAAACATACCACATTGAGTACATTTTTGCCTAAGTGATTGATACTGATTCTGGTTTTCAACTTGGTTAACAGTTTGTTTTGAATTCTGGTTCATTAATTTTTGAAGTTGGTTGGTGATTTCGGCAAGTTGGGCTTGAGTATCAGCTCCTGAACCAGTATTAACATTTCTATTGACTCTCTTCCTTCTTGAATTCTTATGTTGAGAATTAAGGGCTAGATTATTGAAAATTTGTCTCAACTCCTCATCAATCTGATCATTGTAATTACCCCCAGTAGCTTGATCAAATAAGTTCTGACAAGAGGAGGAAAGCCCTTCATAGAAGGTGTCCATAAGAAGATGTGATGGGAGTTGATGATGAGGACACTGCCTAAGTAGATCCCTGAATATATCCCATGATTCATGAAAATCTTCTCCATCCTCTTGATAAAAACTAGAGATTTTAGTTCTAAGTTCTCCTTTCAATCTTTGAGGATAAAATTTCATAATAAAAGAGTTGTAAACTTGATCCTAGTTCTCAAAGATGTTTTCATCTAGACTTAAAAACCAGTTTCTCACATTCCCTTTAAGGCAAAAGGGACAAACTCTCATCCTTAGATCATTTTCAGTGATTCCTAAAAGTGGTAGTTGCTACATAGTGTTATAGAAGTCTCTAATGAAGGCCAAAGAGTCCTCATTAGAGAGCCCATTGAATGCAGGCAGCAGAGAAATATGTGACTGTTTCAATTCATAGTTTCTGGCTCTAGGACTTAATCTAATGGATGATGGGTTTCTTGAAACTTAAGGGAGTTGGAACTACCTCATCCTAGGCTATTCATGTTCATCTAAGAGTTCTGGATGGTTATTTTAGAAGTTATTATTCTCAGGGACTCTGTTATCCATGTTTTCCATTTCAGTTTTGTTCTTTCTTCTTAAAGTGGCTAAGTTTTTATCTAATTCAGGGTTTAGGGGCTCTAATATAACAACAGATGTTCTTGTGCTCATACAAGCAGTGGTAGACAATTTCTCATAGTAACAACTCAGAAATAAAAGTAACAGTTTTTTTTACAGTTTTCAAAATTTTCAATTTTTTTTAAAGATTTTTATATATGTTTTTTTAAATGTTTTTCTTTTGAGTAATGGATCGTGCCCTCCCTGGAGACGCTGCCAAAAACTTGAACTAGACCATCGTTGAAGCCGATGAAAGTTTAATATTCATATTCCTACTAACTACAGTATATGTGGCAAGCTGGGTCGAACCCACAGGGAAGGTTAATTTGGACACTACTAAACTAAAAACTTGGAAAACTCCACTGTTGTCAGCAGCAGAGTGGTTTTTCTAATTTTCACTTTTTATATTTTTATATCTTTTAATTTTTTTATGATTTTATGTACTGTAAATTGAAACTACACATCTATTTTAAACTTGTTCTACCTATACTAAAACAGAGTACAGTTGGAAAATAAGGTGCATCAAAGAAAATAAAATGCTGATAAAGGACAACAGTAAATAACGATCGGGGTTCATTCTAGTATACTGGTTTAAATTGTTTCTTCTTTTCATGTAAAAGTACTGCTTCTTACCACTGAATAAAGGTGAATTAGCTCCCTCTCCAGGAGTTAAGTCACGAAAATTTTACAACTTTGAGTTCGCCACTCCAAATAAGTACAACTTCATAAAAATGATTTTAAAAGTCGACAGAACACACTCACCGTGAGTACTAAAGTTTTCAATTTTAGATTAATGTTTTTAGAAAAAAGGTTCTACAATCAAACTCGCTAAAAGATTGTAGGTGCATAAAATTTAGTCTTGTGGTGAAAAACAGATGTATGTATTTAGAACTAATCTCACCGATCAATTCTAAACACATTAAAATGTTAAGTGAAAAGGATGAAAAAGATACCAGTAGAGCTAGAACTCTCCCCAAACTAGAATACTTAGCTAACTATATTGTTCATAATCACAATAGTAATAGGAAACATTACAGAAACAGAGTACAAAAGTTTAAAACATGAGGGAGAAAGAACTCCCTAATAATGCTCTGCTCCTGAGTTCCTAGACTGCACTGCTCAGCATCGTCCCTCAATCGTCTCCCCAGGTAAGTGTATGAATGCCTCCGTGAATTGTGAATCCCCCCCTCAAATAATTCTTCTTGATCTACTTAAGTAACTTCTATCATACTTTTCATGTCACCACCACATCTTCCACCGACTTCAAGAGTTCTTCACCCACACACTGCACACGTACGCGTAACCCGCGACAGGCACGTCGCATGAGTTTTTCCCTCCTAACTAACTCCGGATGAGTTAGTTATATGTACTTGGATGTAAAATTGACTCCTGAATGAACTTTCAAAGCTAAAGTTGAAAAATAAATGAATGAATCATCATTTAAATGTTAACTATTAAAAATGAATAAAAGTTTCAATGGAGAAAGCTTAGATGATATTAAATTTGAATTAATAACTATTAGTTTATATTGTATTCATTAATTAACTTAATTAAATTAAAGTTGTTACATGTTATTATTCTTATAAATAATTAATGATAGTTATTAATTATTTAATATATTAAATTAAAGGTTTAGTATATATTAGACTATTAGAGTTTGGTTTTTTTGGAAATTAATTATTACTATTTACCAAATATTAATATAAAGTTATTATATTTTATAATTATTTTATTTATAAAGGAGTAAATTTATAATTTACTATATTCATTAAAGTATTAAATTTAACTAGATTAGTTTTTCTAATAATTTTAGTATTAAAATTTTAGTTATCATATATTTTATTTGACTAATTTTAAAATTACGATTGTCTATTTATTAGTTATTTTTAGTTATTGATTTATAATAGTTCTAATTTTTTTATTATTATAATTATTTATTTTATATTATTTTTTTATTCGTTTATTTTTATTAAGTTATTTTTTGTTAATTTTTTTATTTGGCCTTCTTTCCCAAATCTTGCAGCGCAAAGGGGGTAGGGTTCAGCTTCTCCCCCAGTTGCAGTCGGCGGCTTCAGCTCAGCAGAATCGGATGTACAAGTTTCTTCTACTCAATGATGACATAACCTCTTGCTCACGACCTCCTCATCGTGTAATGGATTCAAAGAAAATGGGTCAAGCGGTGTCAGCTCTTGTGAGTGGTGTGGCGCGGCCTAGATCCAGCGGCAGATACCCGCGGTGGGTTCCCCCTCCGGTAGACTGCCTCAGCTCGGCGCCAACGCTCCTCCAACAACAGCGAGGTGGTCCTCGACTCCACAGTAGAAGAAACTCGGCTCCAACAGCAGGTTTGGCTTCATCTCGACTCCAACAGGATACAGTGAAGGGAGGATTTTGGGTGGATGCAGATCAGATGATGCAAGCTGGTTCCGTGCCTATTCTTCAGATATGAGTGGAGGTGAAATCGACACTGCATCTACAAAATGATTCAATTTCCTCATTATTTGATCTTATTCGACTTTTATTCTAGTCCGGTTTGTGATGTTATGATGGAGAAGATGCAGGGGTAGAGGTGTTGCGAGAAGGAAGGAAGAGGGTTAACATTGAGTTTGGGGTAACGGTAGGGTTGAAGGTAATGGTAGCTATGAGAATTTTGGACAATGGTTAGGTATGGGAAACAACTACCGGTAGGGGGGTATAGTAATGGTGAGGAAGGGAAAAACAGGGGAGAACAGTGAAAAACACCCAACAGTGAGGTTTGAGGTAACAGTGAGGTACAAAAATGGGTAACGGTGAGGTAAGGAAAAAGGGTCACCGGTAGGAAAAATCAGAACAGTAGCAATGAGGGTTGAGGTAACGGTGAGGGAGGAATTTGGGTAAGAGGTCACCGTTACTGCATAATGGTGAGGAAAGGTCATCGTTGCACAACATTAAAGAAAATTATATGAATTAATTCAAAACATCAAAACAATAATTAAAAGAAAAAAATCAAAAACATATAAATATAAATAATACTAATAAATTTAATAAAACAAACACAAAAATAAATAAATGAAATAAATATAAAAGAATGAAATAAAACAAAATAATTAAGAGATAATTAATTTAAAACGTAAAACTACAAAACATTTAATTAATTTAAAACTACAAAAGAAAATAAAAATGTTTATAATGACAAAGTTAATTAAATTAAATAACATAATAAAAACAGAATGTTAATAACACATTGTTATAATGAACTAAAAATTTATAAATACAATAACCAGAATAATTAATTTAATAAAGTTAATTTATTTTAGAAATTAAAAATTATAAAGTGAAAACAAAATTAATAACTAAAATATATTAATACAGATAAGATTAATAATTTAATAAAATAATAAACATAACCATTTATTTATATGTTAGGAAAATTAATATTATTATTTGTAACCGTCTTTAGCCAAGGGTCACCGTTATATGCAGTTACCATTAGAGTAGTGGAACAGTGACAATGGTCACCGGTAGAACTACAGTTCATCGTTAAGGAAAAAATGGGTAACGGTGACAAAGGTCACCGATAGAATATAGCGGTAACTTGACAAAGGTCACCGTTAGAATCAAAGGTCACTGATATAATTGTATCAGTGAGGTGCAAAGGTCACCGTTAAGGTAATTGGGTAACGGTGACAAAGGTCACTGTTAGCGCAAAATTGGTAGTGGTAACCTGACTAACGTTAACCTGGTTACCGATAGTGAACAATTTTAAATTAAAAAGTAAATTATTTAACAAATTAATTAATTAATAAAAATGAAAAATTTATATTAAATGAACAGATTAAAATTAATTATAATAATTGATACTTAGTTATATTAAAAATAAAGAAAAAAAATTATTATATTAAAGACTAAAATTACACAAATTATTATAAAAAAATGTGTAATTAACAAATTTAATTATAAAAATACAAAAGTGCATTTATTTATTAAAAAGTGTTAAAATAACTAAATAAATTGTATAAAAATTAATAAAAAGATGAGGAAAACTGAGTAAAAATAAGGCCACATCAACTGTGCTGGGCATTAATAGCTCGGGCCTTGGGACAGTTGATGCGTCACTACTTTAGCCTTAATTTTGGGTATTTACTTTGGATGATTTATTGTTTTTGTGTCAGTTCTACTTTTTTAATACATGTGGGATGGTTTTTGGATTTCTATTTTATATTATGCCTTGGAGTTTTTTTTGGATGATTCATTCTATCTCCGATATTGTTTCTTATAAAAGTGAAATGCCTCTCATATTATGAGATCAGTACACCTTTGGTGCTAGTATCCAACCTGGGGCCTACTAGAGGTGGGACTCAGGGGTCATTATCTCACTTTCTTCATTACTAGTCTAGGAGGGGTATCTTGGTAGAGAGGGGGTCGTGACATGAGTGGTATGATAGGTGGTGGTTGAGAGATAAGATGGAGTTTGGAGTTAGGCACAGAGAGGATTACATGGGGTGATATGGAAATAGTTCCAGTTGACCTTGGTGTGTGACATAGGATAAGGAGACCAGATAGGACATAGGATTTTATCCCCCCCTGTGATCTAGTGTTCGAGATCTGAGCTTATTGAATGACCAAGTGAGATAGACCTCCTTGTAGGGTACAAACCTAGGAGAGTTACATTCATCATAATGACTTGTGTTATTATTTGAATTGTTTTGTTTTAGGACGGTTAAAATGAATTAAAATAAATATTAATAAAAATTACATACTACTTAGCCTTGGAGAACCTTATTTTCCTTTCAACTATGGCTCCTGGTTGTCGTCCGCGTGTGGCTCAGGTAGTTGAGGTTCAGCAGGTTGATCCAGTTGATCACTATAAGTTTGATCCTATTAAGGAGGATGACTAGTGGTAGAAGACATTGTGAAACTTCTAGCAGTAGGCTTTGGGGAAGTATGAGGGAATTACTTCATATATGGAGACATAGAGATGGATGGAGGAGCTTAAGATCTCTTTCAGTGTGATCTGATCCCAGATAGAGTACTGGGTCCCTTTGGCGGTCAGTTAGATGTGGGGTGCTACACTTTAGTGGTGGATACTATATCTATGAGGGCATAAGGAGGTAAAAACATTATGGGATGACTTCTTGAAGGAGTTATAGGAAGAGTTCCTTTCATCAACCATGAATACTGAGAAGAGGCAGGAGATACTCTCTCTTCAGTATGGGAGTATGTCAGTGTGGGATCTGGGAATCAAGTTCAAGGACCTTCTGCATTTTTTCCTAGACCTTTTTCTAGATAAAAAGTCTTGTGTGAGACATCTTGAGGAGGTACTTTTTCCTTCTATCTAGTATACTATTACTCCTTTTACATTACCAATATATTTTGAGGTTTAGAAGAATGTGAAAGTGATCGAGTAGATGCACTCACGATGAGGTATACTATGAGAGGGGAACCACCATAGTTATTTGATAGGCAGAGTTGTTAGTGGAAGATCTAAGGAATAGGACCTTTGAGGTTTCGATCTGTAGGAATTCAACCTCAACATCTTCATTTTCATCCTTATGGTGATAGTGGTTTCCATGAATTTCCTAGGATCTTTGTACTAGTATGTTTTGGTTGTGGGGTTCATTTTCATCTCTGGATTCAATGTCTAGTTGTCCCCTGAGCTCAGTTTGGTGGAGGTGGATAGGTTCAATATGAACCTCAGTAGTAGTTTCCAGTGAGATTGTTTCAGTAGCAGGGGAATCCGCCTTTTCTCTTTTGAGGGGAGATGGAGTGGGTAGAGGCTGACCTCGGGATGTTTCTCATGTTCAGGGACTATGACTTGAGCATGGATGTATAGGTTTCCATTAGTAGAGAGACATAGGAGTTGGGAATGATCAGTTGCATGGAGTGGAGGTAGCAGTTCTAGAAGGGCCAAATATTGTCATAGGTATGATCAGTTTATTCAGTACCCTTGTTTGTGCCTTGTTTGATTTAGGAGATTCACAATCCTTTGTTTCACCCTCTATATCCCATTCTCTGTTAATAAAAATATACAAGTTTCTCATCCCCCTAGTGTTGAGTACACCATTAAGAGGCCAAAACAGATTGTTTGATGTGCGCCAAGGATGCAGACTGATGATGGGACCCCATTAGTCTTGTGGGGAATCTTTTCTTCCTATAGATACATCCATACGATATCATCATCGACTAGTTGTATTCCTTATGTGCTGTTATCAGCTTCTTCTAGTGGAGAGTCATGTTTTCATATGAGGATGTCCAACGTGTGGTTTTCATTGGTGATTGGAGTTTCTAGGAGGCTAGCTAGTGTGTGGATCCCCATATTTCCATGCTGGATAAGATGTTAGTGAAATCAATGGATGCTGGGATGGAAAAGGTTCCCAGGGCCATTGGGGAGTTCTTGTATGTTTTTCCTATGGAGGCTGTAATCCCACCCCATCAATGTGATGTTGAGTTAGGGATATACTTTCAGTCCGGTGCCTCTCTGATTTTGATGGATCTTTATCAGATGACACTTTATGAGTTATGGGAGTTGAGGATTCAGATAGATGATCTAATGCAGAAGTTTTTTATTTAGCCCAATGTGTTGTCATGGGGTTCTCTAATTTTGTTCTCAATGAGTGGGGATAATGTCTTGAGGTTTTGTATAGACTACTAAAGGTTAAATCAAGTGACAGTAAAAAACTATTACCCTCTTCTGAGGGTAGATGATATTTTATACCAACTAAGAGGGGTGAGTTGGTTTTATAAGATTGACCTATGATCTAGATATCATGAGTTGAGGGTAAAGGAGGGTGATATTTCGAAGACTTCCTTCAGATGAAGGTATGGTAACATCAAGTTTGTTTTCATGCTATTCAGTGTTATGAACACACCAATCATGTTCTTGAGGTTTATGAAATCCATTTTCAATGAGTTCTTAGATTGTTTATTCATCTTATTCATTGATGATATATTAATCTACATATATTTAGAGGAGGATCTTGAAAATCATCTTAGAATTTACTTGAGTGTTCTTCGATACCACCATCTCCATGGAAAAATTTCAAAGTGTAAGTTCTAGACATGATATGTAAATTTTTTCAAGCATGTGGTGTCTTAGTAGGGTATAGAAGTTGACCTATCAAAGGTTGAGGCATTTTTTTCTTAGGAAGCACCCAAGAATATGCCATAGGTTCATAGTTTTGTGGGTCTTAAAGGCTATTATCGAAGTTTTGTGTCTGATTTATCTTGAGTTGTAGCACTATTGAAAACATTGAAAAGGAATGAACAAGCTTTTTCATAGAGTGATTAGTTCTAGGCAGTATTCAGTTACCTAAAGGGGAAGTTGGTCAGTGCCCTGGTCCTCTGGTTTCCTAAGGAAGGGGAAATTTTTGAGGTGTTTTTTGATACTTCCCAACTGGGGTTGGGATGTGTACTAATGTAGCAGCGAGCTATGATTTCTTATGGGTCCATGCAGTTACATCCCCACAAGTGTAACTATGACACCCATGACCTAGAGTTAGAAGCAGTTGTGTTTGCACTAAAGTTGTGGTGACATTACCTCATTGGAGAGTGTTTTTGGGTCTTTATATATCAAAAAAGTTTGAGGTATATATTTTCTCAGTGTTACTCAAATCTATGAAAATTGAGGTAGATGATGTTTCTTTAGGATTATGATTGTGAGATCTCTTATACCTCAAGAAATTGAAATTTCATAGATGATGCTTTGAGCATAAATTTGCATAAGGAGGGTTTTCGGGAATCTGCGGATGCTTGGAGAGTGATGGAGGAGTTAAAATACTTATACTTAGATACAATAATGGATGGTGTTAAAGTTTGATTTCTTTATATGACATTGTACTCTTCTCTGATGTAGTAGGTATAGGAGTCTTAGTGGGGAGACTCAGAGGTAGAGGTGATGCGTGATCATGTGAGACATGGTGATGCTCTGAAGGGATAATTAGAGGATGTTTAGAACTGGATGTTGTTTCTTATAAAGTTGTTTGTTTCAGTGGTTATGAATGATGGAGTTCTTCATGAATTTTATAGATCACCTTTTACAGTACACCCAAGAGTTTTTGAGATGCACCATTGCTTAAGGATGTAGTTTTGGTGGCCTGGGATGAAACAACCAGTGGAGGAGTTTGTGGTGAAGTGATTGGTTTTACAACAAGTAAAGGTTGAACATCATGTTCCTAGGGGTTTGTTATATCCATTGTATGTTCATGAGTGGATATAGGATGCCATATTTATGGATTTAAACACAGGGTTACCCAGATATTTGGGAGGTTGTGATGCTATCTGGGTGATCATGGATCAGTTGAAGAAATCAAATTACTTCTTAGTGATCAAGGAGTCAGACATAGTGAAATATTTGGATAAGAAGTATGTGGATGAGGTAGTGTGGATTCATGGAGTTACAAATTCCATTATCTTGGATGAGAATGTACGATTTACCTCACGTATCTGGAAGGGATTACAACATACTTTTGGCACTCATTTATGACTCATCACTACTTTCCACCCTCATATAGAGGGGCATATGGAACGGACTGTCCAGACATTGAAGGATATACTAGGAGCATGGGTCTTGAACTTTGGTGGATCTTGGGTATGAAACCTACCCTTGGTGAAGTTTTATTATAATAATAAATATCACTCTTCCATTGGCATGGCCCCATTTGAGGCCTTGTATGGGAGACTGTGTCATTCTTGGTTATGCTATACAGAGGTTGGGGAGGTAGCCATTCTTGGTCTTGATGTGGTGCAGAGCACGACAGAAATGGTTCATCTTGTTCGTGAGAGGATGAAAGCAGTGCAGGATCAGAATAAGTCATATTCAATCCAAAAAAGGAGACCCTTGGAGTTCAATATTGGGGACCACGTGTTCTTCAAGGTTTCTCCTTGACATGAGAAGTAGAGGTTTGGAAGAGGGGGTAATATTTCTCTTATATTTACTGGTCCCTTTAAGGTGTTGGGGTGATTTGGAGAGGTGGTATATCGGTTGGTGTTTCCACCGCATTTGAAGAGGATACACGACATCTTCCACAACTCTCAGCTTCGTCGGTATATTCATGATTAATCCTATGTCATTGAATGGGAAGAGTTAGATATTGAGGATGACATGACGTTTGTGGAGCATCTAGTAGAGATCTAGAATCTCCAAGAGAAGGTGTTGCATGAACGAACCATTCCATTGATTTGTGTGTTGTGGAGGCATGGTGGCAAGGAGGATAATACTTGGGAGCAAGATATGTAGATGTGTTCCCAATACCTGGAGTTTTTTTTTGAGTTTTTCTTTGTTTTATATTTCTTTATGATGTGATGTTTGAACCTTGTTGATTATGAGATGAGCCATGTTTCCTTAGTTTATGATGTGTGATGATGTCTTGACATATGAAAAGGGGTGGACCTGATTCCTAATCGAGAAACATTAACTATGATGCGATTAAACCTATAAGGCCAAGTCAGTGCCACCCAGAGCAGATAATATCTTAACATAGAGGACCAAATTACTTGATTTGTTTGTTTGGATGGTGCAATTTTTTGTGGTTTTTCAAATGTATTTTGTTTTGCATTTGGGTTGATGTGTCAACAACCATGATGATAATTCCTATTTAATATTTTCCAGAGGGGGTGTTATTGGGTGTAGAGGTTTCTAATACAACTTTAGAACAACATAAGGTGGTTTATCATTGAAGGTTTATGTGTTTAGTTGATTTAAATGTTTCAACTGTGATGAGATCCTTGGGATTTATCTACAGGTATGGTTTTTTGGACCTTTATTATCTTTCCATTTAGGTAGGTTTTTAATTCTTGATGGTGATAATAGTTTGAGAGGTATCTGATGTAATGGACTGGACCTTTCTAGTCCATTAATTTGTGCGAAATATAGTTTTTGAGGTGTCTTGGGAAGTCAAGGTGACTCTTTTCAACACTTTTCAAAATTCAAAATTTTCTAAGCTTTTCAATGGTGCCTCATCCCAATGGCGACTCATGAAAATAATGTCTCACCCTTGAAGTGGATGACTGGTAGTGTCTCACCCTGGTTGTGGCTCGTTGGATTTTCCTTACCTTGGTAGTGGCTCGCTGGTGGTGTCTCACCTTGGCAGTGGCTCTCTGGTGGTGTCTCACATTAGCAGTGTCTCCCTGGTAATGTCTCACCCTAGTAGTTCCTCACTGACGGTAGCTCACCCTAGTAGTGTCTTACCCTGGAAATGTCTCACTGGCAGTGTCTTACCCTTGCAGTGGCATGCTGGCAATATCTCACCCTGGCGGTCGCTCACTAGCGGTGGCTCGCTAGTGGTCACTCATTCGATGGGGCCTCATCTAGAGGTGTCTCAATGGCAGTGCCTAATCCGAAAGTGCCTAGCCTGATGGTATCTTTCTAGCAGTGCCATGGGAACAATGTTACTAGTTCTTCCAATTTTTCCCTTTTAGCATCTTTATTTTTTATAAAACGAGTTTAATGACTTATTTAAAAGGTTTTGAAACCGATTAAACGGAAATAAATTATATATTTAATTCCCTAAGGGTCTAGAGGCTTTTAAATGGTCAAAACATGTGGTATTATCGAGATCCACATTTAATGGAAAATGAAAATAGTATCTAATCCCATGACTCTGTTTCGATCTTCCTAAAGCCAAGATATCTCTCCCCTTGTTTATTACTTATTTTTTTCTCTTGATACGGGATGTGTCAAATCCTTCTTCTCATAGGAGTCGAGTATCGTATTATTATAGTTAGTTTTTAACTCTGTTGAGGGTTACCTGTTGTATGCACTCCCCTTTTTTTAGCGCCACTAGGAAGTGATGATCATTCCTCTTCCAAGTAGGGTTCCTTCATCTTTATAAATTTTGAATCATGAGAGATGGGTATATAGATGTTTTCCCTTGAAAAGATAGTTGATTTCAAATTAATAAAGACAATATAATTGTTTTAAGAATCAATATACATGGGCTGGGGAAAAGTGATGCATGATCTTATTGTGTTATTATTGTTGTCGATATTTTTATTTGTATGGGATAACTACCCACTAAAAATTATGGCTATTGGGGGTCCTTTTTTGTGCATGAGAGGGTTTTTTGAATGAATGTTGTTTTGTTTTTATTGAATTCTTATATATAAAAGTTGGTTTACCACATATATTAAGCTAATAAATGGATTCCCCATGATCATACAGTTTCTTTGACAAACCCTAAATTAACAAGTGTAATTAAATAAGGAATGACTTATTAAATATGAAAACATGTTTTTCCTTGGTACATGAGGTGATGCGATGTGTGGGATTGATGTGGTTTGTGTGTGTGAGGGGGGGGGGCAGAGGATGACATGTGGTTATACATGGGGTTTGTGATGGGTGTAGTGTTATTATATAGTAGGGATACAAATTTTGGTTGTGATGTAATGTGTTTCTTGATGTGTTTGTGAGTTGGGGGTTGTTTCTGTTAATATGATGAAGTGGTAGTATGAGTTTGAAGAAGGATAATAGTGTCTGCATAGGTAATTGATATAGTCTTCTCCATTAATAACATGTAGAAAGCTTCACCATGTATCTAAGTATCGTAGTATGATGTGTCTTTAATGTGAAGTGCATTAATTTACCAAGTATCTTCATCCATTGGATCACTATGAATGATTGTTACTATTTTTCTTGATATGTGTCGTGCCTTATAGTTTCCTGGGTAGTGATGTAATAAATAAATAATTTTATAATAAAGTTTGGAGTGAATTGGGTTGGTTTGGTTAATGAGATAAAAGTGGCTAATGACATATTAAATTATGGTTGTGTGATTAAATGACGTTGATTATAAATAATGAAATGAATTGGTGTTGAATGTAGAGGGAATGTGAAGACACTTTAATTTATTAGGACTCTTCACCTTCTGAAATGACCATTGCAGATACTAATAAATAAATTTAGAGGTGGAAACAAAAGTGACGGTGTTGTGAGATAGATTGTTTGTTTGTGAACCCACAGGTTAGACTTGAGTGTTTGATACTATACATATATTTTTATTTTATTGTTATTTATATACGCACCCACCCATATTGAGCACTATGTTACAAACACCCATATAATCACATGAGGGGTGTTTTTCCCAACATCTGATGAGGAGTATAGATGGATGGGTACCAACTATTTTCTTCTCTCTCTTCCAAGTGAGGTAGTTATGGAACATGCTATGATGGTCGGAGGTATGTTAGTGCTTTAGATGGTGGTGGTGTTGGGCCAGGTGTTTTGATGTGAGAAGTGATATCCCAGGTGTTTGCAGGTGAGGTGGGTTGTGGTTTACCATGTGTCTTTGGGATGAGTTGTGATATGCTTTCCCATGTGTCTTTGGGATGAGTTGTGATGATATGTAATGTGATTTATTGTGTTGTGAAGCCCAAGTGTGTATGGTCGAGATGTGTTGTGAGGCCAAGGTGTGTGTGGGTGGGATGTTTTGTGAGGCCCAAGTATGTGTGGGTTGGATGTTATGTGGTATATGGAAGGGATGGGAGCGTGAGGACATAAAATGTTGGGAGAGAGTGGAATACCATTGGTAAAGTGATGTGGGGTACCCTACCATCTATTTTATTTATAACATATTATATTACTTGACTTGATTTACTTGGTGACCATTCCTTGGTGAGGTTTTATTTAGTTAGTGTACCTGTTTAGGTGCTATTTGGTTCTGCTATTTTCTCACAGGGGAATTAGTATGCTTCTTTCACATGTGCATGAGAGACTTTGGATTTTCTAATGAGTATACTTGTATTATCACCCTAGGTATGTAAAATTATTTTCAGGTTTCTAGGAGTATTATGTAGACCGTGTTGGGAATTACTAGCTAGGGCATTGGGATAGTTGATGTGTCACTGCTTTAGCCTTACTTTTGTGTATTTACTTTGGAAACTTTACTATTTTTGTATCAGTTATAATTTTTTTCATGTATGTGGAATGGTTTTTGGTTTTATTGTTTATATTATTCTTTGGAGTTATTTTTGATGATTCACTCTACCTCCTATTCTTGTTTCTTATAAAAGGGTAATTCTTCCTATACTATGAGATCAGTACACCCTTGGTGCTAGTCGACAACCTGAGGCCTACTAGAGGTGGGACTTGCGGGTCATTATCTTCCTTTATTAATTTTTATTCTAAGAGGAGAATATTTAGAGGGTTTAAGTAATGAAATCTACATTATTACAAGTCTTACCACTTGATTAGGGTAGTCCTAGGGTGGTGGAAGGTTTAGGGAATGTGGACTTTACCATCCTTGACCAAAAGTGGAATCCAGTTTTCATGCCTCTGACAGATGTCTCCAAACAAGCTTCTACATCGAATAATTTTTGTGGGTCATAGAAAAATAAATTTAAGAACTCAATATACCCTAAAAACATGTATAATTTTACCCCAATTGGATATTTTTTTCTAGATATGATTGAAATGGCGGGATGTTTTTTTGGCCATATAATTTGGACCATAATCTCATCTTCAACTTGGGTCGCCTGAAAATTCATTCAAACATTAGAAATATCTCTACCACTTTTGAATGAAAATTTCCCCATGGTTTCCTATATCTCCATATAAAATTTTAGCATCATTGGGATTTTATCTTGGATGCTACCATTATTTTATTTGGCTATTGTCTAGTTCACTTTTCCGAGAATGTTCTTGGTTCAAGGCCCACTTTTATCATTTTAAAAATTGAATATTTAATATCTCCAGCAGGATATAATGTTCCTCATATCATGAGAGACCTGAAAATAAGATATGAAAATATAATCAATACCATTGGGTGTTTTGCATTATGTAAAATAATGTACCATGTAATAGTGAAGTTTAAGAAGGAATTTCAAACATGTTAAGAAAAGAAGTTCAAATTGTAAAATTCACTAGTAAAAATGCTTAAAAAAATTAAATCAAATGAATATTATAATATTAAAAATGAATATTATCCTCTTTTAGTGTCTAATAAAATTACAAGGGAGGATAACATAATGAACTTGGTATCATGAGATCATGGTAACATAGAAAATGCATAAAAAACACAAAACATGACATAAGAAAAATCCTATGATAATTATGAAGAAAATATCACATGATGGATAGAGTCCCATAGTGGTTGAAGTTTACTCCCTAATCCCATTAATAATGTCTTATGAGAAAAAAGATTTACCCAATGAATTGGAGTAATATCTATGTGCACCAATCAGAACATGTTCATGATTATGTGTACCAAAAAAGGAATTCAATAATAAGACATAATTATAATAATTGACCATGGAAAGAAATGAACTGCATAATCTTTCCTTATATCATAATCAAAGGAAATTTCATAATGAAGTCATTTGAGAAATGAACATAAGGTTGGTATTACCCAGTCAAAGGAAAGAAGAATAAGATAGGTATATATCTGAGAGATATATATAAAAATTTTAGAAGCATTACATAAATTTAAAGAGAGAGAGAAAGAAATATAGTGAGAGTAAGGTCATCAACCAAATAAAATGGTGGTTCAGAGAGATCCCTTACACCCATATGAAAAACATTTCCAGATATCAAAATATCAATTCCATTAAAAACAAACTTTGAAAATACTTATAATAAGGGGAGATAAGTTTTTTTTTGAATAAAAAAAGGCGGATTATAAATAAATCAAAATATAAAATAATGTTTATGGATATGGTAAAATATATTAACACCATATATGTTAAAATAAAACATTCATGCTTTCTTTTTTAAAGAAAGTCAAAATGTTCCTTATAAAATATATAAAAATATTTTGTTTCAAAATATTATAATGAATGTAAAAAGTGATAGAAAATTTCCTTTAAAATACATTTATGTACATATAAATTAATTAATATAATAATTTTAAGAATATGGACATGGAAGAGAAAGATTTAGAAAATAATTTTTTAAAACATTTAAAATGATCTTTTGAAAGTAATGTGTCCCTTATGTAAAACCTAAAAATGATTCCCTTTTTTAAAACACTTCAAAAAAAGTAAAGTATGGTAAAATTAAACTATATAATATATTTAAACATAATTAAATTTTTTATTGAAACATTTAGAATAATATGGACATAGAAGAAAAAGAGTTGGAAGAGAAACTTTAAAAGAGGATTTTAAAAAGAAAGACTTTTACATTGAGCTGAATCATCACTTATATTATTTATATTCCTTAAAAATAAACTTATGACAATTATTTAATTTATTAATAACCATTTTAAAGTGTATTATTCCATTTATTTTATGTATTACTATCTTATATACAAATACTTAATCAATTAATCTCACATTAAATGTTTTGATGATATACAGATCATATGTCCAAAATGACATTGGTAGGTTGAATATGGTCAAAGAGGTAATTATTCCAAAATATATATAATAATAATAATTAAATAATTATAATTTTTTTACATAAATTATTCTTTTAAAACTATTAATGAAAAATGGTTATGGAAAATTTACCACGTTATAATCAATGAGACAGTAGGACACACACACACACACGCATGAATAACGTTTCCATTTTTCAATGATCACGATGAAAAGAATATAAGTATTATTTTAAGTTTAAATAAATTAAAATAATATCATAAATATCATTTTAATTTATTATGTATAATTATATATATTCAATGTGATGCAGTAATGAAAAATGAATTACATCACTTCGTGGGGGTGATTACCCACACATATGCACAAACGATATTATATCTTTTAAATGAACGGGAAGGTAAGAAAATATATGATATATTAATGTTATATAATGATACATATTTAATATATATAAATATATATATTAAATATATCATCATAAAAAGCCGTGAGAGTTGATGATGGAAAGCAAATTACATGGGTTCACAAGGCGGTTGTCCGCCGTACACGTGAATGATGGATTTATTTCCCATTTGATAGAAGACGAGATGGATGTAGTTTATTAAATTAAAATAATAAAATATAATTATATAGGTTATAATTATATTATTATATCATCATGGTTGAATAATATTTGAAGGAGGTGTAAGAATAAATTAAACTAAAACATTCAGTTAAAGACTATACCTCTTATTTGGACAACTTCATTTTCTTTACACCTTAAACCCTGTAATGTTGGTATTATACCCAAAAAATACCTATTTAAGGTGGTTAGGGATGTTATTAATTTATTTTTTTAGGTATTGGCCAAAATAAAAGGCTTATAATGTCTGAATAAAAGAGGATAGGAGGTGACCTTTTTTAAGAGAGAGGAGTGGCACTCCTGAAATTTCATAAAATATTTAATTAATATAAATTAATTTTCATGTAAAAAGGACCCAAAATAAAATAATAAAAAATATAACGAGTATGTGTTGAAATAATATCATCCTATAAAATTTGGACTTGGTTATATTTTATTTTTTCCCCTTATCTATTAGTTTTAACCCGTGTTAACCCTTTTTGATAACTAAAGTGATAACATAATTTTTTACTCTTTAGGGGTAAATATAGTTACTATAAGAGGGATATTTGGCCATAAATGGATGATAGTTGATATTTTTAAACATATAAAAATCACTTTTATTAATCTAGAATTTTTATGAATTTTAAATCCTTTAATAAAATATTATTTTTTATAAAATATCATTATTGTCATTTTTTGGAACTATTTATTTAATTTGAATTTTAAAAAAACATGAAAACAATGGAATTCAAATATAACCATTTAAAAACAATCACTAACATGTTATATTTACCAAAAAAATTTTGGAACACAATAATTCAATTAATTTATATTAGTTTTAATATGTTTTAATATCATTTATTTTATTTTCTATTAATTGAAAAAATATAGCCTTAGATTTGCGTAAGAATTTAAGGCAACTATTTCATTAATAAAAATTAGAAATAAATTAACATGATAAAAAAACTCATTTATATTTTAAATTACTCTTTATAACCAAATATAAGTTGTTTTATCCATGTCACAAAATATCATAGTCATTAAAAAGAAATAAGATGACATTTTTATCTTTATCTTTTACTTAAATAGTAAAAAAGTAAAAATCAAAGAAATACAGGACCAAATAGATATATATTATAGAATATGATATAAATGGACAAAATAAACTCATAAAAATCGGATAAAGGAAAGTTTTAGGGTTAAATTTTAGTACCCATCATATTATTTTTAACCTTATTTACTCGATTTACCCTTATCGTGGTGATAATAATTTATTATAGTTACTATTCATGATGATTAAAAATAAAAGGGTCCTATTTACCAAATTTGGAACTCCTGATTAAAAATATGGAATATTTTTTTAATATTCAATTAACATAAGTGGTAAATTTTTATTTTAAATTAGACCCATGAGATGCGAGGAAAAATGAATTTTCATAAAAATGCCTTTTAAAGTATAAAATGTTTTTATACTATATATAAAGTAGAAAATTCATTAAATATACCATAATTAAATTATTTTTAATAAAAAATAACTATTTAAATTTAAAAAATAATCCAAAATATAGTTTTAATTTGTAAATTCTAGAAAAGAAAATACAGTTTTCAATAAAAATCATTATTTTTCACTATTTATTGAAAAATCAAAATTTTTAGAAAAATAAAAAAACTTTACCACAATATAAATTTGATATTATAATTTTAAAACTGATATAATTTTCATCAAAATAAATTTATAAAATTTTAATAAATCAATTTTAATATTTTCTCACAATAAGCAATAGAAACTAGTTTTAAAGAAAAAATATTTCTAAAGAATAAAACAACTTAACTAAAAATTGAGTGATTATTTAATAAGAAGCTATCAATATTGAATAGTTCCTTTTTATATATTTTATAAAGTATTTAATTCTAATCATAATCTCCAATATAATAGTTAGGTTATAATTTCTATATTTAAATATTCATATTTCATGGTTCGTTTAACCTCACTGTTGCGTGTCATATATGCTATCAAACAAAGTTTAAAAAAAAATCACAGTGTTACATTATTCCATACATTAATAAATTGCATCCTCAAAATTTGAAATTAGGCTATGTAAATAAGGGTTTTACATATATTTTTTTTTTTGAAATTCCACATCATAAAAGGTGTTAATAAAACATCCTCTTGAAAATAAGGAAAAATAAATATGAAGGTTATCACATAACTAGGTTTTAAAATAGGGGAAAATTAGTGGAAAGTGAAAATATATACATAGATAAAAAAATTTAATGTCCAAATAATTATGGAGAGTGATATAGATCACTGATCATAAGAAAGTGAATGATTAAGAGATAGTTAATGATAATAAAACCCATAAACAGACGAGGTATAAAAAAGACCATAAATTCATCATAATTTAAGGTAATATGATAATTGTTTTTGTTTCCAGATCCTTTTCATAGAGTTACAAAGTTATTTTACCATCTAGATTAATAACATATTGAAATATACTTACTTTATAATTATAATTTAATTCATTAATCAATTTCTAATGCAATATCATCTTTTTCTCCAAATAATGAGTATTCAAGATGAATTTTTCATAGTTAAAGAACTAAAATGAATTTATAATAGATCACATAATCCAAAAAAGGATAAGAATATATTACTACTATCTTTAGACATTAACCAATTTTTTTTATTATAAGATAATTCTCAAAATGAATAAACTATCATATGAAGAAATAAAAAATTAATCACCAAATACTTAACAATAACACACAAAGTTCATCATAAATCACTCAATAAACAACTAACCTTAAAATTTGAAAAAATATTCCATACTACTATTTAAACCCAAAGATTAGAATAATTTCATCATATATTCTTCCAAGATAAATTTAACATTTATCTATAAATATAATCAATCACTCTTAATTTTTCAAACCAAAAATGTATATAATGTAATTATATATTCTATAAGATATACTAAACATTTACCTAAATAAACATAATCCCTATAAAGACATATTAAAATCATATATGATTCCAAAATATAATTCAAATTTTATCCAATAAATAATATCCCTCAAGGTTCTGTTTACCTTAATCATAATCGATTTCAAAAATAGTGAACTTATTCTAAAATAATATCAATCACTTAATCACCAAATAAATTTTCAATACCATGGTTATGTTTTTGTTAATACATATATTACCAAAAATATGATGGTCATCCTTAAAAATATCATTAATCACATAAAAATCATATCATTTAAAATCTTAAAAGGTGTGTCTAAGATATTGAGCTTATGATCAACCTTAAACTCATAAACTCATGATGGTATCCATAACTCTTAAGTTAACCTCCCATGAATATATCCTAATATCAAATTTTATCCAAACCTTTACTATGATACCAAATGAAAGGACCCAACCTTAAAAATTATAAAATCATTAACTTTAATTTAAGAATTAATTTTCTCACATTTGAGGATCATTACAGTTTATAGTTTTAGAGAATTAGACCATCACCCTTACATAAATAAATATTACATAAAAAAGTGGACACTTACACTCAACATCCATTTTCCCCCAAAAAACTTTTATGACGCAATAAGTTTTATTTTCATGAAATATCTTCACAATTTTCATCTTGATCTCATCCTTGTCCCTAAACATCCTTAAAACCCTATGAAAAACTTTTTAAAATGTTGGATGAGCATAAAAATCTTAGTAAGGAACATATGAAAATAAATAAAGAAACATTTTAGTTCCTGAATACTTATATAAGATTTTAATTTTTTTAAAATTAAAATTTAGGCTCAAAATAAACATTTTATTACCCAGAAAATAAACTTTTCTTCTTAAATATTTTTATAAAAAAATTCATAAGAAATATTAAAGGAAAAAAAAACAAAAAGGCTCATTTGAAATCATGAAAAACTTATGAAACCTTTTTAAATTTTTTTAGACATTTCACCCTGTCAAAGTATCATATACTTTCCTTTAAACACAAACTTATGAGTAATAACATGGGAGAATAACATAAAGAACATGGTATCATGAGATCATGGAAGCATAGGAAATGTGGCAAAAAAACATGATATAAGAATAAGTTCAGGAAAATTCCAAGACAACATCACATAGTGGACATAGTCCCATAGTGGATTAGGTTTACTCCCTAATCCCATACATAATTTCATATGAGATAAAAGTTTTACTCAATGTATTCTATTGATATATAGGTGCACCCATCATAACATATTTTGGATTATTTATTACATAAAATGAAATCAATCATGTGGCATAATCATAAAAATTACCTATGTAAATAAATGGTTTTCATAATCAAGGCTCATATCATAATAAAAGGAAGTTTTATAATGAAGTAATTTTAAAAATGAACATAAGGCATGAATTAACCCATAAAAGGAGGGGTGAATAATCTAGGTTTATATATGAGAGACATATATAAATAATATATAAGAATTCTATAACTTTAAATAGAGAGATAAATCAAGGAGGAGAAACAATTGTCATAACCCAAATAAAATAGTGGTTTAGAGATATCCCTTACAACAATAAGAAAAACATATCCAAATATAAAAATATACATTACATTTAAAACCCTTTTTTAAAATACCTAGAATAAAGGGAAATAAGGGTTTACATTGAAGAAAACAAGGAATCTTATAAATAAATCCAAATATCAAATAACGGGTTTGATTGTGTGAAAAGCTGTTGATGCCATATATATTAAAATAAAAAAAATCACTTTTATATTTTGTTAAGAAAGTGAAAACATTAATTTTAAAATATGTAAAATGATTCATTTTGAAAACCTTTTACATATATTAAAAATAGGCATACAAGTTTCATTGTAATTTATTTATGTCCATATAGATAAATTTATAAACCTATTTTAAGAATATGTATATGAAAGAGAAATATTTTAAAAATAAATATATACAATATTTAAAATGTGGTTTTTAAAGTAAACTATCCATTATAAAAAACCTTAAAAAAATATTTAAAATAAAATTTAATGAAATTAAAATATAGAAAAAATTAACTTTATCATCCGTTAAATTTTTAATAAAAGTTTTATTGAAACATTTAGAATAATAGTGACATGGAAGAAAAAAGTTTGAAGGTAAACTTTAAAAGAGGGGTTTTAAAAATAAAGTCCCTTACCTCGAGCCCGACACATCACATACATTATTTATCTTCATAAATAATAAACTTATGTTAATTATTTAATTTCTAAAGAACCATTTTCAAGTTTATTATTCCTTTTATTTCACTTATTTACATGTTATATTTAATTACTTAATCAATTAATTTCATATCAGATGTTTTCATGATATCCCTCTCATATGTCCAAAATGACTTCAATAGGTTGAATATAGTCAGAGAGGTCATTATTACATAATATCCATAATAATAATAATTATATAATTATAAATTATATATATAAATTATACCTTGAAAACTGTCCATGAAATATGGTTATGAAAAATGAACTACGTTACAATCTTGGAAACGGTAGGCCATACGTACACATGAGTAATGTTTCCATTTTTCAATGATCATGATGAAAAAAATTAAATATTATTTTATATTTAAAAAATTATAATTATATAATCAAGTTAATATTATTTATTTAAGTAAACTTATATACAGAATCCATGTGATTTAATAATAAAAAATGAATCACATCGCTTTGTGGAGGTGGTAATCCACACATACACAAGAATGACGTTATCATCTTTCAATGAATGGGAAGGTAAGGAAATATATGATATATTAATTTTACATAATGATAAATATTTCATGAATATAATATATCTATATATATACACACACACACACATTAAATCCATCATTATAAATATACGTGAGAGGCGATGATGGAAAATGAATTACATTGGTTCACGAGGCAGTAATCTATCGTACACATGAACGATGGTTTCATTTCCAATTTTATGGGATAATAAATGTATGTAGGTTATGAAATTAACATAATAACATACAAATATATGGTATATAATTATGTTATTATATCATCATGTTTGAATAATATTTTATGGATGTGAAAAAAGAAATAATACTAAACAATTCATTTGAAGACTACACCTCTTATTTAGACAACTTCCTTTTCTTTACACCTTAAACCCTCTAAGGTTGGTATTATTACCAAAAACACATCTAGAATGTTGTAAATGATGTTATAAAGGGATTTTGGTTGGTATTGGACAATCTAAAAAACTTTTAAGTGTGAATAAAAGAGAACAGAAGGTTCCCTTTTATATGAGAGGGGAAGGGCACTCCTGGAATTCCTTAAAATACTAAATTAATATAAATTAATTTTCATGAAATAAAGGTTAAAAATAATATAATTTAAATATAGGATTATTATGGGTCAAAATAATATCATAAAATATAATTTTTACAAGTTTAGTTTGAGTTTTTACGTTATATTTTTTTTAAATGGCGTAAAATATTTTTGACAATTACCATGATATCAATGTTATTTACTATTTAAGGGTCAATATAGTTTCTATAAAAAAATAATTAGACCATAAATGGAATATATTGGATATTTTAAAAAATATTATAATCACATGACCAAATGAATTTTTTTAGTAATTTAAAACTATTTAATTAAATATTATTTTTTATAAAATATCTTTAATGTCATTTTTAGAACTATTCATTTAATTTGAATTTGAAAGCAACATGATAACAATGGAATTAAAATATAATAATTTAACACATCAATACAATTTTATCCTTATCTAATTTTTTTGAACGTAATAATTCATTCAAATAATATTACTTTTAATTTTTTTGAATCATTTATTTTATTATTCTATTAATTTAATAAATATCAGGTCATCGTTGTGAAAGTATTTTAGGTAATTATTACATTAATAAAAATTATAAATAAATTACAATGACAAAAAATTATTTATCTTTAAATTTTTCTTTAAAACTGAACATAATTTTTTTTCCCTACCACAAAATATTATAGTTATTAAAATCAAGAAAGAGACATTTTTGTCTTTATCTTTTACTTAAATATTATAAAGGTAAAAATAAAATAAATATGGTACCATGTTCCCATAAATTTGATACTCTAATAGATATGAAAAAAATACACTCATATAATATGTTAAAGGAAATTTTTAGGGTCAAATTTTAGTCCTTATCATATTATTTTTTACCATAATTACCCGATTTACTCTTACCGCAATGATAATTATTTACTATAGTTACTATTCATAATGAATAAAAATAAAAGGTGCCTATTTAAAAAATGTGGAACTCCAAATTCAAAATATGGAATTCATTTTTCAATATTCAATTCAATAAATGGGAAAATTTTATTTAAAATTAGACCTAGTTTTTTTCTTCAGAAAAATGCATTTTTAAGTTTAAATTGTTTTTATATTATATCCAAGTATAAAATTCATTCAAAATACAATAATTAGATTATATTTAATAAAAAATAAATAATTATATTTTAAAACTAATCCAAAATGTATTTTTACTCTGTAAATACTTTAAAATAAAATAAAATTTTCAATAAAAATAAATATTTCTCACTATTCATTGAAAAATAATTTTTTTTATGAAAATATTGAAAATTTTACCATAAGATAATTTTGGAATGATGATTTAAAAATGATATAATTTTTATCAAATAAAACTTCTAAATTTTATAAAAATTAATTATAATTTTTTCTCACAAAATCAATAGAAACTATTTAAAAAAAACATATGTTTGAAGAATAAAATGTCTTTACAAGAAATTGAGTGATTATTTGATAATAAGTTATCAATATTGAATAAGATATATATATATATATATATATATATTTCATAAAGTAGTTAATTATATTCATACCCATTAATTTAGCTTCTAAGTTATAATGGTCATATTTAAATAATAATATTTTATGGTTCATTTACGTTCTGTGTTGTGTGTTGTGTATGATATCAAACATTGATTATTTTTGAATGGGGTGTTACATTATCAAATCATAATACCAAGACATTGGATTTATGTAACCAATAGTACATGAACCATGTATGATTAGATATTTTTTATTCTCATTTTCTTCTTAGGCCAGCTCCCCAGACATGATCATTTAACCATAATACATATTTTCCAATTTCATGATGTCTCCAAGATGAAAACCAGATAAGATATAGATACAGGGTCATGAATATGACTATATGAGTGAGTATTCACTATTTCAATATCACTTTGATATCTAGTAAATATCAAGGCTCCATTTTAAGAGCTAGTTCGTGAGGTGGTTTCTCTATACGGGCAGCGAGCAGTGCCTCCACCAGTTGAGAAGTGAGAGGACCCAACCCTAGTGGGTTAGTTTTATGTTTCTTTTAAGATGAAATAGTTGTTCATACTAGTTATTCAGGAAGAATATTCACATTAAATGATCTTTCTTCTAGAGTTTTAGGATCAGGTACCACCCATATTTTTGGGTGATATAGGTCCTTAGATGGTAGAGTTTTGGATAGAGTCTATAATTCAAGTTTTTTTATATAGACACCACCAGAGATGATGTATTTGTTTGCAACATTCCTCTTTCATGAAGTAGAGAGGAGTTTTCAAGGTCTAGTTACCCGACTGCATGATGGGGTAATACTCTCTTGGGTAGAGTTTGAGAACTTATTCCATAGTGAATTTTATCCCTCTACTAGACCCCCTGTTTAGGTTCTGGAGTTCCTTGAGCAGGCTCGGGCTATGGAGAACATCATAGAAAGAGATAATTGGGATCCTATATATGGAAGTGGTCATTGTGGAGTTGAGATGTCTATATAATATAGAATATGTCGACCATCAGGGTATCTGAACAGGAGGCTCACTCATTTTCAGGCTGAGATGTGGGGATCTATAGTGTAGTGAGAGTGAGGTGGACTCAGTCAAACTTGAAGGGAATTTGTCTTGGAATCCATATAGGAGACTCAAATATAATAGGTATGGGTGATTTTATTCCTACAATGGGTAAGGTCATCTTTATTGGGACTTCTCAAACATCCATGCTGAAGGAAAGACGACTTAAGCTTCCAATCTAGGTATAATTAACATAGTACAAGGTACGATCTATGTCCCGTTTTTTATTTTTTATTTAGTTCTTTTCTATTATCATAGTTTCCATGTTATTTTTGTTACCAATGTGTTTGTGTTATATGATATGGATTCAAGAATTCATGAAAGATGGTTGCTTCCCCCCACCAAGACATGTTCCATTATGGAATGATTTAAAGTCTTCTAGTAAGTCAGTGCCACCCAAAGTGGATATTTTTGAGCTGTGGAGGATGAGTATCTTTAGATTGTATGTTTGCAGTCATTTTTTGGAGATTGTTTCTTATAGGACCTCTTGGACATCATGATGAAACTATATGATGTCATTATAGATGGGCTTGTGTATGTGGTACATACCCAGGTCAATTGTCACCACAGAAGAGTTATATGCCTATTTTCTAATGGAATGAAATTAAATTTCATGTGTGAGAGAGATATTATGGATAAAAATGTTGGACTCATGAGTAGGATACTATAACCTATCATTTATCATTTGGTGATATTTTTCCTCAGTGTAGCAGGGTTTCTAGAAATCTCACTTCCAGTAATAGTGGGGGACTTTATGGATATATTTCCTGAAGATGTTATGAGACTACCTCTAAGGTGGGAGATTTACTTCTGAATCTAATTTCACCCTATAATTACACCAATATCTTCTACAACATATAAAATGTCCCATATTTAGCTCTAGTAGATGCGGAGGTAGTTATAATAATTATGAGAGAAAGGTTTTATCAGACCCAGTGCGCCCCCTGGGCAGCCCTAGTTTTGTTCATGAAAAAAGAGGATATGATATTGAGGCTTTATGTTGATTACCATCACCTGAATTAGGTAAATATAAATAAAAATTACCCTATTTTGAGTATTTAATACCTTTTTGACCAATTCAAAGGTGAAATTTGGTTCTCCAAGATCAATCACAGGTCTGACTACCATCAGTTGAGGGTTCACAAGGAAGATATTCCTAAGATGGTGTTCCAATGTTTCTATAAACACTATGAGTTCCTGGTGATGAATTTTTGTGTGAATAATTCCTCTATTGTGTTCATGGATCTTATGAACCAAATATTCCATCCATAGTTGGATTAAATTATGGTTGTATTTAATAATGACATACTCATTTACTCTGTGTTTGAGGTGGATCATGCATATAATTTGAGGTTGGTTATAGACTTACTCCATGAGAACCAACTATATCGTAAGCTATTTAAGTGTTAGTTTTTGATATGCGTGGTTTAATTTCTAGGGAATATCATCTCTGAGCGTGGTTTAGCAATGGATATAGAAAATATAGATGTAGTTCTTGCTTGAGAGCCACCCAAGAGAATGTTGGAGGTGTAGAGTTTTCTTGGTTTGGTTGGGGTACTACTGGAGGTTCATGGAAAACTTTTCCAAGATATAAACCCATTTACCTACATTGATGAAAAAATGGTATATTTCTCCTAGATTAACCATTATCAGGGAGCCTTCAAGGACCTAAAAAATATTTTGGTTTATACTACTGTGTTGAGACTTCAAGGGGAGGGAGTTGAGTGTGTTTCATTTTTCTAAGTCTTCACAACTGGGATCAGATGCATATTGATGCTAAGGCAGCTAATGTTTTCTTATGGGTTGAGGTAGTTGAGAATGTGTGAGAAGGATTTTGTGGCCAACTCGGTTTTGGTTGTAGAAGTCTTCACCTTGGATATGTGGAGATAATATCTTCTGGGTGAACATTTTATTGTTTACTTAGACCACTAAAGTCTCAAGTACATTTTCACTCAAAGAGATCTCAACCTGAGATATATTCATTAGTTAGAGTTCATATAGGAATATGATTTCGAGATATCCCAAACTTCTAGGAAGGGAAATATAGTGGAATATGACTTATTAGGAATTTTTATTCTCACCTATTGAAGGAGGTGCCTATGCAGTTGGATTCATTGTATATGACCTTATTGGAGGTAGGGGCATATTTTATTCAATTGGTGGTGGTGGATCCACCACTTATTTAGAATGAAAGGGATTACTAGTTGAGATACATAAAATGTGAGGTTATATGTGACCAAATATGCTTAAAATATGTACTATATGGATTATCTAAAGGGGAGGGGGATCTTCATTTCCTAGGGACAAATGGTGGTTCCGATCACATTGTGTGAGGAGTTGATGAGGGAGTTTCACACATCTGAATTGGATATAACTTTGGGTGTAAAAAATATGTATACGGACATTTAGATTTGGTTTTAGTGGACTTCTATCAGGAAGAACATTGCTGATTTTTCTTCTTGGTGTCTAACATGTCAGTAGGTAAAGGCTGTACATTAGGTTCCAGTAGGTTTAACCCAACCTCATGAGACCTCATAATGTAATTAGGATTACATAATAATGGATCTTGTGATGGGTATTCCATGGAATGTGAGAGCCCAAAAAACTATATGGGTGGTTTTTGACTGACTCACTAAGTTGGAACACTTTATTGCTAGTTAGGAGTAGAGTTTGATTGAGAGTTTGGATTAGTTTTATGTGAAAGAGATCATCCGGATTCATGTGGTACCCATTATAGTCATATTTTATTTTTATACTTAGTTTATTTAATGGTTGTGAAGGTCCCTTTAGGAGGATTTTTGGACTCATTTACGATTAATCACAACATTTCACCCCCAGATAACAGGATGATCGAGTAGACTATCCAGGTGTTGAGGATATGTTGAGAGCCTATGTGATGGAATTCATCCAGACATGGGATGATTAATTTCCATTATTAGAGTTTGATTATAATAACAAATATCACTCTACTATTAGTATGGAACCTTTATAGGCCCTATAAGGGAGCCCTGTAGGTCACCCTTATGCTATATTGAGATTGGAGAGGCATCCCTTATTATTCCAGATCTGGAGAATGTAACATTAAAGAAGGTTTAGGTGACCTATGAGCGTATGAGGATAGCCCCAAATCAATAGAAATGTTATATAGATTGAAATTTTAGGCCTTTTTAGTTTGATTAGGGATATCATGTTTTCCTAAGAGTATCCACATTATGAGGATTACAATAATTTTGCTGGGGAATAAAGCTATCCTTTAAGTTCATCAGGTTATTGTAGATCCTTTGATAGGTTTGAGAGGTTTCTCAACACTTGGGATTACCCCCATTGTTGGGCTGATTTTATGAAATTTTCCATGTGTTATGTCTAATGAGATATGTCATTAAACCATTACAAGTTATTTATCAGGGGTAGGATGGACATCAAGGATGGCACCACATTTGTGTATTACTCAATAGAGATCGAGGATTGGCCTAAGAGGAGCATGTGTGGATGAACCATACCTTTGGTTTGAGTGATTTGGAACCATGGGAACTTGAAGGAGAGCCCCTGATAGCATGAGATCCTGATTTGGGCTTAGTATCCCCACTTTTTTGTGTATCTTTTGATTTTTTGGGTTAAAATTTTTGAAGGAGGGGAGAATGTAAAGACTCTAGTTTCATTGGTTTAATACTTTAATATATATATCTCTATATTTTTACTCAGAGGCAATGTTGTGTTTGGGTTTTTTCTGAACTGGAATTAATATATTAAAAATATTAATATATTAAAACATGCATGTTCATATTTTCAGAGTAAATGGTTTTCCTATTAGTTGAGAACTTAGATAGGAAATCCAAAACCATGGTTTATTTTGGAATGTAAGGTTATCCTAGGTGCAACATACATTTGGTCAATGTTGGACATTCGATGAAAGGAAACCATTTAATAGCATGATAAATAATTAGGGTTATTTAATTAATTAAAATAATTAAATATACCCCACCCCTCCCATTTGGATTTCTATGAATAAAATAAGGGAGCGGGTTTCTTCATCACATGATGGATACACTGAGGGGAAGGGGATAGGTTCCACTAAACTTTATCCTTGATGGAGATCAAGATTAGATCAATGTGTAGTGGCTTTTGTGCATGGTTATGGACCCTATGATTTGGAGTTTTCTCTAAAAGATAGGAAATTTTTTGAGTTTTAAGTCATGATCCCAAAATGTGTGATGTTTTTAGGTTTTAAATACCTTTTATTTTTTCTAACAACCCCATTGGGGGTACATCTATGCTTAATTAGAGAAAAAAAGGATTTTGGGAGGTTCATAAGGATTTCCCATTCAGGAATCTTGATCACATGGTGTCTGGTTTAGGAGAACAATCTGTGTGTTCTTCCCATTGGGGGAAGAAAGATTTTTATAGACAACACACCATGTACAAAAAATAAACGTCATGTAGAAGGAAATGGAAATGTGGCCAAGTTCTTGGATAGAAACCCCATGTAAGGGTACATGGCTATGTGGTAGTACACAACCATACCCCATGTGTACACAGGCACAAGTCATAGGTACACGAGAATGAGCCGTAGGTACATGGGCATGAGCTGGGATAGATAAGACACATCATGTACTCCATGTACATGCTGTGTAGAACCATATAACCAGCCATGCCATTTGAAGGCGAGGACATGCTTGGGTGTCTAGGAGAGGTTACACACCGTGTGACCCTAGGTACACATAGTGTACTTTTCTATGAGTTTTTCATCCAGTGTATCTACTTCTTAAGGACTTAGATTTGGCCACATGAATAACCTATATTGAGTGGTTTTCTAAGCAGAACATGATGTTGGACTTTATATAAATAATATAGATATGATGTGAGGTCATGTGAGTGGTATGCTTCTTTCAGTGATTCTTTGACGGTGAAAATGATTAGGTGTGATCATCAGAGTGTTAACTGAGTTGGTACTCCCCTATCTATCTCCAGGGTATGGGTCCACTATATCCTTTATACAAGTAGAGATGGTGATCCCCCATATTATAGAGGGTCTGAGTTCCCTGTTCTACTGAGTGGACTCCCCATCATTAAACTATGGTGGTGGATGGGTCCACTAGTGGAGTAGTGCTCCCTTTGTCATGCTAAGTAGTAACGAGGTGCATTACATCCACATTATTGAGAGGTAACGAGAGATAAATGTAGGTTTTAGTGATCCCTAAGTTGTTATATGTATTAGTGAGGAACAAGTCCTCTACTCCATATCATATATTGTTGTGAAATTGTTTGACATCAGTGATGGGACCTTTGGAGCCATTGGTGACTGTTCACTCTTAGCTGGTTTGGATGATTAAGACACCCTTTCTCTCTTTTCTTGGGTTTCTTTGAACATATTTGTTGAGTACCAATTTAACCTATTGATTTTGGTGTTGAGATGACTATTTATATGTATGTTTCTTTATTTTTGGTTTTTTGGGTGCCTACTAGGTATGTATATACTCACACCTATATGGGTTTTTTCTACACGTGTTATGTCTTATGCATATGATAGACATATTTATGGTGATATTGACTAACTTAGTTTTAATAAATCATAGTGCCTCTTGGATCTGATCGTGTTCAATGTTCAACCTTGAAGGTTGTGAGAGAGGCTCTCTTCAGTCTTCCTTTTTCTAGTTGTCATCAGGTTGGGACCTCATTTCTAGATAGGCATGTATTTTTTCATTTTTATCACATGTATCACAACATTTTACTTTCATGATTTATTATAGTTTGTTTCATTGAGGGTTTACACCCTAAATGTTTAGTATTTTATTATATCTATGCACCGTTTCATGGTGATAGTTGGGTGTGTGTGTGTATAGATACTTTGGATAAGGCCTCCCATTCTAGTATAGCACACTCAGTGTTTGATGGAATCTATTATCCTATTGGAGTTGGGTTTGGGTTCTCAAACTCATATCAAAGATGACCATCTAATCATCTATGGTTTACTTTGTGACAAATTTAAAAATCAAAAGAAGGTATCATTCACTTCTAATCATTTATAAGGGGAAGTTTGGTATTTTTCTCTTCCTGACGTGTTTTATCTATGAAAAACCAAGTTAAACATATTTTTATTTTACATAATTTCCATAAGTTAATCATTAAATATCACAAATAATTAGTCAATCCAAAAAAATAAAGGTTTGGTGTCTTTAAGAACCAATTTCATAATCTATATATTTTACAAAACATTTGAACATTTGTAATAAGACATGTCATTATGGGTCTTAGATTTTGGATGGAACTTGAAATTATTATTTGATGGATGGCTTGTTTGAATAAAAAAGTGTTGAATAGAGATACTTCATGTTTCAACATCCTTAAGGAGTGTTTTGGAATTGAATGAAGTACTGAGAGTGTCACCGAGATCAAAATAATATTGGGATCTTGGCTAGGATAGTCGAGTAGTAGCAACAACACTGGTTGGCAGATGGGGTGTACAAAAGATCATTCTTCCTAACAAGACTCATTGAGTAGTTGGTGAGGTAGGAATTGGACCTTCTTTCTTGCATGATACATCATCCAGTCGGTGATCTTGCACCAGGTGGCTGATGTGATGTGCTGGACAACACCTATGGGAGTTTCATATGGTCATTTTAACCACTAATATCCCCTTGAGTTTAATAGGATTGGCTTGGTTTTAGGATTTCAATTTATTCGTGGAATCTTATCCTCCTACCTTTATGATATCTCTTTGATCTGGGGTGGATCTAGATGAAAATAAATGGTGAATCTAAGAAAAATACATTGTTCTTATTTTATCTTGGCCTCTTTATTCCTCACATAATGGTGGATCAATTTATCACATGTCTTCAATTAATCCTCATGGTAAGCCTTAGCCCTTACAATCCATTGATGTCTTAGTTCTCTTTATATTATCTCTCCTTTGATCATCTTGTTCACTGATTGATCATTGAAATGATACTTTTTAAATAATCAAATGAAAATTCCATCAGATCTTGATGGAATTGTCCATGAATGATGGGTCTTTGGATCAACATGAATAGAGGATGTCCCATGATAACAAACATGTGTTGGTGATGGAAGTTTTGATAAAGATATGTCCCTTAATGATATTTTCTTTGGTTTTTGGTTAAATTGAATTTAATTGGACACCATATCAAAGAATTGTATTGGTGATTTTCCTTATCATAGAATCAAGAGTGCATCAGTAATGGATAAACTCTCTTGGATGACATTATAGACATAGTATGTTACTTGGTTGGTTTTCTTTAAAAGGTTCCATTTTAATTATATTTAATTAGTCAATTTTGCATTTCCACATTATAGAGATTTTGACTAAAATGATGTTGGAAGTGTGTTATGGACCTTTCATGGATGGTTGGTCATGGTTCTAGATAGATGTTGGTATCTTAATCTCATGGAGATCGATAGAGCCTAAATAGACTTGGATGAATCAGAAAAAATGATCATGTTTTTCTTGGATGAGAGTTGACTCTTTTTTAGGTAGGTGGTCTCATGTACTCTACCCTATAGTATTATCCATTTTTATTGACATGTGGTATGAGGATCTTCACCTTGGGAGAATGAAATTTAATTTTATAATGTGTTATGAATAACATGTAATTTTTAATTGGTTAATAATAATTAATTCTTAATTAATTAAAGGAACCATGCCTAATGTAAAATGAGAGACCTAGTTACATGGTAAATTAGTTAATGAATTAAATGTATTAAATAATTAATTGAACATTCATAATGATATGGAAAGGTTACAAGGGTCATAATGGACGTTTTGTGCTGGCATATTTCCTGTCCTCCAATGGTCGAGGTTTGATTGGTACCATGTTTGATGCTTCAATCACATGTCTGTGTATCCCATGAGACCATGTTTGATTCTTTTATCACATGTGTGTTAATATGTATCCATTGAGACCATTTTTAATTAATTTATCATATATATATGTGTGTGTGTGTGGGTGGGTGGGTGTGTAGCCCATGAGACCATGTCTGATTCCTTGACCACATGTGTGTGTATCCCAATGGAACCTTTGTTTGATGTTTTCTCATATATGATTTGTTATGGTTATGAATCTTTCTTGATATTATGTGATGTTTGATATGTCATCCTTTATTCATGTTTTCATGTGATTATCCAATGTCCTCTGCATATAAGCATTTTGGTTAATCTATATGGAAAATCACCACTAAAAGGGATGTTTCGGGTATGAGGTCAACATGTACATGGGATATCCCTTTGAAAGGGGATGTATCAGACATTTATAGTGTATGGACTTTCGAACATGGAGATGAAGAAGTTATGACTAGGGTTCATCGTATGTTAGTGAGTTCATGACCGCTTAGCATGTGGGTGTTTATTGGATTCTTGTGATTTGGTGATTATATGTTATTCTTGTATAATTTATGTATTTTCTATTTACTTTTTTATGATCTTATAAAATGAACATACACTACATTTTACCAGTTATATATTAGACTATGTTGGTGGTTTCCTAATGAGTTATACTCACACCCTTCTTGGGAAACCATGGAACTTAGCTATCAGAGTATCCCTCACTTGATGTATGTACAGGTTGGGATAGGGATCAAGTTTGATGATTGAGTGGGATAGCTTTCTACAAGTTTAGAGACCAGGATGAGGTGAGCATTAGAGTTATAGATCCTCTTTTACTTTTATTCTTTTCTATCATGTATGTGATCAACCCAATTGGTAATCAGTGTCTTGTTTCTAGTTGTGACTATTGAGTTTTTTGTTTCTGTATTCATCCATATAATTAGTATGTTAGTTGTTTCTGATTACTATGATTTTAAACTACTTAATTGTTTCGTTATTTATTTGATATTTTACATTTTGATGAAAGGTATAGTATCCCCATGATTCCACCTTAGTCCTTCACTGCTTATCAGTACCCTCTGGTGTATGGGTAGGTGTGCCTGAGGACATGTGGAATTTTGTCTTAGACCCAGTGAATCTGGTCAAGGTGTTACAAAATAGTATCAGAACACAAGAGTCTTATTTTCCCAATGTGGGGAGTTGGTATACATGTGGAATAGGAATGTGTTAGAGCTTGCGATAAAACTCGGTCAAGTGTAACATGAACACCTTTCTCAAGGGAAGTTTAGGATAACAGGGTGTTGGATTGATGTTCTTGGTTTGCGTTGTTATGGTTATATGATTTCATATCATTTGACAAACATGGATTTTAGGGATTTTGATTTTATATGGATTTGACCCTTGGTCATATCATCAAAAGTAATTTCATGCATCATATTAGGCACATAGAGTTCACATGACATATATGATGTTTGTGTGTGATTGTGCTAATAACGGAGGACACAATTGATTAGTGTCAATCACTTGTACTATGTTTGAATATATGAGTTCTTGAAGAAATTATATTTAGCTAAATCCCTATTCATTTCTACTTCAAATATTAGGTCATGTGAGACTATACTGTGGAGCACCTAGGTGATGACGACGATGATGATTATGATAGAATAGATGATGGTTGTGATAATGTATTCACTCAGTGCACATTTGATGCAATGTACCATGTTAGTCCATTTTCGGTAATTAATTACATTAGTAAAAATATTGTGTAATTATCCATTAAATTGGTTTGGTTAATTAAGGTTCCAACTATAGGTAATGTATAGTTATCTTTCTAACACACAATGGAATTCTGTTTAACCAAACTAGGTGTCTCTGTATGCACCAGACCGATAAAAAAAAGAAAACAAGTTAAAACAAAATACTTGGTAGTTATTTAGAGGAAGAAAAAATAAAAAGAGGAGAGAATAACATTGTTTATCTCTAGGAATTAGTTGAATTAGAATAATCAACTACCCTGGATGGAATATTTCGCTGGTAAATGGTGTTAATTTCATGACGTATGGTCATGGTTCCCCATAAGAAACTATAAAGGTAAGGGAGTCTATATATTCTTCCCCTATTTATTCTATCATTTCTTCCACTATTTTCTCCTAGGAATATTTATAATCATAAACCCCATCACATACAGAGGCCACAACCACATATTTGGTTTTTAGAAGCACTAAAAATCACTTTTAATCGCACTAAAAAAGCGATGATAATCGAAGCGCTATTAAAAAGGGGTTCCATTTTATCAACGCTAAAAAAAGTGATGATAAAAGGGGTCTTTTATCAGTACTAAAAAAAGAACTGACAAAAGGGGCCTTTATTAGTGATTTTTTAGCACTGATAAAAGTCAATTTTTTTAAAAAAAAATATAAATTTGAGGCCATTTTAATAGCGCTTGATCACCCCTTTAATAGCACTCACCCCCACCCTTGCACCTGCCCGCACACCCACTCACCCCTCCCTCCTGCACACCGATTTCACAGTTCTAGACCCACCTGCACCCGCCCACGCACCTCTGCCTCCACTTGGATTCGAACCCGAGACCTCTCCCTTGCGCACCTGCACCTCTACCAGTCGCCCATTTTTTTATTCTTCCTTTAATGATATATATATTTATTTATATGTATATATATTTAGTTTAATTTATTCATATATTAATATAAATTTATACTAGTATATATATATAGTTATATTAATATATATTTATAAGATTAGTTTTAAATACAATTATAAAATATGTTTTTTTGTGTGAGTTTATAAATAAATGAATACATATATACAACATACATACATACACACATACATACATACATACATACATATATATATTATATGTGTATTTGTAAGTATAATTATACATATTTATATATATTTACATATATTATATATTAATATCTATTTACATATGTTAAAATATATTGATAATATATATCAGTTTGTTAATACAGACACACTAAGACACACGCACACATTATATAGATATATAAATATTCATATATATGTATTTTAAATAAAATGGATATTATTTTTTATTTTGATAATTCTTATATATTGAGAAATATATTTTATTTGTAAATATGTTTAATTATTTATTTATATAATTAATTTCTTATGTGTGAATATATAAAAAATATGTATATATTGTTATATATTTGATTATAAATAACAACACATTATGAAAATTGATAAAATTCTAAATCCATAATATCAATATAAATGTAATTCCTGGGAATAAATTCAGTCCTTACTGAAAAAGGGAAAAAATAACTCCTTAAACAAGGCTAGAAAGCCATCAAATGTTAAAAAATCAGAGCACACCAACTAAAGACTCAATTTTTGATTCCTTTTGGGCCTTTTTTGGCCTACAAAAACATTACATAGTGTTTAACCCGAGTCATTAGGGTGAAGATCTCATTGTAAACTTTGATTTGATATGTGGTAGAGCCTAAACAGACACCTAGATCAAAAGTTATGACCGTTTAAAATTAAAGTTACATTTTTATCTTATTTTAGATCTTTAATTAATTATTTTTTTATATTCAATTTTTTTTAAATGACTAAAACTCGATAAAAATTACAAAATTATTAATTAAAAATATTTTATAAATAATTTCATAAATCTTTTTTACTAAATATCTTATATATTATGTTTAAATTTCTATTTATCCTTATGTAAAACATTTTTAAAATATATATATTATATTTATATCAATATCAATATATTTATATATATATTTTTTGAAATATTCCCCCTTTATCAGCACTAGTTGAAAAACACTAATAAAGGGGTACTTTTAACAATGCTTTTTTAGCACTGTTAAAAGTACCTTTTATCAGCACTTTTTGTTAGCGCTAATAAAGGTACCCCATTTATCAGTGATTTTTTACTAGAACTGATAAATGGTAGTGCTGCCCTTACTCCGTTTTTTGGTAGTGGGCATTCTTATCCTCACCCAATGGCTCCTATAAAAATTATAGAATGGGAGTTAGCACTAATCAAAGTTTATTTATAACAGTAAGCCCACAATAAAGAGATTTACATCACTAAAAATGAGTAAGATCGAGTCATACATGGGAATTATTTTCCCACTATCTTAGAAATAACGCTTCTCTACAACATTGGCTCAGGATTCCTCACCACTGGACTCCCTGGGCTTTGCGTTATGAGTTAATGCCTTTTGGGCTGGAACTTATTTGAATTGTTCCTTATCTGGTCTTCCACTGAGCATGGAATATACCCTATCATCATAAGGGTCATCCATGTCATTCTAGTGATCTAGGGATTCCATATTATAGATATATAAAAACATATCCTCCCACCCAGCCCTACCATTGAGTTTGGAGTACCTCATCTTTAGTAGATCTACTCTATCCCTCACACGCTTCTTCCATAGATGCTATATCATGAGGGTCGAGCATAGCCAGAAACACTCCTCAGATGTCTTGGGGAAGATAAAATCATTAGGTATCTCTACTAGATAAGATAAACACTTCCATGAAGCCTCAAAAGACTCTCTTTTACCATCACTGGTGTTTTCATCTTACTCTCACTACTATTTCCTTGGGATCATCTCATCTCTAGGTGTTTGAGTATTAGTATCCCTACCTAGTTGATGAATGTGGCACCCCAAGGCTCCCTTGGTAGCCATTTTACCTCCTATATACTCTTCCCCTTGATTGTTGAGCTCCCCTAATAAAATCTCACCTTCTACCGTATTTCTTATAGGCTTCCTATGATAGTTCCACCTGGATCACCCATTGCCACAACACTACATGAGGGTATACTAATTCCCATCTGTTTTAGTAATCCTAGATGAGACTGAATAAATCACTAATTAGTGGAAACATGATCACCTTCCTTCAGTCATCTCAGGTGAGTAGTCTCAAGAGTTCACGCATGACGACAAGGTGAATCTTCGAGAAAAACCTTGAGGATACCTATGTAATCAAGAATTAGATGCTTCCAAATTTGTGGGTAAACCAGGATGGGGTATATGGATTACAATACGAGTTATTGTCGATATGTGCGGACAACACCCCACATCGAAAAGTCTAAACTAATGATTACTTCTTGATGGTTACTTGTAATTTTTTAGTCACTTTTTTGACCAGAATGGGGAATGGATGAAATTTGAAGTTTCTGGGGTTTTTTATCTAGGAAACCACCCCTTCTTCATCAATTGATGTCAGCCTCCCCTAATGTTTTTGAGTGTTTATGGTTTGAAGGAAGTCCATAGAGTAGCATGGGGTTCAAAAACACATATACTTCTAGATTCATGACAACCCATTTGTGTTGGAATTGAAAGGGTACATAGATATTCCTGGGTATACCCCCTGCTAGAAAACCTTGACTAATCATATATCCTTGTTAGAATAGGGACTCCCAAATTGATTTAATTATCAACTACTAGCACCACTACCATCACTAGAGTGTCATTTCGAATCCCCATGTGTGCATCCCTAATAGGAAACATCTATTCTCTCAATAATGATGCTAGGAGCATCATGAATCTGAATTTTAGGAGTCATTACTTTATTGGGTTCATGTTTTTTCCTACATTTAACTTATATGTGTTTTGTGTCTCGTGTTATATTATTATAATTCCCCACATGATTTAAGTTATTTAAATCTTCATATGCATCATTTATTTAATTTATTTTATATGATATAATTTTTTTGATAATATATTTAATGTTTTTAATTATGTGATGCAATGTAAATGTTCTTTAAGGAGTTTAATTGTCTTGTTAAATATGTTTTAATATTATTATCACATGTGAAAAATTTGTTAATGTTTAAAGTATTTTAACTTTTTAGCATATTAGTGTGTTATATTACATATATTTATCATGTGTTATTTTTAAAAAAATAACATGTCAATGTTTTAAATGATCTTTTAGTGTAATGTTTTTGAATTTTGTTAGTTCATTTTTTTAATTCTATTAGTTCATAATTTTTCCATTTGTTAGTTAAACATTTATTCTTCTATTGGGTCTAGAATTTTTATTTTGTTACTTCAAATTTTTTTCTTCTAATAGTTTAATTTTTTTCTTTTGTCAATACAAAAATTTTACTTTTTTCCATTTAAAACTTATTCTTCCTCCTGTCCAAAATTTTAGCTATGGTACCTTCAAAAACTCTGCTACTGTCAGTTCAAAAACTATACTAACATCGGTTCAAAAATTTCTTCTACCATTAGTTCAAAAAATATACTGTTGTTAGTTCAAAATCTATGCTATAGTGAGTTCAAAAACTATACAACTATTATTTTAAAAACTATGCTACCATCAATTAAAAAATCATTCAATCGTAAGTTCAAAAACTATGCTACCATGAGATAAAAAACTATGCTACTGTCAGTTCAAAAACTGAGAAATATTTAGTTTAAAAACTATACTACTGTCAGTTATGAATTGTGTGAATTTCAAGCATGTGGATTTTAATGGTACCACAAATACTAGGTTCTTTAATTTTGGTTAATGTTCCTAATTATAAATTATTTTTCTTTTAGAATTATTTTTCTTTTAATAATTTCTTAGTCTCGAAATTAATTATAAATTATTTTTTGGCTTTGTGAATTTATTTTAGAGTGTTGAAAATTTTATTTAGTGATGCCTTAATAACTATTTTTATCTCTTTAGAAAATATTTAATACGAGCTTCCTATACATTTGAATATAATTTTTGTTACATGTTTTTTTATTTTTAGTGTTCTAAAATTAATGTTAAATGTTTATGAACATTTTCAATGTGTTATTAATGAATTAAAAGTATATTTTCTTTAATATTTTATGAATGAACTTAGGAAATATTTTTATATAGTCAAATTTCTTATAAAACTCATGGAATTATTTTACTGAGTATTGTGTAATTAGTTTTAATAGTTTATTTAAAATTATATGAAATATTTTAAGTTATTCAAATGATATATTTAAATTAGTTTGAATTATTTCAAAATTTCTAGAATCATTTTTATCTATAATAATAATGGTTGACTCTCTTATTATTATTCTAACTATTTTCACAAGTTATATAGATGTTGAAAGCTTTGTAGAATTTATATAAAGGACTTAGAGGTTCTATGGAAATATATGATGATTACATACAATTAAATACAAGGATACACACTTCTATCTTGAAGCAATTTCAAAGTGATCACACTATAAAAACCTTAAAGTGATCATGTATGCATTGTTTAAATTTTTTGACAATATCTCATAGTTTGTACCTAAGATATTTCTAATTATACTACCTTAAAGAAATGAGAGAATCAAATACTCAAGAACTAGTGACATTACTTCTTCTATTTAGTCATGGCCTATTGTTTATGTATCACTACTTCCAATCTCTAACATGTGATTTATATGTTTTTTTATTATATGTCCATATGAAATCATTCTATTCAATTATGTTGCGACTCTTGGATTTTAATGTCAGTACATTTAGGTTATGTCTCCCCGATTCTAAATATGTTAGATATTCATAAAAAAATTTGTACAGGTTCTGACTCCCCATAAAAAATTTAGTGTATCTTTTTGGTTATAACTCCACTAGAAAAGGTATGTGTTGTATCAGGTTATGATTTCCATCAAAAATAAAGTAGTGAAATCACATCTCTCACTGATTAGATAGGTGTAAGAGTATACTAGGTCTACCTTGGGCCAAATTAATATAAAAATTCTATGTTATATCTATAATTTTATTTTCCACTACTTTATTGATTGAAAATTTCACAATCTCTATTCAACCCCCTTATTCCTTCTTCTATTCTTTATAACATATCAATAAGTATCAAAGATTGACCATTTTAGGAATTTTTATTTTAGATATGTTATTATTTCTATGCTAACCTACTCTTAGACCTCATAGGTTGAGGATAAAGACTATTTAAGATGGAAGGAATAAATCTAAATGATGGATGGATCCCTTAAAAACCTCCTTATTTTGATGGTCATTATTATGGTTACTAGAAAACTAGAATTGAAGCTCATATGAAGCAATTGATAATCGATCACCGGATGATAATGGTAAAACATTAAAATTTACCAGATTCTGATCTTGATATGCTTACAAGAAACAATACCACTTAATATATTATGAATTATAATATTATAAATAATTTATATTGTACTGTTAAAAAAATTGTTTTTATTTATGTATCAGCTTGTAAGAAAGCTCATGATATTTGAATGATTTTGAAAGTAACACATCTTGTTTCTAAAAGGTATATTAGAACCATAATTGGAATACTTCAAGCATTAAAACAAATCGACTAATAACACTGGTTTAAACCACTCCCATATGTTTCTATGATGGTTTACAAAAACCACTACTAAAGATGGCATTAAAATCCAACTTATATCACTTTTGGCCATTTAGAAATGTTTTTCAGAAACTGTCATAGAAACTTTGTTTAGGGGCAGTTTTTAGGGTTTTACTGACCGTTTATGCTCCCAAAAAATACTAAGAGTATAAAGGCAGTTTAAACCCCCACTATACTCTGGTTTTTTTTAGAGCATAAACGGCCGCTAAAACCCTAAAAACAATAGCTAAAAAATTTTCAACATAATATAGAGGTGGTTTAAAATAATTCTAAAAATTAATTTTCCATATATAGAAGTGGTTTAAAAACCACTATATATCAATTTAAAAAAATGGATGTAGAATCTGCTTCCCAAAAACTACCAAACAAAAAACAAACCAATTATCAATCTCCAAAAGACACCAGATTTAGAAAAATTTACATGTGTATATATATATATATAAACATTCATTAGAAGTTTTGAAGACAATAATATAGAATATGTATCAATCCACTCATTAAAACCAAGGGATTAAATCAAATAAATTTCCAAAAGTCCACCATAAATAGGAAACCAAATCGAAAAACAACTCAAGACATTAACACTGTCACTTGAGAACATTTGAAATAAAAAACACTGATTAAAAAATCAAAATCCACATAAAACCCCTTGTTTATAGTCTCTTCAGTTTTTTTCTCAAAATGGATATATATGAAAATTCATTTGATCTTGACAAAACCCATAGATCTAGAAATAAAATCCCCAATCTATCATTCATTTCAATAGGAATAGAGTATATATATAAAAATTATGAATAATAATAATTATTTATCTATTACCTATGTTTCTAAGATCTAATGCCTCAATAAACATTGAAATCTCTATCTAAAAGGGTTGGGATCTCTACTATTTCCAAGGGGAATACATAGGTAGAAGAGACTAATCATTTAGAGTAATAATTTTTCCATTGAGAGGTATATCAGGTTCAAAAAAATATTTTCTTTGATAACATAATTTACATGTCATAGTTTGGATTAACATTTTGGAAAGTTATTGGCTAACCATGTGCCTATTTCTATCTACATGGAAAGATGCATGGTTTAGTAATTTTTTTTTAACTTTGTAAAAACCATGTGAAATGCCACATCCCCAAAACAACACTAGATACATGCTATCTTGGAACGACACATGGTTTTTCCTAACTATTCACTAACCATGAACATGGCTAAAAAATTAAAAAATGTCCCAAAATTAACCTTAAAAAATATTGTTGTTCAAAAAAATATGGTAAACAAATACCTCAATGTGACATGATGATTTTTTATTTCCCTAACCATATCAAATTTTAACAAAAATATTCCAACTCAATAAGACATATTAAATAATATATGATCCCACTACTCCCATGTCATTTATTCCAATTCCCACATCTTATGAGAGTCTATTACATTTCACCCCAAAACATAGACTAGTGGAAGAGATCTCTTACACAAAATAACTTTATAAGAATAAATAACCTGAACTGTTCAGTTGATTAATAATATATTCAATTCAAAAGCCAGGTCTTCCCATTTTTTGAACATGAAAGGGTTTAGGATCATACTTATAAAGCTCAGAAAGATGAAACAAACATGGATATATGTTAGCTAAGATGGAAAATATAACTGATAAAATAAAATAACTCAACCATTAAGAATCTTGAGGGAAAGAATTGAGATATATGGAATATTTTAAATTCTAAGGATTCTCATGGGGGTACTTTTGGTGGCAGTAAGAAATAAATTAAGTGTTTATGCTAAAAAAATTAGGCTTATTAGGGAAATGTTTCAAGCAACCACCATATGTTTAGTTAAACTTAATCTCCAAATCCATAGTGAACCCTAATCAGTACCTGATGAAATTTAATCGAAATCCTCTCCATCTCCATCTCCATCACCACTTTCTACCACCGACACCCACATGAAAATTATGTTTAAAATTAAACAATGTTGTATATTTATATTTAAACTTGAAACCAATAAAAGTTTTTGTACTAGATGATTTTGAAGTTGTGTGATTTACCTCCTCACTACTAGTCATTGATGTAATATCAATGAGGATAGATCCAGTCATCTTATGATATAATTCAACCAACATGTTCTGCAGAGCATTGACCTTTTCATATTGCATATTTATATGAGCCCCTGATTCGTGAATTATGTTTTTCATTGCAACAAACTCCCTCTATCTATCTCAATGTAGGAGATCACTACAACCAAGAGTAGATACTGCTGCAATCTCTGATGTCTTTCCAAAGACCTCAGATAGTAATGGTCCCAGACCCATCTTGTGCACTCGACCAGGATGCTCCTTCCCAAGGAATTGACCAACCGACTCATCCTCGGAGACCAAGAAATATCATATAGGATTGTAATCCTATAGTTTTTAATTTTTATCTATAAACCAAATATCAAACATATTTTAAGAAATAAATATTAGCATGGTGATAAATGATAATAAATTATATTTAATGAAAAATGAATTCATACCCCAATTTATTTGGAAGGATCATTAACATAACTTCCATCAGATTTTGTATGAACATCCAACCATAGTTCTATTTGAAAAAATTGGTGCCCTAAATTCTTTGAATATATTAAGCAAAAATAAATAAACAATTTAATATATGAAATAGATAATATTGTCGTATAAATATTTAAACCAATGAAAATATTTCTAGAGTCGATATATTTTTGAAAAATCCCTTTGACCCGACAATGTGAGGGATTATTTTTTTAGTTTAACTTGATGCATTTTTTCTTAATACATCTTGAAATAAATAACATGTAATTTAGCAATAAAATATGCAATATCATCTCCCTATTATATGCATGTATATATGTAAAATGATATTAATATAATAATATATATATCAATACAATGTCCTTCTCATGATAATGATTATCAATAAAAACCTTCCATTTCTCTTTAAGCACCCCTTCATGAATGTTATCATATAGATGTTGACCTCTCAATGAAGTATCATTTAATTAATTATATAATCTCCATTTAAAATCCTCCCATTTCTTACCCAAAATTTTCAATATCCACTTTCGTACAATCATATCAACAATAATAAATTTGAAAAACAAATGTATAAAGAGAATAATTTTTAAAATATTATAATTTAATAACATAATGACATTCAATTACACCATATTGTATTAAAATTACCTATATATTTGAATCAAAAACATCATTTTTTCAAGTCTAGGGCACATAAATCAAATCATCATAGGTAATCAGAAGGCTAACTCGATCCACCATGAAATGCCTAGAATTTTGCCAAGTAATCCTACAACATCATCAGGGGGGACCCAATAATAGAAAAATGGGGAAACTACCTTTAACCCTCTCAAATCATAGAAATCTGAACTATTAATATTTCTATCGGTAGTAACATTGTTTGCATATTTTATGAAAAAATAGTTAGTAGTATAAAATTGTAAGAAATTTATTCACATAAAAAATTATACCTATAACTGTAACCTTACAATATCCTCATGAGATGACATATTCCCTCACTACTGAAGTAGATGAATGGGGAGTCACTGGCTCAGATGCTGATGGGAAACTGACAGAGGGTGTGCCAGATGCAGATGAAATGGAGGGTGTGAGAGACGATAAAGGGGGGAGAATGGAGGGTGTATCAGATGATATAGGGAGGGAGACTGATGGACCATCATATATTAGTCTGGTTTAGAGAATCTAGACTAAGTGTTAACTGGGATTAGTGAAACACTTTCTACTTTTCATTCCTATCATTTAATCAAATAAAATTAACATCAAAACAATTTTCCCCCACTTTTTGTATTAATTGAATTTATACTTGGGACAACATGGTATAATAGCCAATTCATAATATTAATTGGTATCACATCCATCTCTCAATTTCCCACTATGTTACACCAGAGTTCAAATGATAATTTCTAAATCTATAGAAAAAAATAAAAAAATCATGATATGTTTTCTAATAAACACACCATGTAATTCACACATCTCACTTCCATCCATCTATTACAATACATCCCATTAAATTAATGATATTCAATAATAACTCATTTTTATAAAATAACACCAACAATTAAAAATTCAAAACCAAATGGGAAACCACATCATGTTTATTGATTTATATGATAAAAACACCATATTTGTTTATAAGATGGGATTTTGGATTTATAAAATAATTTTAATTCATAAATAATTGTTTTCTAGATATGTATAGAACTGTAATATCACTAAAATCAATCTTTAAAACAATATAAAATATAATGAACATATCATTGAATTTGGTATAGTGTTCTGTAATTAAAGTTCATTATTAAAGAAACATAAGTCAATTATCATAGAAATGGAAGTATCATGGTCATCATAATATAATCTAAAAAAATAGTCATGAAATAAACTAGGATAACTATAGAAATTATAGGAATAAACTAAAACATAATCCATCCTATTAGTTCTTGATTAAATTTAATCGAACTAACACTCAATTTTACCCTACCAGGACTAGCTAATGGAAAAACTCCCCTAGGAGGATGGTAGTCCAAACCGAGGTCCACTAACTAGAGAAATATCATAAACTAGTATATAATGAAATCCTAGATATACCATATAGATATACACCAACTACATATAAAATTTAGGTTATAAAATAAAAGTACCAAATATAAAAGTATACTAAAAAAACATAAAACAACCATTACAGAAATAACCCACTTTCATATGGAATGTTATATAAAAAACAAGTCCCTAAAATGTAAAATTTATATTCATTTATACAACCCAAAATAATGGACACACTTCAAGGATCCATTTACTTTATAATATTCCCTTTATAAACTAAAATTTGTGCCCTTAAAACATTTGTTAATATTTTTAGTTCTAGAATCATCTCTAAAAATAAAATCATAAAAATATCATCAAAGTATCTCAAATAATCATTATAACCTAAAAAAATTATAAGAAAGTGAATGCAACCTTTATTTTTTAACAATTTCATTAAAACATAGTGATTTAATTATTGTAAATTGTTTGAGATTAAAAATATCTCTTAAATCATCAATTTATTTTTCAAAAATATTAGAAAACATTTCACTTACATAGAGAAATTAATAAAAAATAAAGAACCAAAAAAAATCCATTGATCCAAGTGAGGTTCAATATAAAAATATAATCCATTAAGATGAAATCCATATATATACTAATTTACATAATTAAATCATTTATAAAACTGAATAAAAACAATAAATCATTTGTGATTCTAAACATAATTGTTTTTTCATTTGGAAACCTAACACTATCCATTATTTTCTTTTCATTAAGAATAGTTCTAATAAACCAAAAAAATAAGAAAAAATTAATAGGAAATTAAGAGAGGGGGAAAGGGAAGAAGGGAGAAGAAAAAATACCAATAAGGGAGGGCTTACCACTAGGGCGATGAATCGAGGGGCTTAGGGTTGACCGCAGCTCCAGTGTGGGCTTGAGCGAAGGCAACGACTAGGGGGCTGGAGAGGGAGAGGGAGAGTGTTAAAAATTGGGCAAGGGAAAAGGAGGGGGTGACCAGTTTGGGGGATGTGATCACAATGGTGATGAGGGCTTGTGGGGATCAGTCTTAGAGGGATGGGGGATACCTGAGTGCCGATGAGGTGGGAAACACAGTGGTGTTAGGGCTCAAGGGGGGGGAGCTAGGGGAGTCAGGGGGGGGGGGGGGGTCTTAGAGGAGTAGGAGTTGGGGGATCTTGGAGGAGTAGGTGTAAGAGATAAGTGTATTATTTTAATGAAAATGAAATATTTAGTGGAGGTTTTTAAAAAAACACTATAAAATCATTTCAATTTTATTTAGCAGTGGTTTAGTAAATGCCTATAAAAAACTGTTGCTAAAAAATGATTTTTTTTGTAGTGGATCTAAGCACTAAGATTTCAAAATGGTTAAATATGAGTCTATAAATCATATGTTTCACCAGTTCACTAGTATAGTGAATGGAATGAATGAACATAGAGGAATATTTGAGAACCCTTTACTTGTTGAAAGAGTTCGACGAGCACTATCAAAGAAGCAACATGCAAAGAAGGTTTCTATTGATGAAAGAAATAACTTAAAATAATACACACTAGATGAAAACATTAGATCATTATTACAATATGAACTCGAATAGAATAATATTATGGAATAAGAAACTTTGAAGAAGAAAACTATTGCTTTCAGATATTATATAAATTTTTATCCCATTCTTTTGAATTTTAGGCAAAGGAAAGTTATAAATGAGAAGTCAAAAATATAATGAAATGAATTGATAACATAATGAATTGAAAGAAAAAGTACAATAAGTGACCAATTAAATATCAAAATAATTATTGAAAATAAAATAAAGGTAGGAAATATGGGCCAAATGTAACCTATCATGAATTTATAAGGAAAGTACATATCAAACATGATTATCCAAAGTTAAAAAATAGGAGAGAGATAAAAATTATAAGAAATATTTGAAATGTGATTATCATGATATATGGATTTTCACTAAAGAATACAATTCAAGTCATGAATCCGAAAGTGATAAAGATACAACCAAACTATGTTTGATAGAAAAAAATTAAAAATTAGTTTTGTAATGACTCTGATTCTAGTTATTATTCTAATAGTGATGGCCATAACTTTAATGAGTTGTATAAATAAAATGAAAAATAAAAAAAGAAATTTTAATATTTATTGAGTTTTATAAATAATTGAAAGAAGAAAGTAAGTGGCTTATCAAGGAAAGTAAGAAATTCAATAAGGAGAATGATTCTCTTATGGGTGAAATGAGAAATTAAACATTGTGTTCTAAAAGTAAGACCGATGATGATTTTGAGCCTATTCAGATGGTCAATGACAATCTTATATATAATGATGTTATATTAAAATAAGAATTATCTAATTTTGTTCAAGGTAATGTAAAATATGAAAATATGGTGTCTATGATGAAATAAAATAAAGATAAAACTAGTTTTGTTTATAATCCACAGATTCCTAAGTTATACAAGACTACTTTTGTTAAAATTTATACTGGAAAAGTTTCTTCTATTACACAATATAAGTGAAAGTTATAAGGAAATTATACTAATGAATGTTATATTAGATTTCCTCAATCTATTGGATATAATATATTTTTTATTAAAAAAAAATCTTACAGAGTTCCTTATAATAAATGTTTTAAATCTGTTTGGGTACCAAAGAATTCTATTTCTAACCCAATTAGACATAAAATAACATGGGTATCAAAATTGTTCTCTATATAATTTATCTTTTCAATATAAACAACTTAATAATATTAAGGACACATGATACATGGAAAGTGTCTATTCCCAACATATGACCACTAAACTATTTATATTCATCTCTTATACCAAATGTGATGGAGGATCTTTTACTTTTGGATAAAATTTAACGAAAAGGTTAAAGGTTTCAGTGAAGTAGGTATTTCTAATATTATTTTAATTTTTAAAATTCTTATGTTGAATGGATTAAACACAATATAATTATAATCTCTCAACTTTTTGAAGATAATATACATGTTAAGTTTGAATATAATAATTTTTTACTATTTAAATATAATTATTCTTTGTTTTATATGTCTAAAAAGGATAATATTTATTCTATTAATTTCTATGATCTACCTATTCAAAATGTTAAGTGGATAAATTCTATAGAAATAGATGATGTTTTATGGAATATAATTCTTGGAAATTCTCATTTCCAAATAATACACAAATTAACCAACCATGAACATGTTCTATATTTAACCAATTTATAGGTAATAAAATATTTTGTTTGTTATTCATGCATTGAAGGAAAGAAGACATGAAATATTTCAAATAAATCAATCATGTTTCTTCTTTCGTACCACATAAATTATTGCATTTTGATTTATTTAGTCCTATTAAAACTAATAGTTTGGGTGATAAAAAATATTTTTTTGTTATTATCGATTATTTTAGTGGATTTAGATGGATTTATTACTTGTCTCATAACCATGAAACCTTAGCTAGATTTACTGATTTTTGTAAGCTAGTTTAAAAGTTGAAAGGTTGTTTAATTGTTTTCATTAGAAGTGATAAAGGTGGTGGTTTTGTTAATTTTGTTCTTGATAAGTTTTTTGAAGATAATGGTTATGATCATAAATTTTTTTCTCCTAGAAACCTACAAAAAAAATGGTGTTGTAAAGAGGGAAAATATAACTTTTCAAGAAATTGCTCAAACTATGTGTAATGAATATAGTTTTCCTAAGTATTTTTTGGAAGAATCTACTAATACTAATTACTATGTATTGAATAGAGTTTATGTTAGAAATTTCTTAAAGATAAGACCTTATGAATTGTTTAATGGATAAAAAATGAAGGGTGGTTATTTTAAATCCTTTGGTTGTAAGGTTTTTATATTTAATATGAAAGATAATTTAGAAAAATCTTATAGAGTTCATAATAAGAATACCATGATTGTTGAAGATTCCTTTCATATAAATATTAATGAATCTTTTCATATTTGAAAATATACTTTGGAAAATGGTGAAGATAAAGTAGGACCCCCAAGAAACCTGAGAGGGGAGGGGTGAATCAGGGTGTCAAATTTTTCTTTCAATATGACATATATTGTTCCGATGTTGGTAGGAAATTGTTAAACCAGTATGATATATTTTAGCAGTAATCAAACTTTCATGTGCATAAAGAAAACATAAAATTTTTACATGGTTCACCACTAAGGGATAGTCCAAGGAGAATACACCGATAATGTGTTAGTCATACCTAAATATACTAATCTTAACTAGTTATGGAATACAAGAGTTAAGACATAGTCACTATATGCTAGGTACACTAACTTTATACGATTTTTGAGATATCACACTGCGTCCCTCAGAAAACTTTTATTGACTCCCCCTAGATCACTTCTTTTAGAGAATACTTACTCAGATAATCAAATTAAATTTCTCTTCAATATATTGCAATTTATGTATGTCCCTGTTTATAATGAGACACTTCTTGCATAAAATTCCTAAATTGATGCACTTGAAAGAAATGATCAAACATACTTGATGTTCAAAACATGCTATAAGAAGACACTGGAACTTGTTCACAACACCTACTCTTGCAGGAAAGATTTGGGATTTCCACACAATATGAATTTCATTCAATCCTTATCTTTTTTTCACCCCTCATATTTCACGCAGCTACACTATACATTTCACTTAGTATTTAAATACTAAAGGAAAAATTTACATGTAATATTTTATTCCTGAAAATATTTTGTGGGAAACTCTTTCACACGATAGAGGAACCTGATCTTTATTAGAAAGTTCTATGTCTTGAATGGGGGTAGCTGCATACTTTTCATCCTTGATGAACCTGCATAAAAGATTCCCGATGAGTGTAGAAAACCATTTTTGACATCACATTGGGTGAGTAAGTCTGTTTCGTGCAGAACCAAATCTTTATTAAAAAAATTAGATCTTACACACCCCTATTTCCTTTTCCATATTTTTATGAGATGATCTAAGAACATAACATGTATGTAACATTAAAATCCACCTAAAGTGTTGCACAAAACTTATTTTTCCAAAAATATTTTTATTCATTCATTAATTTTTGGACCCAAAGAATTAGAAAACACTAGGAAATGACACCACCTTTGAAATTATTGTTAACCTATATTGTAAGATAACTTGAATTGAAAACTCTTTGATCAAACCAGTGTGGGTTGTCAATAAACCCGAACCAAACTCCATTTCCAACAAAGAACAAACTTGTTTCCAACATATGATTTCATGGATTTAAATGTTGGTAAATAAAAATAAATTGATATTATATCAATTGAGAGGGAGAAAAATAATTCTCAATATAATCATAGATCTTAGAGGATCCATAAAGATCATGAAATTGACAATGTGATTGGTAATGTTGGTTCTAGTACACAAAATACAATATTTTTTTAAACTTCTTTGATAACACTTATATTGTTTCTGATCATATTCATAATAACATTTTTGATGATTTAAATGATCCTAATTATATTATTTCTATGAAAGATGAGCGTAATTAGTTTTTAAAAAATAATGTTTTGTATTTAGTTGAATTTAATACAGTTAAGTAAGTAAATATAACTAAATCTATCTTTATAAAAAATCTAGAAGAATCTAGGCATACTATAAGAAATAAGGCCAAACTTGTTTCCCAAGTATATTCTCAGGAAGAAGGTATAAATTTTGATGATTATTTTGTGCATGTTTCTAAGTTATTGGATATTATAATATTGTAAGATTTTTCTTTTTTAAAGGTTTTAATTTATATCAAATGGAAGTTAAAATTGTGTTCTTACATTATTTTATATCTGAATAATTTTATATTAGTCAATCCCATAGTTTGGAAAATTAGAAATTTTATAATCACATTTTTTAGTTATCGAAAGCTTTTTATGGTCTAAAAAAATAAACTCATGCTTGGTATGATAACATTTATTTGTTTTTATTGAATAATGGTTTAAAGAAACAAAATATTTATCCTATTATTTTTTAAAATAGTTTCTAATGATATTTTATTTATAAAAATATCTTTTGATGATATATTTTTTGGTTCTTATAGTGAATTACTTTGTAATGGTTTCTATAATTTGATGTTATTTGAGTTTCAAATGAGATTAATGGAAGAATTAAAGTTATTTATTGAAGTTAATATTTATCAATGGAAATTTGAGATATTTCTTAATCAATCTAAGCATTATAAAGAGTTTTTTAAATGTTTTGGTTTCAATTTTTGTAAATCTTTGAAAACTCCTACGGGTACTAGTTGCAAATTAGATATTTATGCCTCTGGAAAATCTATAGATATTAATGTTTATATGAGCATGATAGGTAGTGTTATTTATTTAAGTACATCTTGAACAGATACCATATTCAGTGTTTTTTATGTGAAAGGTTTTAAGATAATACTAAGGAGTGTTATATTAAATCTATAAAAAGAATAATTAAATATGAAAAAGGAATTGTTGACTCTGTTTTTCTTTATTCTAAGAATATTTTTTTGATTTAATATCATATCTTGTATTGGATTTTGGAGGTTGTGGAATTGATAGAAAAAGAACATCAGGTATGTGTCATTTTCATGGAAATTTTTTAATCTCATGGTCTACTAAGAAATAATGATATGCTTCTTTATCTACAACTAAATTAGAGTATATTTATAATTATATCTATTACGCTCAATATTTATGGATTAAGAAGACTTTTTTTAATTTTGGTATTTATACTGATAATTTTCCTATTTTTTGTGATAATAAATATTCAATTTCTATTTTTAAAAATCCTTTATAGAATTTTAGAATAGATCATATAAATATTAGATTTTATTTTATTAGAGATTATGTGAATAAAGGTATTTTTCTATTAGAATTCATCCATACTAAGAATTAAATTATAGATATCTTTAATAAAACTTTAGGTTTTTATCATTTTGAAAAAAATTAAATTTGTGCTTGGCATATTATAAGTTTGATTGTTTTTATCTCTACATGTGTTTAAGATAATTTTCTATTTTATCATTTTATTTACTTAAAAAAGGGGAGAATTTTTATTTTTACATGTTTAGTTTTGTAATCAAACAAAAAAGGTAGAGATTGTTGGGTTCATGTTTTTCTTGCTTACATTTACCTCACTTTTTTTTTGTGACTTATATTTTGTTTGATTATAATTCCTCACATGATATAAGTCATTTAAATCCACATATACTTTATTTTTTTACTTTATTTTATATTCATTACGCGTGTTGATAATATAATTACTTTTTTAATTATGTGTTGTAGTGTACATGTGATTTAATAAGTTTAATTATCTTATTCATTATATTTTAGTATTATTATAGTATGTGAAAAATTTATTAATGTTTAAAGCATTTAAACATGGTTTAGGATGTTAGTGTGTTATATCACATATATTTACCATGTGTTTTTTGAGAAAGAATAATGGGTTACTATTGTAAATGATATATTAGTGTAATAATAATTATTTTTTCCTTATATTAGTTTAAAAAAATTTCTTCTGCTAGTTCACATTTTTTTCTTCTATGAGTTCAAAATTTCTGCTTTCATTTTTCCAAAATTTCTGCTTCCACTAGTTTAGAATTTCTTCTTTTGTTAGTTCAAAATTTATACTACTGTCAGTTCAAAAACTATTCTATGGTCACTTCAAAAACTATGCCACCATCATTTCAAAAGTTTAAACCACAGTCAATTAAAAAATGATGATGTCATTAGTTCAAAAAATATTCTATTTTTTGTTAAAAAACTATGCTACTATCTATTCAAAAACTATGCTACCACTAGTTCAAAAAATATACTACCATCAGTTCAAAAACTATACTATCATCAGTTCAAAAACTATGATACTATTAATTCAAATCCTATTTTACCATCTATTCTAAAACTATGCTACAGTCAGTTATGAATTGTGTGACCATAAATAATATGACTTATAACAGTACCACAAAAACTAGGTTCTTTAATTTATATTATCCTTACTATGTTTAAATTATTTTTATTTAAAAATTATTTTTATACTTCATTTTTAATTTTTTAAATATTTGATTGGTTTCTAAATTAATTATGAATTATTTTCAGTCTTTGTGAATTTATTTTAGAGTTTTCAAAAATAAAATTTATATTTATTAATTCTTTAATACCTATGTTTATCTCTATATAAAATATTCACAATATGTTTCCTATACATTTAAATATAATTTTTGTTAAAAGTTTTGTTTATTTTACATGTTCTAGAGTTAATGTTAAATTCCAATGAAAATGTTCAATGGTTTTTTAATGTCTTAAAATTAGATTTATTTTTCAATATTTAATGCATGAATTTATGAAGTATTTTTACATAGTTAGCTTCCTTATGAAACTCATGGAATTATTTATATGAGTATTAAGTAATTAGTTTGAAATGTATATTTAAATTTTTTTGACCTACTTTAAATTGTTCAAATTATATATTTAAATTCAATTTAATAAATTCAATATTTTTTGGAATTGTTTTATATTTGATAAGACTAGTTCATATTAAAATTTTATAAGGCCCATTCAAACCCTCTAATACTTCTGTCATCATTTCCAACTTATCATCCTTTATTCTAAAGGCCCAAGGATCATATTTGTCTTCTTTGAGTATAATCCAGTATGACCATGTATTCTGACGATACAAAACACTTGATAACTTCTTCTGCCACCCCCACATCTAACCCTCAAACATATTAAGGAAATGATTAAGTCATGTATTGAATGTAATTTCTGGTTGAAGAGATGTGTTATGTCAAATAATCTCAATCAAGTAATCTTGTAGCCCCCTCAAAAGCATCTATGTCTACTCCATATACCCCCAGGAATAGTCTAGAAGTAGGAATTCTTCATAGATAAAGATAATAATAGTGATCCCACTAATATGGTATAGGTCCTACAAGCTAATCTGTACCTCCCTGTGATAAAGGCAGAAGGTGTTCATATGGGTTGAAATCTTTCTTGATAGTTCTGTTGGTTGGTTTGGACAGTGATCAACATGGAATTGGTGCATAAATAAGACTTTATACATCACCACTCAGTGAAGATATTCTTTAAAATAAATGAAATTATGGAAGACCCAGCATTCCAAAAACCACTCATCAGTGAATTTTTCTCCTGATTATAGAACAGAGTCCTTGGAAAATACCACATGGTTATATGAGATTATTTTCTAGATGATTCTTATGTAGTGATATATGAAAACTTTGTCTGTTGGAAAATATATGATGATTGTACCAATATGATTCTCATGAATTTAAATTTTTATGATGTTGTGATCCATCACGATAAGGCCAGTGAGAGTTATGTTTCACTGGTGAATCCCATTGTAACTCACAATCTATTATGTTGGTGTGTTGACATATGGGCTAAGCAAGATGATACTGTCATTAAGGATAAAGTTATAGAATGGTATCCAATTTCTTATAATATATTCCATGTTCTCCATAGTGAGAAAATAAAAAATTGATTGGTTACCTAACTCAACTCTCATAGACAAAGATATATCAATATGTGGAAAAATATATTTTATCCTGGAAGTTTTAGATTCAATGTCCTCTCTAGCAATTTATATAGTCTTCTGTAAGGAACTAAGTCTAGTTTGCACAATATGAAGCTACTTTTCATAAGTCCACTTCACACAATACCGATTTGAAAAAGATTATACTGATAGAAGGATAGAGTTTGTTTAATGAAAACACTATCACTAAGATTATTTAATGTAAGTATGGAGTTGAGAAAATGTCATGGATTTGAAGCTTTATAGGTTCAAATAAAATTGAGTTTTGAAAGAAGAGAGGAAATGAAATCTCTTATGAAATCACTTAGTCCATACAATCACCATCCCTTATTTAGAGGTGAGTGTCAACACAAGATACACAATTCACAAATCAATGTTTTCAAATACAAACCAAATGTGTGATAAATATGGGGAAAGTATAAATAAATTAGTGGGCTCATTATAATTATATCATTTTATTCCCCATAAGATCCCATATTGAGGGGGTTGGAGGAATTTTTGGCAGTAAAAGTGTGCGTTTGTGGAATTTAAATTCATTTAAAATCATGATTAGGGAAGAATATGGACACCATAAATAATTATGGATAAAAGAGTAGTTTATTACGGAATGTTTCATCAGTTTGTGGGACTCCCTGAAATTCTCAAAACTCTAGTGGCATGAGTCCATAAAAAAAAGACATCATGAAAGACAAGAGTTTCTTGAATGCTAGAAAAAAATAATATGAAAGTCAAAGGCTAAGGGTTCTCATAACTCAAAGATTCATAATTTTTTTTGGAGTTCTATTGAAACTCCTAACTTATATGATCTAGGATGGGTTATGTAATCCATCACTTTCCATGACCCAAAATTTCTAAAAGTAGAGCATCACACCCTATTTTTGATGATGGGCCTTTGAAAGTCAAAGGGTCACACTCTCATCTCGCATAACTACTTACATGAATTTAAACTACTAAATACCCCCATAGATCCCCATAGGTGATAAATTATGTAAAATACCTCACATAGGTCTTTAATTATATTGATTTATGTTTAAGATACTTTTGTGAAACTCTTATTGATAAATTGGATAGTTCGTAGAAGAAACCTATTCTTTAAAAACTCTAAATTTTTTGCAACTCTCAAAATTTTGTGAAACCCTACCTTGTACATTCAAAAAATAACCTTTTTCTCTCGTTCATATCTCACATAACTCCTACCTTTCACACAATTTCAAATTTTCTTGACCAAGACATTGGGGTCCCCCCTTTGATGACTAATCATAATATTTCACCATAAAAAATTTAATTATAAATAATCCTGAAAAACAATGATATTGTAAAATAAACCATTACCACTTTAGAAACTTTTGAATAGCATTGTAATTCCCTGAGCCTAGTTACCCAGAGTTGGTGCATTATTACATAACATTGTCATGATAACAAGGGATAAAATCCCGAAAGACAGATCAATTTAGTTTCCTTGTAAGTACTAGATACAAACATAAGTTTTACATTACATTATGAAATAAAAAACAAAAACATTGTATCTCCTTTTAACACATTAATATCCTATAGACTATCCCTTTTGGTTAGTCATAATATATTTCTTCACATCCTAGGAAAAATAAAACATAAAAAGGGGTGAGATAAGGTGCTCAGTAAGGATAAAAATATATCGGAAACTTTCAAAAATATGCATAAAAATTTAAGGAAATTAATAAGACTAAAAAAAAATCCTTTTAAAATTAAACTTCAAAATAATATGTAAAAGATAAATAAAATAATTCCATTTACTTATTCACATGGATATTCTACTAGTCGAATAATCACATGTAATATCAATAGCCAATTTCATAATGATGAAATGCATAATGTCGGACATCATAACCACATAGTCAAGGCCTCATGCCAAGACTAAAAATAAGATTTTTTCAAGGACTTATTCCAAGACACTATTTTGTATTATAATACCTACTGATGCATCGAGGATATATAGTGGTCTCCACCCATCACTTACTAAGTCCAATGCATTCCTCATATGAAAAGGTTGAAACATAACATAAACATTCGTAATAAAACTAGAACACAAAATGTTAATACTTTAACCATAAACCATGAATGGTATAAAAATAACACATCCATAGTATAACATACTAAAAAACCTTCAATACAATATGGAATATTTTATCATAATAAATCAACTTCAAAAAAGTGTAAAATCTATCAAAGGATATTGACATAGATGAAATAAAAACTGTTTGAGATAAATATATCTTTATATTTTGAAATCATTTAAAAGTCTTGTAATTATAAAAGAAAACATTTATTTTGAAAATATTATTATAATCATGTAAGGGAATGTTTGAAGGTGTTATAATGGCGGAAAATAGCCACACCCACCGTATAAGTTAAAAATATTCTTTCCTTAATTTTGTCGAAAAGGTCGTAAATGACCTTGTTTGGAAAATGACAGAAATATTCCTTTATAAAAATATTATAAAAATCCAAAAAATGGTATAAATGACTTAAAAACATAGTAATGGAAAAATTAAAAATATTTTGAAATACATTTTTAAGAAACACGAATGTGTATGATAAAGTGGTCTTAGTAGATACTCACGTATAAACAACCTCGAATAATGATGAGATTATAGAATTAACCCTTACCTTGTACTATTTCTTGACCGAGGGTACATTAAACTCTTGTATAATAGTTAAATCGTTGTTATTAAATTCCACAAGAACCACATACATAAATATGATATCATATATTATCTTCTAATATTGCTTTGTTAATAATATTTCAGTAGTATCATCATTTCAGGTGTTAACTGATTAGATTTACTTTATATGCTTGGTTACGAAAAACATGTTTGTTATGGATAGGATTTATTTGATTCATATATACAATGATATTAAGTTCTTAAACATTATTTTTAATCATAAAAGGAAAATTATTCTTGAATGGTTATGATGGGGAATGAATTTTATCCCATTCGTGTAGACGGTAATCTGTATGTACGCACGAGAAACAATATCATTATATTGATGGTAAAATTGTATGTAATTAGATGGTATATCATATATACAGAATCCTTAACATGTTATATTTATTATTAACATCAGTTATACTCATTATTATACCCATCTAATTAATGAAGTTTTTGAATAACAAACTACACCACGACGTGGAGACGGTAAGCCGTACCTACGCACGCATGGTGACTTGTCACTCATAGGATGGATAGAATAATGAATATGGTTGTACCATATTTATAATAAAATAAAAATATGTATAAGGTACTTCAGTTATAATTTTGGTATGGAAACAAAAAAGAAAGAGGAAGTGGAAGTGGAAGAAGAAAAGAACTTTGAAAGAGGTGGTGAAATTATTACCTCTTCTTAAGGTGTTTCCTTTTCAGTTGATCAAAAGGGATCCTTAGGTAAAAATTTTGATCAATGTAAGGCCTCTAGGTAAACGTGAGGGTAGTTGGGAGGATATTTGAGTAGGGTTTGGCCAAGAAAAATGGCTTTGGAGGTGTGATTTTGAGAGAAGGGGAAGTACCCTTTTATAAGAGAGGTGATGGTCACTTTAGGAAAAGCTTGAAATATTATTTTATTATACAACCATGTTCAGTTTATAATGGCTCAAAAAGGATTTATTTCGAGGATAAGGTGGTTTTGGGTCCAGAAAAGCTCAAAAAATAGGTTTTAGATAGGTTTAGGTCACCATATTAACCTTATCTTTTAGATTTTACTCTTTGTTAAATAGTTTAACTTTTACCATGTATTCTTGTATTATTATAATAAATGGTTAATAAACTTACTATAAAAAGCCAAGAGAACCCCAGGTGTTTAATTATTGACATATATAACATCATATAATTCATTTTGAGAACCTTATATTTTTGGTAATATTATATCAATTAATAATATAGTATTTGTTTTAAAAGATCATTAATTTCAATTTTAACACTATTTGGTATTTTGTTTTTGTGGAAGTCATAAAAACATTTTAACTTTGAAAAATTTTATTCAATCAACAATAACATTCCATTTTAACCAATAAAATTCTTGTAATGCATCATAATTCTCAATTTACATTTATTTTGATATTTATAATATCAATTATTTTAATCTTTTATTAATAAAGTAAATACTACATCATCATTGTATCATAAATAAATTTAATTACTTAATGTCTAAAATAAATAAATAAAATACCATGATATAGGAAATATTTTTAGATTTATAATTAATATTTATAGTCAAATTTATATTGTGTATAACTATATATTAAAAATGGTTTAGTTATTAAACTTTGAATTTTACACTTTTAACTCTTCTTTAAATAAAATCATAATAAATGTCCTAATCTAATCAAAGTGGATAAAATAGGTTCATATTTTATTCCTAAGGTTTATTTTGTTATAAAAAAACTTATCAAATAGAATTTGGACATGTTTTAGGGTAATTATAACATCATTTTGACCTTTAATTACCCAATTTACTTTTAACCGTGGTAAATAAAAGTCAAAAGTCACTATTCACCAAAAAATTATTTTCATCTTATTGAATCGAATCATACTTATCTATGTTAACCGTGTCTTTAGGATTTTTTAATTTCTATTCACAGAAGTGGTAAAATTATGTTTTATGCAAATTAGCAAATGTGCCTAGAATGTGGGTAAAAGACGGTAACAAGTTCAATAAAATTTTATACATCTAATCTTATTATAAAATGACTCCAATGAATTATATTGAACTTATATATCTATTATGTATCTATTTTGACTTAAAATAAATTAAATAAAATAAATAATTATTTAAATAAAAAGTCAGTTCTAAATAATAACGCAGTGTTTTTCACTATTCATCAAAAATTGAAAGTTTTCAGAAAAATACCAAAAAATAACCCTAAGCTAATTTTGATATTCCTAACCCAAAAATGAAGTCCATTTTGAAAAATAAAATTTATAAAATTTCAAAATTTTGTATTTCAATTCATAACGGCTAGTTTGATTTGTCGTGGTGTGCTATAACTCCAAGTTGTGTACAACGTAACCTATTGCATTATTCAAAGAGAAACTTACCGTGGAAGATTGGGGTGTTACATTATCCCCTCCTTAAAATAATTTTGTCCTCAAAATTTCTAGAATATCACTACATAAAAAGATTCAGGTGGTTCTTCATTATAAGTTCCTCAGTTCCCATGTTGCCTATTCCATCTTATGAATTATCCATAGAACTTTTACCAGATGAGTTGTCCGATTTCTCAACACTTGTTCTCTGGTATAAAGATTCTTGAAAGGATCTTCACAATAAGATAGATCAGGTTCCAGTTCAATTTTCTCAAAGGTGAGTGCATGCGTTGGGTCTGGCATGCATTATCTCAATAGGGTTATGTGGAACACATCATGAACTTTGGAGAGACTTGGCAGCATTGCCAAATGATAAGATAAAACTCCAATTCGTTCTAGAATTTCGAAAGGTCCGATGTACCTGAGACTTAATTTACCCTTCTTACTGAAACATATAACACCCTTCCAGGGATATAACTTCAAGAAAACATGATCTCCTACTTGAAATTCCAAATCCTTCCTTCGGTTGTCAGCATAACTGTTTTTCCCACTATGAGCTTCTTTGATGTGGGTTTGGATAATATTCACCTTTTCCATTATTTCCTCAACAAGTTCTGGCCCTATGATTTTTCTTTCACTAACATAATCCCAACAAGTTTGTGTGCGACATCTCTTTCCATATAACGCTTCATATGGTTCCACCTGAATACTTGAATAAAAGCTATTATTATAGGAAAATTCTAACAGAGGTAAATACTGATCCCACATACCTTGAAAGTCAAGTGAGAAAGATCTCAACATGTCTTTAAAGGGTTGAATAGTCTATTATGATTGTCCATTGGTTTGAGGGTGGTTGGCTATTCTCAAATGAAGTTCAGTATCCAAGACCTTTTGAAGAGTTTTATAGAATCTTGATGTAAAACGGGGATCATGATCAGAAAAAATCAATAGAGGTACTCCATGAAGTCTTAAAATTTCATTAATATATAGTCCTGCTAAACATTCAGGCGGTAAATATTATTCTATAGAAAAAAAATGTGCTGACTTGGTAAGACGATCAACAATGACCCATATTGCATCATTCCTTCTAGGAGCCTTTGGTAGTCCCATGACAAAGTCCACTGTAATATCATCCCATTTCCACTTAGATATGGAAATAGGTTGCATGACTCCTATAGGATGTTTTCTTCTAGCCTTCACCTATTGACAAACCATACATCTTGACATATAATAAGAAATCTCCCTCTTCATGTTGTCCCACCAAAAGTGTTCCTTTAAATCTCTATACATCTTAGTGCTACCAAGGTTTATAGTGAAATTGGAGCTTTGAGCATCATAAAGAAATTCCCTTTTTAGACCAGGTATGTTAGGAACACAAATTCTATTCCCAAATTTCAAAATCCCATCTTCATATACGAAGTCAATCAATATACCATCATTCACAGCTTTAATTTTCTTTTTAAACTCCTCATCATCAGTCTGATAACTTTTTATCCTTTCTAGTAAAGTTGGATTGACAACCATTTGAAAAATTATTGATGTTTCAACTTTCATGATTATTCCCATATCAATCTTTACTAGATCTATGAAAATATAATCCCTTTAAACTCTCATTTAGTTCAAAACTCCACTACTGGAAAACCAACCTTTACCAACGGTTTGGAACCGTTGGTATAGGCCTCCAAACCATTGGTATAGCCTATACCAACAGTTTGGAGAACCGTAGCCAAGTAAGCCGTTGGGATAGGTCTATACCAACGGTTTTGGAAACCATTGGTATAGGTAATATGAAATCTATACCAACTGTAATGGAACCATTGGTATATAAATTCCAAAAATCAAACATCCACTGGGATTTGATCCCAGGACCCCTCGTTTATAATTGAACGACTCAACCACTAACCTAACATGACTTTTGTGATCAAAATTACATAAATATATATATGTATTCTCATAAATATTTTAAATTTTTATTTATATAATGTTCTCGGTACGAAGGTCCGATAAAAAATGAAAGTACCTATACCAACGGTTGTAACAACCATTGGTATAAGTCTTTGGTTGTGATTTTCATTCTGTGGAGGACGTTGAATTTTGGCCCACTTTTCCCAACGGTTTGGCCAAACCGTTGGGAAAGGTAGACCTATCCCAACGGTTTGGCCAAACTATTGGGAAAAGTGGCATATTTGGGGACCTTTCCCAACGGTTTGTCCAAACCATTGGGAAAAGTGGTATATTTGGGGACCTTTCCCAACGTTTTGTCCAAACCGTTGGGAAAATTGTCCAATTTGAGGGCCTTTCCCAACGGTTTGTCCAAACCGTTGGGATAGGTCTACCTTTCCCAACGGTTTGGCCAAACCATTGGGAAAAGTGGCCAATTTGGGGGCCTTTCCCAATGGTTTGGCCAAACCGTTGGGAAAGGGGACCTATACCAACGGTTTTTGCAAACCGTTGGTATAGAAGCATTGGGAAAGATCTAATTTCCAGTAGTGCTCCATGATCTTTTTTGATCAAAGCATCTTATAGCTTATTTTCCTTCCCTAGGTGGTAGTGTACAGTGCAATCATAATCCTTGAGTAGTTCAAGCCATTGTCTTTGCCTCATGTTGAGTTATTTTTATGAGAAAATATACTTCAAACTCTTGTGATCGGTATATATATCACATTTTTCACTATAGATATAATGTCTCTATATCATGAAAGTAAAGATTACATCTGCTAACTTAATATCTAGAGTGAGATAGTTTTGTTCCTGAATTTTTAGCTATTGTGATGCATAGAAAATAACCCTATCATTCTACATAAGGACATAACCAATTCATTTCTTTAATGCATCACTATAAATAAAAAACCCATCATTCCCCGATGGTAGAGTCAAGATAGAAGCATTGAATAATCTACTATTCAGTTTTCAAAACATTATTCACACTCTTTTATCAAAACAAATTTAACCCCTTTACGAGTGAGCTTGGTAAATGGGTTTTCCAATTGGGAAAAATTCTAGAAGAAACGCCAATAATAACCTACTAAACCAATAAAACTATACAACTCTATTATACTTGTAAGTGTTGGACATTCTTGGATTGCCTTGGTCTTTAAAGGATCGATAGAGATTCCATCATTAAAGACAATACAGTAAAGAAAATAAATTTTTTGAAGCGAGAATTCACACTTGCTAAACTTCCCATATAATTCATTTCTTATGAGGGTTTTTAGATTAGTGAGAAAGTGATTTTCATGATCTTCATAGATTTTTGATTATTCTAAGATATCATCAATAAATACCACTAAAAACTCATCAAGATATTCCTAGAAAACTATATTCATTAGATCCATGAAAATAGAGGGTGCATCAGTCAGTCCAAAAGGCATTACTGCAAACTTGCAATGACTGTACCTTGTTTGAAATGCTATTTTTAGAATGAAATCCTTCTTCACACACAACTGATGATATACAAATCGAAGCTCAATCATTGAAAAATATTTAGCTCTATGAAGATGGTCGAATAAATCATCAATGTGAGGTATGAGATATTTGCTCTTTATTTTTATAGCATTGATCTCTATGTAGTCAATGCACAACCTCATAGATTCATCTTTATTCTTAACAAAAAGAATAGGGGATCCCCATAGAGAAACACTAGGGAGAATAAATACTTTATTACTCAAGTCCTCTAGTTGTTTCTTTAGTTTAACTAATTACACAATGGTCATTCTATAAGGGGTCTTTGATATGGGACTTGAACCAAGAATTAAATCAATGAAAAACTCAACTGCTCATTCTGGAGGATGTCCAGGTAAATCCTTTAGAAACACATCAAAATATTATTGCACAATAGTTACATCCTCTAATTGAACATTCCTTTCCTCACCCATAGTTATTTAATTCTCTTCCTCCCCAATAATTTAATTTAGTAGAGCTACTGGGGGTGGATCTATATAAGAATCAGGTGGTGAAGTTTCTACTCAAAAGATAAGGTACTTCTTATCATCACTGAAAATTGTAACCTCCTTATTCATATAATAAATTTTCACATCATGGTCTGAAAGCCAATCCATACCAGGGATTATATCAAATTCAATCATGGGTATGATGATGAGATCTACAGATAAATAACATTTATATGCCCTAATGGGGACTAATTCACAAAACTTTGTTGCAATGATACTTCCCTACGGAGTTTTGATTGAAAACTTATTTCTTAAATCTAATTGAAAATATCTATTTTTTTAGAAAATTGGGAAGATATGAAACAATGTGATGATCTAGAATCAAATAAAGCATTGGCTAAATTTGATAAAACCATTAAATTACCTGCCACCACATCATTAGGAGCTTCAACCTTAGCAGTACTGATCGCATAATCTTAGCCTTTCTCCCTTGGAATTTCTTGAGGTATTTTTTTTTGGTGATTAGGACATTCATTTTCATAATGACCCATTTCTCTACAATTGTAGCATTCAACATTTAACATTTTGTTTCTTTCCCTTTCAATCACAAACCTGGTGGACTTTTTCACCACACTTGAAATAGACTCTCATTCCCTTTAGGCAAGTACCCGGGTGTTTCTTCTCACATTTACTACAAGATGAAAATTCAACTTTTCCTTTCTTCCCCTAATTTCCATTTCCAAGTGTTAAACAGATCTCTTCTTATCTTACTTTTCTTTAAAGTTGTAAGACTTAGTGAATTCATTTTCTGTCTTGATAGCACATGAGACAATATATTCGTATGATGAGAAGGATTGTAAGACTAGTGCTTGATGGATAAATAGTTCTAAACAACCAAAGAATTAATCAATATTACTCCTTGGGTTACATATATAATTATCTGTATGCCTTGATAACCTTGTAAAGTTAGCCTCATACTTTGCGACATTTTTATCCTCTTTTTTCCTCATACTTAGAAATTTCCTTTCCATATCCGCTCGATGTTCATGAGGAAAGTGTTTTTCTAAGAAAATATCTTTAAACTCCCTCTATTTCATATTTTATACTTCATAATATTGCTTTGTGTTTTGAATCAATGACCACTATTGATCTGCATCTCCTGTGAGGCGATAATCTGCCATGAAAACTTTTTCCCTTTCACTAATCCCCAAAGCATGAAATATTTTCTCTAAGGAACTTATCCATTGCTCAGATACAAATGTATTTGTAGTCCCATTGAATGTTGGTGGTTGTTTCCTCATGAAGCGGTCTAACATTGATCCTCTGGGTTTTGGATAAAGGTGCTCTATACGGGTAAGGTTATTATACATAACCTGAGTGAGTTGTTCTAGTATAGTGATAAGCTGATTAACACCAGTTTCATCACCAGATCCACTATAATTATCTTTATTAGGAGGTCAATACATATATGGATTACATGCGTTGATACAGTTTTATTTCCTTCCACTAGGTGACATTTCTAAACAATGACATGTTAGATTAGTTTATGAATCACAATCCATAATTCCAAACTTGTAAAAAACTTAACATAAATTGAAAAGTTTATGGATATAATCTATAATCATAATAATGTTTTCTATGAGGAGATATATACTCATAAATCCTTCAGAATGGTTTGTAAATAAAATGTGAATTATCATAAGCATTTCCCCCAGGAGTGTCGTAACCAAGAGTGCATCAAGGCCCATTTTCGTATACTTGGATACCCTAGTTCAAGCCCAAAACTCCTTGTTGGAGTTTTCACTCCTAGGTACATCTGTGCTAGATCCACCTCTACCTGCTCGTATCTAGACAGAGATTTATTTCCTAGAAAATACATAAAATCTCTATATTACCAAAAGTTTTGGAAATTCTTCTATACTAATACTAAAAGTATATCTTAGAGAAATGTTATATAATCAAAGTTTTTTTCGAAATATATATTCCAAGGTTTGTAATAAACATCATTTGATAACAAATATAACTCCCCGAACCTAGTTACCCAGATTCGGTGCATTATTACATAACATTTTCATGATCACAAGGGATCAAATCCTGAAAGACTGATCAATTTAGTAGCCTTGGAAGTACTGGATACAAACATAAGTTTTACATTACATTATGAAATGAAAAACAGAAACATTGTGTCTCCTTTTAACACATTCATATCTCTTAGACTATCCCTATAGGTCAATCATAAAATACTTCTTCACATCCTGGTAAAAATAAAACATAATTTTGGGCGATCTCAGGTACTCGGTACGGATAACAATATAGATGAAACTTTTATAAATAAGCATAAAAATTTAGGGAAATGTATAAGAATAAAACACAAGCCTTTTAAACTTAAGATTCATCATAATATGGAAAAGATAAATCAAATAATTTCATTTACTTATTCACACAGATATTCTACTAGTCGAATAATCACATGTAATATCAATAACCAATTTTATAATGATAGAATGCATAATGTCAAACATCATAACCACATAGTCAAGGAATCATAACTAGAATACAAATAATATTTTTTCAAGTCCTTTTTACAAGACACTATTTTGTCTCATGAGACCTACCGATGCATCAAGGATCTATAGCGGGCTCTACCCGTCACTTACTAAGTCTAATGGATTCCTTATATGAAAAGTTTGAAACATAACATAAACATTTGTATTAAAACTAGCATACAAAATGCTAATAATTTAACCATAAACCATGAATGGTATAAAAATAACACATCCATAGTAAAACATATCACAAAACCTTCAATACAATATGAAATATTGTATCATAATAAATCAACTTCAAACAAGTGTAAAATCCATCAAAGGATATTGACATAGATGAAACAAAAACTGTTTGAGAGAAATATCAATTTCTATTTTGAAATCATTTAAAAGTCTTGTAATTATAAAATAAAACATTTATTTTGAAAATATTCTTATAATATTGTAATAGAAGCTTCGAAGGTGTTATAATTGCATAAAATAGCCACAACCACTGTATATGTTTAAAAAAACATTCTTTCCTTAATTTTGTTGAAAAGGTCATAAAAGAACTTGTTTGGAAAATAACAGAAAGATTTATTTATAAACATATTATAAAAATTAAAACAAGGGTATAAATGAATTTAACCCAAAATCTAGGAAATAATAATTTTTTTTTGAAATACATTTTTAAGAAACACGGATGTGGATGATAAAGAGGTCACAATAGATACTCACCTATAAACAACCACGAATAATGAAGAGATTATAGAATTAACCCTTACCCTATAATTTTACTTGATAGACGGTACGTTAACCTCCTGTATAATAGTTAAATCATTTATATTAAATTATACAGGAACCACTTACATAAATATGATATCATATACGATCTTCTAATATGTCTTTGTTAATAATATTTCAGTAGTATCATCCTTTCGGGTGTTAACTGATTCATTTTTCTTTATATGCATGGTTAGGTAAGCCATGTTTGTTATGGAAAATATGTATTTGATTCATATATAGAGTGATATTAAGTTCTAAAGAATTATTTTTAATCATAAAATAAAAATTATTCTTGAATGTTATGATGGGGAATGAATTTCATCACGTTTGTGGAGACAGTAATCCGTACGTATGAATGAGCGACAATATCATTCTATTGATGGTGAAATTGTATGTAATTGGATGATATATCATATATAAAGAATCATTAACATGTTATATTTATTATTGAAATCAGTTATACTCATTATTATACCCATCCAAATAATGAAGTGTTTGAATAACAAACTACACCATGACGTGGAGATGGTAAGCCGTACGTACACACGTATGGTGACCTGTCATTCATATGATGAATAGAATAATGAATATAGTTATACCATATTTATAATAAAATCACATTATGTATAAGGTAAGGGAGTTATTATTTTGGTATGGAAACAACAAAGAAAGAGGAAGTGGAAGAAGAAAAGAACTTTGAAAGAGGTGGTGAAATTATTACATCTTCTTCGGCTGTTTCCTTTTTAGTTGATCAAAAGGGCTCCTTAGGTTGGATTTATGATCAAATTAATTCTTGTATTTCTAATTGAGGTTAGTTGGAAGGATATTTGAGTAGGTTTTGGCTGATCCAAATGGATTTGGAGGTGTGATTTTGAGAGAAGGGGAAGTACCCTTTTATAAGAGAGGTGTTGGTCACTTTAGGAAAAGCTTGAAATATTATTTTATTATACGATCATATTCGGTTTATAATGGCTTAAAAATGATTTATTTCTAGGATAAAGTTGATATGAGTCGAAAACATCTCTTTCAATAGGTTTTAGATAGGTTTAGGTCACCATATTAACCTTATCTTTTAGATTTAACTCTAAGTTAAATAGTTTAACTTTTACCTTGTATTTTTGTATTATTTTAATAAATGGTTAATAAAATTACTATAAAAAGTTAGTAGAACCCCAAGTGGTTCATTATTGATATATATGACCTTATATAAGTCCTTTTATTGAACCTCATATTTTTAGGAATATTATACCAATTAATAATATAGTATTTGTTTTAAAAACTCATTTATTTCAATGTTGAAACTACTTGGTATTTTGTTATTGTAGAAGTCATAACAAGTTTATAACTTTGAAAAAAAATTTCTAATCAACACTAATATGTAATATTAACCAATAATTTTTTTGGAATGTATTAGAAGTCTCAATTTACATTTATTTTGATATTTATAATATCAATTATTTTAATCCTTCATTAATAAAGTAATTAATAAATCATCATTATATCATAAACAAATTTAATTATTTAATGTCTAAAAATTAGAAATAAAATACCATGATGCCTAAAATAGTTTTATATTTCTAACCAATATTTATAGTGAAATTTATATTATGTATAACTCTATATTAAAAATGGTTTAGTTATTAAATTTTGAATTTTACACTTTTAACTCTTCTTTAAATAAAATAATAATAAATGTCCGGATCTAATACAAGTGGATCAAAGAGGTTCAAATTTTATTCCTAAGGATTATTTGGGTTAAAAAACACTTATAAAATATAATTAGGGCATGTGTTAGGGTAATTATTGCATCATTTTTACCTTTAGTTAACCTATTTACTTTTAACTGTTGTAAATAAAAGTCAAAAGTTACTATTCACCAAACATTATTTTCATCTTATTGAACTGAATTTTACTTAATGATGTCAACTGTGTCTGTTGGATTTTTTAAATTCAATTCAAAGAAGTGGTTAAATTACATTTTAGGTAAATTTGAAAATGTGCCTAGAAGGTGGGTAAAAGACGGTAAAAAGTTTAAAAAACTTTTATACATCTAATCTTATTATAAAATGACTCCAATGAATTATATTGAACTTATATAGGTATTATGTATCTATTTTGACTTAAAATAAATTTAAATAAAATAAATAATTTTTTCAATAAAAATTCGGTTTTAAACAATAACACGGTGTTTTTCACTATTCATCGAAAATTGAAAGTTTTCTGAAAAATACCAAAAATTCACCGTAAGATAATTTTGATATTATAAACCTAAAAATGAAGTCCATTTTGAAAAATATAATTAATAAAATTTCAAAAAGTGTGTATTACTATTCGTAATGACTAATTTGATTTGTTGTGGTGTGCTAAAACTCCAAGTTGTGTACATCGCAAGCTATTGCATTATTCAAAGGGAAACGTAGTGTGGATCCTTGGGGTGTTACAATTATGCCCCATGAAAGAAATAAAACCAAATGAAATATTAAATACCATGAGTATAAAGGTATTCATGATATAAAATATCAAAGGGGTAGTATATACACCACACAACATAATTAAGTGGTGAATATGGTATATTTCTAACATAAGTAAAAGTGAGATGAGAAACCCTTACCTCAAGTATAATTTAATTCATATGAATTAGAACCTACTATATAATAAATATAAGTTTATTATACATATATTACAGAACCATACTCAAATATTCCATACCATATATGATTTACTTATAGTCTTTTATGACCCATTTATTATCATTTTTTTTAAAATCACTATTTTGAATGATAATTTCTTCATTTTCATATATGTTTTGGTTAAACAATTTTGGTCATTTTGTATTGATCATGGTAACATAATCTCCATAATTTTAATAATTATATAAATATAATATATATTCATTATATATTTATTTATAGTAATCTATAAAATTTATACTAGAAAATGGATGACACTGTTCATAGAGATGGTTGGTCGTATGTATGCATGAGCATTGTTTCCATTTTTCTCAATGGATGGAATGAAATGAAATTAAATAATAATTCATCATTGAAAAATTATTATTATTTTATATATATCTTTCAAATTAATCAAATAAATCCATATTACTATCCATGTAAATATAAAATGAAAAACATTTAATATCACTATGTGGAGGTAGTAGACCACATGTACGCATGAGCAACATTATTTTTTTTGAAAATATGTTAATGTAGAAATTTAGATGTGATATTATATTTATATAAGTATTTATGGGTGATAAATATCACATATTTTCATTAAAGTTTTCCAACTACCTTCCATGTAAAGCGTAAGTGAAAAATAAATCACATCGCTTCGTGAGGCGGTAGTCCGCCGTACACATGAGCGATGTTATCGTATCCCCCAAAGAATAGAAATTAATAAGGTATAAGTGATATAATAATTAAAAACGTATAAAAATTTAATAAATATGATATAAAAAATTTAAATACATCGTTATATTCATCCTTTAAAGGTGGTGATTGAAAACAAATTACATCGGTTCACAAGGTGGTAGTCTATACACGATTGATGGTTTTGTTTCCAAATTGATGGATGTGGATATGAATCAGGATTATTATATTAACATAATAACATATAATTATCTATGGGATACTGGTGTTATTATATTATCATAGTTTAAAATGATTTTAAGGATGTGTAAGAGGAAATAAAACAAATATGCATGTTTTTGAATTTTACCTCTTCTTTAGAGAGACTCTTTAAGTTTATACCTAAATCCTTATTAGGAGATATTACTAATAAAATTAATTCCTATATTATGTATTTATGTAAGTAATTAGTATATTTGGATAGTTATTGGCTGAACATAATGGGTTTGGAAGTGTGAAAAGGGGAGGAGAGGTGTATCCTTTTATAGTGGGGGAACTGACGCACAAAGAATTTTTAAAAGATAAAGTGATACCTAAATTTTTCTCATTAAGAATTGTAAAAAATGGTCTATTATATAACATTATAGTTGATAAGGTAAAAATATGTTTTAATATATTTTTAATACTTATCTTATTTGTTTAACCCCTTTGAAAAACCAATTTTTTCCTTAACTGTGATAATTAATTTCTACTATTTTCACTATTCATTACGGAAAAAAATTAATTTATCCTTATTAAGTAATATAAATTATTCTAATTCCAAATATGGAATAAAATTTTCTAAATTAAATTCACATAATTGGTAGAATTCAATTCAAAGTTAAACTTGCAGATGCGTCAAAAAAATAGTTTTCAAGGAATGTATTTTTTAGTGAGAAGATGATATTATATTAAATGTATGAATAGAAATAATCATTATATAAATTAAAAAAAATAGAAGTATAATATATAAATTTAATTTAAATAATTCCCCATTAGGGGTTATTTTGATTAATTAAAATGGGGAAACATTATACACTTTAAAACAGTTTTCAGAAAAATGTGTTTTTAAACTCAAAAATAGACTTATAATAAAATATACTATAAAGGTGATTAAAATGTAATTTATTGGATTAAATATAACAAAAAAAATACATATTTTACTTGAAATAAAATTCAAAATATAACTTTATAAAATCCCACCTTTTTATAACATAATCTTTCATTACATTTTACAAAACTGAGGATCTTTAAGGTTTAGTGTCTTGGAAACCAAGAACTTAAAACATGAAAAAATAAAACATTATTCATAAACACTTGAAAGTATTCTCCTTATGTTAATCATAGGTTCATTACTGCATCTCATAAATTGGGGACATACATCAAAAGAAAGGGTGAGCAGAAGGCCCAGTAAGGGAAACAAGGGAAACATTTTACATGAGAACTTAAGATACATCAAAAGTCATGAAAAATAACTTTAAGGAATGAGAAAGAGTTTATGAGGAATATCATAATAAAAATTACTTGTTTCATAACTTGAAGATGTGGCTATAAAAATTAACATAGAAAATCATTTCTGTTTCACCAAGGTCCATCCCCAAGGTGTCACTAAAAATTAGCAAGGTTATTCACCAAGGCGTCGTTAAAAATGGTCATCTCTAGAGATTAAGTCTTTACGCAATGCACTGGAGCGCTATCAGGGCGTACCATTAAATTTGACTTTTTTATCATGTTATCCACATATATCATCATCAAAAATTTCATAAATAACCCATACAACATAAAATAAATGGGTTTCATTTCATAATCATAACGTATTAAAAACCGCTTTAAAGACATGATCTTTATGTCACTTTAAACCCACGGAAAAGGAAAGCGGGTCTCATGTATGTAAATCCCAGAATTAAAAATAGAACATTTTGGTATATATGTTAATACCACTATAGAAGAAAGTTATTTGATTATTCACTTAATAAAATAAAAGAATTTGAGAAAAAGAGAAAGACATTTTGAGACAAAAATTCTGCAGCATAACGGCTATATTACAGGGTTTTAGAAAACATTGAAAAGAGAGGGGACATGGGTAACCCATTCATAAATGATCCATAAAATAGTAGGGTGAATAATATAAAGGATTTAAGAACATGGTAATGAAATGTGAAAGATATACCATATGAAATGAAGAACATGAATGGAAGTCAAAAATAATATGTCTCTTATGAAAATTCGGCAGCCTAACAACGTCACTTAAACTTCAAAAAAAAAAAATGAATTGATGAGATCAAATAGGGTCTCTAATAATATGAACATAAAACATCAGTATGATAGATATAGATATAATACCCCAACATAATAAAAAGAAACTTGAAATATTGACAAGAAAATAGAACTTGAAAATGAGAAGGGTGAAAGAATCCGTTACAAAAATTTCGGCAGCCTAACGACGCCACTTAAACATTAATAAGAAAAAATGATGAGAGTAAGAGGGGATGTCTCATCATATGAACATGAAAAGGTCAGTAAGAGTAATATAAAAGAACATCCTGCAACATAAGAATATGGATCATAAAATAAATGACTTAAAAGAGAGTATTTGAAAAGAAAGAGAGAGGTTGGATCCCTTACCTTAAAACATAACTCTTAAAACTCAAAGGTTGGGACCTTGAGGGCTTGGGGGAACCTTGGGAGGACTTCTTGGGAGGTAATGAGACCAGATATTCATTGGGGGAGATTTGGGTGTGAAAACTAAAGGAGGAAAGGGTGGGTATTTATAGGGAAAGTGAGGGGACAAGGCATTAATGGCCAAGGGACACCTCATGGGTGGTATTGGCAAAACCATGGGCTTACCCAAAGTATTTTCCCATGGTATTGGCCACTTGGGACACCTCATACCTCATCTTACTATTCATAAGTCTATCATATTGATTACATACTTAATACATCATTTAATGATGTCATTAAACACCCGTAACTTAAAAACTGTATTTTCACTATTCATCGAAAATTCAACTTTCTCAGAAAAATCCCAAAATTTCACCTTAAACAAATATTGATGCCCTGATTTCGGAAATGAACTTCATTTTATAAAAATAATTTTCTAAATATTTGTAATTTAATTTTTAAATAAAAACACTATTCACCAAAAATTCATTTTTTTAGAAAAATCCCCAAAAAATACCTTAGCATAATATCGATGCTCTGAGTTCAAAAATAAAGTCCATTTTATAAAAATAATTTTCTAAATATTTTTAATTTAATTTTTAATTAAAAAACACTATTCACCTGAAAAAACTAATACTTGACTAGAAATTTATGAAACCGTTATTTAACCATTTTATTGAATCAAATTACTTAATCAAGGTGCCTAGATTATATTAATACTTTCTTTAAGTGAGATTACTAATCCATTTGGTCACATTACTAATCCTAAGCATAAAATAACTATTCATAATTTACTATTCATCAAAAATTAAGTTGATCTTATTAGACTATAAATTTCATACTGAACATAATTGTAGAAGACAATTTTTTGAAAATCATTACACATTTTTAATTATTTAATGTTTACATAAACATTTTTTAAAATATCCTTTCTCTAAAACTCACCAAAAATATACATACTATATTTATCTGGATATTTGAAAATTCATAAACTTCATAATAAGAAGAAATCAAAATTTTTATTTAAAACAAAGGATTACACAAGGCAGTTACGGTCTCCTTACATAACCCCTTATCACACCAGCATAAGACCTAAGTGTAAGGTGTGCTAAGGTGAGAGAATCTGAGGGAGGCTTGACCAACATCGCACGAGTAGTAATTTCTATCAGTTTGAACTTCTCACAAAGGCGATTCCATTCTAGCTTCACACGATGAAGTTCGGCTTGGGTTTGGTTCAGAGCAATGCCCAGTGCTGCTACCTCCTTCCCAAGTTCTGTTAGATGGGCTTCGATCGGTCCAAGACTACTAGGTGAGGCCATCAAATCTTCTTTCTATATTAATTAACCATGATTACTTGTATTCAGAGACAATAATCAAAACGTTTAGTTTCCAGCGGTCATATTGACAAATGGTCATATAACAGTCAAAACCCAACGGTCTCATTTTAATTATAATCAAGTTATTAAATGAAACAGTTTTGTTAATTATAAAAAACATAAAATAACACAAAATTAGGAAACAAGATTTATTCAAAATTTCAGGTTGTTACAATCTTCCCCCCTTAAGAAATTGCGTCCTCGCAATTTTTAAAATTGAATTTTGAAATTTCATTGAAAGTCTCACACCGGAAAAGGAGTTAGTAAAACTATTACTTTAAAAGAAAGAAAGGGAATTACAAAGGTCACCCGAGTTAACCCACACTAGGATTCCATGTAGGAAAACATGGACATGAAGGAGAAAACAAAGGGTCAAGTTCTGAGGGAGAGTGATAGAAAACATGATTAGGAGAAAGTTAACCACGAGAAAATCCCAAAATTATAATGTGTGTAAACGGTCTTTGATTACCTAGTAGGAACATAAACCAACACCATTTTTGTTTTACGTTCCCTTTCATAATTTTGAGGAATTAATTTACTACATAGAACAAAAAAACAAGGAAATATACCTACCTTCAAGTAGAGTTTCATCCTTTAATAAGTTTCTACCAAAACTAATCTTTTCTCCAAACGACGAGAATTCAAAAACACTTGGTCTCATAAAAACACAAGAATCATCTTCTTGAGAGTTGCATAATCCACCAAAGATTAACTATCAATTTCTTCTATCTTTAAACATTATCTCAAAAAACAGAAAGGGTAAGATAAAACAACTCTTCAAAAAGAAATAATCCCATAGGAAGGGAAACTACTTTTAAATCTTCAAAGTTCCATGGTACTACCAAAAGTTCATCATAGACCATTCCATAAATAATTATCCTTAAAATTCCTCAAAATAAACCAAACTAAGATTCAAACCCAGTTATAAGGACGATCTCATAACATAGTCTTCCAAGATAGACTTTATCATTCATCTTTAAACAACATCAACCACTCTTATCATCTTATAACAAAAGTAACTAACCTAATCAAATTTTCCCCAAGATAGGTTAATCATTTCCATATGTAACCTAAATTACTATAAGTCTGCCTTAAATTCATCGATTCTTCAAAATATAAGTCAACCTTTACTCCTCATAGAAAATACCGTAGTAATCTATTTACCTCGATCAAATAGGATTCTCAAAATAGTGAACGTCTTCCAAAATAATAATCATATTTTAATCCCCTAATCACCCTTTTTTAAGAAGAAAAACTTTACTACATCAACATGTGGTACATAACAATAGAATTATTCCTTAATGATATAAAATAATCTTAGGTAGTGACTCGATGATCTTAGAAAACATAAAAGATTTGCTCATAGAGCACGAACTAAAATACAACATGACATAGACAATTATTGCGAAGAAGTTACATGTACTTCAATCATCATGATCCATCTCAGCATAGGACTTGCATTGTTCCCTTGTCCTCAAAGATTGTTGATGTTCATCATGCTTCTCATCCATTCCAAGAGAGAATTTCCTTGGATAATGTCTAACTTCTCCACATTTACGACATCAAAATGTATAAGTTACAATAGACCGAACCTTATCTCCATTCATCACATTATTCATTTTTTTAAAGAAATTGGATACTTTATGCCCTATCTTCCCACACTTCAAACATCTCCCAGTTCCTTAGTGGAATTCTCCTTGGTTCCTCTTCCCACACTTTTTGCAAAAAAGAAATTGGGTCTTCTTTCCCTTATCAACTTTATCAAATGAACATCCTTGATACTTTGTCTTCTTCTTCCTTGATGAATTTGGGAATTGAACTAGGTACCAATTATTAAATGTGATTTTTGATAGCTGGTTTGGAATAATCACAATATGTTCAACTTGATCTTTCATCATCTCTGTCACATTAAAAGGGAAATCATCACATTTCCTATCACATTGGTCGTTGGGACATGCTCTTCCATTTCCCGCCATTAACTAAGAAAAGAACGTATAATTAGGGGGCTTAAATACTTAACCAATAATCATGAAAAGGAAAATTAAAGCATAGAAGGATAAACTTGTAGAAGAAAAGTATACCCTAACTTGTGATCCCCTAGGTCCCAATCTAGGTGATCCATGATCATATATTCTTATGTGAATCTTTATTTTATTTTATCTTTGTTCCTTTAATAATGGTTCATACTAAGCTTATGAATTTACCAAAGTATATCCCCTGGGAGTGTCGTAACCAAGAGTGCAGCAAGGCCCATTGTTGTGTACCAGTTCCCGTTTGATTCTAGCTCAAAGTAGTGTTTTCGGGTTTTACCCCTATGTACATCTGTGCCAGAGCCATCTCTACCTGCTCGTATCCAGACAAGGATGTATTTGCTTGGAAACCCCTTACTCAATACTCACCAAAATTCCAGGAAGATTTCCTATATTTAAACTTTTCTATAGGGTTCTTCCTAAAGTTTTCATATCCTAATTTCCACAAATAACTAAACCATCCTTTGATACCAACTATAACATCCCACCTTTTTATAACATAAACTTTAATTACATTTTACAAAATTGAGGATCTTTAAGGTTTAGTGTCTTGGAAACCAGGAAATTAAAACATGAAAACATAAAACATTATTCATAAAAACTTGAAAGGCTTCTCCTTATGTTCATCCAAGGTTCATTACTTCATCTCATAACCTGGGGAAATACATAGAAAGAAAGGGTGAGCAGAAGGCCCAGTAAGGGAAACAAGGGAAACATTTTACATGAGCACTTGAGATACATCAAAAGTCATGAAAAATAACTTTAAGGAATGAGAAAGAGTTTATGAGGCATATAATAATAAAAATAACTTGTTTCATAACTTGAATATGTGGCTATAACACTTAACAAAGACAATCATTTCCGTTTCACCAAGGTCCATCCCCAAGGTGTCATTAAAAATTACCAAGGTTATTCACCAAAGCGTCGTTAAAAATGGTCATCTCTAGAGATTAAGTCTTTACCCAATGCATTGGAGCGCTATTAGGGCACACCCTTAAATTTTCCTTTGCTATCATGTGACCCACATATATCATCATCAAATATTTCATAAATAACCCATACAACATAAAAGAAATGGGTTTCATTTCATAATCATTACGTTTTAAAAACCACATTAAAGACATCATCTTTATGTCACTTTAAACCCACAGAAAATGAAAGAGGGTATCATGTATATAAATACCAGAATTTAAAATAGAAAATTTTGGTATATATGTGAATACCCCTGTAGAATAATGATCTTTGAGTATTCAATTTATAAAATAAAAGAAGTTGAGAAAAAGAGAATGACATTTCGAGACGAAAAGTCTGCAGCATAACGACTATATTACAGGGTTTTAGAAAACATTGAAAAGAGAGGGGACATGGGTAAACCACTCATAAATGACCCATAAAACAGTATGGGGGAATAATATAAAGGATTTAGGAACATGGTAATGAAATTTGAAAGATATACCATATGAAATGAAGAACATGAAAGGAAGACAAAAATAAGATTTATCTTATGAAAATTCGTCAGCCTAACGGCGTCACTTAAACTTCAAAAAAAAAAGAATTGATGAGATAAAATAGGGTCTCTCATAATATGAACATAAAATATCAGTATTATAGATATAGAGATAAAACCCCAAAATAATAAAAATAAACTTGAAATACTTGAAAAGAAAATAGAACTTGAAAATGAGAAGGGTGAAAGAATCCGTTACAAAAATTTCGGCAACCTAACAACGCCACTTAAACATTCATAAAACGAAATGATGAGAGTAAGAGGGGATATCTCATCATATTAAAATTAAAAGTTAATTAAGTGGAATATAAAATAACATCCTCCAACATAAGAACATGGAGCATAAAAGAAATGACTTAAAAGAGAGCATTTGAAAAGAAAGAGAGAGGTTGGATCCTTTACCTTAAAACGTAACACTTAAAACTCAAAGGTTGGGACCTTGAGGGCTTGGGGGAACCTTGGGAGGAATTATTGGGAGGTAATGAGACCAGAGATCCATTGGGGGAGAGTTGAGAGTGAAAACTAAAGAAGGAAAAGGTGGGTATTTATAGGGAAAGTGAGGGGACAAGACATTAATGGCCAAGGGACACCACATGGGTGGTATTGGCAAAACCATGGGCTTACCCATGTTATTTGCCCATGGTATTTGCCACTTGGGACACCTCATACCTTATATTACTATTCATAAGTCTAAAATATTGATTACATACTTAATACATCATTTAATGATGTCATTAAACACCCGTAACTTAAAAACTGTATTTTCACTATTCACTGAAAATTCAACTTCCTCAGAAAAATCCCAAAATTTCACCTTAACGAAATATTGATGCCCTAATTTCAAAAATAAACTCTATTTTATAAAAATAATTTTCTAAATATTTTTAATTTAATTTTTAAATAAAACACTATTCACCGAAAATTCATTTTTTTCAGAAAAATCCCCAAAAATTACATTAACATAATATTAATGCTCTGAGTTCAAAAATAAAGTCCATTTTATATAAATAATTTTCTAAATATTTTTAATTTAATTTTAAATTAAAAAACACTATTTACCTGAAAAAACTAATACTTGACTAGTAACTTATGAAACCGTTATTTAACCATTTTATTGAATCACATTAGTTAATCAAGGTGCCTAGATTATATTAATAATTTCTCTAAATGAGATTACTAATCCATTTGGTCACATTACTAATCCTAAGAATAAAATCACTATTCATAATTTACTATTCATCAAAAATTATGTTGATCTTATTAGACTCTAAATTTCGTACTGAACATAATTGTAGAAGACCATTTTTTGAAAATAATTACAAATTTTTAATTATTTAATGTTTACATAAACATTTTTAAAAATATCCTTTCTCTAAAATTCACCAAAAATATACATACTATATTTATCTGGACTTTTGAAAATTCATAAACTTCATAATAAGAAGAAGTCAAATTTTTTATTTGAAACAGAGGATTACAGATGGCAGTTGCGGTCTCCTTACATAGCTCCTTATCACACCAGCATAGGACCTAAGTGTAAGGTGTGCTATGGTGAGAGAATCTGAGGGAGGCTCGACCAACATCGCACGAGTAGTAATTTCTATCAGTTTCAACTTCTCATGAAGGTGATTCCATTCTAGCTTCACACGATGAAGTTCAGCTTGGGTTTGGTCCAGAGAAAAGCCCAGTGGTGCTACCTCCTTCCCAAGTTCTATTAGATGGGCTTTGATCAGTCCAAGACTACTGGGTGAGTCCATCAAATCTTCTTTCTATATTAATTAACCAAGATCACTTGTATTTAGAGACAATAATCGAAACGTTTAGTTTCCAGCGGTTATATTTACCAATGGTCATATAAAATTCAAAACCCAACGGTCTCATTTTAATTATACACATGTTCTCAAATGAAACAGTTTTGTTGTGTATAACAAAAATTAAATAACACAAAAAATTAGGAAACAAGATTTATTCAAAATTTTGGGTCGTTATAAACTTTCCTTTTAAATTACATAATTTTTTGTAATAAAATGACAATTTTAAAAAAATTGGTATTTTCACTATTCACTGTTTTTTTGAAAAATCCCAAGAATTTACCCTAAGTAAATTTTGAAATAATGATTTAAAAAATTTACTCCATTTTTTAAAATAAATTTTCTAAAAGTGTTAAAAATTAATTTTAAATTATGAGCGTAAAGCACGACTAGACATCCTTTTAGAAAAATAGTATTTCAGAAAACACTTATTTTTCTTTCAAATGATTCTTATTTTATTTATAATGAATAGATAACTATTTAATTTATTTTATAGATGTGTAAAAAATATTATTTTTATAATTATTTTATTCATATTAATACTTGAAAACTTAACCACTATGTTATAATGGTCAGGTTTAGATAATAATATTTTAATAGAGTATCGTGTTTTGTTTAAATTCAATGTTGCGTGTATTGTAAGCTATAAAAGATATTTAATTTATTAAAAATAAAATATATAATAATATATCAGTTCATAACTTCTCTTCTAAGATAGGTTTTTTATTTTATATACTCAATATAAGATGATGTTTCTCTTTTAAAATCACAGGGCGTTACATTCTCCCCACCTTCAATAAATTTAATCATCAAAATTTTAAATTGATCTTAGTAATCAAGGGTTTGAAATTTGGAAATACCATTTTTGAAAAACCCACATCATAAAAGGGATAATAAAATAACCTCTTGATAAGAGATAAAGGTAAGTATAAAGGTTATCTATAATAACACATAACTAGGTTTCCATGTATGAAAACATTGGTGGGAAGTGAATATATGGACATGGAAGAAGAGCATTAAATAATTATAGAGAGTGATATAGGACATTTATAACAATAAATTTAATGATCAATTAAAGGTTACGTACCTTAATATCATATATTTATGATGATCTAAAATACCATTTGATTCATTGGACATGAAGGTAATATGATAACATTTTTTTAAAGATCATTTTCATAAAGTTGAGGAATTTGTTTACTATATAAGAATTTAATGAAATATACTTACTTGATATCTTTATATTTAATAAGCACAATATAATCCTTTGGTTTCTCTTAAATCAATTTACACTTCATCTCTTACTCTAAAAAATAAATGTCTAAAAATTATTTTTTATGCTTGAATCACTAAAATTAACTTTTAATTGAGTGTAAGATCCACTAAAGAGTAACAAGATATTCCTCTTTTATTTAATAAAACCAAAATGGTTAGAAAAAGTTTTCTATTATAATAAATTAATATATAATACAATAATAGTAACTCTCAAAATTCAACTTAATCCATTTCATAAATGGTTAACCATAAGACTCATCCAAAACGCGTCTGACTAAATTCAATGTCAAAACATTTAGATGGAATATCATTAATTAATCATTATATTCCCATGAAAATATAAAGTGTTTCTTAATGTCACATTAAAAATATGTGAATAAATTTATTACCATAAAAACATAATGAATATGTGTATTCTTACAAAAATAATATCTTAGATTATTTAATATATTCTATAAATCCAAACACGTAGTAAACTCTAGAAAAGAAAACACAAACCATCAAATCCCTAAAAAATTTCAATGTCACTAATAATATCCCATAAACAAATATCTATCATTTTTATCTTAACATTGATAACATATTAAGTGTTATATTCATTGAATCATGTATTTTCCAAAAATATCAACTTGCCACTGAATCATGTTTCCTATTCATTAGTACCATTAAAAATATGCTCTCAAATCCATATGGAAAAAGTAATCTAGTATAACCATTATACATTTCATAGTTCTTATAACCAAAATATCATTGTTAAAATATTACTATAACATAATTATTGAATCCAAAAATAATAACATTAACCCTTCCACTTCATCTGTAGTAATAGAATATGCTTGACATTGATCCCTTAAATTTTATTCAGGTGTATTCCCTTAATGCTCAGGGAATTCATGTGTGTAGTGCCCCATCTCATTACAGTTGAATCATTTCAAATTGTAGTATTATTTCTTAACCTTTTAATCACAAGAATGGTTTCCTTTCTCTCCAAAACTATATCACACTCCCATTCCCTTTAAGAAAGTACCATGATTATTCTTTCCACAATTATTACATGTGTGAAAATCTTTATTTTCCTTATTATCTCAATCTATTTTTTTCTATTTTCCTATTCTCCTCTTTCTTACCTTTAAAGAAGAAATACTTAGAGAATTATTTATTTTTCTTAACAGTGCATGATACTATTTCCTCATATGATGAGAATACTTGTGAGACCAGTTCCCTTCAAAATAATGGCATAAGCCCATTAATGAAACGATCATGATTACTCTTTGGATTATGTGCATTGATAAATTTACCATTCCTTCCACTATATTACATTTATAAAAAATGGAATACAGTAGATAAGATTATAACATTATGAAACATAATTTATAATCCCAAAACTAGTGAAACACTTAACATAAATTTAAAAATTTATGGATGGATTATCTCATAAACATAAGCATGGTTTTGTTGGAATAGTTTTAAAATAATAAATATATTTTCAAATCATTCACAGTGGTTTGTAAAGAAAATGAGAATTATCCTAATAATATCCCTCATGAGTGACAAAATAGGTGCATAGTAAGGCCCATTTTCATGTACGAGGTAATACTAAAGTTAATCTTGACACACATTTTTCATATTTATTACCACTAGGTACATCTATGTCAGAACCATGTCCACTTGTAGTATCCAAATAATGATGTATTTCTAGGAAAAACAAATAATCTCTTTCTCACCAAAAATTTTGTATGTTCTTATATAATTATCCTCAAATTATATAATAAGGTTATGTTTCCTAATATATGTTTTCCTAAATATAGTTCCTAAGGTTTATACTAAACTCCCTCTAATAAAAACTATAAAGACCTCGACCCTAGTAGCTTATAGTTGATGGTTACTTTATTACATTATTATAAGATAAAATGAATCACATCCTAACGGACCTTAAAATTTAGTAGTCTTGGTAAACTAGAGACATAATTTAATTTCACATACATTTGAAAACACAAAATAGAAAAAATTGTTTTCTTTGAGATCATATTTATTCCCTCTAGAATATCCCTACATATCAACCATAAAACACTTCCTAGAATCTTGGGGAAAGGAAATAAAAGAAATGGGAGATTTCTAATTCTTATTAAGGGTATCATTATAACATAATATATGATAAATACATAAGATATAATCAATAAGTCCAGGTAAATAACTAAAATAAATACCATTTAATCAATAACTTGAACATGAAGAATAATATGGTAGGAATAAATAATTATTAAATAATACCATATAAATAATAACATGAGATTGAAAATTAAAAGTGGATATTATAAATAATTGAATAATCATGCGAAACATCAATTACCAATCTCATAATTAGGGAATGAATAATTCTGAAAAATCTTAAAACTACTATAAATATATTTCAATAGATAGTTTAAAACTATGAGTAAAAAACCATTTAATTTGTCAAAATGATTTTTATCATGAGACCTACTGCTGCATTGAGGGGATATGTAATTCCATTCCCCACCCATCACTTAATAAGTCCAATGAATTCATTATATTAAAGGGTTGAAACATAATCAACATAAAGATTAATATTGAAAAACTAACATACAAAATGATAATAGTTAACCACACAAGAGCCTCAACCCAGTTGTTGAGGACTCAAAAAGTGAATCTAAGAGACCCGAGTTCAAATCCAGGTGGAGACATAATTTTCAGGTACTATAGTTGGACTGTAGCAAGAACTATTTGGTACTCTAGTAGCCAAAAATGTTCATCAATTTGGGCTTTCGGGCCACCAGTTTGGCCCTCATGTCTTTCAAGGACTTCATGACACCCAAGGCCTTTGGGCCAGTTAGGATTTAGGGCCACATCAAGTCCTTTAGGCCACCTCATGGCCTTAAGGCCACCTTAAGGCTTTCGAGCCTCCTGAAACAATGCTTAATGGAACATGCAGACTCTATAAGAAGTAGACTTTAGATGAGGATTTAGAGTCGGATCATTCACCAAATACGAAGCTAACAAATGTAGAAGAAAGAGAGGGTATTGAATTTACACCGGGACCAGCCTATGCATGCATGGGAAGCCTAGCTAGACAACCATACAAATGTGGAGTGCTAACATCATGATGTAGAAGCTGGGGAGAAACAGTTCCATTTAGTTATAGTATTCATATTTACTCTAAGAACTATGGGTCATGTAATCTATAAGCTTATAGGTCTTGTAAGGGTTCTCCATAATTCATTGAAAGGGGGGTTATCAAAAATCAATAAGAAGGCCTTCTGTCCATTCATGCTAATAATTACTCCAATCAATAAACCAATCATAAATCTCTTAGAGTAATATGGTGAATGATAATAAAATTGTACAACCCAAGTCAAATTGATCATAAGAAATCTAGAGAAGTAATACAGATGGTATCAATTAAACATTAAAATAAATGTTTTATGTCTTTGATGAATATAAATACCATAAAAATTATATTAAAAACATTATTCTGGAAGACAACCTTTTCATTTTGGAAATAACCTTCTAAAACTAAAAGTTTACAAAAAAATTGAAAATAATTTTCTTTGAAAATAACCATCTAAACTTGTGAAATAATCTTTAAGATATTTAGTGGACATGAAGGTGGAAAATTCAATTCTTCTCAAACATGTTAAAAGAAATATTCTTTTTATATTTTTGATAAAACCAAAATAAAAATTGTTTGAAAAATGAAATAAAGATTCCATTGATTTTTTTGATAAAAATTAAAACAAGGGTAATAATATCTCTAATAAATCATTTTTATAATGTTAAAACCATTTTTTAAAACATTTTATGAAAACACTATTTTGGAAGAAAAAGGATTTTAGACTAAAGAGAGAAATGAATTCATATTTTCTTAAAAACATTTTCACAATAATATTAAGTAACAAAGAGTATAAAATGGTAGTATTACTCAAAAATTTCATGAATAAACATAGGATAGTAAAATTAATGAGTTTATTGAGTGATATATAATAATATTTCATCATGGGAAATCTAATCATAAACAATCCTGAGAAACGATGAGATTATAAAATAAACCATTACCGCTTTGGTAAATTTTGAATCATAAGACCCACGAAAGAAATAAAATCAAATGAAAAATTAAATTCCATGAATATAAATGGATTAATGATATAAAATACAAAGGGGTAGTATATAGACCACAAAAAAGAGCTAAGTGGTGAATATGACATACGTCTCACAGAAGTAAAAGTGAGACGAGAAACCCTTACCTCAGGCATGATTTCTTTCATACGTATTCAAAACTCATATATAATAAATATTGGTTTATTATAATTATATTATATAAATATAATAATATATGTCATAAAAAACATTTTTTACTTATAGTATTCTTTTTACTCATTTATTAACAATTTTTTTGTTAAAATCACTATTTCAGATGATAATTACTTCATTTTGCATGTATGTTTTAGTTCAGTAATTTGGGTAATTTTATATTGATCATTCTTACATAATATACATAATATTAAACATGAAATTAATATATTAAATATTCATTATATATGTATTTATAATAATCTATGAAAGTTAGATATAGAAAATGGATTACTCTATTCATAGAGACAGTATGCCATATGTGTGCATGAACGTTGTTTCCATTTTTCTTGATGGTTGGAATAAAGTGAAAATAAATATCAAATAACCATTAAATAATAATAATAATTTAAAATATATATATATATATATATATTATATTAATTAATTATATCCTTATTACTATCCATGTAAAAAAATTAAAAACATTTCACATCACTATGTGGAGGCGGTAGTCCACACGTACACACAAGCGACATTTTCATTTTCCAATGGGTAGGAAGTTAGGAAGTTAGATGTGATGTTATATTTTAAAAACTATTTTTATTTCACTAATATAAAACATATTCATTAACATTATCTTTACTACCTTCCATGTAAAGCGTAAGTGAAAAATGAATCACATCACTTCATGAGGCGAGAGTTCACCGTGCACACGAGCAATGCTATTTTTTCCCCCATGAAATGGAAAGTAAAAATTAACATGTGATATAATAATTCCAATTATAATAGTTTAATAAATATAATATAAAAAATTTGAATCCATCATTATATCCATACTTGAAAGGTGTTTATGGAAAATGAATTACATTAGTTCACGCGATGATAGTCTGCTATACACACGGCCCACAATGTCGTTTCCCCTTTGATAGAATTAGAGATTGATATATGTTATTGCATTAAAATAATATCATATAATTATATATTTTATACTAGTGTTGTTATATTATCCTATTTTAATATTATTTTAAAGAGTTTGAATAACAAATATAACAAATACGCAGGTTTAAGAATTTTACCGCCTCTTCGGAAAGCCTCTTTAAGTTTATTGTTAAAGAATTATTAGGAGTGATTACCAATAAAAATAAGGCCTATAGGATGTGGGTAATTAATTAATTAAGATATTTGGGTAGGTATTTTCTAAACCAAAGTGTTTTTTAAGTGTAAATAAGGTAGGAGAACGGGTGGACTTTTATAAATGGGAGAGATGACACACATGGATTTTTTGAAAAGATAAAGTGATACCCAAATTTATATCATGAAAAAATCATAAAAAATGAGTAATTATATAACCTTATAGGTCATAAGTTATAAATATGTCTGTAAATTTGGTTTTAGACAAGTATTATGTCATTTTTAATAAAATTAATATAATTTGAATAATTTAATTTATAATTAAACCCACAAACACGTTGAAAAAACGGTTTTTAGGGAATGTATTTTTCAGGGAAAATATGATCTTATATTAACTACATAAAATGAAATAATAATTAAAAGAATTTAAAGATACAAATTTATATTTATAATCTATAAAATTCATTTAAATAATTCCTCATTAGGTGTTATTTGTATTAATCAAAATTATAAAACATTATTCACTTTAAAACAGTTCTCAGAAAAATGAGTTTTAAAACCTAGAATAGACTTATAATAAAATAAAATATAAATGTTATTAAAATATAATTAATTAGATTAAATATAAATAAATAATACTTATATTATTTTATATAAAATTCAAATCATAATGTCACATTTAAAATTCTTAATTTATTTCAATGAAATGACAATTCTCCCAAAATCAGTATTTTTAACTATTCACTAAAAAAATATTTTCTAAAAAATAAAAAACAAATTACCCCAGGTAAATTTTTATATGATGATTTAAAAATTTTAGTTAATTTTATAAAATAAATTTTCTAAAATTGGTAAAAATTAATTTTAAATTATGTGCTCAAATCCCAACTAAACAACGTTTTAGAAAAATACAGTTTTTAGAAAACACTTTTTTTCTTTCAAATGGTTATTATTTTATTTATAATCAATAGATAACCATTGAATTTATTTTATACATGTGTAAAATATATAATTTTCATAATTTAGTTATTTCTATTCATACCTTCCAAATTAATAACTAGTTTATAATGGTCATATTTAAATAATAATATTTTAATAGAGTATCACGTTTCATTTAAACCCAACATTGTGTGCATCATAACCTATCAAAGTGATTGAATTCATTTAAAAATAAATTTATCATAAAGTCTTAGTGTGTTAAATTATATTATAATCTTGGTGTTTTGTTTTATATAAACAATCGAAGATGATGCTTCACTTTTAAAATATCGTGGCGTTATAAAAATAAAGTTCTCATAGGCCCCACATCCACTCAAACTGGGCTTACTTGTACAAAATCAAAATTCCCACCAGTATAATTTACCTATATACCCAATTCTATTACACCAATCATGTATTGGTTAGTATATTTTCCTTATTCTCCTAAGCATAGGAACTCTCATTCCAGGCCTCTTACATACTTCTTGAAACATGCATCGACTATACATTTTTCCTCCTAATGGAATATGCACAGGGAATGCTTAAGCTTCGAACATGGAATTATAAAGGGATTACACCTATTGTTCCCCATGATAAGTGTGTTTAGGATATTTTTATCCTTATATCCTACAAATATTACCAGTATTTCATTGCTTAAACAGTAATCCCACACAACCCTTGGTTTTCACCCCCTTCATGGAAACCAATATCCTCAGCGTAAGATGTTAAATTGTTTCCATCATCCTCAGTAAAATACATTAAACATTGGAAAATATCATCTTCCCATGATTTTAAACAAAAAAATAACTTCCATATAACTATATTTTAAACTATATCCTAACCTATGAAATAAACTTTAGATTCCCTGTGGGATAAGACTAATACATCTTATGTGACTAGCATGAGATACATCATATCATGAGCATGAAATATACCTTATCCTTTTAGAATCCCAAAGTGTAATACCCACACTATAATTTATTAACACTATTATTATTATATAATCTTCCTCACCAAATGTTTTTAAACTACTTGGTGTTGTCCTATTAAAAGTACTTAAACTATAAACTCAAACTACATGGGTTTTGATTCCTATACAAAATAGGATACACAGGACACCACTCTGAGGATAAATCCAAAATACAATATACCTTTCCCCCCCACACAATATGATTACTTGGATTATTAGCCCAAGTTTACCCCACCATCTCAAAAAAATTCCTATTTCCATTTCACCCCCCATGGGAGGTGACGACTCTAAAGCTTGATCATATTTTAGAGGCACACCAAACCTCTCTCCATGCCATCCCCAAGTCCCCACCGAGATTAATCATTGAAACATAGAGTTAACCTGTTCTCATACCAAAATGTGATGAGTGTATATGAGAAATTTCCTTAATTAATTTTAAACCATGAGTGTCCCCACTTGAATATAAACCATGAGGCCCCCACTAGAATTTAAATCAGGAGTGTCCCCACAAGACATTAAATTGTACCTATCCCAATTTATGACAATAATACATGGGAAGTGTCCCCAATAGACTTTAAACCATAAGAATCCCCACAGGAATTTAAACCATTAGTGTAACCACTAGAATTTAAAAAATGACTATCCCCATAGGATTTCAACTTGTTCCTAACCCAATATTTATCAAGCATATATAAGAAACATCCACACTAGAATTTAAACTTGTCACTGACCCATACTCGATTGGAATATGTTGGACCATCCCAACTAGACTCTAAACTTGTGATCCTATGTCACATTATGATTATATTTAGAACCCAACCTAATATATCAAAAACTTAACCTAAGGTCACAAGCCAAGGGTGCCTTAGGTGACTAGCATAAAAAGTCTTTATGATGAGCATATGATCTCTTCTATCTCAACTTAGGTGAAGAGCCTAAGATTTTTCCTCATATAATGAGCATGATATGCCTTATGTGATGAGCATAAAAATACTATGTGATGAGAATAAGAACTACTAACCCTTTTCTTATGTGGAAAACCTAAGTTCTTCTCTCATTTTATGAGAATTATATGCATTATGTGATGATCCTAGGAAGCATTTATGATAAAAATGGGATCTCTTCATTCTACCCTTAAGTGATGAACCTAAGATTCTTACCTTGTGTCAAAAACATTGGATTCCCCTAGTGATAAGCTCGATAAGCCTTAGTTGATGATCCTAATTTGTATTTTATGATGAACAAGTTATGCCTCACATGATGAGCATGAGTTGAACATAGTGAAGAGCCAGGGTTTTCGAAGGAAATCAGTTTAGGATGCCTTATGTGATGAGAATAAGTTTACTTATACGAAAATGTGGAATTACTTAGGTCTTGAACCATAGATTCCCTACATTATTAACATATTATTCCTTTATATCCCCTCCCATAGAAGATATTTACATATTCCCAACATACTCAAAGATGAATGATCATGTGGGAAGACCACTCATGCCCTCCAATAGAATATGTTCACCTTACTAAGGAATCCCATGATGTAATTAACCAGTGTCCACTAGAATGTGGTAACATAAATGAGATTCATGAAAATGTTTTAAATCAATAAATGAGGCCCAGACTATGAAAATAAATCCATAGAGGAATAAATTTAAGGAAGGAACGAAGTCCCATCATCTTGTTCTAATCAAGAATCCGACATTATCAACACTAAGGGTGGAAGGAAACCCACATTTAGAAAGTGAGAATGAGACACCACATGATCATGACCAATCCAAGTATTCCATCTAACATTAAGGCAGGGTCCATATGGATGGATAAAAAAATAGCCATGTTAGGTATATCTCTCATGTTAGGGTGAGTTATTCCTCACATAAATATCATTATAGTTTTTAATAAAGGTAGTTTTGAACATATAGTAAGGGTAGAGCCTCATGGTAAGTTCATCCAATTCTTGTGTATAGGTATTTTTGACCTTGAGTATAAGTAACTCACTTTCCTGATAGAGTCGCATTAGGTCCAGTCATATAATGGTCCTCATGTTAGTATAGATCCTATCTGGAATCAAGGTTACATGTCTCATTGCAGGGTCTTGTGTAAGGTTAGAGTCCTATTAGGGTATTTGTGTTAAGTTTAAATTTCATCTTGAATAAAGGTATTTACTTGTGATAATTTCTTCTAAAATAACATGAATTTTGTTTTTTATAATAAAAATAGAAATTTAAATTGAATATTGAGTGATTTAATAAATGTTATGATGAAGGAATATGAAATATTTAATTTTCTAAATTTATACCCAATTTTTAAAATATTTAAATGAGTTATGTGAATAGAAATAAATCCATGGTTGAATTGATACAAATTAAAAGGAAATTTTGACTAATTGAACTAGTAAAATTTATTAAAACTATCTATCTTTTATTTTAAACTACAATATCCTTATCTTTCATTTGTTTTTTTGTTTTTTTATTTCTTTTGTGACAAGATGATCAGATATTTTCTATTCATGTTGAGTGAGTATTTTTAATCCATTCAAGGATCCTTTTTTCAAATCACTCAAGACTTCTTGGGTTTTTTAGACCAGTATAATCGATATTTCTCTTTCTCTCTCCCATATCTCTATTTTGGTGTAGAAAATCATAAAGATTCTAGGATGTGGGGGGTTAATAATTTCTATTTTATTTTTTAAAAATGTGAATTTTTCATTTTTATCTTATTTTGAATGGGTATATTGAATTAACTAAAATGAAAAAATAATCTGAAAAATTAAATAAATGAGTGGGAAGAAAGAGAAATAACTATCACATATAGTAAAAATAATAATTATTTAATATCAAAATTAAATAAATTAAATGAGAGATTATTTAATGATATTTTTTCAATTATTTCTTGAGATTTTATAGATAGTGTGATTTTATATTTTTGTGATTATTATTCTTCCCTATGTTGATTTAAGTGCTTAAATTTTGTTTAAAACCATAACTATAGAATAATGTAAATAATAATGAAATATTCATGATAATTTAATTTTTTTTTCCTTAAAAGTTCTAAAATTTGACGTTTATCTTGAATCATGTCTCTAGATATATTTATATTTTATTTAGTCATTATAATTATGAAGTTTTGTTGCTTGAAATTAGTGTATAATAAATTATATATTTCAATATATTAATTAAATGGTTGATTTCAAAATATAATTTTTTGGGGTTGATCAAGCATATTCTTATTTAACAAAGGTTAGAATGCCTTTGTTCTATAGAATTAGTTTCCCCATGAGCATGTCATGCTAAAAAACATTGGTTTCTATGTATGATTTCTCTAGGATGGTAGAGCATTTATTTTTTTATTGATAAACTATAATGGTTGGAATAATTAATGAACAATGTGATGGTTTTCTAATAGTTCTAGTGGTAGTTGATGCTATTGATGCAGTGATATAATGTGACATGCATAATGGTTTTGAGGATGAAACTAGGGTAGTAGAGATGAGTTAAGATATAATCTTACTCATTGATTATTTATTATTGATTTATTTTAAATGGATAGTTTACAGATGATTCATCATTTTGATTATCAACTACTTGTTTCAGTTGATTCTATACATGATAAATTATTTTATGCATTTGGAATCTTAGGATGAGTCCTGGAGTACTTGGAATTTATTGAAAAGTAAACTAAATTAATAAATGATCCCATGAAATGGGATGTGTTTATGGAAGTAATAATAAATTATTTTTAATTTAATGAGAACCATATCAAGATTGAATGAATGATTTGAGATAATGGGAATAGAATATAGAAATTAAATAATGATTATGGAATCATGTTGGATTCTAGTGGAATGGTTTAATTAAAATAGAATTTTAATTATTTGAAAATGAAATATGTATAATTTTTTAACTATTAAATAATCTAATAGTAATTTATATTTACTAAATAGAATTGGTTAATTTTGATTAATCCTTTATGCTGTTGTGCATCTTGATATCTAGATTCTTATGATTTAGTGGTTCCAGTTTGGTGTCTTGTGTGATGATAGATGTGGAGTGAGTATATGTCTAGGTATTTTCTCTTATAATGGTTATACATGATATTATTCTTATATTTTATAATTTCACATACTTTACTACCTGAGTTGGAATGGAAAATGGAACTCAAATATTTTTATGGGGTGTTTTCCTCATCATCCATGATAGAAAGGGAATGGATAGCCAACTTTACCCTCTCACCCACTCTCCCTTTAGCTATAATATACTATATATTCATATTCAAACAGTAAAAGATTAAGGAATAGGGTATTGAATCAGGTGAGCCATGATGACTCTCAATTTACTATACATTTATATGTGGTCTATAATTTCTTAAGGCTATAGCACATACTTGTATCCAATCATGGTGGATATGGATTCCCATGGGTTTATATGCATGGTTTGAATTTACATGAGGTATAATGGATGCTACACTGGTTTTATTGGATTCAAAACTTCTACTTGGTTATAGATGAGATAATGATGACGAGATTATATTAGGCTACATGGGATACCAGATGGCTATGATTTGATTTCCCAGGTTATGGTAGGATGAATTATGGGAGGTATGAGCATAGGAAATGAGTTTTTGGGTGTGAAAGAGTAACTTGTTAGTGGGAAATTGTAAGGGGAACTTTAATTTACATATATGGTTTTATATGGATATGATTTATTTTATGCGCTACTTGGTGAGTGATCCATAGTGATGATAGGATGTAATTTTACCTACTTAGGTAATGATTTTTCTTTATTTATTATTCTGTAGGATTTAGTATATTTATTTCAAATTTTGTATGAGGTTATAGAGAGGATCCTACTATGTGTACTTCTATGTTCACCCTATGTACATATAAACTATTATGTGAGATGTATAGTGATTGAGATGGGTATTACTAACTACTGGGGTAGACATTGGAGTTCCTAGTCCTTACCTATGATTTTTTGTTGGACCTTTTCAGTTATTTTTAGTTATGTCTGACATAAAATTTATGTATGGAATTGTATCTTTGTTTATGATGGTGTTTATTTGTTGTATTCCATCTTATCTCCCATTCCAAAAAATTACATATAGAGGGTAATATCTCACATTTGTGATTATATACCTTCAATAATAATCGTTAACCCATGGAATATTGGATGTGAGTTTTGAGGGTCATCATCCCTCTCTACATTTCCTACCCAAGAGGGGTATCATTGGTTGGGGGGGGGGGGTGTGAAAAATTCAGATTTTATAGGACATGTTGATAGCTTATATTTTTGGATTTTAGAGGTTCATAAAAGAACCATTTTGAATTAATGGAATCTACCTATAATAATAGATTTTTAGAAACAATTCAGATTAAATAGTTCAAGAATTTATATAGTAGCACATTTTAATCATAGTTATATTGGTTGGAGGTATAAGAGTTATCTATACTTGTAATGGGTATTTTTCACAAGACATATTAATATATTTAGTTAATTTAGAATCATTTGGAGACCACTCAATATAGTAAATGATCACTAGAGATTCCATCTTATGTAGTTTGAGGTGGTCATTTTTTGTATTTTTATGGGTGTCTCTTAAACCAGGACATCATCAAATATAGAGACATGGGAAATTAGCACCCATTTATATGTATTTTGTCATTATTTTAGAGAGAATTAATATGGTGTAATAATAATTGGATCTTTCTCAAGGGTATAGTGTGATTAATGATGTCTTTTTTGTATTGTAGCTACGATGGTATTTTTCTAACCCCTATCTTATGATTAATACTAATGATGTTGAGCTTTGGGTTGATGTATCCTTTGAGGAGCATCACATTGATAAATTGGATTAACGAGAGAAGACTCTTTATGAGAAGATATTATATTGGTGTGGGTGTAGTGGCAATATGACTATATCAAATAGGTGAAATGGGAGTGATATTTTGATATGCAAGCATAATGACCAGATTTTTCCATTAATGAGGCCCGATGATTCTCAGAAATGAAACTCAATGTCGATCAACTATATAGTGGAGAGGATATAATATCCCATATCAATTAAGGTTTGGTTTTATATAATTTTTTGTCAAAAACTATAGTAATTTAAAAATTCATGTTCAAATCTTAATATTGAATTTAAATCTATATTTTTTTATGTTTGGATTGGTGTAAAAGGATTCACATTTAGGGTGATTTTTGAGGCTGATCCTCTGAATGAACATATATAGTGGGACCCGATGGAGTTTTTATAAGTTTTAGATAGGTTATAAGTGTACTTTTAAAATTTTTTTAGGTTTTTTGGATATATTTTACACTAATTTTATGATGTATATGTGTTGGATATGGCATGAATGTGTAGGGGTTGCTTAAATGGATTTTGGTTTTATTATGGGTTGAAACATTGTTTTAAAAAAGATAACATTTATATTGAACCTTACATTTATTAATTCTTTAAAATCAATCAAAGTTATGAACATTATATTTTTGTAACTTTTAATATGTTTTTTTAAAACCCAACTCTAAATAAATTTGGCCTAGATGACTTTTTCTACATGTTTTTTGAGGTGACCCTATGTATTTCTAGAAGGTGGAGTTTTTGAGTTCTATAAAAGATGATGTCTATATGGGGGAAAGTTCAATTGTTTTATAATGATTTCTAGAAACTGGTTATAAGTATATAAGAATATGGTTAGTAAGGTGGTCATGAAACCATTATGAGAGGTGGATCTATTAAATTTATATTTTCTATCGATGATCCATGGGTTCCATATGGTTTAATCTTAGGTATTTTGATAGGAATTAATATATAGGATGAAATCGGGAATTCAGATAAGTCCTCAAACATTACCATATACCTACTGTAATCCTTCAAACACTCCCTTGATAACCTATATATATCTTTTAATGGTTATGAGTCCAGGAGTAAGACACCAAGAAATAGTGTATCATATGTAGCTTGAAAAAAAATTATATCATTAGGTAGATGGATAGAAGGGATACCCTGGGGTCTCAGATAAGTATATAAACCTAAAAATGATCCCTTGTGAAACCTTATGAAGTAAAAGTGATCTTTACATGATTCAGGGGACAACCTTATGAAATTCAAGGTTAAGCTTCTGAAATCTATAATATACCTTATGAAAACTAAAGTTAACCTTAGGAAATTTAGGTTAACCCTATGGAAGTGAGGTTTAACCTTAAAAAATTTAAAGTGGACATTAAAAAGTTCATGGGATAACCTTATGAATTCCCACTTATTATTCTTATGGAAACCTTATAACATCCAAAATTTCTTAAAATTTGGAAAAGACTATAACTCATGCATTGGGGAAGAAAATTCCAGAATGACTCTTATCTGATTCTCTAGAAGGAGTATTTTAGAAAGAGTTAACCTAAAAAATGTTTTTTAGGAGCTCAAGAGGTTTTTTGTTCAATAATAGGGTTTATGGAAATAGGGTTCATCTAGAGGTGTTAAATATCTATAAGTATCCCAAAAGAAAGAGTGCAAATGTTATTTAGATACTAAGAGGAGGGATAAATAAAATAAAAAGGAATAAAATCTCATAATAAAAATAGATGCGTGTTGTGGTGTGATGTTGTAAATAGGATATTGGATGGATAATATTATTAAGTAAAATAAAAAATTATTTATAAATTGATAAAGAGAAAAGGGGGTATTATAATAAAATAAATGGGTGAGAATTATTAAATATAAAAGAGGTCTTTCTCCCCATATTCATATACCTTTATAACCCTAACCAACATCTCATGTTTCTCTCTTCCATGTTAAATATACCTCATTTATTAATATTTTCAATAACCATTTGATCTATGAGGTTGTTAGAGGTAGAACTATCAACCCATAAACCTTTTCTTTGGTTCCACATGTGATTTGTGAGAATTAACACTACTATTGACGTTTATACATTATTTTAGGATTTTTATCTACTTTTTTGATTTCAACCATTTGAGATCAAACTAGTGTATGATATTATATGAGTGGCCTCCTAAGATAAGAAGTTAGGTAGTCCCTATGTTATCCCTAAAATTATCACTTCATTTATTGTTAGTGTTATGTGTGGTTGCAATAACCTAATTCAAAATTGACCTAAAACATTAAAAAATATTTGTTTATCAATTTTCCTTTTGAATAACCATGTATAGAAACCATTATTAGATCATTGGTGTATGTGAATAAAATACTTCTGGACACTACGTAATTGTAGAATTACTTTAGAAATAAATAGGAATTCAAGAGGTCACTCAAGGGTGCCCTAAATAAAAAATGGCGATCCCTTATAGAGAGAAATGAATTTTTAAAGATTAAAAGTAATTAATTTAAAATATCATATAAATAAGTTTTAAAGCGAACCCATTGTGATAAATATTGAATAATTAAAGTAACAATTCTAGGGAAGAAACTATTTCCCCCAAGTATAATACATGATATTTATAGGTTGGGTGCTATTACCCCTGAGTATAATACATGGGATTTATAGGGAGAGTGTTATTCATTCTGAATATTATACATGAGATTTATAGGGTGGGATCTATTCCACATTGAGTATTATATTTGATATTTACATGGATAGTGTTATCCCCCCCTGAGTATTATACATGATATTTATGTGGTGATAATTATTCTCTATTATTATTATAAATGAGATTTATATGGCAAGAGAAATTCCCCCACCCCTGATTATTAAACTCGACCTTTATAAGGTTGCAACTCTTCCCTATAAGTAAAATACAAGAGATTTAGGAGGAGGTGTTATTCCCCATGAGTATTATTCTTGTGATATCTAGGGTGGGTACTATATCCCCCCAAGTATTATACATGAGATTTTCAGGGTGGGTATTATCAACCCCTAGAGTATGATATATGAGATATACTGGTGGGAATAATTATATTGAAAGATACTATATGAGATAATTATAGGGAGTGGAACCATTTCCCATTCATAGTTTTATACAAATATCATGCTCATAGACATATGCCTTTAGTTGAAGTCGAAATGGTTCACCCTTACTATCACCTTAGAAATTAAGGACCAACATCTAAATATTTACTATGATTTTAGTTATTTTTTATTACACATTAGTTTGTACTTTTATTCAGACTGAATATTTATGAAAACCATTATTGGTGCCTTATTGTGTTGTACTCATATCTCAATCAAACCACCATGAGTACATGAGAATAAACCATGGTTACATGATGGGATAAGGGAATGTTCCATATCATTTATGGTTTATTTTATAAGCTATAATAGAGCATAGGATATTGGTCCAACCCAGGACCCGAGATTAGTTCTGTAGTTATCCAAGTTTTTTTTTGAAATTTTTTGTTGATGTATATGATCCACCAATAGGGTATATTTATTAGAATTTATATGAATTTTTTGATATGTAAAACATTCATTTTGAGATTATAAAAATTGGGGTCCACTTACATCATATACATACCTTTTTTTAATAATAATGTTGGGTCTTAGCTGATCGTACCACAGTTCACTGTTTTAATTCACCCTAATACCAATGTATTAAACTGGTTTTGTAATGAAAATTAAAAGTATAATAACAAATTTCAATCCATTTTTGATTCAATTATTTTGTGTTTAACACTTCTAAAAATGTAAATGTTACTTGATTTGATAATTATATTGTAGGTGGAGGATATTTGGAGGGCCCATGATGAAGAGGATGAAAATGGGCCAAAATTGCATGGATCCATGAAGACTAGTCTAATTTTTTGCCTTTTTTGAAAATTACGTGCATCTAAATGGGATCATACTTTTTATTCCAGTCCAAAAGTCAATTGGATACAACTCTTATGAAGAAACCCCAGCCCAATTTTTCCAGAAAGGGCCCCAACCGATCTGATCTGTCCAGAACAACAAATTTGTGCAAAGTCAAAAGTGGTGTTCTGTAATCTGTCCATATCACCGGATCCACTTGTCCAATTGATGCAAAAATTTCGGTGGAGATAGTAAAGAAGTGGGGATAAAACTTTACAGTTTTTTCAAAAGGGATATTAGATTTTCTATTGGACAAAACACATGGTAAAATTGGTTTGAATAAATATGTGTGCCCAAAACCACCTTCCCATTTTCCTATAAAATGACACCTTGGGATTTCCATTTGAGAGTTTGAACCAGATGCAAGTTACTGAAATTTTGGAGTCCCAAAGGAGTCCTCCCACCAATATTTTATGTTCTGGATGCTATGTAAAGTTCTACCTTAACATCTTTCTCTTCCTCCTATCCCATGGGGTTTTAAACCCCTTGTGATCACCTGGGGAGGAACACAATGTAATTCCGAGATTCATGTTTGTATTATTTTGAATGATATCTTTAATTCTAGGTTGTATGTTGTTTTTCTTCATCCTATATTTTAATTTAATTTATTTATATACTAGTATGTTATACTCAAACTGAAATGATCATGTTTGGGGGTACCCTTTTAGGTGATGTTTCACACACTGTTCATCCCTTTTTCTTCCCTCGTTCAATTGTGGTGTTTGCGTGGTTCATATTGTTAAATTGAACTCACATAATCACTATAAAGTCCATGTAAATTTATTTCATGGTATCACAAATAAATAACATACAAACCTTGACAGCACATCAATTTCTTTGTGTGTTGCCTTGGTGAGTTTCGGTTATGAAGTCGAACACAAATCACCCAATCATCGATGGTGTCTAGTGAATCATTGTGTGTTTTCGACTGAACCCTAAGAGGTATCCTAGTATAATCTTAGTAAAATTATGGTTATAGGTGTGAAAATTAAGGTATTAAAAGATCATAAATCAATATCATGAAGCGATGAAGGATGAACATCTTGAGAGTACCTCGGGTTGATCACGTTTAATTAATTCTGTTGATTTCTATTTTGTTTTATCGTTTTCATTTTTTATTTTCATATAAAATCATCGAACCCCCAAGTTTTACAAAACCTCATTCCACTTATACTTTCATAATCAAACCCCTCTTTTTAAATTAATTATCTAAGGTTCCATCGAGAGATGACCTAGGGTTACTGCTATACTGCAGAAATTCTAGTTAAAAATAAACATCTAATTTGACGTGCTCAACAACGCGATAAAATTTTGGAAATATTTCTAGGGATCCAAGATAATTTTTCCATTTATTTCCTTTTATTTATTTATTTTACATATTAATTAGTACTCCTTAAAATACCCCACCCCCATTTGTTTGTTTTTATTTTTGTTTTCTGTTTCTATTTTTGGTTGTTTTTGTGTGTTCTTCATTTCTCCGTATATCTCTCTTCTTATTCTCCATATCTCTATCTGTAATTATATATTATAAAATTATATTCTCATAAACCCTTATTAAGTGATTTTATACATATTTAATCATAAAAAAAACTTCAATACTTATTTTTCATGACCCGATCAGAAAAAAACTGCTTGAATTTGACCCAGATATTAAAAAGACACTTCACATAGATATCAAGGCATCTAGATAAGGTCAATAAAGTAACACTAAAGAACCCCTTTTAGAACATCAAGTGTTCATAAACCAATAAAAAATTGAATCCAATCAAACCCAAGAAAACCTGGCTACAAATAATCGAACCTTAAAAGAACTGACCACCCCAGATGTGGAGTACCAACCTACGCACATCCAATATCTCGAGGATGTATCCCACTATGAGATGAGATCAGGACTAATCCACATTCCTCCCAAATTCCATGGTCTTCATTTCGAGGACCCTCATAAACACATTAAGGAGTTTCAGATAGGGAGTTCCACCATGAAACCCCAAAATGTCTCTAAGGACTTAATAATGTTTAGGGCCTTCCCTTTCTCCATTGATGGTGTAGCCAAAGATTGGTTATACTATTTACCTACCACAATTGGGGGCTGTAATGACCTGAAAAGACTATGTTTAGAGAAGTTTTTCCCTGCCTCTTGAAAAACATCAATTAAGAAAGAAATATGTGGCATTAGGCAATCACAAGGAGAGACCCTTCATGAATACTGGGAGAGATTCAAACGACTATGCTCAAGATGCCCCCACCACCAGATTAGTGAACAACTATTAATACAATACTTAAATGATGGACTTATCCCCATGGATCATGGAATGATTTATGTAGTAGCTGGTGGTGCCTTGGTTGATAAAAATCCTTTCGCCGCTCGTGACTTAATAACCAACATGGCTCAAAATTCACAAAAATTTGGTACATGAGCTATTACACCAAATCAAGGAGTTCATGAGGTAATTTATTAATCTCTATAAAAAAGGTAGATAACAATCTTGATGAGATTCATACCATTCTAAGGAAATTATCTCAAGCAAAAGTGAACTCACAATCTCCTCCAGTTCCATTACATTGTGGTATTTATTTTGAAAATACTCATTTTTCTAACCAGTGACCACAACTTCAAGATTCAACTGAGTCTTGTGCAGTCGTGTTCCCAGGGTGTCCATTCTAATAAGTGCCTACCTTAAAGCAAGAATCATTTAGGTCAAATACAAACGCCGAGTGGTAAGCACAACCCCAGTACCGACAAGGAGGAAACTCAAACTACCCCAAGCAGAATTGGTATCAACAATGACACGATTTTCAACCTTCTTATACTTCAACTTCTCAAAAAAATCATCCTCCTCCCAAATCTGAACCAAGACTCGAGGACATAGTGAAACAAATGGAAACCCAGAACATCCAGTTCTAACAGACCACACAACCAGCAATTCAAGACCTAATAACTAAAGTGGGACAATTGACAAACACCATCGGTGATCTTAAGATGCAAGGTTCTGGACAACTACCATCCAAAACCATTTTAGATTTAAAGTACAAAGGTAATGTATGTGCATTTACATGTCGTAGTGGTAAAGAATTTTTTCCTTCTACTAATTCTATGCAACAGGTATGTCCCCCTCTTGAACAAAATATTTCTCCACCCATAAAATATTGCAATGAAGAAAAAAATATAAAAATAGTAATCAAATTATCATTGATGATTCAAATGAACAATACATTCCTCTTCCTTCTCCCCAAAGACTCTCTAAATCTAAGAAAATTATGATAATGAGATTGATACTGAAATAATGTATACATTTAAAAAAAGTTCAAGTTAATATTCCTTCACTGGATGCAGTCAAGAAAATTCCCCGTTATGCCAAATTTCTCAAAGATAATTACACCCATAGAAGAAGGTTAAAAGGGAATGAGAGAGTCAACTTGGGAAGAAATGTCTCAGCTTTGATTCAACCAACAATTCCAACCAAATACAAGGATCTGGGAATATTCACAATACCGTGTACCATATGGGAGACATTATTTTCAGATTCTATGTTAGATTTAAGTGATTCTATTAATGTAATAACTCACTCTATGTATACTTCTCTACAGGTTAGAGAGCTTCAACCAACAGTAATTTTCGTGCAACTTGCCTACCGAAGTACTTCGCATCCAACATGAGTGATTGAGGATGTCCTTGTGCGAGTGAAGAATATCATCTTCCCTACTGATTTCTACATTCTTGAGATGGAAGATACCTGAACCCAAGGACATGCTCCTCTAATACTTAGGAGGCCATTCCAAAAAACAAAAAATACAATCATCAACGTTCACAATGGTACGATATCCATGGATTTCAGAGGAGAAAAGTTAAAATTTAACATCCTTGAGGCTATGAAACACCCCATTGAAGAGAACTCCACTCTTTCTGGCTATTCGATGGAAGTTCTCCTCAACCCATACTCTGATTCATTTTCCTCTTCTTCAACCTTGGATGATTTGAGTTTTGATTCATGTTTTGAGTGTTGTGTGGGTTCCGAAAAGTGTAATTTTTTTGCTTTAATTGATGAGTGTGTTCATTATGAGGTACCCATGACCATCGATGAATCTACCAATCTCATTTCAATAGATTATCTATCTTTAGAGAATAAACATGAGCAGATAGACAGTTTAATAGTCCTCAATCCCCCTAAATCCCCTCCCTCTGTCAAAAAACCCATAGTGTTGGAACTTAAACCACTTCCTCCTAATTTAAAATATGCCTATCTTGAGTTTATTGACTAATTTACCGTAATTATTTCTAATAACCTCTCTCAACAGTAGGAATCCAAATTACTTCATCTTTTGAGAGAGTGTAAAAAGGAAATAGGACGGACATTGGATGATATTCCTAGGATTAGACCATATATTTGTATGCACCATATACTTTTGGATGATGAGGCTAATCCTGGAAGACAATCTCAACGCCGGTTGAATCCCACTCTCTTTGAAGTGGTAAAATTGGAAGTCAGTATATTACTTGCTGTAGGGATCATTTATCCTATATCTAATAGTAAATGGGTTAGCCCAGTTAAAATTGTGCCTAAAAAACGACAATAATAATTGTGTCAAATGAAAGGAATGAATTGGTTCCAACACATGTGCAAAATATTTGGTGAGTTTGTATTGACTACCGTTGAATAAATCAATCCATACAGAAGGACCACTTTCCTCTACCTTTCATTGATCAAATGTTAGAATGATTGGCTGGTAAGTCCCATTATTGTTTCCTTGATGGATATTCGGGTTATTTTGAAATCCATATAGCCCATGAGGATCAAGAAAAGACAAAATTTACTTGTCCATTCAATACATTTTCATATAGAAGGATGCCTTTTTGTCTTTGTAATGATCCTGGTACTTTTCAGCATTGTATGTTGAGTATTTTTTCTGAGTACCTAGAGAATTGCATGGAAGTTTTTATGGATGATTTCACAATTTATGGAAACTCCTTTGATAACTGTTTTTCTCACCTAGGTTCTATCCTTCATCATTTCATAGAAAAATATCTTGTATTAAATTACGAGAAATGCCATTTCATGGTTGAATGGGGGATAGTTCTTGGACATGTTATTTCAAAAGAGGTAATTCAAGTGGATAAATCTAAAATTGAATTAATTTAATCCCTTCCATATCCAAAATGTGTTCGAAAGGTGCGATCTTTCTTGGGTCATGCTGGTTTTTACTACCGATTCATTAAAGACTTTAATAAGATTGAACTTCTATTGTCCCAATTATTGAAAAAAGATTCAGAGTTTGTGTTTGATAAAAATTGTGAGGATGCATTCAATTCACTAAAAACGAGTCTCACATCACCTCCCATCATCCAACCACCAAGGTGGGATATCCCCTTAGATCTTATGTGTGATGACTCTAACTTTGCATTTGGGGTAGTTTTATCACAAATGGTTGAGAAGGCTCCTCATGTCATTGTGTACGCCTCATGTAACCTTGACACTACCAAGGTAAACTACACAACCACTGAAAAATAATTCCTTTATATTGTGTTTTCATTATAAAAATTTCATTCATATCTTCTTGGGTCAAAAGTGATTGTGTTTTCTGACCATGTTTCCCTTTGATTCCTCTTAAAGAAACCAGAAGTTAAGCCCCACCACATATGGTGGATGCTCCTCCTCCAAGAGTTTGACATTGAGATTAGATATAAGAGGGGAGTAGAAAATGTTGTAGCTGACCACATTAGTAGGATTTCTCCACCACTAGACAGTCATGCCGACTCATCCCTCCCCATTGGATAATTCTTTGCTCAGGAGAACCTTTGTGATGTTGTGGACCTTACCCCCTATTATACGAACATTGTGAATTTTCTAGTAACATCTAGGGTCCCCAATAATTTCATCACTTCCCAATACTAGAGACTTAAAAATGATTCTCACTGGTACATTTGGGATAAACCATATTTGTGGAGAATTTGTGGTGACTAAGTAGTTCGTCAGTGTGTCTTTGACCATAAGTTCACCTCTGTTTTGACCTTCTGTAACACTTTGTCTTTTGGGGGCCACATTTTCTCTCAACGAACAAATCTAAAGGTCCTAGACTCTGGAATTTATTGGAAAACATTGTATAGGTATGCCCATCAATTTTTCAAGTCATGTAATCACTGTCAATTCAGAGGGAATATCTCTAAGAGGAATGAAATTCCCCAACAACCCATGTTATTTTGTGAAATCTTTGATGCATGGGGCATTAACTTCATGGTGACTTTTCCAAATTCATTTGGCTTCATGTAAATATTGTTATCTATGGACTATGTGTCTAAATAGGTGGAAGTAATGGATACTAAGATTGATGACTCTCGAGTTGTTATTGATTTTGTGAGGTACCAAATTTTTAGTCGGTTTGGTTTTCCGAGATTCATCATTAGTGATCAAGGTTCCCATTTTTGTAATCACAACATGAAACATTTTCTTCATAAGTATGGGGTTGATCATAAAATTTCCACTTCATATCACCCCCAAACTAACAGACTAGCAGAAATCTCAAACTGGGAAGTTAATAGAATCTTGGAAAAAACAGTATAAACCAATAAGAAAGATTGGACTTTGTGCTTGGATGATGCACTTTGGGAGTATCATATAACTTTTAAAACCCCAATCAGAATTTCACCATACATGAATGTATTTGGAAAGGATTTTCACCTACTGGTGGAGGTAAAACACCATACATATTGGGCTGTTAAACAATATAATATGAATCTTTCATATGCAGGTGATCATAGGAAGTTACCGATTCAAGAGTTGGAAGAAATTCGACATGATACAAATGAGAAATCCTAGATCTATAAAGAGAAAACAAATGCTATCCATGATTGCATGATTTTTCAGTGAAAGTTTCATATTGGTGAGAAGGTTCTCATATATAATTCCAGGCTAAATCTCCACCCAGGTAAGCTTCGTTCTCAATGGCTTGGTCCTTATACCATTACTAATGTTTACATTTTTAGTGCTATAAAGTTTTTTCATGAGAAGAGTGAAAAAAGGACTACTATCAATGGGAAGAGGCTCAAACACTTCTATGAGGATTTTTCAAAGCATCTCATGGAGGAAATCCAACTGATAGATGGCACATATGACACCACTTAGCAGGTTTTCCCTTCTCCTTACCTTTATTTATTATCTATTTATTTAAAATAATTTCATTGATGATAATATAAATTTTAGGTGTGGGGGAGGGTGACATGTCATAGTTAGGATTAAAAAAAATAAAAAATTAAATAAAGAAATAATGTGTTTTCATTTTTTATTTATTTTTCCTTATTTTTTGTTTTTAGAATAAAATTGATCGTAAAAAGAATATCTAAAATCATTTTTCATGCTTGTGTCTATTGTGTGGAAAATTCTATTGTTTTTCGAAAAATGTTTTTCAAATGAATGTTGATATGGAATATTTGTTCTAGAATTTTTATTTTCTAATAATTCTTAGGTGTTTAATGGATTTTTGAATCTCATGCTACATTATCACTGACCAATATAATAATCCCTTACCTAAGAGATATTCTAAGCCTTTTATTGTATATTCTTCATTTTAATAACTTTCTTGAGAGTTTCAAGTCATTTAGAGAAACTATAACTTTACTTGATTCTTTTTAAAGCTATAAGCTTCAAGCATACTGCATTGATGATAGATGAAATCATTCATTACAAATCCCTTTTTACAATTATCCTCTATTTTTTTCCACCTTTACATTTTATCCTTCTTAACCCTTAGAGACCATGAAAATCTTGTTACGTAGCCACATTATAAGATAATTTATCCCTACCTACCCATCTCTTGTGTACATTCTTGTTTTATTTTCCGAAAGTGTGGGAGATAGGGTGTTTCCATGGGAATTTTGGGAAGAGAATCATTATTATGGGCTGATATAAAGTGTTCCCACATTTTCCTAGGTCAATGTGTTCACAATCAATATTCCATCATTGTTTTACACATTTTACCTCTTTATCTCCAAGAAAATCTATACATTAAAAAAAATAGTTCTCTACATTGAAAAAAATAGAACAAAACAAAAAATAAATAAAATAGAAGGTTTACTCATTATTATTCCCTGCATGGTTGTGACACACAAAGTTGGACAATGGGGAGAGTGAGTTGGAAGTGATACACTTTGTGAGGGGTTGAGTGTGCACATTAATTGTGAACACTTGCTAAATTTTGACATGTTTTGTACATAAGATATCAAAAACTCCTCTTATTCTTCATATTTTTAAACATTAAATCCTACCAACCCATGAACCATAAAATAACCTATTGGAAGTCCTCTTGAGTAGCACACTAGTTTCTACCGGTAGAGAACTATGAATCATGGAAAGCATTTTGTAATATCACATGAATGCTAGGAAAAGAGAATAAATCCAATTTCATATGTTCCTTGACTAAAGAGGGAAAATTTTTAGGTGAGGTATGTTGTGACATATTTCAGGGGTGAACAAATGAAGTTGAACAAATTTGAATGTGAGAAAAGAAAAAATGATAGGAAAATTGATTCCATAAACGATACATGATGAATTTAATTTAAAAATAATCTAGGATGTTTTCACACATTTTATTTAGGAATGTAACATGATTAAGATATTATAATTTTACCAGGAGTGAAAATGTTTAGGTGTGGGGGTGTGATAGTACCAAAATTCACTGTTTTATTTCACCCCTTATAGAAATGTATTAAACTGGTTTTGTATTGAAAATTACAAGTACAATAACAAATTTCACTCCATTTTTGATTAAATTATTTTGTGTTTAACACTATTAAAAATGGAAATGTTACTTGATTTGATAATTATATTGTAGGTGGAGGTGATTTGGAGGGCCCATGATGAAGAGGAAGAAAAATGAGCCAAAATTGCATGGATCCATGAAGACCAGTCCAATATTTTTCCCGTTTAGAATATTATGTGCTTCCAAATGAAATCATATTTTGTATTATGGTAAAAAAATTAATTTTACACAACTCTTATGAAGAAACCCAAGCCCAATTAGGCCATAAAGGGGCCCAAATGACCTGATCTGTCTAGAACACAAAATTTGTGTGAAATCAAAAGTGGCGTTTTGTAATCTATACATATATCTGGATCCACTGGTCCAATTGATTCCAAACGTTCAGTGGAGATATTCATGATGGTGGGATACAACATTCTAGTTTTGTTAAAAGGGATATTCGATTGTCTAATGGCTGAAATGCGTGGTACAAGTGGTTTGAAGAAATCTGTGTGCCCAAAACCACCATCCAATTTTCTTATAAAATGACACCTTGGGATCTCCATTAGGGAGTTCAAACCAGGGGAAAGGTGCTGAAATTTTGGATTCCCAAAGGAGTCCTCCCACTAATATTTGATGTTCTGGAGGATATGGAAAGTTCTACCTCAACATCTTTCTCTTCCTCCTCTCCCATGAGGTTTTAAACCCCTTGTGATCATCCGGGGAGGAACGTGATGTAATCCCGAGAATCATGTTTGTATTATTTTGAATGATCTTTTTAATTCCAAGTTGCATGCTGTTTTTCTTCATATTCTAATTTAATTTAATTTTGTTATATACTGGTATTTTATACTCAAACTTAAATGATCATGTTTGGGGGTACCCTTTCATGTGATGTTTCACACACCGTTCATCCCTTTTTCTTCCCTCATTCAATTGCAGTGTTTGTGTGGTTCATATTGGTCAATGGAACTCACATAAGCACTGTAAATTCCATGTAACTTTATGTCATGGTATCACAAAGAAATGACATACAAACCTTGACAGCACATCGAGTTATTCGTGTGTTTCCTTGGTGAGTTTCAGTTATGAAGTCGAACAAAAATCACCCAATCATCAACGATGTCTGGTGAATCATTGTGTGTTTCTAGCTGAACCCTAGAAGTTATACTAGTTTAAAATCTATAAAATTCTGGTTCCAGGTGTTACAAACTAGGGATTAAAAGATCATAACCCTATATCATGAAGCGATGGAGGATGAACATCATGAGAGTACCTCGTGTTGATCATGTTTAATTAATTCTGTTAATTTCTATTTTGTTTTATCGATTTAATTTTCTATTTTCATATTCAACCATCAAAACCCCAAGTTTTACAAAACCTCATTCCCCTTCTACTTTCATAATCAAACCCCACTTTTTAAATTAATGATCTAAGGCTCCTTCAAAAGATGACCTAGGGTTGCTGCTATACTGAAGAAATTCTTGTTAAAAATAAACATCTAATTTGGTGAGCTCGACAATGCGATCATTAGACAACCATGTGCCACCATTAATCTCTATATAAATAGTCTTTCCCCACCCTAGAGCCCACCCACACGCCTGAATAGGTCATCAAACTGATGACTATCTCTATATTCTAACACATGTTACCTTGGTGTGTTTTTTTCTCACTCACACACATCTTGAGAAACATCCCCTGAGGTCACCAATCCTAATAATACTCTAGGAAAAGCTATAATGTCCCAATAAATTAGATAATACCTAGATAGGAGAAGGTCGGGCCGACACAACCCCAATCACACCTCTAATAGGCTAGGGGATGGAGACAAGCACTAAGAAGTCATACTATAAAATGGGATGCCTTTGCCTAACATACCTATATGCATGCACCCATTAGTCTCCATGCAGCAATGTAGAGTGACAATAAAATATTGTAACATCTAGAGTAAACCATACATGTAATAACCTCTAGGGAATACATTAGAGTATGATATAATAAAACCAAAATGTAAAGGGGACAAATACATTCCCAAGAAGAAAAGTGATCCCAACCTTAAAAATCTAGAAAAAGAATCAATATGAGAGATCCTAGATCCTAATATCTAAGACCAGACCACCATATGTGGTAAATACACACAAGTATCCCTAAACTCATGCAAACTCACTATCGATCTATCTGTTATCTGCATAAGACATGACATTTGCGGGTAAATCCCATGCACGAGTGATTATATACATACCCATTAGGACACCCTAAAAACTAAATATGAAGTGATATAAAGACAAAAAAGTATTATTCTCAACCCAAAGCAAGAGTTAAAGAAAAACACAATAGAAACAGACACACACATGCTTATAAAGAAACCCAGATGAGAGAGAAAAGGGATCTCCATATCATAGCCTAACCAATGTCGATGAATATCCGTATAGCTCCAAAACTCCATCATAGATTCCTAGAATCAAATGAAACCTTAATAGAATATGTGTGAAGGGAACCACTCCTTGTTACTATATTCCATAGATGAGGGATCCACAACTCCCATAGAGGAACCACATATCATCGGAGCTCGAAGATAAGGGATTTCCACTCTTGTAGATAGAGGACATGTACCCTCTATAACATGGGTGAGTTCTAAATCTATATGTATTTAAAATATGGGGAACCTAACCATATTGTGATAGAATATTATTGACCCCGATATCTCTATGATGATCCTTCCCTGATCATTTACAACATTGATTTTCTCCTAATAAAGAATTAGGCTCGTAATACACGGCATCATATGTCTTATTCCAAAACAAAGGCCTCCATTTCATTATATGTGGAAAACTAAAAAAGATAGGATACTATTGGTCCAAAATATGAGTCCAAATAACGGAGATATGATTGGAATATGTTTTAGAGGGAAGTAAAAATGTGTAAGGGTTCCACACGACATTTAGACCCACCTCACTTCTTGGTCGTTCTCGCTTATGCATACGACTTAGAATCCATTTCATCATACATGGTGTATAAAGGTGGCACATGACATGACTTGTCCACTCAGGGCTTTCCTGTATATACCTGATTGTTCTAATGTACTTTGGGACATGCCTGTGTACCTAGCCATTCTTGGGTACTATCCCATGACCATATACTCTCAGAGTACATGACATGTCCTCACATACATGTTCCTAGGAATGTTCTAGATGGAATATGGATTGGTAACCTAGGAAAGGTCACACAATGTGTGAGTTCATCTACATGGTGTGTAATCCTTAATTTTTCCCAAAAACCTAGTGTCACATTCAGGGGGACTACATACCATGTGTTCTTCTGTAATACATGGAACATAGTCAGGATTTTTTTTATAATATACTAATTCCTCAATTGGTTTCCAGATCCATGCTCATCACCATAAATCTCACCTATGGACCACCTAAAATTAATGGAACAATCCTCTATCCATAATTTCCTGATGTTTGTTGGATGAAAAATGGAATTCAATGATCCGCTCGAAACCACAACGCATCCCATGTATGTATCATCACTCGTCTCTATTCATGGATCCGAGATCCATGAAGTATCACTCTCAATCCATCACCATCCATATGAAAAACATTGATCCATTTATTTTTCACCAAATTTCTATGAATATGGGGGTTCAATCATGCTTGAACTCACCCTGAAAATGTCAAAATATGATCCCATGGGAAAATAACAAAGAATGAAAAGAACGAGTGGCATTAATACATGATAAAAAAGGTAAAAACATTGTTGGAAAAATTTATTGGACAGTGATCATAAATTGGGGATATCTGCCATGAACAACATGGAAAACCAAGTATAAAATTGAATTAAAAAATTTAATTCATCTATGGGGATCATGAAAAGAATGTGAAATTATAGAATCAAAACCAGAAAAAAATATTCATGATCAATATTTCAACAAAAAGGGCGAAATTAAAAATTGAAAGGTAATACCTTCAAAAACAGGATCCATTGTTGGTAAAGAATTAATTTAGTAAATAATGAGAAGTCCTATTACATTTTCTACCTCTTGATCCTCCTCGATCCGATAACCCATCATCCTATGATAAAATCCGCCAATGAAGAATGATGTTTCTCCTCCTCTTTAACATCACAGGGTTGTACTGAAAAACTTATATAATTTATATAAGAGGTTATTTATAGAGGTATTAGATTATGTCAGTTAATAAAATAAATAAATAAATAAATTATTTATTTTATTAAATACACCTGCCAATGACGGCCCCAACCAGACATCTGGAACCAACCAACCTTAGGTCGCACCTAGGGTAAACCCCACATTCTAGAATAAACCACGGTCTTATATTTATTATCCAAGACTCTATTTGTGATTTAATCCACTTTTTTAGGAAAACTATACATGTGTGATATTAGTATATCTAATATTTTTATAATACCAATTTCAGGCTTACAAGGCCTCAGAATATCCCACTGTCTTAGGTTCTGGGTATATAAATATTACTTAATATATTTCAAAGTATTATAAGGGAAAAACTAGGTCCCTATATTCTCATATACTTTAAGGATTTTCACCATAAAAGTGTGATTTAAATAAAAAGGTGTGGATACTGAGCCTGCATTATCTCTCTCACTTCCAATAGCTCTCCCACATGCTCTTGTGCTTCCAAAACATAAAAACCAATGGAATGTTACATCCTTATAAGATCCAATCTTGTTGATCCTCGATCACCACTGGATACTTCACAAAGGTGGATCCATCCATGATGTCCAACTCTCTCTAATAATTAATGTGTGCAGGATTATGCACATATCTCCTTAGATGTGACACATGGAATATGTCATGAACTAGGTCTAATTATAGGGGTAGGGATAGTTGGTAAGAAACCTATCAAACTCTCTGTATAATATTGAATGGTCTGATGAACCTTAGAGATAACTTAACTCATTGGCCTAATCTCTGCTATCATTATTGTGCGGATACTACTAGGAAAAAACTACCCTTCTTAAACTCTAAGGACCTAAAACATTAATCTATGTAAGATTTATTTCATCTTTGGGCTCTCCTAATATGCTCATGGATCACCTAAAATTTATTTGTCATCACCTGCACCAGATTTGGTTCAATAAGAGATGTCTCTCCAATCTTAGTCTAGCATAAGGGTGGATTTTAGGGTCTCTCATATAGTCCTCAAAATGTTCTATTCTAATAGTAGAGTGATAACTATTATTATAAGTAAACTCTACCAGAGGAAATTGATCCTTCTAGTTACAACCAGATTCAAAAAAAAAATCTTTTAGTATATCCTCCAACACCTGGTTAGTGCAATACATCTTCCCATTATTATGGGGGTGAAATTTTGTACTCATCTTCAACTAGGTCATGAATACCTCTTGCAAGCCTCCCCATAACAGTGATGTAATTTAAAATTCATGTTCGAAGATAATCATTGAGGGAACCCCATAGATTAAGATGATCTCCTACATATAAAACTTCCCCAAACTCTCTACAGCACTATTCTCCTTAATAGAAAGGAAGTGAGAAGACTTGGTATGTTAGTCAACTATCACCCAGATGGAATCATAACCTCATGCTATCCACATAATCCCTATCACAAATTTGAAGGATATTATATCTAATTTTAACTATAGGATCTCAAGAGGTTGCATCAAACCAACCGAAGAATGGTGCTCAGCCTTCACCAACTAACATATGAGACATTGGGTATAGTATCCCACATTTTTATTACAAAACATTTTCATTACATTGTTATAAATAGATGATATTTTAAATTTTAGATTCTTGGAAATAAATAATACACGAAAACATAAAAAATTAATCTAATTGAATTTAAAGGAAAGGGTGCATTCATCAAAGGAAAGGGTGAGCATAAGGCCCAGTAAGGGAAAGCAAGGGAAACCATTTACATATGATCTTGAGAAATATCAATAAGAATTCGAGGAATATAATAAAGGCATGAGAAATAATAAAGGGAAATATAATAATAAAAATATCTTGAATCATAACATGGAAATGTAGATATAACATTTAAATGAGACATTCATAAACATATCACCAAGTATTTGACTATGGTGTCATAACAATTACTTAGGTTATTCACCAAGGTATCATAAAACTTATCATCTATAGCGATGAAATTATTTTCCCATTGCATTGGAGAGCTATTAGGTTTCACCCTTCATATGTAATAATTATCATGTGGCCCAAAAATAACTTAATAAATAATTTCAGAAATAAAACATGGAGAATAAAAGAAAATAGGTTTCATGTCAAAATCATGGTGTTTCAAATGTTCTTCAAATACATGATCATTGTGTCATTTTTAACCCACAGAAATAGGGAATAAGGGTTTTATGTATGTAATTAAAAGAATAAAATAATTTTTTTATATATTTTTGAATAAACTTGGAAAATAAAGAGGTTTGAGTATTCAAAAAAAGAAAATAAATGTGAATTTCATTAGGAGAATAGAGAAATTTTGAGAAGTAAAATCGGCAGCATAACGGGTATAAAACACGGTTTAATAAATGGGTAAAAAGAGAGGGGACATGGGTCTCAAATTAATAAAATAATATTAATATAATAAAGGATTAGAATAAAATGGAAAAAATAAAATATTTTTCATATTTGAAAGACAATCCACATAAAAAGTGAACTTCAAAGAAAATGAGAAGTTGCGATCTCCCTCACCTTGAAGAGTAACTCCTAAAACTCAAATATTGAGACCATGGGGGCTTGATAAAACCTTTTGAGGACTCCTTTGGTGGTAAAACTATCATAGATTTTTGGAGGATGAACTGTGAGTGAAATGAAATGGATAAATGGGTGGGTATTTATAGAAAAAGTGGGGGATGATTTTTAATTTCTAAATAAAGGCCTTGGACACCTAGGTAGTGGTAATTAAAAAACCATGGGCTTTCCCATGCTATTTGCTGATACTATTGTACAATTGGATAATATTTTATGTCATTTTATCCCACAAGAGTTGAACACAATTTTATATTACTTATTTGGCAAAGAGAATTAATGTTTTCATAAAATATTAATTTAAAGTTAATATTTCCATTTTAGAATTGGAAAAGTAAATTATATATTTTTAAATTGATTAAAATATATTAAAATACTTTATATTAACAAAATAACAAATTTTTAAGTAATGTATTGTGGTTAATTAGTTATCACATAATTGTGACATAATTATGATTTCATTAAACATAGTGAAAAACTCAAACTATATTTTTAATATTCATGATAAAATAATGTATTTTAAAAATTTCCAAAAAAAATCACCCTAACCTAATTTTGACATGATGATTTCAAAAATTATATTTTTGTTATCATAATAATTATCTAAATATAACAATTTTAACTTTTAAATTAAAAAATCATTATTTATTAAAAATAATAGCGGATTGAAAATGCATAGTGAAATTTTTGACACTTGAAAAAAAATTAAATTACTTTATCATTTATATTTAAATAAGAGTGATTTAATAATAATATTTAATTAAAATTAACATTATTCACAATAACATAGTTTATTATAATAATTATATCTTTTTTGAAAAGTATAATTTCTTTCTGAAAAATACATTTTTCAAATTCATCATATTTTTTAGGAAAATCTATTCTCAAAATGGAATTGAGGAAATAATGATTTAATTTATACAAAGGGATTACACTTCAAGTAACTAAGGTCTTGACACAAAACCCCTTATAAGACCCACATACAACCTAAGGGTAAGGTGTACGATGGTGATAGATTCGTGGGGAGGCTCGACTAACATCGTCAAAGTGGTAATTTCCACCAACTTAAACTTCTCTTGTATGTGATATCATTTAGGATTCACTTATTGAACCTCAGCTTGGGATTGGTCAAGAGATAAGCCTAGTGATGTTACATTCCTCCCAAGTTTTGGAAAATGGAATTGTCATGACATGAATCTACTGGTTGTGGCCATCATTTCTTCTTTCTATATTAATTACCGTTTGTTATTTCTACTTATAAATACTAATTATAACATTAAAATTATTATATAATTTACAACATTCATATTTACCAATGGTCGTATAAATATCAAAACCTGATGTTCACATTTCAATTTATACTCACTTAATTATTAAACACATATAGTTTTGTTGAGTAAAAAATAATATAAAACACATTTTAAGGAAAAAATTATCATTCAAAAAGTCTAAGTCATTACATTCTTACCCCCTTAAGAAATTTCTTCCCCAAAATTTCAGCTCATTACCTCGATTGAGAAAAGTTGTGGGTACTTCTGGCTCATTATTTCCTTGGGTTCCCATGTTTCTTCTTTATATTTATGCTTAATCAAAAACAATTTAATGAGGTGGTTAGTATTATTGCATTGAACCTTGTCTCTATGGTACATGATCTCCACCGACTGCTCCTTATAAGAGAGGTGACGTTCCAGCTGTACCACCTCAGGATTCAGTACATGTTAAAGGTTAGGTATGTAATTACTCAAGAGAGATATGTGGAATTCATCATGAAATTGATATAGATTTTGAGGAATTGTAAGTTGATAGGCCACTTCTCTTATGCGATCAAGGATTTCATAGGGGATGATTTACATAGGGATAAACTTCCCTTTTTCCCAAACCACATGATACTATTCCATAGTGAAATAAAATGGAATAATTTTTCACCAACATCAAAATAAAAGTCCCTTCGATGGTTGTCAGTATATCCCTTATGCTGACTCTGAGTAGCCTTTATGTGTTGTTGGATGGAATGAACCTTTTTTGTCATCTATTTCATAAGTTCAAGCCAAAGAATCTTTTTCTAACCAAATTCATCCCAATAAGTAAGAGTTCCACATCTATTCCCATATAGAGCTTTATAGGGTACCATTTGAATACTTGAATGAAAGATATTATCATATAAGAACTCAACTAATGGGAGATGTTGATCCCATACACATTTAAATTCCATTGAGCATGTTCTCAGCATGTCATCGAGTGTATGAATAATCTTTTTATATTGGCCATCAGTTTTCGTGTGATAGGTCACACTGAAATCCAATTTAGCATTCAAATCTTGTTGAAGACTTCTACAAAATTTCGATGTAAACCATAGATCAGGATCAGATACGATAGAGAGTGGTAACCCATGTACCCTTACCACTTCTTTTATTTATGTCATGGAAATTTGTTCAAGAGAGAAATCTTCCTGGATAACGATGAAATGGAAAATCTTTGTGAGACAGTACACAAAAACCCAAATCACATTGTTTCTTTTGGATGTTCTTGGGAGAACAATGATAAAGACCATACTGATATTTTCCCACTTCCATGTTGGTATGGGTAGTGGTTGCAATACCTCTTTAGGAAGTTCTCACTTTGGTTTCACTTATTGACACACTAGGCACCTTATAACGTAGTCAGAAATCTCCCTTTTCATGTTATCCCACCAATAATGATCACAAATATCCCTATACATTTTAGTGCTTCTAGGATGTATAGAGAATGTAGAGATATTAGCTACATCCGTCACCTGCATCTTTATTTCCTAAATATATGGAACACATAGCCTTGAATTAGATTTTAGTACACCTTCTTGATCAATATTAAACTCAGGAAACTTCTCATTCTTCCCAGAATATATCTTCTTCTATAAAAAAGTATTTTCTCTCTAAGATTTCTTGATCTTCTATAGTAATTATTATTGAGAAATAAATTGGGATATGGTTTATGATTTCACTTACCTTATAATTACCATGTCCAGTTTTACTAGATCTTTGATCAAAAGATATCCTTGAATCCTCATCATTTCTAGAAAAATAGGGTCTTTCCTACTTAATGCATAAATGATTTTGTTTTCACTTAAAGGATTATAATGAATTTAACAATCATAGTCTTTAAGAAGTTACAACTATCTCTTATGCCTCATGTTCAATTAATTTTGTTTGAAAATATACTTCAAACTTTGGTAGTCTATTCATATATCACATTTCTCCCAATAAAGATAGTTCATCCATATCTTCAGAGAAAAAACAACCGTAGCTAGCACTAGGCCATGCGTACGTTAATTCTTCTTATGCGGCTTTTACAGTTGATATGCATAAACAATCACAGTTTCATTTTCCATGAGGAAGTACCCAATCCCTTTTCAAGATGCATCACTAAAAATAATGAATCCTTCTCCGATATTGGGAAGAGTTAACACAAGTGAAGTAACCCATATCTTCTTTAGCTCCTGGACACTTTCTTCATACACCTTTATCTAAATAAACTTGTCCCCATTTTGAGTTAACTTGGTTAGTGGATTATAAAGTCATGATTTTTTTTCAAAAACCTCCTATAATATATTGATAAACCAAGGAAACTATGAATCATGGTTACTATTGTAGTATGAGGAAAATCCTCCAACAACCGTTGTCTTCATAGGGTCAACTAAGATTCCTTCATTGGTTATAATGTTCCCCAATAACGAAACTTATTATAACCAAAATTCACATTTGATGAACTTTCCAAATAGCATATCATTCCTTGGATTTTTCAATATAAACCTTAGATGATCCTCATGGTCCTAATTTTTTTTATAATATATCATAATAAAATCAATTAAAACTACCACAAAGTTATCAAGGTAGTCCTTAAAAACTATATTAATCAAATCCCTAAAAATAATAGGAGCATTATTCAACCCAAAGGTAAAAAAACTCATAATTCCCATATCTTGATTAGAATTTAGTTTTTATAATATCTTCTTTCTTCACCCTCAATTGATGATAACCAGATTGAAGATCAATCTTGGAGAATAACTTAGCCCCATGAAGCTGGTCAAATAAATCATCAATCCCTAGAGTAGAATACTTGTTCTTCACAATGATACCATTATGTTCTCTATAATCAATGTGTATATGCATTTATCCATCATTCCTCTTCACAAAGAGAACATGTGCTCCCCAAGGAGACACACTTGATAGGATAAACCCCTTATCCAAAATATCTTGAAGCTGTTTCTTTTAATCCTCCGGATCAACATTTTCCATTCTATATGAGGTCTTTAATATTAGCTTGGATCCTGATATGAGTTCAATGGAGAACTCTACCTCTCTTTCTAGGGGATGTCTAGATAAATCCTTGGGGGAATACATCAATGTATTCCTAAATGATGGGGACATTATATATTCAAATAATTTCATTTACTTCATCATCATCACTCATAATATCCACAAAAAAGGATATGGGAGGTTCATCTAGATAAATATCTGGTTGAGATATATCTCCTTTGAAAATTAATATAGTTTTTCCATTCAAGAATACTTAAATTTCCTTTAGTATATTGTTAATCTTAGTATTATACATTGAGAGATAGTCTATCCCTAATATAATTTCAAATTATTGAATGGGAATGACTACTAGATTTTCGATGAGACTATTCTCACCAAAGAAAATACCAGAGTTTCTATACACCATTGATTCTTGGATAATCACTCAAGGAGTATTTACTAATATTTCTACTTCTTTCAGCTTAGGGATTTATTCTATATTATTTTCAAACTTGGAGGAAATAAAGGAATGCATAGAACTTGAATCAAATGAAGTACTTGCAAGATTTGAGAGAATAACAAGAGTATCTTTCACCACATCATTTGGAGCTTCAACTTTAGTTACTAAGAAATAAAAATCACGACCTTTCTTCCTTGAGATATGCTCAGGTTTATGATGATTCTCCTCTATTAACTATAAATTTGGACAATGATTGGAAAAGTGTCATAGTTGTCCACACATGAAGAATTGGACTTCAGGTTGGTCACGAACAATCTTTCTATTATTGTTAGTGTTGAGAAATTGAGGCTTCTCCTAAATATGATAGTTCTAATAAATATGGCCATATATTCTACATTTTTAACATTTCCCACTCTCAATCAAGAAGTTATTCAAATACTGTTCCAATATTTGTTGCATGTGGAATGTTGCACTTTCTTTCATCCTCTTCCTTGATCAAAGTTACTCCCTAATCTTGTATACATTAACATATTATTTTCACTCGATCTATGGGACCATTGTGTCTCTATGAACTCCAATTAAACCTTCATAGTACTTTTCACTATCTACTCATATCTATCATTGTCTTGATTAGAAATATTATTCTATATATGGGGTATTAGTCCACTGATGAGTCTATCAGCCTTTCCATTAGGATCCCTAAAAAATATATAGGTGTAGTGAAATAGTTTTGTAAAGTTCATCTCATAGATTCCCATAGATTCATTTTCCTTCTTATTTAGATCTTGGAATTCCATGTCCATTTTTGTTTTCATCGAACAAGGGAAATATTTTTTAAAAAAGGTTTCCCTAAATGCTTCCGACCCTATAAATTCAATCTCCCTTCTTGCCTTTATGTTGTTAACCAATTTCCACCACTGATATTCTTCTCTCTCTAAGAGGTACACATCCAGGGTTAATTTCTATTGTTCCAAACAATGTACTACAGAAAAGATATTTTCCATATATATATTATCCATTGTTCAGAAATAAACAGGTCAGTGGATCCACTGAAAGAAGGTGGTAGTTGTTGCATAAAGGACTCAATAAAAAGTTGTTCCCTTTGAGATGAATTTGTTCTATCATCTTGATTCAAGTTATTTTTCATAACTTGAGTTATTCTATTCATCATTATCATGAATTTTTCCATTATATCTTTCATCGGGGGGATGTCAGTGCCTGGTCCATTTTTTTCACCATCTACGCGGTTTATCATATTTCCTACCATTTTCTAAAAGAAGAAAACCATAGTGAGAAACATGTTTCATTTAATAATATTATAAATCTAAATGAATTTTATGTCTTAAAAAATTATTCTTAAATATATTACTCATTTACAATAGTTACATTTTCTATTTATCCTTCATAATGGTTCATAAAAATATTGTGATTAACTATACATATTCTCAGGGAGTGTCAAACTAGGTGTGCATTAAGGCCAGTTGTTTTCTACCAAGTTACGTCGATTCAAGCCCGATGAACATTTCTAGAGTTATTACCCCTAGATACATCAATTCCAAAACTATTCCCACTTGTTCATATCTAGTATGGGATTTCTTTACTCGCAATCCAGTTACTTAATACATTACCAAAATACCAGGATGTTTTCCTATATTTAAAAATTTATATAGGGATATTTCTAAAATTTTAAAATCCTAATATCCATAAATAACTAAATCTTATTTTGATACCAACTATGGAATCCCTTATTTTTATTCCATAATATTTTCATTACTTTGGTACAAACAAAGGATATTTTAAAGTTTATTTTATTGAAAAAAATTAAATAATACATGAAAACTTAAAAAATTATTCTAATCCATTTGAAAGGCTTCATAATAGGTTCATACTATATACATTTACTACATATCATAACTTGGGGATAAATCAAAGGAGAGGTTGAGCATAAGTCTTAGTAACAAAAAGAAAGAGAAATAGTTTACGTGTGATCTTGAGAAATATCAATAAGAACATGAGTAATATAACAAAGAAATGAGAAAAGGAAAAATGGGAATATCATAATAAATATATCTTGAATAATAAAATTGAAATTTGTGTATAGCATTTAAATTAGACATTAATAAACATATGAATAAGGTTCTTCACTGAGGTGTCATAACAATTATCGAGGTTATTCACCAAGGTATCGTAAAACTTGTCATTTATAAAGATTAAATTAGTTACCAAATGAATTGGAGAGCTATAAAGGAGAACCATTCATATGTATTAATTTTCATGTCATCCACAAAAAACATAAGAAATAATTTCCGAAATAACCCTATAGAAAATAAAAGAAAATAGGTTTCTTATCAAAATCATGGCATTTCAAAAGTACTTTAAAGACATGATCATTATGTAATTTTTAAACCATGAAAGGGGAATGTGGGTTTAATGTATGTCATTAACAGAATAAAAAAATATTTTTAAAATATTTTTTTAATATTCCTAGAAAATAAAAAAGGTTAGGGTATTCCTTAAAAGAAAATAAAAGGGAATTTCTTGAGGAGAAGAGAGGAATTTTGAGAAGTAAATTCAGAAACATAACAGGTATAAAAATGGTTTATGAATAGGGTAAAAAATAGAGTTGAAATGTTCCTACACTTAATAAAATAGACTTAATATAATATAGGGATATAATAAAATAGACATAAGAAAATATTTTGGGAATTTGAAAGACAACCCACATAAAAAGGGAACTTCAAAGGAAAAGGGAAGTTGAGATTCACCTTAACTTGAAGAGTAACTCCTAAAACTTGTTGATTGGGACCTTGGTGGATTTAGGAATCCTATGTAGGACTCCTTGGAAGGTAAATATATCATATCTTCATGTAGGATGAATTGGTAGTGAAAGGAAATGGAGAAATGGGTGGTTATTTATAAAAAAGTGGGGGATTTGTTTATTAATTTCTAAATGATGGCCTTGGACACCTAGGTAGTGGTTACTAAAAAACAATGGGATTTGATAAGGTATTAGACACATGGATCATATTTTATGTCATTTTATCCCAAAAGAGTCTAACATGATTTTATATTACTTATTTTTTAAATGAAAATCAATGTTTTCATAAAATAACATTTTTAAAGTTAGAGCTTCTATTTTAGAATTTGTAAAGTAAATTATATATTTGGAAATTGATTAAAATATCTTAAAATACTCGATATTAATAAAATAACATATTTTAAGTATTGGATTTTGGTAAATTATTTACTATATCATTATTAAATAATAATGATATCATTAAATATAACGAAAAACTCAAATTATATTATCAATATTCATGAAAAAATAAAGTATTTTAGAAAATTCCCATAAATGTACCCTAAAAAAATTTAAATATGATTATTTAAAAAATAATATTTATTTTATCATAATAATTATATAAATATTATAATTTTAAAATTTAAATATAAAAATCATTTTTTATTAAAAATAATTGCAGATAGAAAATGCATTGTGAAATTTCTCACACTTGAAAAAAATTACTTTATAATTTATATTTAAATAGGTGTTTTTAATCATAACTTTTCATTAAAATAAACATTATTCATAATAAATTATTTTATTATAATAATTATATATTTTCTAAAAACTACAATTTATGTATGAAAAATCCATTTTTCAAATTCATTATATTTAAAAAAACCATTCTGAAAACAAAATTGATGGAATAAAAATTTTATTTATCCAAAGGATTACACTTTAAAAGGTATTGAAAAATAACCCCTTATAACACCCAAATATGAACTAAGTCTATGGTTTGTGATATAGATAGAATAATGGGGCGGCTCAGCTAACATCACCAGAGTGGTAATTTCCACTAACTTGAACATCTCCCGTAGGCAATTTATTTCAATCTTCACATGTTGAAGCTCAACTTGGACTTGGTCAAGAGAGAATCCCAGTGAAACTACCACCCTCCCATGTTTTTACAAATGGGATTTGTATAACACAACTCTAATGGTTGATTCCATCATTTATCCTTTCTGCATTAATTATCATTTTTATATGTAATTATAAATACTAATTATAACATTAAAATTATTATATAGTTTCTAACAGTTAGATTGAAAAATAGTCAAAATTGAAAAATGGTCATATAATGTTCAAAAACTGATGATCAAATTTCAATATATACTCACTTAATTATTAGAGAGATATAGTTTTATTGAGTACAAAATAATATAACACACATTTTCAGGAAATAATTATCATTCAAAAAGTTCAGGTCGTTACATAGAGAGACAAACTCAGCTATGCTTTATCTCATTCCAGCCCACCAATTTTTTTTGATGAAGGTACTTGAATATAGGTTACACACCAGGATGTATAGCCAAGGGGGGAGTGTGAAAATCCCTCATCAACTCCTCATGCAATGAGACTAGAACCACCATCCGTACCTGGAAATGGATGATGTGCTCCCCACCTTTAGAAAATCCATTAGTTGCATCCCCTGAGGATATATAGTCACGTAGAATCACAAAGTTGATGTATCCCAACTATGAATCTATAACAAGATGAAGGAGTGGAAGATCCAACACAATTAACTGAAGAAAACCTACACTCCTCTCTGCCACCAGGGCTAGCTACAATGAATCCAACAGTTCAGACACTTCCTACCCCAAATGTGATCAGAACTTTATTCTAAGAAAATATAAAACCATGTTTCTCTTTACAAGAGTATATACCATATAAAATTAATAGTCCTGTAGGAAATCCAAGCAGTGCATCTATCTTAGGTTATGTTCTCTCAGAGTGAAGATGTACCTGCGACTCCGGTGGTCTGAGTAAACAATAATGTGCTCACCAAGAAAATAGTGCCTCCACATATTCAAAGATAATACTGCCACTATCAAATCCATTTCAAGAGTCATGTCGGTTATCAACTTCCTCAACCCATATGTGATCATTTACTTCTTCTACATCAACACACAACCGATCCCAGCTTCATAGGCATTGCAAAACACTACGTATTCCACACCCTCATCTTGTAGTCTCAACATAAGATAACTGGTCAGCCACAACATTAACATCTCAAAAGCCCTTTAAAACTATTTGGTTTAGGTAAATGACTGCCCTTTCTATATTAGGGTGGCCATTGGTATGAAATACTGTAGAATTATACCATGAACATCTTATAGTACCCTACCAACAAAAGAAACCTTTTCACCTATATCATGCTATTAAGTGAATCCCAATAAAGCACTACATAAACCTTTCATAGGTCCATAGATAATAAAAACTCATAAACTACATACCCTAAAAATTGAACCTCACAGATCCAAAAATGGAACTTTGAGATCTTATGATAAGGTCAGTTCTCTTAGAGTATGTCTAGGGCTATTCTCAAGTGCTCTGCATGATCCTACTTTATTGTAAAGTAAATGAGTATGCCATCAATGAATATAAACAAAAATTAGTCCAAGTATGAATGAAATACCTAGTTTATCAATGCTATAAAAATAATGGGGGAATTTTATGTAATTAAAGGAATCAACAAGAACTCATAGTTTCCATAGAGACATCAAAATGAATCTTTGAAATATTAGCCTTGTGATCCCTTGAAAGGTGGTAACTGGACCTAAGATCAACATTCAATAACCAAATCACATCTCACATATAATAAAATAGGTCATAAATCCTCAGAAAGTGGTGCTTTTTAATTATCATTACCTATTATATGTGATGATAATCAACACAAATCCCCAAGCTCCCATCTTCTTTTTTCAAGAACATAACTAGAGCTTCCTAGGGGGACACATTGGGTTTGATAAATACCTTCTCTTAAAGGTCCTCTAAGTTCACCCTCAGATCCTGAATCTCAAAAGGGGCTATATGATATTCCATTGAATATATTTTCATGGTCCTAGGGTTCAAGTCGATGTAGAAGTTTATCTCTCACCATGGAGGCAGTCTCAAAACATGCTCGAGGAAGACGTCCATAAATTCCTCCACTATCAAAGGAATCAAGATGCCAAAATAGGAATATTCACCAAGGGATAAACTTAGAAACTACTAGGTCATGGGTTATATATTCCTACCCCTAATACCCACTCATTCCACTATAAGATCTCTCTCACTCTCAAAGGAGAATATCTTCCCATTTTCTCGAAGGAACCTGACTCAAATATAATGAAATTCAATCTGGTCTTGAACCATGGATAACCAATTCAGAGCCAAGATAATTTTATAAGGTTTAATCGTGATGGATAAGAGGTCCCATGTGAAACTCTCTCCACCAAGTGATAGATTTCACTATCATGTGGTAATAGATATCATAGAATCACTCTGTGTAGAAAACTCAAGCCATAGATACTGGCATAAGTCTCAACTTGAATATCCAGATGTCACAACATGAATATAAAGACGAATTAATGACTCACACCTATATATAATAATACCAAGTAAAGAGTATAATAATCACAAATCATACCTAATATCATCTCATGTGTATCCTAGTAATATCCCTTCATGGCCTAAAACTACACACTGCCCCGACCGCCATCTCCCTGAGATTTATGTGGGCCAACTAGAGGTGGTGGTGGTGGGAGCTTATAACATCACCCTCCACCATATTCTCCTACCTCCCTATCTTCTCCAGCTACACTTCTAGAACTGTCTCCCTAAAGTCCACCCTATACATGTTTGGGATATCCCTAATCATGGTGTTGTCTCTTCCATATAGGTCCATTCATTGTCTACTTGTCCTACTCAATACGATGGGTTAGAAAATCATGAGCTAAATGACTACACCCATAAAATAAATAAACTTTACCCTATCTTATATGAACATACCCTATGTGTGATCCTTGATCCATAGATCCACACATCAAAGTCCGAGAATTAGAATGTATCCTCTACTGATACCTCAAAGTTTGAGGACTAAAACCCACAATAGATGACTTAGCCACATGATTCCAATTACCATCTCCTACTACCCGATGTCCCTTAGCTAGGAAGATTTCCATCACAAGAGTTAGATATATCACTCTAGAATTAGTGGGAAATCATAAGGAAAGCACACTATTCTTAATGTCTATGTGGAGACCCTTCTCGAACTTCATCACCTAGAAGAATCCATCTCACACTATATCACAAGAGTACCATGTAAGGTCAATAAACCTTATGTCATACTCAGTAATCATCATACTACCCTGTTGCAGCTCAAGGAGATCCTAGATCCATACTGAGCATAATAATAAATGGTAATAATCCTATAAAAATAGTGGTTGGAAGTCGAACTATGAGAGCATCGTCTCTTCATGTGTCTACATAACCAAACTCCACCAGCACCCAAAAAATCAATAAAAAAGACTAGATACCAATGTAACTATTTGATCAATTGAGGACCAAAATAGCTTGAAGACTAGAACAAAAAAATCAAGACAATACTCCACCACCTAAGGGTTTTTCTCATCAAAAAACCTCATCAATTTATGAAACTGGAACTCATAGAGTGTGCAAGATTGTGTGAATTATTATTTTGAACTACCAGTACTATCTACTATTCAATAGGTGAGGTTCATCCTCCATTCCTTGATAGAGGAAACACTTCATGAGGTGACCCTTGAACTAAGGCCTCATCACAAATTATATCATACTCATGATCCTCAATTGGTAACCTGGCTAACTATCTTCACAGAGGCATCCTAAAAGTGATCAAGATGTACCACTATAAGATGATCATATTGTTGTGAGTGGGTTCCCTAGAAAAAACTCCTTTATATACTTTGATAACCATTACATGTATATATTTTGATATGTATGTGTGTTTATTCTTACCATAATTGTGTTGATACTTCTTCATCCACTATTTACATGATATTTTCTTTTGATTATGTGTCATATCAAAATGTTATAGTAGTTCACAACTATAATGAAAAAATAACGATACTATAACAGTAATCTTAAATATTTTCCATGTGGTCTAGATATATCATACTTGAGATACACATATGATGTCTGAATATCAGGTTCTAGGGGATCATAAGCATTGGGACTTATTCTCAAGAAATTTTTACATGATGATCTTTAGTATATGAGATCACTAGGTCTATCCCACCAATAGAAACACCACATGTTTTAGGTGTCATTGGTTGTTCCAATCTAAGGACTTGTGTATTGGTATCTAAAATTGAGATTGTTATAAATGTGTACCATTTGATCACTTACTTTGATGCAAGAAAAAAATTATGGCTTTAAAGTCATGGAAAGGTAGCTTGTGTTGCGTAATTCATTGGTGGTATGGCATTGGTTGAATGATCAAGACAGAATTTATCACTTTTGAGTTGAGGAAGAGATATCTTTTGGGCCCAGGTTAACCAGGATGGTAGTACCTTCATTAAATCTATGGCCATGGTACAATAATCTAAGTCTATCAACTAATTTTATTAAATATATAAATCAATAAAAGAATGATGACACAAGTGTGCATCCTGCTTTATGATATATCATGAGACAAAGAGATTATATCATATAGATTGTGTTTGTAGGAGGAATTTTTAGCAATGAAATTCCTTATCTCCTTAGGGGGTATGATGGGTTTCTATACTCTTATCCTAGATTGTGGGTTGAACTCACTCCTATCAAGATAAGGACCTATAAGATCACACACTTAGTGTATCCACAAGTTCTAGCTATTATAATGAATAAGAGTTTAGAAAAATATGGGACCCATGTATGGGGGTCATTAAATGTACGATTTTGATTGATCACAAGTAAAAATAATTCAACTATATTATTAAATATTAGAATAATTATGATTGAATTTATTTCTCAAGTTATTCACAAGTTGTTTGATAATAAAATTTAATACGAGAAAAAATAATTTTTTGAATGAACATAGTATAATCAAGATTTTTTAAATTATTTGGAAAATTTAATAGTTTTTATTTTATCACATAACATATTAAATTGTTACAAGTGAGTGATTAAATATTTATGACATTTATGACAAATTTATTTGGTCATAAGTGTGCACAAAAGTCTAAAATGAGGGTTATTACTTTCCAGGGAACAAAGTGAAATTTTGAAAAGTATAACCAAGGTATAAAAGTTCATTTCATCCTATTTAATAGATAGATACAAAATTTGGACGAATTTATTGAGAGAAAATATCCTCTCCTATTATATCATATTCTTAGAGAGAGATTTTGAAGGAAGAACATGGTCGGATTGATCCTGCTTTCTTGATTGAGTCCATCTTTTGCACATGATCAGAGGGGAATCATAAAGCTATTTTAATTCCCATGATAGAAATTAGGAAATAGAGATCGATGATCCAAGATCTATGATTCATGTTTGGATGATCTAGAGGATTCCTAGCTTTACACCCTTGATCCATGACATATTGACGGTGAGTAAATCTAAATGATGACCTCAAATGAACAAGGTATCATTTACACTTTTGTTTGATTTTATTTTTCAGCATTATATTGAATTAAATGTTATTATTTAAGAAATATATTCAAGGGGTTTTTAGATTTCAATGTTTTAACAGGAATCCAAACCCAAAAATTTTATATGACATTTTTTTCATGATTCTTCTAAACCCAAGTTCCTTCAATTGGAATCAAATTGAATGTTTAATTATTTAAGTTTAAAAATTTGAAATTTCAATTAAATTTATTATGATTTGGAAATAATGCTTCAATATATTCTTAATGAAACTGACAGCGCATCGATATGAGTTTGTATCGTCGAGATATGGTCAATCAAATATCAATGGGTTTGGTATAATAATTATGATAAAAATTAATGTTTTATTTTTCCTTAACTTTAATGGATATTGGTGTGATAAATTTTCAGTCAAAGTGAAATGTGATTACGTTTTGTGTTATCAGGATATACTAGAAGCTTGTTGTTTTAGTTCATTGGTAATAAAAACTTTCTTTATAATCTTGATTTAGTTTCCAAGAATCAAAAAGGGGACAAAGATTCCCTTGAAAGGTTGTTTAATTAAAAGGAAAAATCTTCCCTTGGAATATTTTTTAATTAAAAGGAAAAATCGTTCCATAGAAGATTGTTAAAATATTCTCCTAGGATTTTTTTTGTTAAAAGGATAAAGTATCCCTTATAAGCTTGTTTAATTAAAATTATGAAGATTCCTTTGGAAAGTTATTTAAAAAAGGGACAAACCATTCTTTGGAATCTTTTTATCCTTTTATATTTTTTATATACATATATTATATATATATCCTTTAAATGGATTCCCAAATTGACTTGTAATAGAACAATATAGTCTGGTTCTAACCATCCCAACCTATCATTTATCCGAAATTATTTTTTAGGATATTATTTAGCTCGAAATGGACCCAAAAAACTATGAAAAAATTTCATAAATTTAATATAATTGTCCAGTATTTAATAAAATATTTTCGGGTGTTGTGAGATGAATCAATAATTAATTAATATTATTTTAATGTAAATTGATGCATTAAAAATATCATCGATTAGAATTATAGAAAATTTCATTTTTCTGATGAAATATAATTGCATGTTGACTGATCATGAGTCGAGAACGACCCATGCATGTTAGATATATTATTTATTAAATTTAGTTATTTCATTTATGTTTTTTAAAATAAAATAATTATTATATTTTTATTATATACCCATCTTCCCTATATCTTCAATTTTTATAAGGGCATATGTGTCCACATTTAATTGATAAAATTTAATTTCACATCCCGAGTTCTCTTCACCCGTGTGTGAGTATACATTGTAAAGATTAGAGGAGTTGATGGTGACACAGTTGTTATGAAGAACCAGTGTAAAACAAACAAGTGAACTATATGGGAGTTGTGAGCACTACAATTCAATTTTACTATTGACTTATAGAATTCCCCTAGGACCTTAGTTAGTCCATTAATCATTTTATACATTAACTAATAGTTAAAGACTGAGGATCACATCATTATTTATTTATTTTATCACATGAATGGTTTATTTTTTTTTGAATACATATTTATTTTTTGTGACCATGTAGAATAACAATAAAAAAGAATGAAAATATAAAATTAACATGTTCGGTGAATGTTTTATATTTAAAATCATGTTTAAGTTGTGAGTGTGATCACATAGAAAAAGCATGTTAAATAGAAAAATATTTCATTCACTATGATCAACTTACCAAATCCATCAAAGAAAGTATCAAGTCATTAAATTCCTTCCATTGCTTGAATTTGGACACAACCAATTGTTTGAGGTGATTGTCTACCCTAGTTGAGGGTTTGTTTTACTACTAGAGAGTTCTTATGAGAGTGGTGGGTTGGCATACAAAAATTGGCAGTAAACGAGTATCCATAGGTAACTTGTTTCTACTTTAGAGGTAAATCATTAATAAATGCAATGTAATTCATTGTAGGATATGGGGAACCACTCAAAAAATATATAATCTCTATGTTAATGTGGTTTTATAATCAAAATTCTACTTTAAACTTATAGAGTAATGGAGATTCTATGGCTCAGGATATGAAGAGAGATTTAAAGATCCTTTCTTCTAGACCACCCAAGTGACTGGGTATTCCAAATTTAGTAGTTCATGGATAATAGGATTTAATACTCTAAGAAATTTTAAATTTGAAAATTGAAAATTTCTACTTGAAATCAAGATAAAATACTGGTCTGTAGAGTTTATTTTTTGTATATCAAATGGAAACTACCACCAATTTAATTTCACTACGACCAATATTGGATAAATAGAATATCCTCTCCAACTATAATTTCAATGGGTGGTACAATACCTTGTGCATAGTATTTCCCCAAGAGAGGAATCTCTATATAATGGAATCCCCACTTTCTATTAATCCCTCTTAGGGAAAAATAAAGATGGATAAAGATAAATATATGAACCATATAGATGATGTAGTATTTTTTTAGTGTTTCATGTTATTATATATGTCCATAAAATTGTACAAAATTTATGAGGACACAGATGTTTTCTAAATGATATATTCTCTACAAGTGTTATACTAAGAGATAAACTATGAAGAAAGGTATGTGATATCATGTTTCCTTTATAAATGTAAACTAGCAGAAGGGAATCAAATAGGACCTCATGTACACAAGATTATTAGATACATTGAGAGACTTGAGTCCCTTGTGTTCAAATTGAACCAAGATCTAGAAAATGATCACATTCTAGCCTCTCTACCACATAGATTTTCAAATTTCACTTTTAATTATAGTATGAATAACATTAATAATCTATTTCTAGATCTGTTGGATTTAGTTCACTAATTAGATAAGGGTATGAATAATTCTAACTCTTCGGTCCTTATGGTGAAAAAGAGTAGGAAATACAATGATAAAGTGTCAATGGATAATTTTTAGTCAAATACACTGATGAACCAACCTTTTAAGAAGCTAAATATATAGAGGGAGAGTAACTAGAAGGGGTAATTCTTCTTTTCATATGGAAAGAAAGGATACAGGAAGAATAACTGTACAATTGGGAACAAGAATCAAGTTAATGCCTTTTCTTAAGGTATATTTTTCATTGAATTAAATTTTTTCATTTCTATAAGTTGGGTATTGGATACTTCATGTGGATCACACATTTGTATTCAAATACCAGATACAAGTAGATTCTAGACAATTGGAAAAGGTTAATTAAATCTCCAAGAAGAAAATGGTGCGATACTAGAAGCATTAGTAGTGGGATATTATCATCTTACTTTTCCTAGTGGGATGGTTCTTATACTAACTAATTGTTATTATGAATCATCTATTTCCAAAAACATAATCTCAGTGTGGAGTATTGAAACAATGGTATTTTATTTAAATTTTTGAAATAAATTTTTTATTATGTATAAGGATAACATATGTTATGGTATGAGAAATATTAATAAGGGGTTGTATATACTTGAACAAGAAAACCCAATATTAGAAATCAATGAAAAACTAGTAAGAATGACTCATATCCTACCCACCTATGGAACATAAATATAGCTCATGTAATTGAGAATCACTTATGAAAACTAAATCAAGAAGGGTATTAAGACAACCTAGAGTTAAAACCCTAGGATGTATGTCATGCTTTTTTTTCTAAGGTAAAATGACTAAATCACCTTTTTTTGGGAAAAGAGAAAGGGCCAAAGAACCATTGGAATTAGTTCATACTAATGTAAGTGGTCCACATTCAGTAGTGGAAAGGGTTTTTTTCTTAATTCATTAATTTTAATGACGACTATAATAGATATGGATATATATACTTAGTGAGGTATTAGTAAGATTTCTTTATCATGTTTATGGAATAAGAGATTAAAGAAGAGAATCAACTTGGTAAGAAGATTAAGACACTCTTCTCAGACCGTGGTAGATATTATCTTAACCATGATTTCATTTATAATTTAAATGAGTGAGGGATAATTTTCCAACACAATCGTCCTTATAAATAATAGTGGAATGGTTTTAGTGAAAGGAGGAATTGAACCTTTCTTCAAATGGTCATATCAATGACGAGTCATAAAAATATACTATTATCCTTTTGGAGATATGCAATAAAAATTGTGACATATACACTAAATCGAGTACTAACTAATGAATAATATGGGATTCCATAATTGTTTTGGTATGGAAGGAAATCTAGTGTATCACACATATGTGTATTGGGATACGAGGATTTTTTTCATGATTGTTCATAGTGAAGAATTAACATCTTAAATAATTAATTGAATCTTTATAGGTTATTCTAAGGAGTATAAAGGTTACTACCTATATAAAAATTTATATAGAAACTTGATTATAGTAATACATGCTTCATTTATATAAAGGGAAGAAATTTAAAATGGAAATAATGGGATAAATATTGAATTTAGTGATCTAGAAGCACAAGATTTGGTCTAGGAATAATATCCACATGATATAGTGGGAGAGAAATATGTTCTAGAGACACAAGTACTACATAGTTCTACTAAAAAGGTTTGAGAAACAAAGATATATGATTTTATTTTTTCTGAGTTAGGTGACAAATTCCTCCTAGAGAATAATGAATATTTGACCTACAAGGAAGAAGTAGATATCAATGAGATTGCTAAAGGGAAATAATCCATGCATTATAAAATGGTGTCCATATACCAAAATCATGATAGTATTTTGGTAGAATCACTAGACAATGTAAAACCTATTAGGTGTAAAAGGGTATTCAATAAAAATTTGGACATGGATGGTTATGTAAGAACCTATAAGGAATAGTTAGTAGTGAAGGCCTTCAAGAAATGTCAAAGAATCGACTATGATGAAACCATTTATTCAGTTGCAATGATAAAAACAATCAGAATATTACTTACAATATTAGCCTTCCATGATTATGAAATTTATAAAATGGATGAAAAAAATTATTTTATAAATGGGATGTTGGTTGAAGATGTATATATGACACAAAATGAAGGGTATATTATACCAAAGAGTTCCAATAAAGTGTGAAAGATGAAGAGATCCATTTATAGATTAAATAAATAATCAAAATCCGAGAATGATCATTTTTATGAGTCTATGAGAGAATTTGGTTTCATTAAGAAGGAATATGAGCCATGTGTCTATAATAAGGTTAGTGTAAGTACCATGGTTTTCCTAATATTATATATTGAAGACATATTATTAATGAGAAATTAAGTGAATATATTATAGTTAGTAAAGACTTTGTTAAATGAATGCTTCTCCATGAAAGAATTACGTGAATAAGACAATATTATAGGGATCAAGATCTATCGAGAGAGATATCATTGGATTCTTTGGATAAGTCAAAGTAAATATATTGACAAGGTACTCAAAAGGTAAAATATAGAAAAATACAAAATGTAATTTTCACCAGTGTCACATGGTATTAATATATCTAAGAAGATGTGTCCACAAAAATAGGTGGAGATTGAAAGAATTAGTAAAATCCATTATAATTCAGTAGTGAGATCTATCATGTATTCCATGATATGTGCTAGGTTTGATGTTTCATTTTCTGTAAGCATTGTAGGTCGTTATCAATATAATCTTGGAGAGATGCCTTGGGCTGCTATATGAATGTCCTAAAGCAATTGAGATGTACAAAGGTTATGTTCTTGGTGGATGGAGGATATAAGGATCTAGTTATGAGGTTATACATTGATGATAACTTCCAGATAGATCATGATGATCTAAAGTCATAGTCATGAAATGTCTTTTCATGAATGGTGGTGCAGTGAGCGAGAGGAGCTAGAACCAGTCCATGGTTTCTAATTCTATAGCAGGGTCCGAGCATATAGTGGCTTTCAATGCAGCTAAGGAATCAATTTGGATACAAAATTTTTTATGAGGTTGGAATTTTCCTTATTAGTGCAGACCGTATTACTGTATACTATGTTAATATTGTGATAGTGGAGATTTCCAAGGAGCCTAGGTCACACCAGAGGACAAAGAATATACTTCATAAGTTTTAGATCTTGAGGATTTTACTCAAATAGGTAAAGTCATGCTTATCAGAGTAGACATAGAGGATAATGTGGAATATACCCTGACTAAATTCATATCTCAACAGAAACATGACACTCATGTGATATCTAGTGGGCTAATAATAGTTAGTAGTTGGATCTAGTAAATGTGGGATTTTTTTTACTGGGTTCCCTATACCTAAATCCTTTATATACTTTGATTACCACTACATGTATATAATTTTATATATACATGTGTTTATTCATACCAAAATAGTGTTGATACTTATGCATCCACTATTTACAAAGTAATGTACTAAGATTACATGTCATATCAAAATGTTATAACAATTCCTATGTATAATGAGAACCTAGAGATACTGTGGAAGTAATCTTAAATATATTTCCTTTGGTCTAGATACATCATACTAATAGGACATAGATGATGTATGACTAAAATGTGATGAGATATCATAACAATTGAGACTTCTTCTCATGAAATTCACACTTAGTGATCTTGAGGAGATTATATTATGAACACTAACCCACCAATAGTAACACCACATGGTTCAAGTTTCATTTCTTATTCCAATATATGAACATGTGTATTGGTCTCTAGTATTGATATTGTTTTTAATGTGTTCCATTTGATTGTGTAATTTTAGGCAAGGAAAAAACCATGAAATTGAAGTCAGGGAGAGGTAACTTTTGTTGGGTGCATCATTGGTAGTATGACATTGGTTGAATGATCAAGATAGAATTTGTCACTTACGGGTTGATGAAGAGATATATCATGGGCCTAGGTTGACCAGGATGGTAGTAATTTATCAAATCCATGTCTAGGGTACAATAAGGTATGTCCATCCAGTAAGGTTATAAAAGATATAAAGAAAAAAAAGAATGACGATGTAACTATGCATCCTACTTTATAAGAGGTCACAATACAAATAAATTATATTACATTGAACATGTTCATAGGAGGTAGTAATAACTATGAAATTCATTATCTCCTTAGAGGGAATTATGGGTTTCTATAATATTCTCTTGGTATTTGGGTTGTAATCACAGATATCGCGATAAGTACCTAGAGGGTCACACACTAAGTGTATCCACAAGTTCCATCCATTATAATGGATATGATTTTGGGAAGAAATGGGCCCCACATACATGGGTTGCTGAAGGTCCAAGTCTAATCAATCATAATTAAAAATAATTCAATTATATTATTTAGGTTTAAAATAATGATGATTTAATTTATTTATTAGGGTATTCACAATCTGTTTGATTATAAAAGTGAAAATTATAAAATTTAATTTTTCGAATGAATATATGATGTTCAAGGTTTATTAAATTATTTGAGGAGTTTATGATACAAGTTAAATGGTTTAATTTTATCACGTAACATGTTAAAGTGTGATAAGTGAGTGATAAAACATTTGTGACATTTATGAAAATTTTATTAAGTCATAAGTGTCTGGAAAGTCTAAAATGGAGGTTATTACTTTCCAATGACCAAAGTGAAATTTTGGAATGTATAACCTGGGTATAAAATATCATTTTAGACTCTTTAATAGAGATATATGACATTTGTACGAATTTAGTGACATAATATATCCTCTCTCAAGTTCTTAGAGAGATATTTCGATGGAAAAACATGGTCAGATTGATCCCATTTTCTCGATCAAGTCTGTGTTCTTCACGCGATTGAAGGGATGTCATAAAACTCTTCAATTACCCATGATAGAACCTGGTTAATAACGATTTATGATCTATGAGATATGATTCAGATGTGTATGATCTAGAGGATGTGTATCTTGATGACTTTGAGCCACAACACCTTAACAATGAGAGATTCAAAATGACGACTTCAAACAAACAAGGTACTATTTGCGATTTTATTTGATTTAATTTTTTAGGCTTAAGTTGAATTAAACGTGATCATTTAAGAAATATGGGGAATGGTTTTATGGATTTAGTGTTTTAAGCATGATTCCAAACCCAAAAATTTTTATTTTTTTTATTTTACACACTTGCATTAAACATGAGTTCCTTTAATTGGTGTTAGAGTGAACATCTAATTATTTTAGTTGAAAATGTATAAATTAAAATTAAATTTACTATAATTAAGAAATAGTGTTTCAATATGGTCCCAACATAATAGAAACTTCATCAACTTGAGTTTTTATTTCCCAGATATGGCTAATCAATTATTAATGGATTTTTCGTAAAAATTATGATTAAAATTAAAGTTTTGTTTTTTATTCACTTTAGTGGATATCAGTGAGATTTATTTTGAGCCCAAGAACGATGTGAGTATGTTTCATGTAATCTGAATATAATGGAATTTGGTTTGGGTATTCCATTTTCAATACAATATTACATTGGATTCTTGATTTAATTTACAAAAATAAAATATGGAGACAAAGCTTCCCTTGGGAGCTTGTTCAATTAAAATGAAAATGCATCCCTTGGAATCTTGTATAATTAAAAGGAAAAAGAATCTACTTATTTTTTTTAAAAAAATGGGACAAAAATCCTTTAAAAACCTATTATCCTTATATATATATATAAATAAATTATGTCCTTTAAATTAATTCCCAACTTGACTTGGGTTGGATAGGTACAGTCTGGGTCTGTGCTTCCTAACCCATCACTAACCCTAAATTAATTTCCAAGGATATTATTTAGGTCTAAATGGACATCTAAAAATTATAAAAAAATATCAGAAAATAAATTTAATTGTTCGGTATTTAATAAAATTAATTTTGGTGCCATGGGATGTATCGACAATTAATTATTATTTTTAATATAGGTTAGAGTATTAAAAATACCCCAGATTTTAATTTAAGAAAATTTAATTTTTCTTATGCAATATAATTGCATGTTGAATGATCATGAGATGAGACCGAACTGTGCATGTTTTGTTTATTAATTATTTAATTTAATTATTTCATTTAAGTTTTTTAAAATGTAATAATTTTTTTATTTCAATTATTTGTGCAACATCCCTCCATATTTAGTTTTAATAATGGAATTCATGTACACATTTAAGTGATGAAATTCAATTTCACACCCCTATTTACCCTAAAATGTGTGTGAGTATACATTGTAAAGATCAAGGAGTTTGTAGTGACATGGTTTGAGTTGAGAGATAATGTAAAAAAACAAGTGAACTATATAGGATTTGTAGGCACTGCAATTCAAGTTTGGTATTGACTTAAGGGATTACCCTAGGGGCCTAGTTAATTCATTAATTTCTTAATTTATTAACCAATAGTTAAAATATCATGACAATGTCATTATTTTTTATTTATTTTATCATTTTCATGGTATATTATTTTTTTAATGTGTATTTATTATGCATTATTACATAGTATAACAATAAAAAATCATGAAATATTTAAATGAACATGTGTGGTGAATTTTTTCTATTTAAAATCATGGTTAATTTGTGTGTGTGATCACATAGAACAATAATTTTAAATAGAAAAAGGATTTCATTCATCAAGATTATCTTACCAAATTTATTAAAGAAAATATTAAGTCATTAAATTCCTTATATTGCTTGAATTTAGATACAACTGATTATTTAAGGTTTCCATCATCACTAGTTGAGGGTTCTTATTAATACCAGGGAGTTCTTATGAGAGTGGTGGGTTGAATTAACTAAATTTTTCTTCAAAGGAGTATCCATAGATAGCTTATTTAAAATTTAGTGGTAAAACATTGAGAAATGAAAAATAATTCTTTATAGGGGATGAAAATCCACTCAACATATCAAGGAGTCACAAGTTAATGTAGTTGGACATTCAAAATCCTACTTTAAACTCTCATAGTATTGGCGATTACATAGCTCGGTCTATGAAGAGATATTTAATGATACTTTCCACCAGAATACTTGAGTGACTGGATATACTGAATCTAGTTGTTGAGGGATATGAGGATTTGATAAAATAGTGAGATAAATTTAAAATTTGAAATTTAAAAATTAATATTGGTATTAAAGATAAAGTATTAATATACTAAGTTTGTTTTTTGTAGATCAAATGGAAGCCACCACCAATTTATTTTCACTATGATCAATATTGGATAAAGAGAATATCCTGACCGACCATAACATTTAGGAGTGTTACAGCGCTTATACATAGTACTATGTCAAGAGAGGAATATTTATGTGATTGAATCCCTACTTCCTGCTAATCCCCATTAGGGAGAAAAAAGGTGGATAAAGAAAAATACAAGAATGAGATAGATTATGCGCTAGATCTGTAGTGTTTTATGTTATCATATATTCCAAGCGGACTATAAAAAATACATAAGGATCAAGATTCTTTTCAAATTCTATATTTTATATAAGAGTTATGCCAAGAGAGATCTCAACAAGAAAGATATGAGATATCAAGTGCTCTATAAGGATTTAGGATAGAAGAAGGGAATAAAGCAGGACATCATGTGCTCAATATGATCAGGTATGTTCCGAAATTTGATTCCCTTGGGTTCACATTGAACAAAGATATATCAAATGAACTCATTTTTACCTATTTAATACATAAATTTTTGAATTTAATTATTAATTATAATATTAATAACATGAACAAGTCACTCCTAGATTTCTTGGATTTAGTTCTCCAAGAAGAAAAGGATATGAATAATTCTAACTCTTTGGTCCTTATGGTGAACAAGATGAGGAAAGAAAAGGAAAAACTATCAAGGGATAATTCTAATTCAAAGAAACTAATGAACCACCCTTCCAAGAAGCTAAAGATACAGATGAAGATAAACAAGTAGGATGCAGTCTGCTTTTCAGGTGGAAAGAAAGACCACTGTAAGAAGAATTTCACATCTATGAAGAAGAAGAAAGTTGACACTTATTATTTAGTTATATTTGTCATTTAATGAAATTTTTATACTTCTAAAAGTTGGGTATTGTATAATATATGTGGACCACATATTTTTATTAAAATACAGGAACCAAGTAAATTCATGGTAACAAAAAAAGGAGAATTAGATCTTCAAGCCGAAAATGGTTCAAAACTAGCAGCATTTGTAGTGGGAGATTAACATCTTACTTTTCCAAGTGGGATTGTTCTTATACTAAATAATTGTTATTATGAACCATATATTACTAGAAACATAATCTCAGTTTCAAATTTAGAAACTATTTTATTTTATTTACATTTTAGAAATAAACGTTGTCTTAAGTATAAGGATAACATATGGTATGGTTTGGAACATCTTAATAATTGGTTGTATATACTTAAAATAGAAAATATAGTATTGGAAATATATGATAAATCCAGTGAGAATGTATTATATATTACCCACCGATGTCTCTTTAAAATAGTTCATGTAAATGAGAAGCATTTATGAAAACCACATCAAGTAGGGTATTTAGACTCTCTGGATTTGAAATAATTGGATGTATGTCCCACTTTTTTATAAGGTAAAATGAAAAAATCACCTTTAATTGGGAAAGAAGAAAGATCCAAAGAACCATTTGAAATGGTTCTTACATATTATGTGGTCTATTTTTAGTAGTGTCAAGGGGTAGTTTTTCTTACTTCATTACTTTAACCAATGTATATAGTAGATATGAATATATCTACTTAATGAGGTATAAGCCATATTTTTTAGAATGTTTAAGGGATATCATAATAAATTATAGAATCAGCATGGTAAGAGGATTAAGAAACTCCACTCAGACCATGGTGGAGATTATCTCAACCAACATTTCATCGATTATTTAAAGGAGTGTGAGATAATTTCCCAAATCACTCCTCCATATACACCTCTGTAATATAGTATTAGTGAAAGAAGGAATCAACCAAAATTGACATGGTAAGATCAATGATGAGTCATGAAACTCTACCATTATCCTTTTGGGGATGTGAACTGCAAACTGCAACATATACACTAAACTAAGTACCAACTAAATTACCAGATGAGATTCCATATGAGTTATGGTATGGAAGGAAATCCATTCTATCACACATACATGTATGGGTATGTGAGGCTTTCTTCAATACTATACCTAGTGATAAATTATCATATTAGTTCATGAATTAAATATTTATAGGTTATCCTAACTAGAATAAAAGACATTACCTATATAACCCTTCAGATAGAATGGTGACTATAGAAATAAATGCTATATTTATAGGAAGGTAACACATTTCTAATGTAAATAGTGGGGGAAAGATTGATTTTTATGAAGGTGATTATCTAGATTCATAATAGTTGGTACATAAAAAATCTCTATAAGAGACAGTGGGAGATAAAGATGTTCTTGAGACACAAGTACTGACTAGGTATACTATAGATGTTAGAGAACTAGAGATATATGGGTTTCTTGTCACTGATTTAGGTGACGCATTAATCCTAGAGAATGATGAACTTGTAACCTACAAGGAAGTAGTAGATATCAAGGATGATTCTAAATTGAAAGAATCCATGAATTCTGAAATGGAGTTCATATACCAAAATCATGTTCGTATTTTGGTAAACCTGCTAGCTAATGAAATTCCTATTAGGTGTAAATGGGTATTCAAATAAAAACTAGACATGGATGTTAAAGTAATAAACTATATGGAATGACAAGTATCGAATAGTTTTAGACAATGTCATGGAATCAACTATGATGAAACTGTCTTTCTAATTAAAATTATATAATCCATCAGGTTATTTATTACAATATAATCCTTCCATGATTATGAAATTTTGAAAATGGATGTCTAAACTACTTTTATAAATGGGAAGTTGGTTGAAGACATCTATATGACACAACCCGAAAGGTTTATTATGTTAAAGAGTTATAATAAAGTGTGAAATCTATGAAAATCTATTTATGGATTGAAGAAAGAATCATGATCATGGAATGTTCATTTTGATGAGTCCATAAGGGAATTTGGTTTCATTAATAATGAAAGTAACCCATCTGTCTATAACATGGTTAATGGATGTTCTATCATTTTCTTAGTATTATATGTTGATGACATATTTTTAATGGGAAATGAATTTCAAGTCTTATAATAAGTGAATAAATGGTTAAATGAATTCTTCTCCATACAATATTTAGGTTAATCAACCTATATTATAGGAATCATGATATATAGAGATAAATATTATAGGATTCTTGGTCTAAGTCAAAGTACATGTATTGATAAGGTACTCAAAAGGTACAATATCGAACATTAAAAGAGATGATTTTTGCAAGTGTCACATGGTATTAATATCTCCAATAATATGTGTACAAAAAATAGGAGGAGATTGAAATAATTATTAGAATCCATTATGATTCAATAGTGGGATCTATCACGTATGTCATGTTATGTACTAGGTTTGACGTTGCCTTTTCTTTGAGCATGGTGGGCGGATATCAATCCAATCCAAGAGTAATGCATTGGAAAGTTTTAAAAATTACTCTAAAGTACTTGAGACATATAAAGGATATGTTCCTAGTGTATGGAGTAGATAAGGAGCTATTTATCAAGGGATACAATGATTCTTGCTTCCCAATAGATCATGATGATATGAAATCATAGTTAGGATTTGTATTTTTCACGAATGTTGGCATATTAAAATAGAGTAGCTCAAATAAGTATGTGGTTTCCAATTTTATAGTTGATTCTGAGTATATAGTGGATTCCAATTTAGCTAAGGAATAATTTTATATACATAGATTTGTTTCCAATCTTGGTGTTGTACACAATAGTGTAGAACTTGTTATAGTATTCCATGATAATATTGTGGTAGTAGTGCTTTCTAAGGATCCCAGGCGAAACCAGAGGACAAATAATATACATCAAACGTTTTATCTCTTGAGGGATTTTAATCAGATAAGTGAAGTCGTGGTTAGATGAGTATCCATAGAGTATAAATTGGAAGACCCCATAAATAAATCCATATCTTATCAAAATAATGATACTCATTTGAGATCTAGTGGGTTGAAAATTGTTATCAGTTGGATCTAGTGAAAGTGCGAGTGTTGTGAGTGGGTTCCCTAGACCCAACCCCTCTATGTACTTTGATTACTATTAAATGTATATTATTTGATATGTACATGTGTTTATTATTACCATAATAGTGTTAATACTTATACATCAATTGTTTACTTGGTAATGTCTTTATATTACATATTGTATCAAAAGGTTATAGTAGTTCCTAGATATAATTAGAACCTTGAAATATTATGATTGTAATCTTAAATATATCTCATATACTCTAGATACATCATATTGATGGGACACAAATTATTTTTGGATATCAGCTACCGAGGGATCATAAACATTGATATTTTTTCTCATGAATTTCACACTTGGTGATATTGAGTAAATGAGATCATGAGGACTAAACCTATAATAGGAACACTATATGGTTTAGGTGTCATTCGATGTTCCTATCTATGAAAATGTTTATTGGTATTTAGACTTGATATTATTATCAATGTGTACCATTTTATTGCAAACATTGATTCTTGAAAAAAACTAAGACATTGAAGTTTTAGAAAGGCGTCTTGTATTGGGTGATCATTAGTGGTATGACATTGGTTGAATGATCAAGATAGAATTTATCACTTATGAGTTGAGGAAGAGATATCTCATGGGACTAGGTTGACTAGGATGGTATTACCTTCATTAAATACATGAATATGGTACAATAATTTAAGTCTATATAGAAAGGTCATGCAATATATAAAGCATTAAAAGGATGATGACACAAGTGTTTGTCCTTCTTTATGTGATATCATGAGATAGAAAGATTATATCACATTGAACATGTTCAAAGGTGTTAGTCAAAGAAATGACATTGCATATATCCTTAGGGGCCATGATGGGTTTCTATAATCTGATCTTAGTCTATGGGTTGGACTCACTTCTATCGAGATAATGTCCTAGAGGGTCACACACTATGTCCATCCACAAGTTCCACATATTCTAATTAATAAGAGTTTAGGATGAAGTGGTACCCATGTATGGGGGTTGGTGAATGTTCTATTCCGATCGATTGAATGTTAAAAATAATTCAATCATATTATTCATGTTTAGAATAATGATGATTGATTTTATTTATCAATGTATTCACCTGTTTTTTGATTATAAAATTGAATATGAGAAAATATGATTTTTTGATCGAATATAGGATGTTCAAGGTTCATTAAATTATTTAAGGAGATTTTGGGTTGAGTTAATGGTTTTTATTTTATCACTTAACAAGTTAAAGTATTAAAAGTGCGTGATAAAATATTTATGACATGTTTATTAATCCATAAGTATGCACAAAGGTCTAAAATGAAGGCTATTACTTTCCCGGGACCAAAGTGAAATTTTGGAAAGAATTACCTAGGTATAAAATCTCATTTTAGCCTACTGAATAGATAAATTGACAATTTGGATGAATTTATTGAGAGAGTATCTCCTCTCATATCCTCTCAAGTTATTATATATATATTTAGAAGGAATAATAAGGTCATATAGATCAATCTTTCTCAATCGAGTCTTTGTTCTAAACATGATCAAAGGGATATCGTAAATATCTAAAAATTACAATTCTAGCACATATAAAATATAGATGGATGATCCATGAAATATGGTGCTTATTTAGATGATCTAGAGGATGTTGATCGTGCTGCCTTCGAGCCACAACACGTCAACAGTGAGAGAATCAAACTAGAAACATCAGAGAAAAAAGGTACCATTTACACATTCATTCAATTTTATTTTTCATTCTTAAATTGTATTACATGTGATCCTTTATGAAATATAGGAATGGGGTTTTGTGGATTCAATGTTTTTAGCATGAATACAAACCCAAAATTTTTAAATTTCACATTTTCATGCTTCCACTGCACCTGTATTCTTTCACACACACACACACACATATATATGTACATATGTGGAGATTAATCAATAAGTATAGTCCAAGAAATTGATCCTATATTATGCATGTACCATTTTTCTATGCAACCAATGTCTCAGTTTTCTGATTTGACAAGAAGGTAGTCAGATTCAAGGTGTATGGATATGTCGACCACCACACCAGGATCACATTCTCTATTACGAAATATTAACCTGAGACACTTTGACACTATTTTCTTAAGTCCTAAACAATCCTCATAAGGGGACAAGTAAAACAAACTTCCTAAGGAATGGAATCCTTTAATACCAATTTATAATGACCTGATCCATTGGGGCCCACTTGGTTAGTAGAAGGCTAGACCACCACAACCCAAATCCCTCCTCCAAAAGGATAGGGGTTAGAAATAAAAATCAAGAAGAAATACTATAAAATGGGATGACTTTTCCTAATGTACATGCACACAAAAACACTCATATATTTACAAAAAATAGTGTAGAGGAATAATAAAAGACAATAACATCTAGAGAAAACCATGCATGAAATGAACCCTATAGAATACATTTAAGTACGATAGAATAACACCAAAGTGTAAAGGGAGAAAATACACTTTCAACTAGAAAAGGTGTCCCCACCAGAAAAAATTGGAAAAAGAATAAAGCTATGAGTGCCTAACTTTTTGTCTCCATGGTTCGATCACCATACATGGTCAATACACCCAAGTATCCTTAAGCTCTACCAAATTCACTGCTGATCTATCTGCCATATTTATAAGATATGACACATGTAAGAAAATCCTAGGTAGGGTTATTATATACATACCTAGTATTAATACCTGAAAATAAAAGGGGAAGTGATATATAGATACAAAAAAATTAGTCCTCATAACCAAAAGAAAGATTGAAAACAAAACCCAATATATATATATATATATATGCTCATAAAGAAACATAGATGATAGAGAAAGGGTATCTCCATCTCATAGTCCAACTAAAGTTTATGAGTATGTTTTTAGCTCCAATATTCCATCACCGATTCCCAAAATCAAATTCAACCTCAATAGAATATATATGGAGGGCCCTACTTCTTGATACTATGCTCCACAGTTAAGTGATCCACAACTCCCATGGAGGACCTGAACAACGCTAGAGCACAAATTTGGGGGAGTTAAACTTTTGTAGATAGAGGAATTTCATGCTCTATAGTATAGGGGAGTTCTAACTCTATATATATATATAAAATAAGGAAACCATACCTTGGTGCGATAGGGTAGTACTGATAATAGAATATCTATTATCATTCTACCCTGATCACTACCATAATTGAGCATCACCTAAAGAAGTTTAATTCTTGGAACACCTTGAATCAAATCTCTTATTCCACAACAAATGCCACCATCAAATTCTACCTAGAAAACCACTCATTATAGGTTACTCATGGTCTAAAATCTAATTCCAAATTAAGGAGATATGATAGGAATAAGTTATAGAGGGGAGTACATAGTCTGTAAGGGGTACACACGATGTGTGTCCCTACCTTGTTTCCTTGATATGTTATACTCTAGAAATGGATTGGAATCCAAGTCATTCTACATAGTGTTTATAAATGGAACACAACGTCTCTTAGCCACTCAGGTCCTACCCCTATATAGTTGATCATGCCTATGTACTTTGGGTCATGGCTGTGTACCTGGTCGTGTACCTGGATCTACCTAGGTTTCATCCCATAACCATGTACTCTTGGAGTATATGGTGTGTCCTCATTCACAGTGTCTTAGGTGTATGTCAACTGGTACACTTCTTGGTCACCTAGGGAGGGTCTCATGACATACGGGTTTGGCCACATGAACTGTTATCTTTAACTATTTCTGATACCATAGATTCATATCTTGGGGGTTACACGCCATGTGTTCTTCTGAAATTTATGGAATGCAGTCAGGTTTTTCATAAAATCCACCAATTCCTCATGCGGTTTCTAAATATTCACTCGTTGCTACGAATCATTCTTGTTGATAACCTGAAATAAAAGGAACAAGACTTCAACTATCTTTTACCAACCTCTAGTGGTTAGAAAATAGAATTTGATAATCTACTTAAATCCTTCACACATCCCGTGCATGCCTGATCACTTATCATTATTCATGGATCTCGTATTCATGAAGTATCACCCACAATCCATCCCAATAAATCCTTAAAACCCCGATATGTTCATCATTCTCCAAAAATCCATGAATCTAGGGGTTTAATTTCACTTGATCCAAACCATGTATAAACATAGTTTTTTCCTTGTAAGACCTTGAAATATATCTATAAATATTTTCAGTTCCAGCTGCTGAGACACCATTCTATTCTGAGGCCTGGTGTGCCTGAAATTTATTTTATAAAAATATTAAAAATATTTTATATTATGCACATATGTTTTTTCATAAATAATGGTATAAATCCTAAATGGAGTCTCAAATCAAAAATTTGAGGCCACAATTGAATTTAGAGTGGGGGATTTACCCTAGGCGCAACCTAAAGTTGGTCAGCACGGGACATATGGTTAAGGCAACTGTATATAGGTGAATTAAATAAATAAATAAATAAAATTTATTTATTTAATAATCCTAACCCAAATAACTCACAATAAGGGACTTATATAGAAAATTAAAGACCATTAATGATTCTAGAACATGAGTTTTATCCTAATCGTGACTCAACCTTGGTCGGTGTCGGGTGTCGGGCTTGATCTCCATCAAGGGAAAAATAATTAACTAAATTGAATTATTCATTTAGTTGTTTTATTAAAGGCCCTAACCTAAATAATTTTGTATAAATATATGTTTATATAAAAATCAAAGGGTTAGTCACATAACCCTAAGATTTGAGAGGAGTAGTTTGAGGATAACTCTTCGACAAGCGACGATTGATGTGAAGTGGAGTTTTGGAAACCGTTCTTCACCAACAATTGATCCATATTGAGGTATGGATTTTTATTTCTTGTTTTTAATTAAATTTTGAATTATTTTACAACCATGGTTGTTTATACAATTTTTTCTTCAGTGTAATGTTCTTCCTATGAATCCAACTGTATATCTATTTGTGGTTTTTATTTTAATGCCATGGTAATTATGGGTTATGATATTTATTACTAACTTTGTTTTTGATGATCATGTTCATTGTTGAATCAAACAATAAAAAGAGTGAAATTATGGGATCAAATTCCATCTTTCCCCTTCCATCCTTTTTTCCCATCACACATGGAGAAGGAGTCTGCTGGACTTAACAGTGGCCAATGACCACAATGATTTGATTGCAGACTGAGGGTGAAGGACAAGGGGATGTGGTGAGAGGTATCTTGATAGAGGAATATTTTTCATAAAGGTCATGAATGTAGCATAGGGTATGGTTGATGCCTGCCGACATAGTGGTGATGTTCAGAATGATGATATCACATTGTGAGGCGCTGCTGGCGAGGTTAGGTGCTACCAACGTGGTGAGGCTCGGTGAAAGGGAGGTGCTGCTGGAGAATGGGAGGCGATTCCATAGTTTTTAGGATTTCAGTGAGTTTTCAAGGAGAAGATAATTGGAGGTATTATATTATTATAAATTTTAATAAAATAGTAAGATAATTTTTTTAATGCGAATGAAAAGAAGAAGAAAAAAAGGAAATTGAGAGGGGGGCTCACGCGCTGAACACCTGAGGGTTAAGGGGGGAGGCCACCATGGTTTCCTTTTCAAATTAATATATTATTATAAAAATGTTTTTTTTGTCATAAATGATGTCATATTGACACACTGTTTGCGGAAGCGTAACCCGGACATTGAGATATCCATTTGAAGACCAATTTTGGAAATTTAATTAGGGATCATAGATTGGGTCCATAAATCACCCAATAATAATAATAATAATAATAATAATAATAATATTTTTATTACTATTATTGTAAAATATTATATTTGACATGTCTTCTTCATACAATGTTAGAATGACGAGTCATATATGGAATCATGAACCTAAAATTGAGGTTGATGTTTTGAGAACAATATCGGGTATTTAATTCTAATTCATGAGTGGGGCTCACAAATTTTATTTTATGTGTTATATGGTGAAATGTATCTTTCTCACCGAGCGTCCAATTTGGGAAAGTAAACAACATATCTTGAGTGTTATTTTTCTTAGAAAATGATATTAGAATCCATAGGGGCTTATAAAAATCGATGTGAGATGTTCTGGGTGTTACACTCTTTTAGGTGGCACCTGATGATGATAATGATCAGACATGATCCCTAGACACACTAAAGTGGAAACCCCTGATGCATTAGGGTTTTAGTCATCTATATATAGAGTGTAACCCCCCTATCATAGAGGGAACAAGTCCTCATGACACAAGAGTGGATCCCCCCTAATGCACCATGGCATGATTCCTCGACCTATAGAGTGGAACCGCCTTGACACACCAAGGTGCTTGTCCTCTATCTACCTAGTGAAACCCCTATCAGATAGGGAATGCTTCTTCATGACACAAGAGTGAAACCCCCTGATGCACCCAGGTGTAGGTCCTCAACCTACAATGTGAAACCCCCTGACACATCAGGATGTGGGTCCCCTATAAATAATTATGGAGTGGAACCCCCCTGATGTAATAAGGTGTGGGTCCTCTACTTGGAGATTGTGCCCCCTCAACTGTGTTGACATAGTGGTAAGGAGTGAGCCTCCACACGATTACTTCTAGGGAGATGCGTGAGATGCTGGGCATCATTGATGAACTTTTGGAACTAATGAAGATTATTTTCATAGGTTGAGCTATGAGATGGAGATCCCCTTCCCTCTCTTATAGGTTTCTTTGGTTTGAGAACATATATATCTATAATCCATGTCATTAGATTTTTCTACTCTCTTTATTTGGGTTGAGATGTTTTCTATCGATCTCTATATTACTTTTGTGTCTCTTACTTCTCCCCCTTTAGTTTTCGGGGATCCCTATTGGGTATCCATATACTCACCCCTGCAAGGTATTTTCCTTCATGTGTTGTGTCTTATGCAGATTACAGATAGGTTGAAGGTGTTTACAGAGGATATTAGGGACAACTTTGTGCACTAGACTGCATATTATGGTCGAATCTTATGGATTCAGAGCTGGCCTCTCTTAATAGTTTTAATTTATAGTTTTTCTTGGTTGGTACATAATTTTGGGTGGGTGTTTATTTTTATGTATTTACTTTTTAGTTTACATTATTTTACTCTTGTACTTCCCTAGAGTTTATTTCATAAATGATTTATTATTTAGCTATTGCATCTTTTACATTTATTCCTCTACAGATATGGATTGATATGGATGTGTGTGTGAACACAAGTACATAGGAAAAGGCTTCCCCATGTTTGTTATGACTTTTGACATTGGTCTCCATCCCCTGACCTATAGAGGTGGGATTGGGGTATTTGTGGCTCGAGCCCCACTGGGTTAGGTAATGACAGATTGATATCAAATGAGTTGATTTCTTGAGATGCTGTTTGGTGTAGTCCCCTTATGAGGATTTGGTTGGGATTTAGGGAAATAATATCAAAGTTTCTCAAGTGAGGATCTCAGACCAGGGAACCTAGTATTGGTATGGGTGGCTGACATATCCATTCACCAAGACATTGACTACCTACATATCGACTCAACATACTGAGACATTCGATGTAGGGATAAATGGTACATGAATCAAATAGGAATGATTCTTTGATTGTCTATTTTGATTCATATACCCATTGTGTATATATATATATTATCATCTAACTATGGTACATCTTGATTAAATTTTTATGATGCCTCTGTGAAAAAATCTATCCAGGATACTAGTTCTGGATTATGACGACGATCTGATGAGAGGTGAGGCATAATTCTAGGGTCCATCCCCTAATATCATTCCTCTAGATGGACATGTGGAAACACCCCCACCTATTGGGAAGTAGATCATACCATTAGAGTAGGATAAGGGGAAACATGGGCTTAACACACTCCATGAATTCTAGCGCTATAATCTACTGAGGTTCCACAGTGAGATAGATCCCCAAGTGCTGGAAAATTGGATAGAGTTGATGATCCATGTATTAAGGATTATTCGAACTACGAAAGATTAGTTGGCCATGCTGGAATCTAGTCTTTTCCATGGAGCAGTAGAGAACTAGTGGAGTCTAGTTATGTAGATGCGTGATGAGTCGGTAGTCACAAGGACTGACTTCCAGTAGCTCTTTCGTGAGGAGTACTTCCCCCATTGTTTGCACTCATTTCGAATTCAGGAGATTCTAGAGCTGCAATATTAAGGGATGATAGTGGATGAGTATGCTGTGAGGTTCACTGAACTTACATCATACTCTCTCAATATGTTTTGAGATGGATACTTTTGATCATGGAAGTTTAAGAAGGGACTCTGCTGAGAGATACATGATAGCGTGTTTCCCTTGTGAATTCCCACCTATGACAGGGTATTAGAGTCGGAACTGGTGATATAGATTTTTTATCATAGGGATTCTAGGTATCAAGAGTCATTAGTGGGTGTTACAGGTCTGATTCATCTGCAGCAGCTAGTAGGCACCATTCAGCAGGCTCTCGATGCAGGAGACCGCACTGTGATCAGAATCAGGCATGTGTCCAGGGGCATCACAGAGGACCAGGGAATCCTAGAGGGGTGAAATTCTATACCATTTATATGAGAGGTCACATAGCATGTTATTACCTGACCATATGTGGTGAGGAGTGTAGGAAGATAATAGACAGACCGCCACAACATAGGTCATGTTGTGATCACGGATCTCTCAGACGAGGGCATAGTGGTCAATAGGGAGGTAAGGCTAGAGGAGTAGTAGGTAGAGATCTTAGAGGATGGGGTATGGATGTTATATTATTATATGAGATCCTTCCACTATCACCACTAGGTGGACAATGTTAGGACTATGGACCTGGAGGTCAAGGCCATGGACAACTGTAGGCCATGGATGCTTACAGCCTAAGTGGCACACAATATGATTATAGGTATGATATGTTTTTATTATAATATATTTTTATAATTATTAGCCATAGTTTCGAGTCATTCCTTCGTCTCTATACTCCTGGTGTGATATCTAGAGATCCCAGCAGAGTCTTTAGCCCAATAGCTTCGTCTTGAGGTTCCTACATGGAACACTTCTCCAGTATCTTTTATGTTATAGTAGTGTGAGCTATATATTGGTGGAAAGAGTCTCAAATGGTACCTTTTTGTAATCATAATTGAACCCTATGAAATTATATCGGGTATGGATATGTTTTCTATAGTCTAAGTACATAATGAATGTCACTGCAGATGAGTCAGATACCTTCGCACTGATGAGACGAGATTCTCCTTTATAGGTGAGAGAGATCTCATGGAGGCATGAGTGGGTATTGGAAGTAGAAGTATTTATTCCATAAAAAATTAGTTATTGAGTGTTACCTTTGTGAAAAAGTCTCTAAAGGAATCTAGATTCCTTAATTTGAGGAAGATTTTATAGACATCATCCCCGAGGACATTCTAGGACTACCTCCGAGGTGAGAGATGGAGTTTTGTATCGACATTCATCCCAAGAATACTATGATATCTTCTAAAATTTTTTGGATGGATCCTACCACATTTTGGGAGTTGTATTTTCAGTTAGAGGACCTTTGAGAGAAGGGTTTCATTAGGCCCAGGGTGTCCCCCTATTCAGGAAAAGGCAGAAAAGATCTTGTGTCTTTTAGTGGATTATTGTCACCTAGACCAATCATGATAAAGAAAAAGAACCCCTTTTTAATAATTTATTACCTATTTGATTAGTTTTGAGGTGAAATATGGTTATTGAATATTGATATAAGGTCTGGATTTCACTATTTGAGAATTTGCGAGGCTGATATTTTTAAGCTGGTATTCTGATGTCTCTATAGACACTATGATTTCCTAGTGATGCCTTTTGGTGTGATGAATTCCCCTTCGATGTTAATGATTTTGATGAATTTAATCTTTGATCCATACATGGAATGATTTGTGTCTTTCTTCAACGATGACATAATTATCTAATATAAGTTAGATTATGAGAACGCAGAGCACTTGTGGAAGGTCTTTGATTTGGTTTGGGAGCATCGACTATATTGTAAACTCTCAAAGTTCCAATTCTTGATTCATGAAGTTCAATCTCTAAGGCATGTCATTTATGAGAATGTTTTATCCATGGATCTAGTGAAGTTCGATGAACTAATTTCATGGAATCCACCTAAGAGCGTGTCATAGGTGCATAGTTTTCTTGGCTTGGTGGGTTACTACCAGAGGTTTGTGGAGGACTTCTCTAGAATTGAATCCCCTTTGAATGACATGAAAAATAAAGGATGGCCTTTTACCTAGATTGAGTGGTTCCAAATGGACTTAGAAGAGTTTATGATGAGGCTAATAATTTCTCTTGAATTGAGACTACCAGAGGAGGGTGTGGAGTACATAGTGTCTTGCGATGCTTCGAGAGCAAGGATCAACTATGTGTTGATAGAGTGGTTTTCAGTTTTTTCATACAGGTTGAGGAAACTAAGATCCCATGAGAATGAATACATGAATCATGACCTAGATCTTGTAGTGATAGTATTTTTTTTGAGAATGTGGTGGCACTATCTTTTGGGAGAGTGCTTTGTGGTTTACTCAGACAATCATAGTCTCAGGTACTTCTTCACACAGAGAGTCTTAAACCTGAGATAGAGGAACTAATTGGAACCCCTTTAGGATTATGACTTAGATATATTCTATAATAGTGGGAAGGGAAATAGGGAATAATATTCCCTTAGCAGTAATTATCTAGATTTATTGGTGCAGGAGGCTTCTGAGTTGTTTGTTTCCTTGCAGCTGGCCCTGGTGAAGCAGGAGGGTGTAGATTTTCTCAAGTAAATGGTGTTGACTCCTCCATTTATTGAGTGCGTTAGAGATTACTAGTTATTATACATTTATTGTGTGGTATTTCATGACCATATATCCATGATAGATTCACCATATGGATATTTTTAAGGGGGGAATAATGTCATACTTTTCCAGGTATGGATGGCAGTCTGAATCATTATACAAGAGGAGGTGATGTGAGAGTTACACACATTTACTTTAGTTTGAAATACTAGTTTGGAGAAGATGTATAGAGACCTTCATAAGTAGTTTTAGTGGTTAGACATGAGACTGAGCACGACTGAGTTCATTTCACGGTGCCTCACCTATCAGCAGTTGAAGGCAGAGTACCAGGTTTTGGCGGGTTTGTTGCAGCCCCTTAAGATCCCAGAGTGTAAATGGGATGACATATCCATGGAATTTGTGATTGTAATTTTTATAAAAGTGGAGTTCCATGATTCCATATGGGTGATATTTGACTGAATCATAAATTCAACACACTTCCTTTCTATTAGATAGAATTGTTTGGTGGAGAGTTTGGGGAAGATGTATGTATGGGAGATTGTTCCCCTTCATGGGGTACCCTTGACCATTGTCTCCGACCATGATGCATGATTAATTTCATGGTTTTGGAGGCCTATAGGATTCATTAAAGACCCAAATGAGTATGAATACATCATTTCACCCTCTGAATGATGGGAATACTGAGTGCACTATCCAGGTGTTCAATGATATGCTGAGGTCTTGCTTGTTAGACTTCAACTAGAGTTGGTAGACTAACCTTCACTTGGTAGAGTTTTCATACAATAATAGCTACCAATATACTATTATAATTAAAACTTTTGATTCCCCATATAGGATACCCTACGGGTCACCATTGTGCTATAAAAAGACCAACGAGATAAATCTTGTGGGTCCAGAGTTTGTGTGGGTGATAACAGAGATGGTCCAAGTCATACATGAGTGAATGAGGAAAACCCTGATTAGACATTAATCTTATTCAAATCTATTTCATAGGCCCTTGGAGTTTGATAAGGGATACCATGTTTTCCTGAGAGTCTCCCCATGACTAAGATTTCTATGATTCGGCTAGGGAGACAATCTATCTGAGAGGTTCATCAAGACATTTGATATCTTGCATATCATTGGTAAGGATGCTTATCACCTTGACCTACCCCCACAATTGGAGTGGGTTTACATTATCTTACATGTGTTTTATATGAGGAGATAGGTGAAAGACCCCATGCATGTTATAAATTGGGAAGTGATAGACATCATGGATGGGTCAAATTTTTCAGAGCACCCAATGGAGACCGAGGATTGATAGGAGATGACATTACGTGGATGGACTAGCCTTGTGTTGTGGCAGCATGGGAACATGAAAAAGAGTTCCTAAGAGTGGGAGAGCTAGATGCAAGATTAGTATCATGAGAATTTTGTTTAGTTTTTATTTTTAATGATGAAAATCTTGAAGGATATAATTATTTAAGGACCTAGTTTTTTCCTTGTAAGACATTGAAATATATCTAGAAATATTTTTTAGATCCATGCACTAAGACAACATGTTATTCCAAGGCCCGGTATTCTCGGAAAATTTTTTATAAATATTAAGAATATTTTATATTATACATGTAAGGTTTTTTTGAAAATAATATGATATATCCTTAAATAAGTATCATATAAAAAATCTTAGGTCACAGTTGAATTCATAGCATGAAATTTAACCTAGGCACGACCTAAATTTCATCAGCATGGGATGTCTGGATAAGGCAATCATCGATGAGTTCATTGGATAAATTAATTAATTAAATTTATTAATTTAATAACCCTAACCCAAATAAATCAGAAACAAGGGCTTGAATATGAAATCTGAGACCACCAATGTGTCCAGAACAGAGTTTTATCCTAAGAAAAATGCAACCTTGGTCAGCGTTGGGTGTTGGGCTTGAGCACTATCATGGGTGAAATAATTAAATAAATTTAAGTATTAATTTAAATATTTTAATAAATACCATATCGTAAATATTTTTCTATAAATATATGGTTATTGAAAAATCATGGGGTTAATGACATAACCTTTAGATTTGAGAGGAGTTTTTGGAGGAGAACTCTTGGATAAGAAATGATCGGTGTGTAGCGGTGTTGTGGATCTTTCCAATGATGAAAGAAAAAAATAATTCTTCAAAAATGATTGATCAAAATTGAAGTAGGTATTTTTATTTATTGTTTTCGACCCTTTCCTATTATTTTACGACCATGAATGTTTATCTAATTTTTTTATTTGTAACATTATTTGTATGGATCCAATTGATTATCTATGTTCAATTTTTAGTCTTGAACCATAATAATTACGGGTTAGGATGTTTATTCATGACATTATTTTAAATGATCATGTTCATTGATGAATAAAATAAAAACAATAATGGGATGATAGGATGAAATTCCATCTTTCCCCTTCCATCCTTTTTCCCCATCGCACATGGAGAAAGAGTTTGTCGGCCTTAGCAGTGTCCGAAAAATACAATGATTTGAGTGAGGACCAAGGGTGTAGAAGAAGGGGATGTGGTAAGAGGTATCTCGATAGAAGAGACTCATCATGAAGGTCATCTATGTGCCATGGGGTGTGAACTATTCCAACCCACACAGTGGTGATCCACGACATGATGAGATCGTGTGGTGAGGTGCTGACAGTATGGTGAGATGTTGCCAACGTGGCGAGGCTTGGTGAAGTAGAGGCATTACGGGTGAATGAGAGGCACTAGAATAGGTGTTAGGGTTTTAGTGAGTTTTTAAAAAGAATACAACAAGAGGTATTATATTATTATAAATGATAATAATATAATAAGATATGAAAAACAGGGATGAATCAAAAAGAGAAAAAAAAAGAAAAAAAAATTGAGGAGGGGGGCTCGCATACTGAACAGGTGAGGGTCAAGGGGGTAACCAACATTGTTTCTTTTTAACATTAATATAATATTAAAAAAATAAAAAACCACAAAAACAACAAAAACAACAACAATATTATTATTATTAGGAAAATGTTGTTTTCATCATAACTCCTCCGTACGGTGTCAGATTGAAGCGCCGTCTATGGAAGCATGAACCAAAATTTGAGATGATCATTTAAAGACCAATTATATATATTTATTTTTTTCTCATATATTGGCTCCATTAATCCCCAAATAATAATAATATTGTTGTTGTTATTTTTTTTGTCGTTGTTGTAAAATATTGCATCTCTCAATTCTTCTTCCTACGATGTCAGAAAGTGGAACCATCTCCTACTTCGTGACCCATATATTAAGGAAGATATTTTGAGAAAAATATCGATTATTTAATTAAAAATCATGTGTGGGCCCCATGAATCATCTTTTGTGCATTATACGGTGAAATATTTCTTTCTCATCGAGTGTCTGATTTGGGAATGAAAATATCTTATCTTGATTGTTTTTCATGCAGAACAAGATGGTGGAATCTATAGTGGCTTATGAGATTCGATAAAAGATGTTATGGGTGTGATGATTCTTTAGAAATTACTCGACGATGGCAGTAACTAGACAAGATAAAAAAAGACACTAGAGTGAAAACCTCTAATGCATTATGGAGTGGGTCCTCAATCTACAAAGTGGAATACCCATATTGGATAGGGAATGAATCCTCATGATACTAGTGTGGAATCCCCATGATTCACTAGATCATGAGTGCTTGACCAATAGTGTAGAACCCCCCTAACACACCAGGGAATAAGTCCTCTATCTACTGAGTGTATCCCCCTATCAGATATGGCTCGGGTCCTCATGACAATAGAGTGGAACCCCCCTGACTTACTAGGGTGTGGGTCTTCATCTTACAAAGTGAAACCCCCTCAAAAATCAGGATGTGGGTCCCATATGGATACTTATTGACTATGAACCCCTAAAATACTAGGTAATAGGTCCTCTACTTAGCGATTTTGCCAACATAGTGGCAAGGATTGGGCCTCTACATGTTTAATTCTGGGTAGACGCGTGGGATTTTGGGCCTCATTAATGGATTTCAAGAATTGATGGGACTTTTTTCTAGGCTGGGATATGATATGGATATCCCCTTATCTCTCATTTGGGTTTATTTGGTTTGAGAATATATATATATATATAATCTATGTTATTAGATTTGTTTAGTCTCTTTCTTCGGGTTGATCTATTTTCTATCTATCTATCTAATCTTTTTGTATCTCATACTGACCCCCTTTATCTTTTAGAGAATCCTAATGGGTATGCATATACTCACCACCTCATGTGATCTTATTACATGTTTAATGTCTTATGTAGATTATGGACAAGTCGATGGAATTTACCTAGGATCTTAGGGATACCTTGGTGCACTAAACTGAGTATGGTGATAGGATCTTGGATATTCAAATCTGGGCTCTCTCAGTAGTTTTACATTACATTTTTTTCAGGTTGGGAAATCTATTTGGGTGGGTGTGTATTTTGACTTATTTTCTTTTCAATTTACACTACTTTACTCTTGTACTTCCATTGAGTTTATTTCATGCATAGTTTATTCTCAACCTATTGAATCCTTTACATTTATTCAGCTTCACTTATGCATTGATATGGATGTGTGTCTGTTTAGGTACTTAGTAAAATGAATCCCCATGTTAGTTATGCATTTTAGTGATGGTTTATATCCCCAACCTATGGATTATGGCTTAGAGTAGTTGTGGCTCAAGCCCCTCTCGGTTAGTTCATGATAGCCCCGAGAATGTCAAACCATGACCCCGTGGACCATGTTTAAGAAATTAAATAACATATGGGGGAAATTCATAAGAACAAATGTGAAAATTACATTGGCCAAATGTTCCTGTCCAATAATCATAAATCAGGGATATCTAGTGTGAATATCATGGATAACCAAGAATAAAATTGAATTAAACAATTTAATTCATCTGTGGGTCTCATGAAAAGAATGTGTGTGCATATAATCAAAAGAAAAAAAATATCCATGCTCAATATTTTATTTAAAAGGGTAAAATCCAAAATTAAAGATCCCCAACATAAAAAAAGGAATAATTGTTGGTGAATAAGACATTTTAATGTTTAGGAGAAGCCATGTTGTATTTTCTACCACTCGACCCACCTTGATCTGATCACCCATTATCCTTAGACGTTATCCACCAATAAATAACAATGTTTCTACTTCTCTCTAATCTCATAGGGTTATGTGGCTAACCATGTAGAATTTTAATAAGCGGGTATTTTATTATCCACTGAATGAGGATAATATTAATTGTTAATATATATAATATTAATTTCCTTTATTGTTCATAAACACCATTTTAGTGCATTTTACACTTTGAACATGATTTCACATTATGATTGCAAGTCCTTCTTAAAATGCACTATTACATGGTACATTTTTGAACACCATATAAAATAACCAATGATCTTTATTTTATTTTAATATTTAATTATCAGTTTTCTCATTAAATTTTGAACAATTCATACTTTTGGACTACTTGAAGGTTCACATTGGAAGACCACCAAAATGGGATTGCATGGCACCACATTTTGGGAAAAGTAAACTAGAAAACAACCCAATAAAGAGACTGTAGCAGCTAGGATCCAAGCCCGATGATTCTAAAAATTTAATTAAATATATAGTAAATAATTTTGAACATTTAATTAAATAGTTATAAGAGATAATTTGGATGTTTTTAGGGTTTTCTAGGTGGTCCAAGTTAGAGATAAAATTCTCGTCCAGATTCTGCGGCCCAGGAAAACATCCCACCATTTAGATAATATATTGCAAACCAAAATTACATTTGGGTTGATATTTTTCTCACGGTTAGGATACATCCTAGTATCCATTTTATTCTTCTATATACCACTCTAATTCTTCCATATAGAAGGATATTTAGACACCTCTTTTTGGTGGATGCAATATGACTTCCACTTCTAGTTAAGAGTGGAAAAGTCTAAGTTCTACAAACTTTCCACCACCCTAATCCTACCATAAACAATTGGTATGACTTTCAATATTGGAGGATCGACCCAAGTCTCCCAAAATTACAATATAAGGAAATGGTGTTGGAGTATTTATGTATCTTTGGTGCTTTCTTTCATTGTAATGATATGCTGCATTTTTGTTGTCTCATGTTTGTCTTTCACATGTAAGTTGTTCTAATTTATCTTAGTTTCTTAATAAAAGTTCTTATTATCCTATTATTATGTTATTATCCATATCAAATTTATAACTTTTCCTCAAGGTTTTAATTTATTCACACCAAACCTTCTGAAATTATTCACACAACAGTGGAGTTATCATTTTCTTTTTATTGTTTTTTACTTCTTCAATTCCTCCCTCATAAGTCTACTTTTTTGCTTCCATTAAAACCATATCATCATTGGAGGTCTAACCACTTATGGGTTGATCCAATGGAGTATAAATGGGCTGTATTAGATGTTATTTCTAACTCTATTAAAGTATAATATCTTTTTTAATTGAGAATTTTGTTTGATGATATTTAAACTCTTCCATCCTTGTTGAATTTGAGGCCACACACTTCAAGTGATAATATGAACTTTTTACCATGGAGTGATAAAAACCTTGACCCTCCAAGTGTAGGTGATTATTATTAAGGAGTTTATGTATTAAACCAATAAGTGATTATGTGTTTTTATCTTCTTAAATGAACCCATATGAAATATAAGAATTTGAAATAGTTGAAAAAGGAATGCATCCAATCCACCCCAAGTGATAACCTAGGATCAACTCATTATTTTAAATTGAATTCACTTAAGTATATTAGAATTAAATTAAACCCATATAATATGAACTCAATTTTTCTACTTCATATCTAAAAACAATCCATATAATGTACGTGTTTGTAGGTTACTTTTTAGGTCTTTGAGGATTTGACAACCCAAGCTAAAATACATGTGACCTCTTAACCCTAAAAACTTGGGTAAATTTTGGTGAGACCAAATTTTGGAAGTTTTTTCGGGGAACCAATTAAGTCATCTCAAAACCCATTCTATTATCCTACATTTCTTATATTCTCTCCCAAATTATATTATCTTTTCTCTTCCTCATTTTTTTGGCGTGTGTCCACCTATACCCGTGACCAATCAAACCGTCTAGTTAGGGTGGGTATTCCAGTGGTTGGGGAGTCAAGTACACCAAGGAAACTATTTACAATAGATCCTAATATTCTTAATACTACAAATTCAAAAATTGATCCCATTTAAGTGGAATTTCTTCCAAGAAACCAACTCATAAACCTGGGAAGGAACCAAAATGGAAATCCAAATGAGGCAGCCCCAAACATGGGGAATGTAGTCGATAAAACCATGAATGACTACCTCACACATTCCTGGACGAATGCCCCCCCATGCATTAGACAAAATTCTCTAGGATATTCCAACTAAATATTTAAACCCCATTTCCTAAACCACCTTCCCACATTCCATGTAATGGAGTTAGAGATTCCCTACCTTCATGTTAATTATTTCAATGACATTATTGAAACCATGTGCCCCCCACATCAACTAGAATTATCTAAGATGAGGCTCATTACTTTTTTTGTAAAGGATCAGGCTAAAATTTGTCTAAAAAATTTTATAACATCATCCATCAAATCTTGGGTCCAATTAGAAAGATAATTTTATAAAAAAATACTTTCCCCACCACAAAAAAATTCCACATAAAAAGAGCATCCAAACCTTTTTTGAAAAAGAGGGGGAGTCATTCTATGAAACATGGGAGAGGTTCAAAGACACCCTAAACATGGTTCCCCACCATGTTTTTTCTATTTCTGAACTAGTGATAATTTTCTATGAAGCATTGGGCCCAAGGAACAAACAATTCATTGACATGATGTGTAATATGACCTTTTAAAAACAAAGCCCCAAATGATTCTTATGAGTATTTAGAATTCCTTGTTGAAAAACAAACAAACATGGGGAACATCAACTTATTCTAAAAAAACCACAAAGAACTACTGGAATGCATACACTTAGAGAATAGAAAATCCTTATCGATAATCTCGTAGCACTCACTAGGATGGTTGAAGATATAGACCTTAGAAAAATCCGTAAAATCAAAACTATAGAAATTGTTTGCACAATTTGTGACAAACATGACCACAAAACAGACAACTACCCAACCATTCCATCCATCAAGGATGTTATTCTAGGAGGAACACCTGATGAAGTCAATGCCCTAAACTTCCAAAAGTTCCAAAATCAAAACACATTCAAACTAAGGTACAATGACCATCCAAGATTCTGTTGGAAATATAACCAAAAACCTAGTCAACCACAAGGACCAAACCCCTACCCTCTAAAAAATTTTCAAACCCATAACTAGTTCCAACCACAACCAGTACAATACCAACACCCTCCTATCCAATACCAACAACCTATCCAGCAACCCATACAACAACCAATCCAACAAACAAAGTATCCTCCTAGGATAAACCAACCAGCGCAAGCCCCTACTCAAAATGTCCCTCTACCAATACTTTAACATTTGTGTAAAAAAATGGAGAAAATGAACTTAGAAGTCTCATCCCTTAAACATGAACTAAAAACCATAAAAATATGGAAGGCACCCATGCCTACTCAGGCGGTACCATCCCCAAATTTAATGGGAGAGTCAAGTTACACTCAAACAACTCATGAACAACTAAAGGATCTGACAGATTTAGGAAGTGGGAAATCAATTGATAAACCTGAACAAATAATTGAAAAACCATCTGAATCTTCAAACTCTAATTAAAATTCAAATTAACCACATGATCAAACAAAAAAAACTTATAACAATGTGAAGGAAACAACTCTTCATCAAACAGTCCCGCAACCTGTACCATTTCCTCAACTCATGGGGAAAAACCAATCCTAAATTGAGTGAAACCTTGAGGGAAATATTCTCACAAGTCAAATTAAACATTCCACTCCTCAATTACATTAAAAAAATTATGGCATACTCAAAATACCTTAAGGAAATATAAATATTTAAAAGGAAATTATCACATAAGAACCAATTCCTTCTGTTTGTAAATTTTAGCACAACAATTCAAGGAACCCTTCCACTAGAGAAGAAAGGCCCAGGATGTCCTTACATCAATGTTTAACTAGGAGAGAACAAAGTTGTAAAATCATTGTGTGACCTAGGTGCCAGTTTCAATATCATTCCCTATGATGTGTACTGCCAGTTAGGCCTGGAATATCTCCAACCCACATCTGTTACACTTTAACTTGCTGATCTTATAATTAAGGTTCCAAAGGGGATTTAAAAGGATGTTATGGTAAAAGTAGAAAACCTAATCAACCATGTTGACTTCATCTTACTTAAAAAAAATCAAAACTTAGGCAACAAGGAACAAACCCCAATCATCCTTTGCCATCCCTTCCTTTCAACAATCAACTCTATTATATGAGTCCAAAATGGGAACATGGACATCACCTTTGGAAACATGAGTCTAGACTTGAAAATCTATAATGAAACCTCAAAAATAAGGTATTATGAGGATATTCATGAAGTAAACATGATAGGAATAATTGATAATGAATCCATAGAACATCAAGGAATATTTGAGGAATGTTTAAGTCAAGATGATATTAATTTCCTTTGTTCACATGAAGGAGTTTATCTCCTTGCATAGAATCACTTTTAGATTGATCTAATGATGAAATATTAAAACCAACAATAATTGAAATCTTTAAGAAAACTAAATTAATAGAGACCTATCTAACTCCCTTACCTAAAAATGATCAACCCAATCTAGTAACTAAAACTCTTACACATAGGGAATCAATCCAACCTAAAACTAAAAAAAAGAAATTGATCTTGAGCCAATGTCTCGATCTTCTGCTGAAATTTTGAACCAACCTGATATTGAATTGAAAGAACATCCTACTACACTTATATATGAATTCCTAGGATAAAATAGAACACATCCTATTTCCATTTCTTCATCTCTTCAATACTATCATGAGAGGATTCTTCTAGATGTCCTTAAGAAACACAAGAAAAACATTGGATGGATTCTATCCGATATTCTTGGGATTATCCCACTTATTGGGACTAATATTATTTTTCTATAATTTGATTCAAAAACATGTCATAAACCTTAATGGTGACTCAATATTAATATCATGTAAGTAGTGAGAAAAGAACTTCTGAAATTGTTAAAATCTGGGATCATATATCCCATAGCTGAGAGTGAAGGGCTCATCCCAATCCACGTGGTTCCTAATAAGGAATGAATAACAGTGATAACCAATAGGGATGGTGATATTATTCCAACTATGGTGAGTAGTGGTTGGATAGTTTGGATTGAATATAGGAAGCTAAACTCATTTACCAAGAAGGATCATTCCCTTTTAGCATTCATTGACCAAGTCCTTGAGTAAGTGGTAGGTCATGCCATCTACTATTTCTTAGATGGGTACTTGGGGTACAATCAGATTGGGATATCCATAGTGGATTAATAGAAGACTACATTCACCTATCCATTTGGAACCTTTTCATTCAAGCACATTAACTTCAGGTTATGCAATTCCCCTGGAACCTTTCAGCGATGCATGATGGGAATCTTCTCGGACATGGTATGAGATTTTCTACAGGTTTTCATGGATGAATTCTCTGTGTTTGGGGATATATTTGAGGGATGTATTAGGGATGTATAGAGAGTATTTTCAAGATTAGAATAAAATAATCTTATCCTAAACTGGGAAAATTCTATTTCATGGTTAAAGAGGGATTAGTCCTTGGCCATCTAGTCTCAGGTAGGGGGATTAAATTTGACAAATCCAAGGTTGAAATCATTCGTCACCTTCCATTATCAAAAACTATAAAGGAAGTGAGGTATTTCTTAGGACATGATGGTTTCTATAGAAGGTTCATTAGGAATTTCATCCCTATTTCTCGACCAATTTGTGCTCTATTAGTGAAAGATGTTCTATTTTTATGGACAAAAACCAGTGAGGAATCATTCTCTACACTCAAGTCAGATCTTATCTCTCCACATATCATGCAATATCTAAATTGGAAAATTCATTTTAAGCTCATGTGCGATTCTTCTGACTTTGTTGTAGGAGCATTCTTAGGACAATGGTGTGAGAAAACTCCATATGTCATTTCTTATGAAAGAAAATCTTTAAATGATACACAAATAAACTACACCACCACTGAGAAGAAGTTACTTTATATTATGTTTTCCTTAGAAAAGTTTAGGTCCTACCTCTTAGGATCCCCCATCACTATGTTCACTGACCATTATATATGAAAATACCTCTTCCAAAAACAAGATACAAAGTCTAGAATGATTAGTTGGGTCATTATCTTACAAGAATTTTACCTCGAAATCAAGGGGAAAAGGGTTTTGAAAATGTTTTAGTTGATCATATCTCTAGGATATAATTTAATGACAAATTATCTCACCTTTATGTGTCTGATTCATCCCCTGATGAACACCTATACTCTGTGAGTGACTGCCCTTGGTATGCCGACGTATCCAACTACTTAGTTACATGAATCATTCCAAAATTCTTAGGGTCTCAAGCTAGAAGTAAATTCCTTTATGATGTCAGGAACTATGTGTTTGATGATCCATATCTCAATAAGTTCTTCCCTAACCAAGTCATTAGGAGGTGTTTCCAAGAATCAGAACATGAGTCCGTCCTTAAATTCTGTCGTTATGAGGCATGTGGAGGTCATGTGTCCTCTAAGAAAACTTCTTCTAAGGCTCTTCAGTGTGTCTCTTCTGGACCACTATCTCAAGGGACACCTAAACATTTTTTCAAATTTGTCCTAGGTGTCAACAAGTAGGGTCCACCACAAAAAGGAATAAAATGCCACTCACTTCCATCTTAGTGATTGAAATATTTGACTATTGGGGAATCAATTTCATGGGTCCCTTCCCAAATTCTAGGGGATATCTGTACATTATTTTAGTTGTTTTTTATGTCTCAAAATGGGTTGAGTCCATTCCTAAAAAATCCAATGATCATAAAACTATGATTAGATTTCTCAAAGAAAACATCCTCTCTAGATTTGGAATTCTTAGGGATATCATTAGTGATCATGGAACTCATTTTCCAATCATCCATTATCAGCACTCATGGAAAAGTATAGAATTTCTCACAAAGTATCCACTGCTTACCACCCATAGACCAATGGTCAAGCTGAGTTAGCCAATTGACAAATCAAACAAATTCGTGAGAAAAATATTGATACATATAAGAAATATTGGTCAAGAAAACTCTTAGATGCTCTTTGGGACTATTGAATCACATATAAAACCATTTTATGAATGTCCTCATATAGGTTGGTTAATGGAAAAACATTCCATTTACTAGTTGAAATTGAACATAAGGCTTTTTAGGAAATTAAGAAAATGAATTATAACCTCTCATTGTCTAGAAAAAAAAGGAAATTAGATCTGAATGAACTTGAGGAACATAAGATGGAGTCTTATGATAATTCAAGGATAAATAAAGCTAGGGTTCAAGCCTACAAATATTGAAATCTCAAAACCAAACACATTGTACCTAGTAAACCTATTCTTTTTTATAGTTATAAACTTCATTTACACCCAAGAAAGTTGAGGTCCAGATGGCCAGGTCTATACATAGTGCATAAGGTATACCCCCATGGGGCTGTAGAAATTCAAGATCCCACCAATTTTCAAACTAGTAAAGTTAATTGTCATAGACTCAAACCATTCATTGAACCATTCCAAAAACATGAAGTTGATGAAGAATTATGTGAACCAACCTTAGATGAGAAAAATACATAAAAAATTAGGGGTTTAAGTCAAGCTAGCGACGTTAAACAAAATCGCTGCACGGGAGGCAACCCATGGTTTTTATGTTTCCAATCTTTGTGAATCACATTTATTTTAAAATATGATTAATTAATAATTTTGATATTTTAAAAAATTAATTAGTCAATAAACTCTAAATATGATAGTACTTTATACTGTTGATATGTTCTTCTATTATGAGTATGTATGGGTATGAAATGGGAGTATTGTATTCATCCGTTTCACGTGGTGTAATACCTGAGTAATACCTTACCAAGAAATTTCAAAAGAATACAATGTATCATCAGTTTATTTAATGTTATTTTTATGAGTTTGTAGGTAAAAAAAATAATAAAAATAATAAAAATTAAGAAAATTTAAAAGGAGACGTCGTAGGATGTGAGGAAAACCCTGTCACTACCAGCGAAGCTATGGGGACTCAAACTCGGGACTGAATGGAGACAGGGGCACGTGCTTACCACTAACCTACAGCTTATAATGCTTCCTTATTCTATAATTTTTTTATACATACTTACATTTTAATATATATATATATAGTTTGGTTTTATTTGTTTTCTTTTTTTTCCTTTTTCCACTAAGGAACTCTACAAGTGACATATCAAATGGATAAATTAGAGAAGAAATAACTTAAACTTCAATAAACAGATGAATTTATTCCATGAACCTCATATTTCAAATTCCTTTTAGAACTCCTCTTATCTAATTATATGCGCTTCAAAATTTTATTTTATTTAAACATTGGGGACAATGTTATTATATGTTGGGGGTGGGGGTTGAAATGAATGAAAATAAAATTATTAATTTTGTGTGCATAAAAAAATGTGTTGAAGGAAAAATTTTCTTTAACCTTGAACATGATAATAGACATTTCACACATTGAAATTGAATATCAAATAATTTAGCATGCCCTGACTATGATTTTAATCAATGTATAATTTCATGAATAGATTTTGGAAGGTGTGGCTATCTAATGTGATATTTATCGTTTATATTTTCATCCAAATAAAAAAGTCACAATGCACATCATTCGGATAGTGGGTATTAGTTTGAGTTCATGGGGTCCCCCAAATAAATATCATAGGTTAGGTGATCATTTTAGTTTTAATATAATTATTCAAAAAAATAAAAAAAAATAAAAAAAAGAGAAAACAATAAATTTGCACGTAGATCAATGAAATAGCCTAATGTGCGGATTTAGACACTTAGGGATCATGAATCCATTGTTTTCTGGTCCAGAGTTAGTAATTTTATCACTATTTGTGATAATTTGACTTTTTTTGATTGATTTACTAGATACGATTCCCAAATAATGTGGGATTCACTCGTTCCCTAAGGTCTTTGAGATTGGGAGTCATCAAGAACGTCTCGCTACATGGGTTGACTCTATTGATTGTAATTTCAATTACCCTGGAAAAATAAAAAAAAACAAACAAAAAAAATTACATATATATATATAATTTGAATACTCATCTTAATATTTAAATGTGATTCCACCTATCACTTTCATAACTTCCTATTTAAATATGAATCCCCATTTCTATTGTGATACACTACACATCATCATGCTTAATTGATATTGGATGAAATATGATAATGAATTTGAACGAAGGAATGGGCTTGGGATTTAGATATGCTTATGAAACTATATTATATTAAAATATTTTTATGGGTTTCATGATTGTTTGGTATAATGGTTCTTGGAGATCAATGTGTATTAAAAAGTTTCTGGAAAAGGGAATTCAAATTTCATATGTTTGGGATATATTTTGCTCGAGACTAGAAAAAATAAAGTTGCAGGGTGTGATTAGACACTGAATGAGGATAAAATTCATTGTTAATATATATAATAATAATGTGATTTATTATTTATAAACACCATTTCAATTCATTTTACACTTTGAACATCATTTCACATTATGTTTATAAGTCCTTCTTTAAATGCACTATTATATGGTACATTTTTGAACACCATATAAAATACCCAATGGTCTTGATTTTATTTTAATATTTAATTTTCTTGTTTCTCATTACATTAGTAACAATTCATACTTTTTAAGCACTTGAATATTCATAATTGAAGACCACCAAAATGATCTTTCATGGCAATACAATCTGGGAAAAGTAAACTAGAAAATAGCCCAATAAAGAGTCTTTAACGGCCAAGATCCAACACCAATGATTCTAAAAATTTAACTGAATATATAGAAAATCATTTTGAACATTTCATCCAATAGTTACAATAGATAATTCGGATGTTTTAAGGGATTTCTAGGTGGCCCAAGTTGGAGATAAAATTCTGGGCTAGATTCTACGGCCTAGAAAAACAACCCACAATTTCAATAATATGTCGAAAAAAATTCCATTTGGGATGAAATTTTATAGAATGTTAGGAGACATCTATGGATCCATTTTATTCTTCTATTTTCCACTCTAATTATTTCATTTATAAGGTCATTTTGATGCCTTTTTTCGGTGGATGCAAGTTGGCTTCCACTTCAGGTCCAGAGTGGAAAAGTCTATGATACACAAGCTTTCCACCACACTAAAACTACCATACTCAATTAGAATGACTTTCACTCTTGGAGGCTATACCCAAGGCTCCCAAAATTCCTATTTAAGGTAGTGTTTCTCAAGTTTTTAGTGATCTTTGGTGCTTTCTTTCATTGTAATGTTATGCTTCATTTTTGTTGTGTCAAGTTTGACTTTCACATGTAAGTTGTTCTAATTAATCTTAGTTTCTTAATAAAAGTTCTTATTCTCATATTATTATGTTCTTATCTATATCATGTTGATACCATTTCCACAATGTGTGAATTTATTCACACCAAACCTTGTGAAATTACTCACATAACAGTGGAGTGATCGTTTTCTTTTTATTATTATTTTACTTCTTCAATTCCTCCATCATGATTATACTTTCCACTTCCATTGAAACCATAGCTTCAATGGAGGGATAACAACTTATGGATTGATCCAAGGGAGTACAAAGTGTCTAGATTGGATGTTATTTATCAATATATTAATGTATAATCACTTCTTTTAATTGGGATTTTTTTTGACGATCTTTAAACTCCTTCATCCTTGTTGAATTTAAGGCCACACACTTCAAGTGATAATAAAAGTTTTTACCATGGAGTGCTAAAAACAATGACCCTCCAAGTGTATAAGTGATTATTATTAAGGTTTTTAGGTATTAAACTAGTAAGTTATGATGTTGTTTGATCTTCTTAAATTAACCCATCTCAAATATAAGAATTTTAAATAGTTGAAAAAGGAATGCATCCAATCCACCCCAAGTGATAACCTAGGATAAACTCATTATTTTAAATTGAATTTACGTAAGTCTTTTAGCATTAAATTAAAACCATATAATATCAACCCAAGTTGGCCACTTCATATCCAAAAAAAAATCCATAGAATGTACATGTTTGTAGGTTACTTCTTAGGTCTCTGAGGATTCGACAACCCAAGCTAAACTACAAGCGACCACTGAACCCTAAAAACTTATGTAAATTTGGGTGATACCAGAATTTATATGGATTTTAGATTCATTCATTTAATAAAATAAATAAATAAATAAATAAATTATTTATTGATTTTATTAAATGAACCCACCCGGACTACCTTAACCGGACATCCGGTGCTGATCAACATTAGGTTGCACCTCGGGTAAAACCTGTGTTTTGGACTCAATCATGGTTTCAATTTCAGATATAATACTCTGTTGATGAGTTATTCCACCTTTTCAGGATATATATTCACACATGATATTAATATATTTAGTATTTTTATAATTTCAATTCTAGGATCACCAGGACTCATAATCTCATGACGTCTCTATTCTTGTATTCAAAAATATTCCTTAATATATTTCAAAGTCTTACAAGGAAAAAAGGGTTACTACACATGATCTCTTAGTTTTAGATTTACTATCAAAAAGTTCTTGAAAACAAAGGATCACCTTGTTTACATGAGTAGAAAAATTTGTTTTTTAACCATTTAACTTTATGGGGTGTTACTTTATCCCTCCATTTAGATCCAAACAACCCCATTGTGTACCCAAAATTTTAATCTATGTATTAACACTATAGTTTTGGATGGGTACCACTCTAATACAACTATAACAACTAGGAACCACTGATGTAACTTCCCAATATAGACCACCCAATGATTTATACATGGGGAAACAATGTAAACTCATGTGCACTTCCCTAAATTCCATAGGCTATAAACATATGTTGAGGGCCTTAGATAGTCATGGGAATACTATTCCCTCTAAGAATAATCCAGAGGGTCATGATAGAATCTATTGAAAATTCAACATTCCCCATTCATGTAAAAGACATACCAAACCCCTATTGACATAAAATTAGTAGTCTGAAAGGCCCATGTGGTCTAAAATATAAATTTATAAATCTACATATATAATGATTTAACTAAAAAAGTAGCAAAAAATAAAATAAAAAACGAATTAAAAGAATAATATATAATTAAAGTCAAACTGGATATCACACACCAACCCCAATTTTCTTTTATTTATTTTTATTTTTATTTATTCATTGATTTTGGATCTTTTGGATGATGTTAGGGTTTAGTTTCTAGTGAAAGTTTATAAGTTTTGGAGTTTTCGAGTGTGTTTTTTACCCTGTACATAGTTTGATATCACAGTTTGTGGGTAAACCGTGTGGATGGTTTGGGAATAGGGTGTTTAAATTAAATTTCTTCTCAAAATGATTTCCTTGCATGGATTGTGCATGGTTTGGATTAAATTGTTTGAGGCAAAGGAGAAATTATGTGGACGATGGGTGGTATCTGAAACAAGGTGCACAACTTGCACATGCTTAGGAGAAACAGTATAACCATCATGTAAAGAGGGTATGTAATTTTAAAGAACCATTATTCATGGTTGTAGCATGGTTTCCTAAACTATACAACCATCCTGTGTATGTCTCCTCCTCCTCTAGTAAGGTGTGCATGATTAGTGTACGGTTTGAAAAACTGAGCATTCAAACCGTGAGACTTACCCATTTCTCTTAAAAATTTGGATTTTCCACTTTCCTCTCTTATGTTTTAACCCCTATTCAGTATTTTACTCCTCTATTTTTCTGAGGTTAACCAGGGAGATCTCAAACCCATCCTCCCTTACCTCTCCTTCCACCATTGGTTCCCCTTCAAGATTCCAAGGTGAGTTTCACTTGGGTTTTGTCCAATTTTCTCCTCTTATTATCTTCTTACCTTGTTCTTCTTTTTTATATTAGCTTGGTTATCTCTTGGTTAAACACTAGAGTGATGGTTGGATTATGTTGATCGATTTATTTGATACTAGGGTGTGTGGATTTCTTCTTGGGTCTTGATATTCCTTCTTCGAGAGTTTTGTTTCATTTTCACATCATTAAGGTTGGTGTTTCCATCCATTTCCTTTCTAAAACATTCCATTTTATGCTTTAGTATTTCTAATTAATCTTAAAATGTGTTATTAATGTTTTTGATGTGTTTGTGTGAATTTTTCTTGTTCTTTCATATTGTAAATTTGGTGAAAATTTATTTTTAAAGGATTTTTATAATTATTCCTATATTTTTTTGAATGTTTTTGATGAAATGAAAATTTTCCTTTTAAAATGAATTTGGGCATTTCAAATTCTGTTTGGCTGGTCATATATTTTTATTTTCAATATATGAGAATTAGTCCTGTGAGTAGATTTTGGTTTCTTTTTATGGTTTAATGTTTAACCTTTGGTACTTCTATTGTTGTTAATAATGGTTCCATTAGATTTGGGCATATCCGTATGTTCAGAGAGTGCATATATGGATAAGCACAAGAATGAAAATGTCTTTATATAAAGATCTTCATCTTTAACCTAGAATTTCAAAACGGATTTCCCTCTTCCATCTTCTCTCCTTTATCCCTCCTCTTTTAAAATTGTTCTATTAAATATCTAATGGTTAATAAATGGTTACTTGTTTCCCAAATGATCTAAAATGTGGTTTTAAAATGTGTTTCTTAAAGTTAAGAATGTTTGAAACTTGGAATGTGATTTGGTAACTTAATGATATAAATTCCTATTTGGAACCTTACGATCTTGTTGTATTTTTTAAAATTTTTCTTGGGAAATAGTTTTGGAAATGGAAGTGGATTTATAAATGTTACGACCCGGTTGGTATTTTCCGATGTTTTGGAAGTTTTTTTTAAAAATCATATGAAATATTGGTCTGATTAATAATTTGTATGGTTCTATGGGTGAAGGGAACCCCTATTATTTTCCTTCTGATGAGAGGAACTTCACATAGGTTGGTTTTAGAGTTTGGGAAAGGCATTCATGGTGCCATTTAAGGGTTATGTTAATGCCATGAATGTGATGAACTTATCATTCTCACTTATACTATCATAATTGGATACATGTTCATAATATTGTGGGTCGAGAGATGGTTGCTTACTGATCTCAATTAGATGTATTGGTACCCCCTAGACAGAGGATATAACAGGTGGACATTTCCACTGGTGAGGCTAGATTAGAGCAGCCAGGTTGGTTGTTGACTATGGAGTTGCACCATACACTAGAATGTGAGTTTGAACTGATTCTATAGAGAGGCATATTCTCGAGGTGTTTAGGAAATTCCCATTATTACTATATGAATGTTATTTTCTTATTCCTCTAGAACTTTGGTTTCTTGTTTTGTTTACATTTAACTATTTATACTGATACTATTTACTTTATTCTTGGAATACCTCCTTGATCACCTTGTTTGGATTATTATATGGAGTTTGGTTTTTTAACTGAGTGTCAAAAAGGAAAACTGATTTAAATGGGAAATTCATGTTTTTTAAAAGGATAATTTATATAAAACCATGTTTATCTCTTTTAAATTGTTAAAAACCTTGTTTTCTTAAATGTATTTCAAACTAGTGTTTTGGAATATTACGAGAAAGGATTTTCATGTATTCTATGGTGCTTACCTAATATGATGTTTTATGCTCACAACCTACTTGTTCGACTCAACGTTGGTAGACTTGAGCTATTTTGGTGGTCCAGGTTCTATTCAGGTTTTCTGTGGAGTGGGATAGTTCTTATGGATAGTGGTTAGCAAGAGTACACACAAAGATCTTGTAAATATTGTTGGTTATAGTTATAGTTTCATGTTTTGGTTATATAATTATATTTTGGATATGTTTATGGATCAATTTTTATTAGAGGATTTTTATTTCTTGTTGCATGATCTGTTTGGTTTGTTTTTTTGTTTATTATAGGGATAAATCATTCCCATCTTGATATCTTTAATTATTGACTCTAGTTTCCATCCTAGGAGGATCAGGAATTCCTCTTTGTCCTTTTCATGGTCTACATAAGGTGACCAATTTGGGGTTTACCTGGGTTAGTTCATGATAAAATGGTATCATAGAATCCCTTCATGATTTTTCAGGCATCAGGAAGTTTAGAGATAGGGCTGTCGGAACACGAGAGGTAAGTGTGTGATGAGTGTCATAAAATATTTCTTTTTTATGATCCTAAAATTACCAGGGGTGGTTGGGGACATGAGCCTTTTATTTTAAATTTGGGGTTTATGTTGTTTGTTCTTTCTTTGTTTGTGTGGTTTGGGGAATGACAATGGGATTGAACTGGTGTTGAAGGGTGAGATTGCATGGAGTAGAAACCCCTGTGGAGACCGATTAAATGGTTCAATATAATTCCATTGGTTGGTGCTTTCTTGGGGAATGGTTTTCTAAATAATGTGGTCAGGTTATACGTATCCAGTAGTTCCCTATTACTAGAGTTTTGGTGTGAGTTGTGCCTTGTCTTGGTTTTGGTTGGAATGGGTGGATTTTGGAATGCATTTTTTTTTGAAAAATGGGTTTAAAAAGGAAAATGATTTTGGGGGATTATTTTGGTTTTAAAAAAGTGGAATTGAGTGTTTGAAATGGAATTATAAATGTGTTTTTGTATTTGAAAAGTTTCCTTGGAATTAAATAGTTTTGAATCTGAAGTTAAATGGTGAATTTTTTAAAGAGGATTTTTTTTCTTGGGATTTCTAGAACATTGAGTGGTTTTTTGGAATGAAACATCCTTTTTATTGAATGCTGATTTGATTTTTTGTATTTATGTAATTTAGATTACACCTCCCATAAAGATCCCAAGGGTTTCCAATGAGTATCCTCCAGTTGTTGGCCTTACCCAGACTCCCAGTGGGGTGGAAGAGTCGATTTCTTCTCTATAATTTCTAGTCTTACCTGGTGATTAAGGTCTATTAGAGGCTGTGTAATGGATTGATGAAGTTGAAATTATTTTTAGATCGTTGGGAACTCCTAAATATATGAGGGTGCATACTGTTCTGAGTTCATTTTAGGACATGGGTTTAGATCAGTGGAAGGTGATCTTCCTACCATCATTGTAAGTTGGGATTTCTTAGGAAGTCTTTAAGTTCACTTTTATCCATTGGTTTATATATGGGGAGGTGAATTTTAAGAAATTTGTTAATCTCTTAGGTGCACATAAAGTTCAGCAGTCGTTGAAGGCCTATGTTGATCATTTTGAAGAGTTGGTTCCCTTTACTCTTGAAATAGTGTATGAGGATCCATTTAAAGTTCCTCTCTTCATCTAGGGTCTTCATAAAGTGATTATGGATATATTTATCTTATATGGGAATTTTTTGTTAGTAAAGTTCATAGAAGAGGCATTTATAGCCAAAATATTTTCTATAAAGTAGTCCACAATATATGATAATCTGGTTTCTCTTAGATATCATAATAGTTCCCCATATTGAGATAATTGTACACTAGAGGAGCCTATTTCTTTGAAGTATTATTTGATGGTTTTTGCTTCTCATTTATCAAACCATTTTCTCATTTTCTTTCAGTGTGGTTGGTTTGGGAATTCGAAGATGCCTTGTCATAGTCCTCTGAAGGTTTTTCAATGATGTGTCCATTTGGGTCACTTGGGAAAGTTTTTCAAACATCATTCCCAGAAGAGGATGTCTTGGTCAGAGGCTGCCATCTCCTGACTATTGGGAAACATATGATTCAAGGAACTTGGGCTCCAACCATATTCCTCAGAGTTAAGCTCTTCACATAGTTTTGATTTTTTGTATGGTAGGGTTGTTTGTCCATCTTTGTTCCCAATGTGGGAGTGGGAATGTGTTTAGTCCTCCCTGTTTTGGTTTTTCTTGTTTTTTGAAAATTATTTTTGTCTCATGGATTTTTATAATTTTTTACTCCTTGATCTTTAGTTTATATTTGTACGTTGTGGATATGTATCTTTGTTAGGATATATTCCGTGTGGATCAGTCCAAGTTGTGGGTTGTGCTCATTTTGGAGATGTTGGTGTCTTTTGGAAATAATTAATTTTGGTTTGGTTCAGTGGTGGGTTTGACCTTCTTCCATTTGGAGTTTTAATCTCATTGTTTTTGTGTCGAAAATTTCTTATAATGGGGAGAATACATTTTTTTTTATTTCTCATGGATATCCTTGTTTTTTCCTCTAGATATGGTTGGGTTTGAATTGTGAAGTTAAAAGGCCACCATGTGGTTTATGGTTCCATTTGTAATTGTTTAGCTTTGAGCTCGAACTTTGTATCTCATTTGGTTGGGTGACTTTATAGTGGACAAATATTTTTGTAGTGAGGATAATTGTCACACTCCAACCCTGATTTTTTTTTTTTTTCACTTATTCAATAATATTGGATCTTCTGGTTTAAGTTTTGATTGAGTTTCCAACGAAATTTTTGAGTTTTGGAGGTTTAAAGTGTGTTTTGGCCCTATTCATAGTTAGAGTGCAAGGTTTGAGGGTAAAATGTTCGGATGGTTAGGGAAGAGGGTGTTTTCAATTAAATTTCTTCTATCACAGTTTTTATTGCTCGATCTACACATGTTTGGTACCAAACCATGTGAGAGAAACCATGCAATTTTTGGGTGGTTTTTAGGAAAACATGCACTACTTCCACATGGTTAAAGGAAATTTTGAAATAAAATTGTGGGTAGGTTCTATAATTTGATAGAACCATTTTTCACAGTTAGTGCATGGTTTCCCAAACTATAAAAACAACCGTCATGGGTGTCCTCCACCTCTAGTAGAGTGCAAACAGTTGGCGCATGGTTTGGAAAAATGTGAAGCCAAACCATATGACTTACCTAGTTTCCTAAAAATTTTAATTTCCCACTTTGAACCTCTTATTTTTTAACCCCTATTCAGGATTTTTCTCCCCCATTCGGATAAGGCAGACAAGAGAGATCCCAAACCTCTCCTACCTTGCCTCTCCTTTAACCATTGTTTCCTCTTTAAGATTTCAAGGTGAGTTTATCTAGGTTTTAACCAATTTTATCCTCTTCTTATCTTCCCCCTTGTTCTTATTATTTCTCTTATCTTGGTTATCTCTTTGATAAATCATATAGTGAGGGATGGATAATGTTGGTCAATTTCTTTGATGATAGGGTGTACATATTGATTCTTGGGTTTTGATATCCTTTCTTTGAGAGTTTCATTACATTCACATATTTTTGATGTAGTTTTTTCCATCTATTTCCATTATTGAACATTATATTTGATGCTTGAGTATTTCTAATTAATCTTATAATTTTTTATTCATTATTGTGAGGTGTTTTTTGTAAATTAATGTTCTGATTTCATGTTTTGAATTTATTGAAAATGGGTTTTAAAGGATTTTTCTAATTATTACCATATATACGGATTAAACGTGTTTTATGAAATGAAAATTATACTTTTAAAATTAATTTGTTCATTTCATATTGTGTTTTTACATGGTTAGATGTTTGAAGTTTGTTTTATATGTGAATTGGGTTTGGGAGTAGATTTTGGTTTCTTTTTATGGGCTGATGTTTAACCTTTGGTAATTATATGGTAATTAATAAGTGTTACATTATATGTGGGGATGCTCATATATTCATAGAGTGTGCATATAGTTAGGAACAAAAATGATAATTGATTCCTATGAAGATGTTCATTTTAAACTTCATATTTTAAATCACCTTTACCTCTTCCTTCTTATCTCATTTATCCCTCGTATTTTAAAATGGTTCCATTAAAACTAAATTGGTTACTAAATGGTTACTTGGTTCCCAAATGATTTAAAATATTGTTTTCAAATGTGTTTCCTAAAATTTAGATTGTTTGAAACCTTGGAAGGTGATTTGGTAACTTAATGACATAAATTCTCATTTTGTACCTTTTGAGAATATTTTATATTTTCAAATTGGTCTTTGGAAATGGTTTTTGGAAATGGAAGTGGATTTGTAAAATTTATTTTCCGGTTGGTATTTTGTGATGTTTTAGAAAAAAATTCAAACTCATATGAAATGTCAGCCCATTTGGCACTTAAGATGATTTTATAGGTGAAAGGCACCCCTATGGTTGTCCTTCCGATGAGAGGGAATTCACATAGGTAGGTGTTGGGGATTGGTAATGGTATGTATGGTGGAATATGTGGGTCATTTTTAATTACAAGCATTTGATGACCTCATTATTATCCCTTACACTATCATCATGGTATTCCTAGTCATCATCTAGAGGGTCAATTGTTGGTTGCTTTCTGATCCTAATTTGACAGATTTGTACCTCCTGGATAGAGGATAGGCCGGGTGGGATTTTCCACTAGTGAGGCTAGTTTAGAGATTCCAAGTTTTTTATTGACCGTGGAGCTGAACCATACACTGGTAGGTGATTACAAACTAAAAATTTATAGGTATTTCTTCTTGGGGTACTTAGAAAATTCCCATGATTATTATCTATGTGTTCTTGTTTTTTTCTGTATCACTTTGGTTTCTTATTTTGTTTAAATTTACTTGTTTTTACCTACACTATTTACTTTATTCTTGGCATGCCTCCTTGATCACATTTTTTGGATTCTTATATAGAGTTTATCTATTAAACGGGGTGTTGAAATGGAAACCTAATTTGAAATGTAATTTCATGTTCTTTTTTAAAAGGGGGATTTCTAGAAAAATGTGTTTAGATCTTATAAAATGTTAAAAACCTTATTTTATTAATTGTACTTAAAAATAGAATTTTTGGACTATTTTTTGGAAAGGATATGTGTGGATTATATGGTTCTTACCTACAAATATATTTTATGATCACACCCTACTTGTGACACTTGTAATTGGTAGACCAAGTTATTTTTTATGTTTGGGTTCAATTTAGGTTACATGTGGAGCGGGTTAGTTCTAATAGATGGTGGTAACCAAGGGGTCACATGGATATTGTGTCAGTCACATTCGTTTTAGTTTTTATTTTATTTTAATTTCATTTTTTGGTTCTATTGACTTTTTGGATCTGTTTATGTATCTATATTGATCATTGTGTTTTGATATATTGTTGAATTCTTTGTTTAGTTTACTTGTTTCAGTTTATTATAGGTCTAAATCAATACCATCATCATATCTTTGATTCTCAACACTAGTTTCAATACTAGGAGGTTAAGGGATTCCTCTTGGGCCATATCATAGGCCATATTGAGTGACTGGTTTGGGGTCGGACGAGGTTAGTTTGTGACACTAGATAGTACATGATAAATAATAACTAAAAGAAAAAACATTGGCCTCTGGACTAACTCACATACCATTCTTCCATTTTAGCGGTCACCATGACCAATTGGCTGAATTTCCTATCCATCTACAAGAAATAACTATGTCCTAAGAGAAAATAGGAATGTCTACCCATGTAAATCGAAGCTCATGTCGTGTGTGTGGGTAGGGGTGAGTCAAATGACCCATTAGGAATATGTAATTCCTTAACAATACTGAGTGCTTCTATGATCAAATGTATGTGAATGAAATATATAAATATAAGTTTCATTCATTCCCATGCAATAAACCCACCTGTAAACCCAAAACACAATGCAAATCAAATATAAATGTTGTTTTTTCACATTTCAACTAGACCACCTTGAACCTTGACTATACATGTTTCAGCTAGTTTTGGATGTCACTGGGTATAAGTAACCACCCAAGGGGACCATGTCCTACCCTAAAACGAAAAACCAATATCATACCATCTTCATCTGGTGTCGGTTGTCTCTGAGAATGTTATATAATAGTTCCAACCCATACTAGTAATTTTTGTGATCCCTAGGAGAATTTCCTACACAATCCAACCTATATCATAATAGATCCATGGAACATTTTTAAGGTATACCAAACTGTATTATCATTAGAAATATCTAATTCTTTGGAGTATGTCCAAGGAAATCCAAACCACACCCGTATTCCACATGGAAGGGTGATAACCTCTATCCCCAATTCCATGAAACTCATCCAAGGAAATATAAATAATTTTTTCATATAAAACCAAGGAACTCATCCAAAAAATTCCAAACCATGTGTCCATATGAATCCACCAAACTCACCCAAGGAACTCCAAACAATGCCTAAAGGTAACCATGGAAGGGTTGCATTCTCGACCCCTAATTCCCAAAAAATGGATTAAGTAAATCAAATATAATCCAAAAACATAGGGGATTAACCTTCCGGGAAAACAAGACACATAGTATCATACACAAAGGATGAATATAAGAAGTATGTATAAGTAATCCCATGCATCTTAAGACATATCGGTTGGTAGTGTTTCCCACCTAAACTATCTCGAAAAATTCATTTCAACTGGGTCATCCACCTACCAAAACCTTTCACCTATAACATAGGCCAACATCTCCTATGCATGAACTTTCTCTGTCACTCCATCCCCATAGGCTCATGCATCTAATTTGGGCTCTATGGTCACACATAAAATCACCACTACCATACCTATCACACACAATCTTTAGGGTGAACTTTGTATCGGGGCACCCAATGGGGTTCTTGAGGTCACATCACTACATGGACACCCTACCCTACATGGGTTTCTTAATAACATTTTCATCATTGGGTCCAAGCCCTACACTTAGGTTAAAAAGTCCCTTGATTACCACTAGGTTTCTTCAGACTTGTGTCTACCCTCTAAGGACATACCACATCTATTTGGATCAACCCACTACTTTGATACCATGACAAAAGTTCTCATAGGGTTACACACTCAACCTGCATCATCATGCACCAACATACTACCAAGAAAACTCATTCAAGAAGAACACAAGTTTTGAAAAAATTTGACATCGCCTGTGTAAGGTTAAACAGACCAAATACAACCATACCAATCCCCTATATCTTACCATTTAAAATAAAGTGAAAAAACCTTTTTACAAATCTATAAAAATAGATATAAATTCTATCTTTTACTCACATAAGTACCTGGGAAAAGACCCATATTAAAACTTTTTTAAAAATATATTTTCTTAATTTGAAATTCTATTTTAAACCAATTTTGTGAATCATCACTTTTTTCTTTTAAAAACCAGTTCATTTAAATCCTCTTTTTAAAATCATATTTTGAAAATAACATTAATTCATCTTTCAAAATCCAACACATGACTCCAAAAAATCTATAAAGAGGGCCACCAAAACTCATTCGACAATGGATACCCTATTAAACTGTTTATCAAGATATGTTATCCATGTTTATAATTAGGCTAATGTGATACCATCACAGCCTTATGGGGGATAAATCACAAAAGTCATGCAGATATATTGGAAATAATATTAATGAAGGAACAGAAGCATAAAATCACCACAAGACCAAGAGACTCAATAATGTTAAAGACACCCACCTTATTCATGGAGTATATTACTTTTTATTCACATCGCATCCACCTCTTCCTAGGCTCATCCAAGTTCTAACATTTAACTGAGATCCTATCCCAATCCCCAATATCACAAATAATTAATTATAACCCTTTATAATTAATTTTCCAATTCAACTTAATCAATTTAGCAATTTATTATCATTTTATTAAATTAAACCAAGAAGGAATAATTGTCAAATCACCCAATTGAAAACATATTTATAGAAAAATGATGACCAAACCCATGAAAAAGGTCCACAACAAACTCTTGGAATTGAAGAAATAAAAATCCCTAATATGCGATCAAAAATCAATAGAAAATTTATTTAATTTAATCCAAAAACACTAAATTAATCTACTATGAAATATACCTCAAGGAAAATGATAATTTATGTCTTGATTATGTCCTATATGGACCTTATATACAAGACACACTTGAAACACCCAATTAGAGGGATGATTTTCACCATGATTTGATGGAAATTATCCAAAACCCTAAATTGGATGGGACCAAAATCAAAGGAAAATGATGGAAAAAAGTTACAGAGAAAAAAAGAGGAATAATATTACCTTAAATCAATGAAATAATCACCCAAGAACACCAAAAATCAAAGGGGTGTGAAGGTAAAGGAGATAAAGAGTCTGGTTAGGCATGCACGCATGAGAGGATGGAGGAAATGGGGTGTTATGGGTCAAAATATCAAAGGTAAAACCACAAAATTTCACTTTCAATGATCCACATAGATTGGATGCATGATTTACCAAATGTTTCTACGAACATGAATTCATCACTCCCCAATAACATCCCTATTTAATAGTTGGTCCATATGGTTTACAGAGACATTCACCAACCACGGTAAATTCCTTTGTACCCACTAATATCTTTTTCCATGATTTTTATGAAACTTTTCAACAATCATGTACCAAGACCAAATTCCAAACCATTACCCATGGTTTACTCTAGGATCCACATATTTTTCTCTAAAATATGTGATAAATATGCACATTAACCATGTAATTTAGAAAATGATTTGAAAATATCCCTTTGTAGGGTAACCACAATGTTTTAAAGAGTGTGATCCAAACCATGAACTATGTCAGAAACTCCCTGAAGCATCCAAAATTTAATCCAAGGATCTAGAGACTCACCCAAGAACTTAATTAACCTCTTGAGCCTAAATATATATCTAAAATTATCATATTAGGGTGATTCAACTCTCAGAATTTAAATCTGAATCTTGTTTAAAAAAATGACACGTGCTCTAGAATTCCATAAAATTCAAATTTACATAGAAATTCAAAAATCATCAAGGAGGGTGTTTTAAAACCTCCAAAATATAAAAATTCTTTTCCTATATAATTATTTTTTATATTTCAACCATAGATCCCAATATGTCTCAACCATCAATTCACCACTAATCAGCCACATTACATCTCCAATACCAAATATGCTTGCACTACCCAAATCCAAATACAAATCCCGATGCATTGGATTCCCATCATAAATCCTGATCCAAACCTAAAACCACCATGACTACATCATAAATGATTTTCTCAATGTCATTTCTAACTTACAACATAATCTTCTACAAAAATTACCAATAGGTCCTATCCAGGTTGAATTTTCATCAAATCCTTTCACATTTACCTATCGATGCATTACTACATCACCCATACATGATGATTTACTCCAAGAGGCATCACCACATTATCTAAACCCCACATTGTGGTCTAAACCTAACCCTAGGTGTAATTATATGGATGGATCCCAAGTCAATACACTCAATCACCCCTCTCTAATCACAAGTAGTAATGAATCTCTGATCAAACTAATACTTGGATGGCATGACCCTCCTTCATCAAGATGAGGGAAGGGATGGAAAAGTGTTGTGAACTTTCTTATTCAAGATGAAAAAGAGATAATGACCCACGAAGCACACCTCCAGTATGCCTTGTGGTGGAAACCAACACTAATAATATACAAATCTTGCAAAATGGAATTCATTACCCTTTTTATAGTAACAAATATCGGGAGATAATCTGTATCAACCTCAAAACAACTCCAAGACATACATACATATAAGAATCCAAAATCCATCCCACATGTATGTTTAATGTAAAAATGATATAAATAAAATTAAAAACTCCAAAGTAAATACCAAAAGAACAAAGTTATGCAATGAAACAATAAATATCCCGACACCCGAGCTAGTTGGGTCTAGCATGGTCTATCTAATCTTCTTGGAAACCTGAAAATAGTTTTATATACATAGGGTGAGCATGAAAATATACTCATTAGGAAAATACAAATTCTATCATGAACAAGTGGGAGAATAATACTAATGACCATGTGAGAAAAATATAAGAAACTCAAAAGCACCTAGCAAGGTATACTATCCACCCAAACCTCACCAAGGAACGCTCACCAAATAACAAAAGTAAAGTAAAGTATAGTAAAGTACTAAGTACATCAATGATAGGGTACCCTGAACCACTTCCCACTAGTTAACTCCTCACCCCTAAGGAAAAATGTCATGATTCTACCACACTCTTCGACAAGCCCTGCTACCACAACCTACCTGCACACTCCTGGGCCACATACCACATCCCACCATCAAGCACCTGGGTCAAAACCACATCACATCTTGCACACACACACATGGGCCAAAAAACTACATCCACATCTCGAAGACACCTGAGAAATTACAACATATCTCATTCTGAACACACCTGGGAAGCAAACCTCACCCATATACACCAGGACCTTAAAACCGCACCACAACTTACCCAAAGTGTCTAGGGTTACCAATGCCTAGAAGAGAGAGAAGAGAAGATCCAATAACCATTCATCCATCCTCCCATTGGGATGTTGGGAAAGAACACCCTCCCCCATAATAATGGGGGTGTTTTAAATGTTGTTCTAAACATGGGTGGGGTGAATATAGAAATCACAAGGGACTACATGTATATATATAGGTACCAAACACTCATCCCAACCTATGGGTTTTCCAAAAAAAACAACCATCCCATACAAAAATTCCCTTGTTGTCACCTCTAATGCATAACCAAACAACCATCCACATACTTAATTCATAACCCCATCTAATTCATTTAACCAATTACCGTTCTACATTAACAATTAATTTATGTATTTATTCCATCCTTACTTGGGAAACTCCCAAACACAACACACCACAAGTAACATCATAACCCACACACACTTCACAAAAGTCTCTAGAAACTCTGAGAAAAAGTCCCACATAAGGTAACACCATCCTTATTCAAAATTATCCCTCACAAAACATCCTTAGAATCCCCACTACACGAAAAACACAATATCTAGAAAAATAACAAAACTAAACCATATTATAGTGTTATTGCACAAGAAAACCATTACCAACAACCATAACACAACCTAGATGTAGAACAACTGTTAAACAAGTTCGTCAATTCTAAAATCAATCAATCTATCAGCCTGAGATTCCATTACACTGCCCCATACCATCCCATACACAAAACCAAACTCCCAACCAGTACCACATGACCATCACAAACACAGGATCGAACAGAACCATACACAACACATAGCCACAAAAAACAGCAAGGTGTATTCAAATTTACTAACCCACTTTCTTTAATTCCACTTTCATTATTTAGGGGTTATAACAGAACAATTTCAATCCTGGTGCATCCATGTATTTCAATGGGTATACATGATTAGCCAGAGTTCCAATTTTTATAGTAATGATTTACCAGTCATACAGGTGTGTAAACCGAGACAACCAATGACCACGATTTTCATAAGGATATAACCCCGTAAAATTCACAATATGGATCAAAGATAATAGATAAAACAAATGATCATCATCAACATCACCCCATCCCTAATTTAGATTTGTTAAATTGGTTTCAACCACACACACAAGAATACATCATTACACCCACCTCAAATGAGACATAATTAAAGAGAGATAGAGGAATCCATACCTGGAACAACAAACAATCAACAATTCCTCCTTTCCCCCAAAATAGGGGATGCATGAGTAGTAGGAAAGAGTCCAAGGAAAACTAGATCCATGAATGCAGTACCAATGATAATCCTCTATAAATAAAGGTTCTGGTCGCATGAAGAGAAAATGAAAACACATGGGGAAGATAAGATCTCATCTTAGAAGATCCAGATCCTATATCAATGGAAGGGAGGAAGTTTCAAAGTACTTAAAAATAAGATCACGGAAAAGACCACATGACTTGACTATTTTAATGTCATGAGAGAATTAGGATATTAAATATATAATTAATTCCATTTGAAACACCTTTATAAATTCTAAAAATAGGTTTTAAACTAGATTTATGTCTAATAAAACAGAAGAGGGAAAAACAGGGAATAGATGGAAATGACTCACCAATGGGTGAGTCATCGACACGAGTCACCGATAGTGAGTCATCGACTCCTGACTCACCGATGCAAGTCACTGATACGACTCACAGACACGTGTGACCTATGTGAACCACATATAGTGAGTCCCCAATGCCACTCACCAATGCCCGACCTACTGATGGTTGACCTAACAACGCTTGACCTACCGAAGCCATGACCTACCAACGCCCTATCCTACAAATGCATTGACCTACCAAGTTTGAGCCACCAAAAATAAGCTACTGATGCGAGCTACCGACATGAGATACCGAAATAACCTACTAACACAACCTACTGATGTTGAGCCACCGACGCTAAGCTACTGACGTTGAGTCACCGACACAGCCAACCGATGGAAAAATGGATTTTTGGAAAACTCTTGAAATGAACTACGTTTTCCTCCTAAAACACCCCAAACACTAGATTTTGACTAAATAATGGATTGGGGAGGTCTGGGACATTACATCAGATACCTCTCAAACTATTCCCACCCCCCAAAATTCAAAACCAAACCTAGATTAAGGAGGGGTTTGAATAAACTTCTGGTAAGATACCTCTCAAGGATAGACCACCCGTGTTATTCTAATTCTAGAGTGAAACCTCAACATCCAAGAACACCTACTCCCATATAAACTAAACCAACTACCCAAAGGATACCCCATGCAACCACCAACTATTTGGACACATGAATTAGGGTATTCCTTTATCCATGTCAAGATAATATCTGCTCTGGCCATCACTGACTCCCCCAAACAAGCTTAATCGAATATCAAATAATGTGTATCAATTAAGAATTAGGTCCTCCCCTTTCTAAATGTTAAAAATTCATCATAAATTTTGGAATAAAAAAACAACTCATCTCATATAAAATAAATTTTCATGAACTACATCATAAATAAAAACACACAATAAAAACTAAAAAAAACTCCACGTACTGGGCACACATCTGTATCTCCATTTTCAAAGTACTCTCTTCTAGGACACCATGAATCCACTACAACCAAACCAATAGAATGATCCATCCATGAAACACTTTTTCTCGATGATCTTAGATCTCCACTAGCCACTCCAAAAACATTATGTTATCCTCGATATCAAACTCTCCCTAGTAAATAAAATGAGAGTCATTGTGAAGATACTGATAAATATGGGAGACATGGAATACATCGTGGATCCTATCCAACTATGGTGGCAAAACCAACTAGTATTCCACCTTTACAACTCTCCCCAACACCACAAAAGGTCTGATGAACCTAGGAGAGAATCTTTCTATCTTAGCCAAACCTCCACTGCCTATGTCGAGGAGAAACCTTCAAGAACATGTGGTATTCAACTTCAAACTCCAAGTGCCTCCTTCAGTGATTAACATAAAACTTCTTCTGGTCTAGTTCCACCTTAATCCTCTCACGAATGATATTAACCTTCTCTATCATGTTCTTCACCACATCGGGTCCAAGAACAGTCGTTTCCCCAAATTTGGTCTAGCAAAAAAGGTGAACGACATGGCCTTCCATATAGATCTTCCAACAGAGCCATGACAATGGTAGAGTGGTAGCTATTTTTGTATGAAAACTCTACCAATGGAAAAATTTTCACCCAATACCTACCAAAATCCAATATGAACACTCGAAGCACATCCTCCAATGTCTAGATGGTCCTCTCTATCTGCCCATGTATATGAGGTTGGAAAGCAGTGCTGAGGCGTAATTGAGTGCCAAAAGCATGCTGCAATACCCTCCAAACTCATAACGTAAAATAAATATCCTAATATATGACAATGGATCATAGAACCCTATTAAGAAACACCACCTCATCCATATATCTCTACTCTAAGGCATCCACTATGCCCAACTCCTTAATTGCTAAGAAGTGAGATGATTTTGTTAGCTGATCCACTACTACACATATTTGATCAGATCCTCTCTAGGAAATGGGAAATACTATGACAAAATCCATTTATATGTCATCCAACTTATACTAGGGGACATATAAGTTCTGAAACAAACCACCAGGGAAGATGGTGCTCAACTTCACTTGCTAGAACACCAATCACCTTTCCACAAACTCTGCCACTTCCATCTCTATTATGGGCCACCAAAACTGTTCCCTCAAGCCACATTACATATTGTAAATTCATGGGTGTGCCTATGGGGGTTATATATGAAACTCACAGAGAACTCATTAATTCATTTCCACTAGAACAAACAACCACTCATGGAAAAAAACCTTATTCCAACCATCCCTACAGAGCATCACCCTAATCAATGTGATCATGCAACACCTCCGCCTCCAAGTCTCCCCACTGAGACTCCTCCCACTACTGAATAAAAGATGAATATTCCATCACATGAAATATAAATACTCTTCCATCATCCATCCCTACATCTAGGTGCAAGACAGAACTCCTTTATTTCCTTCTAAGCATCCACAGTTTCCCAAACAACCTCATTATGAGATTTCCTGCTCAAAGCATTGGTCAAAACATTCTCCTTTCCCGAGGTGTAAGAGATAACAAAGTTTTAGTCCTGGAAAAACTATATCCACCTCCACTACCACAATTTCTGATATCACTGGTAAAAGATATCCCTCAATATCCTGTTATCTGTGAAGACCATAAAGCACTCCCCAATTAGGTAATGTCACTGAAGCTTTAGCGCAAACACAACCGCATCTAGCTTTGGATCCCGGGTGGTATAGTTATGTTCATAGGGAAATAACTACCTTGACTCATAAGAGATCACTCCCCATTAATGCATCATAAGACACCCCATGACTATATAGAAAGAATCACAAAACACCTCGAACATCACCCCTTCCTCTGGAAAACTAAGCAGTGGATCAGTGACCAAATTTTACTTTAGATAGCTAAAAGGTACCTGGCATTTTTCACTCCACATAAAGGCCTGGTCTTTTCTAGTTATATCCAGCAACTGAGCTGCTACTCAAGAGAAACTAGGTACAAATATCTGGTAATAGTCTGTTAGAATGAGAAAACAGTGAACCTCTACCACATTCTTGGGGTGATTCCCAAGAAAAAATACCTTGAACTTTTACGATCCCACTTATACACCCTACTGATACACCACATGTCCAAGTAAGTGGACCTTCCATGTACAAAACTTACACTAGGATAACTTTCCATAGAGTTGGTGGCATCGAAGGACTTCCAAGGCTATCCTGAGATGCTTGGTATGCTCCTCCTCTGACATCGAGTAGATAAAAATTTCATCAATGAATACGATGAAGAATCGTTCTAGGAACTCATGAAAGATGGAGTTCATAAGTCCCATAAATATGGCTAGTGTGTTTGTAACATCAAATGACATAATCGTACACATGATGCGCCCATACCTAAACCTGAAAGCATTCCTTGGTATGTCACCCTCCTTCACCCTCAACTGGTGATACCCAAACTATAGATCGACCTTAGAAAACCAAATCTCTCGACTTATCTAGTCAAAAAGATCATCTATCCTCGGGAGAGGGTAACAATTCCTGACTGTCACATGATTCAACATTTGGTAGTCTATGTGTAGCCTTAGACCACCATCTACCTTCTTTGAGAACAAGACCAGAGCACCCCATGGTGAAACAATGGGCTGGATAAATTCCTTCTTCATCAGATCATCAAACTAAATCCATAGCTCCCATAGCTCAAAAGGTTCCATACGATAAGGATCCATTGAAATCGGAGAAGCACTGGGTTTTAAGTATACCCCATACTCAACGTCATATCAAGGGGGTAGAGTACCAAAATCCGTGGAAAAAACATCCAGGAACTCCCAAGAAACTCTGAGAACCCCCACTATATCAGCATCCACTGATTCCATTTACATCTCGTCCAACAAGGAAAGAAGAGGATCCACACACCGACTGCCCACCTGACAACTCCACTCACCCATGAAAGCCACATGTTTTCAATCCACATATGAAAGCAAGAATTTTATATGGAATTAGTCAATAAAATAATGTATATAGTACAACCATTAGATGACGAGGATGAAATCATATAGTTCCATATTTGATAAGAAAAGATCCCCACACAACAGATGTGGTCCCATCATCAGTCTACATCCCCGACAAACATCAAACTAGATGGTCTGACCTCCGATTAGTGTACTCAAAACCAAGGGCACAGAAATTATCTCTATATCTATTCACAAAATATGGGATAAAATAGGTCCAACAAAGGAGTGTGAATCTCCTAAATAATACAAAGTACAAGAAAGAGTACTAAACAAGCTGATCGTACATCAAATGATCTTTGACCCTGATGAAACTGCTGCCTCTACGGTGTGCAATTGACCACACCCAAATTCTCTACCCCTCTGTGGTCAACATCCTCTTAAACCATGTTAGGTTCGAGGTCCCTAAAGAGAGACTTGAGGTCTGCCACCACCTACTTCATCTCCCTTGGGTGGAGATGGATCCTGTTGTCCCTACTACTGAAACTGATTGGCTGAAAACAAATGGTGTGGTGGGTGCTGAACCTTGCCACCTACACTATAATAATTTTGATATAGGAAATGAATTTGAAGGTTCATGTAGCATGAACAGGGGAAACTTCTCAATCCCAATTCTATGGGAAAATCACAGGGACCAGAATGTTAAAACTAAAACTGCTGAGGTTGACTCCCAACTAGTTGGAACCTCAAAGTCCCTCACACCTGAGACCTGATACTAGAATCCATGCCCTTCATAACACCCTGATGGACCCCCTATCACGGAATACCTATTCATGAGTGCATCCTCTCAATCACTTCCCCCTTCTTCTGGATCTCTAGGTATGTCAGAAAGGTGAAGGGAGTAATTGTGTACTAGAGGGAAGGACAATGTTCCTCCTCTAGGAATTTCTCTTGAGACTCCTCATTTGGAAAGTGATCTGGATTAAATAGAAGGAGATCCTTGAAATTGATCCTAGATCATATGCTAACATACTACCCTGATAGAGGGAGATTAACTCTTGCCTCTTCTCAGCCTTCACGGTGAAAGAAATGAATTCTTCTTAGAAATCCTTCTCAAAATTGACCCACATAACATCAACCTCCCTTCTCTTCCCTATATACAATGTCCAACACTGATGCACAGATCCCCTCATATGACTAACCACCAATGGAACCCAATAATATATTGGATCTTGGATCAAACTGGAAGTGATCACTATCTCCTCAAGACAACTCTCAATCTCTATATCTGAAACACTGCCTTCATACTTTCCTAGAGTCTTCCACTGGAAGACACGAAGCATCATCTTGTAGTGATCATCCTCCCCCACTGGGTCAACCCTTAATTTGTTGATTAGGTCGGCCTACTGAGCCTCCACTTACTGATCCACTGGTGGATGAAAACTAGGTACCATTTCTTAAAGGGTAAACAGGGAACCCCTAAGCTCTAGTAGTATGGAATTTATTTAAGGTTCTTTTTAATTTTTCATTTTTTAATTTCCCCAAAACAACCAACTCAAACAAGAAAACAAGTCATCATGATGCATGTACATTTCCTAGGGTCTCTACCTTGAAAATAGTGTTGCCTCACTTGGTCGTTTGGTAAGATCATAATCCTTACATCTGATCTTGGAAGGCCCTAAAATCATATGTCCTAGCTGGTCTTCCTTGGCCTATGTCATGCACCAAGATCTCATAACATTGCTGCCCTACCATCCCATGAAATCTTCATTGTGCCTAACTCCAAACTCCATATTATCTCTTAATCATCCACCCTATGATACCATTATGTCATGAACCTCCTTCATAAAGATGAGGTAAGGGATGAAAAAGTATCACAAAATTCCTCCTTCAAGATGAAAAAGAGATAATGACCCCCCGAGTCACACCTCTAGTAGGCCCTAGGGTAGAGACCAACACCAGGGGTATAAAAATTTCACAAAAATGGGAGACATTATCTTTTTAATAGTAACCAAGACCAGGAGATAAGATTTTTCAACCTCAAAACAACTCCAATACATATATATATATAATAAGCAAAAATTCATCCCACATGTATGTTTAAAGTAAAAATGCTAGAAATAAAATGAAAAACTCCAAATTGAATACCAAAAGAACAAAGCAATGTAGTGACACAACAACTATCCCGATACCCAAGCTAATAGGGTCCAGCACGATCCGCATAATCTCTTTGGAAACCTGAAAACAATTATATATACGAAGGGTGAGCATACAAGTATACTATGTAGGAAAATAAAAAGTATCTCATGAAAAATTGGGATAATTATACTACTTCCCCTGTGATAAAAATATCAAAAAATCAAAATCAACTAACATGGTATACTATCCACCCCAACCTCACTAAGGCATGATCACCAAATAACACAAGTAAAGTAAAGTAAAGTAAAGTAGAAAGCACATTGATGAGAGGGTACCCCTCACCACTTCCCACTGGTTAACAAATCATCCCTAGTAGAAAAAGTCCTAATTCTACCATACTCTTCCATAAGCCCCACTCTCCCAACCTTCATGCACACTCTTGGGCTAGATACCACATACCACCCGCAAACACATGGTCCACAACCACATCAAATCCTACCCACACACACCTGGCCCACAAAACAACAACCAAATCCTAAAGAAACTAGATAAAGTACAACATATCTTATCCCAAAGACAATTGGGAAGAACACCTCACCTATAAAAACATGGAACTCACAACTTTACCATAACATGCCCAAAGAGTCTAGTGCCACCGATGCCCAGAAGAGGGAGTAGAGAAGTTCAACTAACCAACCTTCCATCCTCCCACCAAGATGTTGGGAAAGAATACCCTCCCCCATAACAATGGTGGTGCTTGGAATGTAGTACTCAACATTGGTGGGGTGCAAATAGAAATCACATGGAACTACATGTATACATATAGGTACCAAACACTAAACCTAACATATAGGTTTTTAAAGAAAAAAATATACGACACAAAACTTCCCTTGATGCAACCTTTCATTCATAACCATGTATCTAGACACATACTTAATTGAAAACCCCATCCAATTGATTTAACCAATTTTGATTCGGCATGAACAATTCATTTATCTATTTATTCCACCCCTACAGAGGAAACTACCCAACACAACACACCACAATTAACATCATAACCCAAACACACTTCACCAAAGTCTCTGGAAAATTCAGGAGAAGGACCCACGTAAGGTAACTGTAATACCCCAAGCTTCCACGATACACTTCTCTTTCAATAATTCAATAGCTTGCATTATATGCAAGTTCGAGATTCTAACACACCGGGACCAATCAATGTAGCCGTTAGGAATATTATACCCACTTTTTGAATTATATAAATTTTATATTTCAAAATGGGCTTCATTTTTGAATTCTTAATATTGAAATTAGCCTATTTTTAATTTCTTGGTATTTTTCAGAGAACTTCCAATTTTCGATGAATAGTAAAAAAATACTTAAAAACAACTTTTTTTAATCAAAATAATTTATAGTAATAAATTATACTATTGAGTGGTTTTAAAGTATAATTAGAATATATTTTTACCATTTATTCCAATGGTGGTGATTAGAATTAATTTTACTTGGAAATTGGACATAAACAATTGTCAATCTTCTGATAGATATTGTTTCTTAAAAACACGCTATTTGTTTTTGACAACGGGAATAATTTTTTTAAATTAATTACTGCAATTTCTGTGTTTTTAATTTGGTAAAATGGATTCCATATTTGGAATTATAAGTTACAAATTATGTAATTAAGACTCTTTTGTATTTGGACATTATGAATAGTAACGACGACAATTATCTTTAGTTATCATGATTAATTAGTAATCGGGTAGTAAAGGGTAATGAAATAATATCATAATAATATCAAATGACCCCAAAATATGTCTTAATTCTATTGGTTGTGTCATGGCCGACCATGGGATGCCTTGTGCCAACTTAGGGACCCCATGGAATCACTTTTGTGTGATAGTGAAATTTTATCATTTTATTTTTTAATGAAAGGAAAATATAACAATAGTATGTAACACCTAAGTAAAACAATTTTATTTTTTTCTACATAAATGATATATTAGACTATAAATAGCCCTTGTAAATATAAAAATATTTCCTACATTATGGTATTTTTTGATAATTTTTAGACATTAAATAAATAAATTTATTCATGACACCATAATGATGCAGTGATTACCACATTAATGAACGATTTAAATAAAATTAAAAAATAAGGTAAAATCTAAAACTTAAACTTGTCTAAAGACTATTGTATGGGTTTATTTAGTACCATTATCACCTTATCCTTGAAATATATCATTATGGGACCTTTAAAATCCGAAAATCATTTCATAATAGAGTAAACTTTCAATCTTTCCAAAAGAGCCCCTCCTATCCTCTTATAAAAGGCCCCCACCACTACCACATTATTCACACCTTCAAATCCATTTGGCTCGGAAAACCTCTACCAAAATACCCTCTATAATTTTCTCCCTTCATTCTAGAAGCATTACCTTAGGCAGAAATCTCTTCAAGAAACCCTTTTGGTTCAAACCAAGGGGAGTTACCTGATTTAAAGGTAATGTCTTCTCTTATGTTCTTTTGTTTTATTTTACTTCCACAACCCCTAAACTCTTTTTATTCTTTTCTTTTGTAACAAAAATAGTATATTGAATATAATTGGCTGTTTTTATGAAAAGTATTCTAACTACACTTACACACACCTCCGTCTAATGGTTAAAAAATATACTGTTTCTGTGGGTGGCGAATTACTGCCTCACGAAACGATGATTGTTCAATATTCTTTTAACACCTTTCATGGTGGAAATTAATATGTAACTATATTTATATATGATATATATTATGTTTATTTCTTCCTTATGCTTCTGTATTTTTCATTTATGACATACCTTTATGATTTCCATTATGGGTAAATGCGATAATTTCATTTTAGGAAGTGCGGACTACCGCCCCCTCAAAGTGACTTGAATCGTTAATGCCATATGTGGGATGTATAAAGGATGGAGTAATGATATTATATATGATATTATACTAGAATTATAATATACCATTATATCATTATGATTTCATTCTATTAAATATGAAATAGAAATGAAAGTAGCATTCATGCGTACGTACGGCTTACCGTCTCCATGAACGGTGTATTTCATTTCTTACATCTAAATGTCATGTAATATTATAAATTCATGTATATACCAGATATATATTATATATATGATATCTACATCATTAATATAATTTTGGAGATAATGGATATTTTACCACATAAACAACTTGTAATTATAAGAAGTTTATTATTGACTCAAGTACCAAGGATCGACAAAACGACCTTTGTTAAATTAAATGATTACATAATGTTAATAACATGGTAATAAGTGATGTAAAAGGAATAGTGAAATTGAAAAAGGTTCTTAATCAAATTTAAATTAACTATAGTTTATTATTCAGGAGATTAAAGAACGATCGAGTCAAGTCCGACATGAGGTAAGGGACTTCATCTCAATCTCCTTTCATTGAGTCATAATTTGTTTTATACACAACTTTCTTTTATACGGTGTATAAACCCCTTTGAATTTTACTTTTATTAAAAATTAATCTTTTTATACGAATAATATTTACCAAATGACAAAATGAATGTTTTGTCATAGGTATGCAATGACAACGACTTCTCCGCCTCCATGACCATTATTTGAGTTTTGACATCCTCTACAAGCCATAACTTTTTTTAAATGAAAAAAATACCATGTTTTACTTTTCTTTTAGTTTGGTATTGAAAATTGTTTTGATAATTTTTTGGTTATATCAATGTGTTGTATTGATATCTTGTGATTGAAATGTGGAAATGTTATGTTTCCTCTATGCATGTTTTATGTGATACGATTATGTTATGGTTCTTGGGAATTGTTTATGATATGTTTAAACCTTTTAATATAAGGAACTAATTGGACTTAGTAAGTGACGGGTGGAGCCCGCTATAGCTCCTCGATGAATCGGTAGGTCTCATGAGACAAACTAGTGTCTTGGCACAAGTACTTGACAAAATCTTATTTGTAGTCTTGGCACATGGCCTTGACTATGTGGTTATGATAGTCTGGAATTATGCATTCCATCATTATGAAAGTGGATATTGATATTGCATGTGAATATTTTATGTAACACCCCAAGCTTCTATGATACGTTTCTCTTTGAATAATGTGATAGCGTGTGTTGTACGCAACACCGAGTTCTAACACACCATAACCAATCAAACTAGCCGTTACGAATAGTAATACCTAATTTTTGAAATTATATATATTTTATATTTCAAAATGGAAATCATTTTTGGATTCGTAATATCAAATTTATCCTAAGGTGAAATTTTGGTAATTTTCGGATAACATTAATATTGTGATGAATAGTGAAAATTACTAAATTTTAAATAAAAACAACTTTTTTTAATAAAAATAATTAATAGTGATAAATTATGAATTTGAGTGGTTTTAAAGTATATTTAGAATATATTTTTACCATTTAATACAATGTTGGTCATTGGACATAATTTTACAATTAAACTGGACATAAACAAGTGTCAATATTTTGATAGTTATTATCTCTTAAAAACACGCTTTTTGTTTTAACAATGGGAATTAATTTTAAATTAATTTCTGCCACTTCTATGTTTTGAATTTGGAAAAATGGATTCCATATTTGCAATCAGGATGTTCAAATTGTGTAAATAGGTAACTTTTATTTTTATACATTTTGAATAATTATTTCGGTAAATATTTTATTTACCATAGTTAAGGGTAAATCCGGTAAATAAGGGTTAAACAATAATATTATAATAATACTAAATTACCCTAAAACGTGTCCTAACCTTATTGGTTGATACATGTTCGACCATAGTCATCTTTTGGTCGATTTTGGGACCCCATGGAGCCACTTTTAGGTGATAGGGACACTTATTTTTAATTAAGTTTAAATAAGTACAAAAATGACATAAGCATATATCTCTTAGAAAAAATTTTTTTACGTAAGGTTATATATGTTGGATTTTCGACTATAAATATTCATTATAAATATAAAATGATTTACTACATAATGATATTTTATTTATAATTTTTAGACTATAAATAATTTAATTTATTTATGACACAATTATGATGCAGTAATTACCATAATAGTGACAAATTAAAATAATTGATATTATAAATACCCAAATAAATATAATTTGAGAGTTTTAATGAATTAAACTAATTTTTAGGATAATATGACATATTAGTATTTATTTAATTGAATTTTTTCGAAGTAATAATTCTGTTATGAGTTTCACAAAAATCAACTATTGAATAGTGTCAAAATTGACATAAAAGAGTTTTTTAAAACAAATATTATATTATTAATTGATATTAAATTCCTAAAAATCTAAGGTCTGGCCAAGAGACTTATATCATGATAGTTATATCATTAATGGACCACTTGGGGGTATCTTGGATGTATATAGTATGTTTATTAACAATATAATTTAAAAATACAAAGAGACATTGTAAAAGTGAAACTAATTAACTTAGAGTTAATACTTAAAGATAAGGTTAATATAAGTACCAAAACCTGTCTAAATTCTATTGGTTGAGTGGTTTTAGACCCATACCCACCTTAAAATTTAAATAATACACTTTGGAGCCATTAGAAACCGAATATGAATTTATTATAAATTAATATTTCTAGCTTTTCCAAAGGTGCCCCTCACCCCTCTTATAAAAGGGCACTCCTCCTTCTCATTTATTCACACCTTCAATGCCTTTTGGTTCGGAAAATATCTTCCCAAATAATCTCCCCACTTCCCTCAATACAACATAGAGGCCTTATTTTGATCAGAAAGACAACCTAAGGATCCCTTTTGATCAAATCAAAAGGAAGATCCCGAAGAAGAGGTAATGTTTTCACCACGCCTTTTCAAGTTCCTTTCTTCTTACACATCTTTATTCATTGTTATTACCATTATAAAATAATAACTCCAGTATCTTATATATATTATGATGTTATTATAAATATGGTACAACCATATTCAGTATTCTATCCACCCTTTGAATAACATGTCACCATACGTGCGTACGTACGGCTTACCGTCTGCACGTCGTGGTGTAATTGTTATTCAATATATTATTATTTGGATGGGTATAATAATGATGTGTAACTCATGTAAATAATAAATATAACATGTTAATTATTCTGTATATATGATATACCATCCATTTATATATTATTTCAATATCAAAAGAATGATATTGTCGCTCGTGCGTACATACGGACTACCGTCTCCACGAACGCGATGAGATTCATTCTCCATCGTATATATTCAAGTATAATTATCATTTGATGATTTAAAAATGATGTTTAAGGACTTGATATCATTATGGATATGAATAATATAAAACCTATCCATTACAAACATGTCTTATGTAACAAAACATATAAAAAAACGAGTAAGTTAACACCTGAAACAACGATAATACTAAGATATTATTAACAAATCAATGTTAAAAGATCATATATGATATCATATTAATGTATATGATTCTTTTATAATTTAATAACAATTATTTCACCATTATACATGAGGTTAACCTACCCCAACCAAGGAAAAGTACAAGGTAAGGGTTTATTTCACAATCTCTTCATTATCCGAGGTTGTTTATACGTAATAATCTACTGGGATCTCTTTATCATCCACATCCATGTTTCTTAAAAATGTTTTTCAAAACATTTTTACTATTTAAAAGAATATGGGTTAAATTAATTTATACCCTTTTTTGACTTTTTATAAGAGTTTTATAAAGGAATATTTCCGTCGTTTTCCAAACAAGGTGCTTTTTAACCTTTTCGACTGAATTAAGGTAAGAATGTTTTTTTAACTTATAAAACGACTGCGGCTATTTTCCATCATTATAAAATCGTCACAGCTTCCCTTAAAATCTTATAAGAATATTTTCAAAGAAAGTGTTTTATTTTATAAATATATGTTTCTTAAATGATTTCAAAATAGAAAGAGATATTTATCTAAAAAGAGTTTTGATTTCATCTATGTCAACATCCTTTGATGGATTTTACGCTTATTTAAAGTTGATTTATTATGAAACAAAACTTATATATTGTATTGAAGGTTTTGTGATATGTTTGAATGTGGATATGTTATTTTATACCATTCATGGTTTATGGATGAAGTATTTACATTTCGTATGCTAGTTTTAATAGGAATGTTTATACTATGTTTAAACCTTTTCAGATGGGAATGCATTGGACTTAATATGTGACGGGTGGAGCCTGCTATAGCTCCTCGATGCATCAGTAGGTCTCATGAGACAAACTAGTGTCTTGGAACAAGGCCTTGGAAAAATCTTATTTGTATTCTTGGCATGAGGCCTTGGCTATGTGGTTATGATAGTCTGGCATTATTCATCCCATCATTATGAAAGTGGTTATTGATATTGCATGTGATTATTCGATTAGTATAATATCCATGTGAAAAAGTAAATGGCATTATTTCATTTTAATTTTTCCATTCTATGTTGAAGTTCAATTTTAAAAGGCTTTTGTTTTAGTTATACATTGCCTTAAATGTTTATGCTAATTTTTGAATGTTTCCGCTATATTGTTATCCTTACTGGGTATTTGAGCTCACCCCTTTTCTATGTTTTATTTTTCTCAGGATGTGAAGAAGTAAGTTATGAATGACCTGTAGGGATAGTATGTGGGGATATGAGTGTGGAATATGGAGACTATGTTGTTGTAGTAGTTTTTCACTTTATGATGTAATGTAAAACATTATGAATATATCTAGTGTTTCCAAGGCTACTAAACCAATCGGTCTTTCGAGATTTGATCCTTCTTGTGATCCTGCCAATGTTATGTTATAATGCACCGACTCTGGGTAACTGAGGTCGGGGCATTATAGTTGGTATCAGAGTAAGTTTAGTACGAACCTTGGAAGCTAGATTTAGATAAACTCTAATTAGAGCACATAGATTTAAGATGGACATTGAGGATTAGTATAGAAGAACTTCCTAGAATTTTGGTATTGTAGAGATTTTGTGAGTTTTCCGAGCAATACATCCCTGTCTGGATACGAGCAGGTAGAGGAGGCTCTAACACAGATGTACCTAGGGGTAAAACCCAAAAACACCGCTTTGAGCTAGACTCGAACGGGAACTGGTGCACGACAACGGGCCTTGCTGCACTCTTGGTTACAACACTCTCAGGGGATATTCTTAGGATAACTCTCATTTTATTTACAAATCATTATGAAGAGTTTATGAGTATATAATTCCTCAATGAAAACATTTTTATGATTATGGATTATATCCATAAATAGTTCAATTTATGTTAAGTGTTTTATAAGTATGGGATTATGTATTTTGATTCATAAACTGATCTAGTTTATGCCATTGTTTAGAAATGGCGCCTAGTGGAAGAAATGGAAATCGTATTAATGCATTAACTCCATGTAGGGATTGCCCTCCTGCTAAAGATAATTATAGTGGAGCTGGTGATGCAACTGGTGCCGATCAGTTAATCACCATACTGGGACAACTCACTCAGGTTATGAATAATAACCTTACCCGTATGGAGCACCCTGATCCGCAGCGTGGAGGATCAATGTTAGATCTATTAATGAGACAAAAACCACCAATGTTAAATGGGAGTAAAAATCCCTTAGTAGCTGAGCAATGGATATTTTCCCTAGAGAAAATATTTCAGGCTTTGGGGAGTAGTGAAAGGGAAAATGTTATCATGGCAGTTTACCGCCTCACTGGAGATGCTGATCAATGGTGGTCATTGATTAAAAATATGAAGGAATAAGATGAAGTATCAAATATGGAATGGAGGGAGTTCAAAGATCTTTTTTTAGAAAAATACTTTCCTTGTGACCACCGAGCAGATATGGAAAGGCAGTTTCTGAGTCTAAGACAAAAGGAGGATGAGAATGTCGCAAAGTATGAGGCTAACTTTACAAGGTTAGCAAGGTATGATGGATATTATATACGTAACCCAAGAAGTAAGATTTATTGTTTCATTGATGGGTTAAAACCATTTCTCCGTCGAGCATTAGTCTCACAATCCTTCTCGTCGTACGAAGACATTGTATCATGTGCTATCAAGACCGAAAAGGAATTCTCTAAGTCTTATGACTTTAAAGCAAAGAAAGAGAAGAAGAGACCTACTGATCAATCTGGGAATGGAAATAAGGGGAATAAGGGAAAGGTTGAATATCCATCCTGTGGTAAATGCGGGAAGAAACACCCCGATACTTGCTTGAAGGGAACATGAGTCTGTTACAAGTGTGGTGAAAAAGGCCACCAAGCTCGTGATTGCAAGGGGAAGAAGGAAGATACCAATGTTCAGTGCTAAAATTTCAGGGAGATGGGGCATTATGCAAATGAATTTCCTAAGCGTCAAGAGAACTTACCTCATAAAAGGCCAAGGGATCAAGGCCAAGCTTATGCTATCACTACTGCTGAGGTAGATGCTCCGAAAGACGTGGTGGCAGGTAATTTAATGGTTTCCTCAAGTTTAGAAAATTCATTATTTGATTCTGGATCATCGCATTATTTCATATCTTCCCAGTTTGCTAAAAAAATTAGATATTTCCAATTTGATTTAACAAGGGAGTTGTCAGTTAAAACTCCCAAGGGAAGTATCATTGCAACAAAGTTTTGTGAATCAGTCCCCATTAGAGCACATAAATGTTCTTTATCTGCTGATCTCGTCGTCATACCTATGATTGAGTTTGATATAATCCTTGGTATGGACTGGCTTTCGGACTATGATGTGAAGATTTATTGTAAGAAAAAAGAGGTTATGATTCTTGATGATAATGATAAGTAACACCTTATCTTTAGAGTAGAATCGTCACCACCTAATTCTTATTTAGATCCACCCCCAGTAGCTCAACTAAATTCAATTATTGGGGAGGAAGAGAATGAAATAACTGTGGGTGAGGAAAGGAATGTTTAAATAGAGGATGTACCTGTTGTGAAAGAATTTGTAGATGTATTTCTAGAAGATTTACCTGGACATCCTCCAGAATGATAAGTTGAGTTTTCCATTGATTTAACTCCTGGATCAAGGCCTATATCAAATACCCCTTATAGAATGGACACTGTAGAATTAGTTGAACTAAAGAAACAACTAGAGGAATTGAGTAATAAGGGATTTATTCTCCCTAGTGTTTCTCCATGGGGATCCCCTATTCTTTTTGTTAAAAATAAAGATGGATCTATGAGGTTATGTATCGACTACAGGGAGATCAATGCTATAACAATAAAGAACAAGTATCCCCTACCACACATTGATTATTTATTTGACCAACTGCATAGAGCTCAATACTTTTCAAAGATTGACCTCCGATCTGGATACCATCAGTTGTGTGTGAAGAAGTAATACATTCCGAAGACATCATTTCGAACCAGGTACGGGCATTACGAGTTTACTATAATGCCTTTTGGATTGACTAATGCACCCTCAGTATTCATGGATCTGATGAATAGAGTTTTCAAGGAGTATCTCGATGAATTTGTGGTGGTATTTATTGATGATATCTTGGTATACTCCAAAACCTACGATGATCATGAAAATAACTTGCGCATTATCTTGAAGACTCTGAGAAGGCATGAATTATATGGGAAGTTTAGCAAGTGTGAATTCTGGCTTCATGAGATTTCTTTTCTTGGCCATATTGTCTCTAAAGATGGAATCTCTGTTGATCCTTCTAAGACCAAGGCAATCCAAGAATGGCCAGCACCTACGAGTATAACTGAGGTACGTAGTTTTATTGGTTTGGCAGGTTATTATCGACGTTTTGTCTAGAATTTTTCCCGACTGGCTAACCCATTAACGAAGCTCACACGTAAAGGGGTTAAATTTGTTTGGACAAAAGAGTGCGAAGAATGTTTCGAAGAACTGAAGAGAAGATTAGTCAATTCTCCTATATTGACTCTACCATCGGGGAATGATGGGTTCGTTATTTATAGTGATGCATTGAAGAAAGGACTTGGTTGTGACCTTATGCAGAATGATAGAGTTATTGCCTATGCATCACGATAGTTAAAAATTCATGAACAAAACTATCCTACTCATGATCTCGAGTTAGAAACTGTGATCTTTTCTTTGAAGATATTGAGGCACTACCTCTATGGTGAAAAAATGTGAGATTTATACTAATCACAAGAGTTGGAAGTATATTTTCTCACAAAAATAACTCACCATGAGGCAAAGGATATGGCTTGAATTACTTAAGGATTATGATTGCACGATACACTACCACCCAGGGAAGGCAAACAGGGTGGCAGATGCTTTGAGCAGAAAAGACCATGGAGTTTTGAACAATATGAGAATTGAAAGGGATCCAATTTTCTTGGATCTAGTGAAGATGGACATGGGAATAACCAGGGAAGGAGAAACATCAATGCTTTTTCAAATGGTTGCGAAACAATCTTTACTAGAAAGAATTAATAGTTCTCAGACCGATGATGAAGAATTTCAAAAGAAGATTAAAGCTGTGAATGATGGGAGACTGAGAGACCTTGTGTATGAAGATGGAATTTTGAAATTCGGGAAGAGACTTTGTGTTCCCGATATACCTGATCTAAAAAGGGAATTGCTGGATGATGCTCATAGTTCCAATTTCTCTATACACCCTGGGAGCACCAAAATGTATAGAGATTTGAAGGAACATTTTTGGTGGGACAATATAAAGAGAGAGATTGCTGATTTTGTGTCAAGATGCATTGTTTGTCAACAAGTGAAAGCTGGAAGGAAACACCCTGGAGGAGTCATGCAACCTCTTCCCATACCGGAGTGGAAATGGGACAATATTACGATGGACTTTTTCATGGGGATCCCAAAGACTCCTAGAAGGAATGATGAAATATGGGTTATTGTTGATCGTCTTACCAAGTCAGCACATTTTCTTGCTATAAGAGAAGATCTACCACTGGAACTTCTAGAAAGACTATATATTAATGAAGTTGTGAGACTTCATGGAGTACCCGTATCGATTGTTTCGGATCGTGATCCCCATTTTACTTCAAGATTCTGGAAGAGTCTTCAGAAATCCCTGGATACTGAACTTCATTTGAGCACTGCCTACCACCCTCAGACAGACAGACAATCAGAACAGACTATTCAAACCTTAAAAGACATGTTGATATCCTGCTCACTTGACTTTCAGGGTATGTGGGATCAGTATTTACCTCTGGTAGAATTTTCCTATAACAATAGCTTCTATTTGAGTATTCAGATGGCACCATATGAAGCGTTATACAGAAAGTGATGTCGCACACCAACATGTTGGGATGAAGTTAGTGAAAGAAAACATGTAGGTCTAGAACTGGTGGAGGAAACGATGGAAAAGGTGAAGGTAATCCAAAATCACATCAAAGCAGCTCAAAGTAGGCAGAAGAGCTATGCCGATAATCGAAGGAAGGATTCGAAATTTCAAGTCGGTGATCATGTTTTCCTGAAGGTATCTCCATGGAAGGGAGTCATACCTTTTGGTAGGAAAGGAAAATTGAGTCCCAGGTACATCGGACCTTTCGAAATTCTAGAACGAATTGGGGCTGTAGCTTACCGATTGGCAATGCCGCCAAGTCTCTTCAAAGTTCATGATGTGTTCCACGTATCTCTATTGAGGAAATACATGCCTGACTCAACACATGTACTCACCTATAAAGAATTAGAACTGGAACCCGATCTGTCTTATTGTGAAGAGCCCGTCAGGATTCTTGATACGAGAGAACAAGTACTGAGAAACCGGACGACGCGTCTGGTAAAAGTTTTGTGGAGAAACCATAAGATGGAAGAGGCAACGTGGGAACCTGAGGAACTTATAATGAAGAACCACCCGAGTCTTTTCATGTGATAAGTATTCTAGAAATTTCTAGGATGAAATTATTTGAAGGAGGGGAGAATGTAACACCCCAAGCTTCTACGGTACGCTTCTCTTTGAATAATGTGATAGGGTGTGTTGTACGCAACACCGAGTTCTAACACACCATAACCAATCAAACCAGCCGTTATGAATAGTAATACCTACTTTTTGAAATTATATATATTTTATATTTTAAAATGGACTTCATTTTTGGATTCATAATATTGAATTTAGTCTAAGGTGAAATTTTGGTACTTTTCGGATAAATTTAATATTTTGATGAATAGTGAAAATTACTAAATTTTAATTAAAAACAATTTTTTTAATCAAAATAATTAATAGTGATAAATTATGAATTTGAGTGGTTTTAAAGTATATTTAGAATATATTTGTACCATTTAATACAATGTTGGTCATTGGACATAATTTTACAAATAAACCGGACATAAACAAGTGTCAATCTTTTGATAGTTATTATCTCTTAAAAACATGCTTTTTGTTTTAACAATGAGAATTAATTTTAAATTAATTTCTTCCACTTATGTGTTTTTAATTTGGAAAAATGGATTCTATATTTGGAATCAGGATGTTTAAATTGTGTAAATAGGTAACTTTTATTTTTAGACATTTTGAATAATTACTTTGGTAAATAATTTATTTACCATGGTTAAGGGTAAATCCGGTAAATAAGGGTTAAAAAATAATATTATAATAATACTAAATTACCCTAAAACGTGTCCTAGCCTTATTGGTTGATACATGTTCGACCATAGGCATCTTTGGGTCGATTTTGGGACCCCATGGAGCCACTTGTAGGTGATAGGGACACTTATTTTTAATTAAGTTAAAATAAGTACAAAAATGACATAAGCATATATCTTTTAGAAAAACAATTTTTACATAGGGTTATCTATGTTTTATGTTCGACTATAAATATTAATTAGAAAGATAAAATGATTTCCTAAATAATGATATTTTATTTAAAATTTTTATACTTTAAAAAATTTAATTTATTTATTACACAATTATGATACAGTAATTTCCATAATAGTGACAAATTAAAATAATTGATATTATAAATACCCAAATAAATATAATTTGAGACTTTTAATGAATAAAAATAATTTTCTAGGATAATATGACATATTAGGATTGATTTAATTGACTTTTTTCAAAGTAATAATTCTGTTATGAGTTTCACAAAAATCAACTATTGAATAGTGTCAAAATTGACATAAAAGAGTATTTTAAAACAAATATTATATTATTAATTGATATTAAATTATTAAAAATATAATGTTCGTCCAAGAGACTTATATAATGATAGTTATATCATTAATGGACCACTTAGGGGTCTCTTGGATGTATATAGTAAGTTTATTAACCATATAATATAAAAATACAAAGAGACATTGTAAAAGTGAAACTAATTAACTTAGAGTTAATACTTAAAGATAAGGTTAATATAAGTACCCAAACCTGTCTAAATTCTATTGGTTGAGTGTTTTTAGACCCATACACACCTTAAAATTTAAATAATCCACTTTGGAGCCATTATAATCCGAATATGAATTTATTATAAATTAATATTTCTAGCTTTTCTAAAGGTGCCCCTCACCCCTCTTATAAAAGGGCACTCCTCCTTCTCATTTCTTCACACCTTCAAAGCCTTTTGGTTCAGCCAAAATCTTCCCAAATACTCTAAAAACTTCCCTCAATACAACCTAGAGGCCTTAGTTTGATCATAAAGCGAACCTAAGGATCCCTTTTGATCAAATCAAAAGGAAGAACCCGAAGAAGAGGTAATGTTTTCACCACCCATTTTCAAGTTCCTTTCTTCTTCCACTTCTTCATTCATTATTATTACCATTATAAAATAATAACTCCAGTATATTATATATACTGTGATGTTATTATAAATATGGTACAACCATATTCAATATTCTATCCACCCTTTGAATAACATGTCACCATACGTGCGTACGTACGGCTTACCGTCTCCACGTCGTGGTGTAATTGTTATTCAATATATTATTATTTGGATGGGTATAATAATGATGTGTAACTCATGTAAATAATAAATATAACATGTTAATTATTCTGTATATATGATATACAATCCATTTATATATTATTTAAATATCAAAAGAATGATATTGTCGCTCGTGCGTACGTACGGACTACCGTCTCCACGAACACGATGAGATTCATTTCCATCATATCCATTCAAGTATAATTATCATTTTATGATTTAAAAATGATGATTAAGGACTTGATATCATTCTGGATATGAATAATATACAACCTATCCATTACAAACATGGATTACATAACAAAACATATAAAAAAATGAGTAAGTTAACACCCGAAACAACGATAATACGAAGATATTATTAACAAATCAATGTTAAAAGATTATATATGATATCATATTAATGTATATGATTCTTTTATAATTTAATAACAATTATTTCACCATTATACAGGAGGTTAACCTACCCCAACCAAGGAAAAGTACAAGGTAAGGGTTTATTTCACAATCTCTTCATTATCCGAGGTTGTTTATATGTAATAATCTACTGGGATCTCTTTATCATCCACATCCATGTTTCTTAAAAATGTATTTCAAAACATTTTTAATATTTATATGAATATGGGTTAAAGTAATTTATACCCTTGTTTGAATTTTTATAAGAGTTTTATAAAGGAATCTTTTCGTCGTTTTCCAAACAAGGTGCTTTTTAACCTTTTCGACTGAATTAAGGTAAGAATGTTTTTTTAACTTATACGACGAGTGTGGATATTTTCCGCCATTATAAAATCATCAAAGCTTCCCTTACAAGCTTATAAGAATATTTTCAAAGAAAGTGTTTTATTTTATAAATATATGACTCTTAAATGATTTCAAAATAGAAAGAGATATTTCTCTAAAAAGAGTTTTGATTTCATCTATGTCAACATCCTTTGATGGATTTTACGCTTATTTGAAGTTGATTTATTATGAAACAAAACTTCTATATTGTATTGAAGTTTTTGTGATATGTTTGACTACGGATGTGTTATTTTAATACCATTCATGGTTTATGGATGAAGTATTTACATTTCGTATGCTAGTTTTAATACGAATGTTTATGTTATGTTTAAACCTTTTCATATGGGAATGCATTGGACTTAATATGTGACGGGTGGAGCCTGCAATAGCTCCTCGATGCATCGGTAGGTATCATGAGAAAAACTAGTGTCTTGGCACAAGGCCTTGGAAAAATCTTATTTGTAGTCTTGGCATGAGGCCTTGGCTATGTGGTTATGATAGTCTGGCATTATGTATCCCATCATTATGAAAGTGGTTATTGATATTGCATGTGATTATTCGATTAGTAGAATATCCATGTGAAAAAGTAAATGGAATTATTTCATTTTAATTTTGCCATACTATGTTGAAGTTCAAGTTTAAAAGGCTTTTTTTAGTTATACATTGCCTTAAATGTTTATGCTTATTTTTGAAAGTTTCCACTATATTGTTATCCTTACTGGGCATTTGAGCTCACCCCTTTTCTATGTTTTATTTTTCTCAGGATGTGAAGAAGTAAGTTATGAATGACCTGTAGGGATAGTATGTGGGGATATGAGTGTGGAATATGGAGACTATGTTGTTGTAGTAGTTTTTCACTTTATGATGTAATGTAAAAATTTATGAATATATATAGTGTTTCCAAGGCTACTAAACCAATTGGTCTTTCAAGATTTGATCCTTCTTGTGATCATGCCAATGTTATGTAATAATGCACCGACTCTGGGTAACTGGGGTCGGGGCGTTACATTTGACTAGTAGAATATCCATGTGAATAAGTAAATGGAATTATTTAATTTCATTTTTTCCATGTTATTATGACGTTCATGTTTAAATGGATTTTGTTTTAGTTATACAATTTCCTTAAATGTTTGTGCTTGTTTATGAATGTTTCCAAAATATTGTTATCCTTACTGAGCATCTTAGCTCACCCCTTTCTATGTTTTATTTTTACCAGGATGTGAATAAGTGTATTATGATTGACCTGCAGGTATAGTCTAAGGGATAAGTGTGTTCAAAGGGGACAAGATGTCGTTGTTGTTTTTTATTTCATGATGTAATGTAAAACTTATGAATATATCTAGTGTTTCAAGGATACTAAACTAATCGGACTTTCGAGGCTTGATCTTTTGTGATCATGCCAATGTTATGTAAAAATTCACCAAATCTGGGTAACTAGGGTCGGGGCGTTATAGTTGGTATCAGAGGTAGTTTAGTAATAACCTTGGAAGCTATATTTAGATAAACTCTGATTAGATCACATAGACCTACGATAGACTTTGAGGATTAGTATAGAAGAACATCTTAGAATTTTGGTAAAGTATAGATTTCGTGTATTTTATGACCAATACATCCCTGTATGGATACGATCAGGTAGAGGCAGCTCTGGCAGAGATGTACCTAGGGGTAAAACCCGAAAACACCGCTTTGAGTTAGACTCGAACGGGAACTGGTGCACGACAATGGGCGTTACTGCACTCCTGGTTACGACACTTATGGGGGATATGCTTAAGATAATTCAAGATTTATTTACAAACCATTATGAAGGGTTTATGAGTACATACTTCCTCAAAGAAAATATTTTTATGATTATGGATTATATCCATAAACTGTTCAATTTATGTTAAGTTTTTTGCAAGTTTTTTATTATGAATTTCGATTCATAAACTAATCTAGTTTATGAAATTGTTTAGAAATGGCTCCTAGTGGAAGGAATGGAAACCGTATCAATGCACACGCTCCATATAGGGATTTTACTCATACTCAAGATAATTATAGTGGAGATGGTGATACAACTAGTGCTGATTAGCTTATCTCCATACAAGGACAACTCACTCAGGTTAGGAATAATAACCTTACTCGTATAGAGCACACTAATCTGTAAAGTGGAGGATCAATGTTAGAACACTTCATGAGGCAACAACCACCAAAATTTAATGGGGGTACAAATCCATTAGTAGCTGAGCAATGGATAAATTCCCTAGAGAAAATATTTCAAGATTTAGGGAGTAGTGAAAGGGAAAAAGTTGTCATGGCAGTTTACTGCCTCACTGGAGATGATGATCAATGGTGGTCATTGATTAAAAATATAAAGGAAGATAAATAAGTATCAAGTATGGAATGGAGAGATTTTAAAGATATTTTCTTTGAAAAATACTTTCCTCACGACCATTGATTGGATATGGAAAAACAGTTTCTGAGTTTGAGGTAAAAGGAGGACAAAAATGTTGCAAAGTATGAGTCTAACTTTACAAGGTTAGCGAGGCATGCTGCAGATTATATACATAACCCAAGAAGTATGATTTATCATTTCTTTGATGGGTTAAAACCATTTCTTCGTTGAGCATTATTATCACAATACTTCTCATCGTACGAAGATATTTTCTCATGTGCTATCAAGATAGAAAATGAATTCTCTAACTCTTATGACAACAAAGTAAAGAAAGAGAAGAAGATAACGATGGATCAAGAGACAGATAAAGGAAATAAGGGAAATAAGGATTTTCCATTATGTGATAATTGTGGTAAGAAACACCCCGACACTTGCCTAAAAGGAATGAGAGTTTCTTAAAAATGTGGAGAAAAAGGTCACCAGACTTGTGATTTCAAGGGAAAGAAAGAGGCTGTCAATGTTGAATACTAAAATTGTAGAGAAATGGGGAATTATGCAAATGAATTCCCTAAGCGCCAAGGAAACTTACCTCAGAAAATTCCAAGGGAGAAGGGCCAAGCTTATGCTATTACTATAGATGAAGTTGAATATTTATTGTATTTGTATTTTTGGACTCAAGAACTATATTATGGTTATAAGAATAATGTGATATATATAAGGATTGTACTATAGTACCTTTTTTTCCTTAAGGTTTTAATATGATGAAGGTAATCATATTTTAGTATGTGACAATAAGAGAAACTTTACTTTGTTTGGGGAATCTGATGTTACAATTTATTTTGGAATTTAGAGACCCTTTAGAGAGAGTCTGGACAAAGGTATTTTGGATAAATATAAAGGATGGAATGGATTAAGTTGAACTTTGGACAGTATTGTCTAAGGTCAAAACATTTCTGAATATTATTTTTGGAATATTATTATAATATAGTATTATGAAAAGGACAACCTGCAGGTTGGAGGATAACCCGTCACATCGAACAAAGCTATAGGAATCGAACCCACAACCATAGTGAGACAGTCCTTTATTACCTACCACTAGCCTACAGAAAGTCCATGGTTATTAAAAAATCTTTTTCTCCATGGTATGTGTTAATATTTTGAACCTTATACGATTAGGATTAATATAATATTTTTTGAGTTCTATTGTCTTTTTTAGAGAAATATGAGTTTGTGGTATAAATTAGTTGAAGGATGAAATTCTACGTGTCAATTATATATATATATATATATCTTATTCTATTAAGAAATTAATTCTTAAACTTTAGGGAAGGGATATTAAATCCAAAATTTGTTATCCTAATACCTCATGTTTTGTTGAACTGATGATATTTTCATCATAGATTGATGGCTTTGAGGCCCTAAATTTTAAACTTGTTTGTGATTGATGACCTCAATAAATCCCTACAAATATTTACATTTTCCCTCCAATTATGTGTCTCTAATTTCCACCAATGTTCTTCTAATCGAGATCATAATTTGGTGGTGACTTTTTCATTTCCCTTTCCCACTTATTAAGGAAAAATTTTATTAACCTTATTTCTGATGTGGGTTTTCCACAAAGGTATTTTCTATTTTCAACCTTTTATTTTCGAAGAACAATTTCAAATTTTGAGGACACAATTTATTGAAGGAGTGGAGAATGTAACACCCCAAGCTTCAATGATACGCTTCTCTTTCAATAATGCAATAGCTTGCATTGTACGCAAGTTTGAGATTCTAACACACCGCGACCAATCAATGTAGCCGTTATGAATAGTAATAACCACTTTTTTAATTATATAAATTTTATATTTCAAAATGGACTTTTTCGGAAAATCGAAAATATCCTATGTTGAATTTTTTGGTATTTTTCTGAGAACTTCCAATTTTTAATGAATAGTAAAAAAATACTTAAAAACAAATTTTTTTAATTAAAATAATTTATAGTAATAAATTATATTATTGAATGGTTTTAAAGTATAATTTGGATATATTTTTACCATTTATTCTAATGGTGGTGATTAGAATTAATTTCAGTTGGAAATTGGACATAAACAATTGTCAATATTTTGATAGATATTGTTTCTTAAAAACACGCTATTTATTTTGGCAGCGGGAATAATTTTTTAAATTAATTACTCAAATTTATGTGTTTATAATTTGGTTAAATGAATTTCATATTTGTAATCATAAGGTCCAAATTATGTAATTATGACTCTTTTGTTTTTGGACATTATGAATAGTAACAACGACAATTATCTTTAATTATCATGATTAATTAGTAATAAGGTAGTTAAGGGTAATGAAATAATATCACAACCAATATAAAATGACCCCAAAATGTGTCCTAATTCTATTGGTTATGTCATGGCCGACCATGAGATACCTTGTGCCAACTTAGGGACCCCATGGAATCACTTTTGTGTGATAGTGACATTTTATCATTTTATTTTTTAATGAAAGGAAAATATAACAATAGTATGTAACACCTAAGTAATTTTTTTTAATTTTTTCTACATAAATGATCTATTAGACTATAAATAATCATTGTAAAGATAAAAATATTTCCTATATCATGGTATTTTTTTATAATTTTTAGACATTAAATAAATAAATTTATTTATGACACCATGATGATGCAATGATTATCTCATTAATGAACGATTGAAATAAAATGAAAAGATAAGGTAAAATATAAGACTTACACTTGTCTAAAGCCTATTGGATAGGTTTATTTATAACCCTTATCACCTTATCCTTGAAATATATCATTTTGGGACCTTTAAAATCTGAAAAGCATATCATAATAAAGTAACATTTCAATCTTTCCAAAAGAGCCCCTCCTCTCCTCTTATAAAAGGCCCCCACCTCTACCACCTTATTCACACCTTCAAAGCCATTTGGATCGGAAAACCTCTTCCCAAATACCCTCTAAACTTTCCTAAATTTACCCTAGAAGCCTTACCTTAGGCATAAATCTCTTCAAGAAACCCTTTTGGTTCAAACCAAGGGGAGTTACCTGATTTAAAGGTAATGTCTTCTCTTATGTTCTTTTGTTTTATTTTACACCCAAAACCCCTAAAATATATTTTTTATTTTCTTTTGTAACAACAACAGTGTCCTCAATATAATTGAATGTTGTTATGAGATTTATTCGAACTACACTTACACACACCTCCATCTAATGGTTAAAGAACATACTGTTTCTGTGGGTGGCAAATTACTACCTCACGAAATGATGATTGTTCAATATTCTTTTAACACATTTCATAGTGGCCATTAAGATGTAAATATATTTATATACGATATATATTATGTTTATGTCTTCCTTATGCTTCTGTATTTTTCATTTATGGCATACCTTTATGATTTCCATTATGGGTAAATGCGATAATTTCATTTTAGGAAGTGCGGACTACCGCCCCCTCAAAGTGATTTGAATCATTAATGCCATATGTGGAATGTATAAAGGATGGAGTTAATGATATTACATATGATATTATACTAGAATTATAATATGACTTTATGTAATTATGATTTCATTCCATTAAATATGAAATATAAATGAAAGTAGCGTTCATGCGTACGTATGGCTTACCGTCTCCATGAATGGTGCATTTCATTTCTTACATCTGAATGTTATGTAATATTATAAATGAATGTATATAACAGATATATATGATATATATGATATATAAATCATGAATATAATTCTGGAGATAATGGATATTTTACCACATAAACAACTTGTAATTATAAGAATATTATTATTGACTCAAGTACCAAGGATCGACAAAACGACCGTTATTAAATTAAATGATTTCATAATGTTCATAACATGGTAATAAGTGATGTAAAAGGAATAATGAAATTGAAAAAGGTTCTTAATCCAATATAAATTATCTATAGTTTATTATTTAGGAGATTAAATAATGATCGAGTCAATTCAGACATGAGGTAAGGGACTTCGTCTCAATCTCCTTTCATTGAGGAATATTTTGTTTTATACACAACTTTATTTTATACAGTATATAAACCCCTTTGACTATTACTTTTATTAAAAAGGAATATTTTTATAAAAATCATTTTTACTAAATGACAAAAGGAATGTTTTGTCTTACGTATGCGGCGACAACGACTTCTCCGCCGCCGTGACCATTATTTGAGTTTCGGCTTCCTCTACAAGCCATAACTTTTTTTAAATGGAAAATAAATACCATGTTTTACTTTTCTTTTATTTTTGTAATGAAAATGGTTTTCATAATGTTTTTATTATATCAATGCGTTGTATTTATATCTTGTGATTGAAATGTGGAAATTTTATTTTTTCTTTATGCATGTTTTATGTGATACGATTATGTTATGGTTCTTGGGAATTGTTTATGATATGTTTAATCCTTTTCATATAAGGAAGGAATTGGACTTAGTAAGTGACAGGTAGAGCCCTCTATAGCTCCTCGATGCATCGGTAGGTCTCATGAGACCAACTAGTGTCTTGGAACAAGGACTTGACAAAATCTTATTTGTAGTCTTGTCATAAGGCCTTGACTATGTGGTTATGATAGTCTGGCATTATGCATTCCATCATTATGAAAGTGGTTATTGATATTTCATGTGAATATTTTACTAGTATAATATCCATGTGAATAAGTAAATAGAATTATTTCATTTCATTTTTTCCATGTTATTTTGAAGTTCATGTTTAAAAGGATTTTGTTTATGTTATACAATTGCCTTAAATGTTTGTTCTTGTTTATGAAAGTTTCCGCAATATTGTTATCCTTACTGAGCATCTGACCTCACCCCTTTCTATGTTTTATTTTTCCTAGGATGTGAAGAAGTGTATTATGATTGACCTGTAGGGATAGTCTAAAGGATAAGTGTGTTAAAAGGGGACAAGATGTTGTTGTTGTTTTTATTTCATGATGTAATGTAAAACCTATGAATGTATCTAGTGTTTCAAGGCTACTAAACTAATCAGTCTTTCAAGACTTGATCTTTTGGGATCATGTAAATGTTATGTAATAATGCACCGACTCTGGGTAACTAGGGTCGGGGAATTACAGTAACACCATCCTTACTCAAAATTATACATATTCAACCATATATGGCATCCCCGCTACAATAAAAAGCACTATATCCCAAAAAACAGAAAAACTCAACTAGATTGCAGTCCCATTGGACAAGAAAACCATGCCCAACAACCATAACACAACCCAGATACAGATCCACTATTCAACAAGTTCATCAATTACACAATTAATCAATATCTAATCCATAGATTTCATTATAATGCCTGTACCACCCCATACACACAACCACACTCCTAACCACAACACCACATGACTAGCGCAAACATAAGGTCGTACAAAACCATACACAACACACAACCACACCGAACAGTAAGGTTTATTCAGATTTAGTAACCCTTTTTCTTTCATTCCACTTTCATTTATCTTTGTTAAATTGGTTTGAAATGTACCCAAAAGAAGACATCAATACACCTACCACACATGATACACAATTAAAGAGAGATATAAGAATCCCTACCTAGAAAAATAGAAGATAAAAAATTCCTCCTTGCCCCAAAAAACAAGGGTTGTGTGAGTAGCAGGAAGAAATCCAAGTAAAAATGGATCCACAACTACAACACATATGTGAATCCACTAAAAAGAATGGTTTTAGTCACACAAAGAGAAAACAGAAACACACATGGAAGGGAATAACTCATAATAGAAGATCCAGATCCTATATCAACCGAAGGGAAGAAGTTTTAAAGTACATAAAAAATAATATTGTGGCCAAGACCACATGTCTTGACTATTTAAAAGTCTCTATAGGTTTGGGATATTAAATATATAATTAATTTCCTTCGAAACACATTTATAAATTCTCAAATTCGGTTTTAAAATTGATTTATATTAGATAAAACGTAAGAGGGGAGAAACTAGAAAAACTGAAAAAGATGGAAATGAATCACCGATGGGTGAGTCACCGACACAAGTCACCGATAGTGAGTCACTGATGATTGACTCATCAATTGGAGACACGGATGCACTCACCGACACGAGTCACCAAAGTAACCCACCAGTGCGACTCACCATTTCCACTCACTGATGCCCGACCTACCGACACCTGACCTACCGATGCCCAACCTACCGATGCCTGACCTATCGATGCCCTGACCTACTGATGCCATGTTCTACCAACACCCTAACCTACCTATGTTTTTCCATCGATGTGGAGCTACCAAAACAAGCTACCAATACCACATACTGACATGACCTACCAACACTGATCCACCTACCCTGAGCTACAGATGTCGAGTCATTGATGTGACCTACTATTAGAAAAACCATAATTTTAGAAAACTCTTGAAATGATCTACCGTCGCCTCCTAGAACACCCTAAAAACTAGATTTTGGAAAATTAATGGACCAAGGTGGTCCTTCAATTACATAATACCACATCAATTCTGTGTTAGTTCAACCACCAATACATAGATTTTATCTGAAATCACCCTCAAATCCTCAAATAGGGTCAATCATCTCAATATCATCCCACTACTATATAAACCATCCATTAACATATATTAAACTCCTATATATAGGATTATCCTCATCATCACCTCACTAAATCAAACATCCATTCAAAAAACCCCATGATGGTTCCCAACCATTGTTATAAATTATAAAGAACTTAATTGTAACTAATCAAATAATCCCAAGGCTTCTGCTTCTCTCCACTATAAGGATTCACTTCCAAAAAATGGTTATATAAAATACTTTCCCCATTGTAGGAATTGCCTACCAAATTTTAAATTAAACCAGTCACAAAAACAGACCTAATAAAACACGCAACTAGCTACTCATGCCCAACATCATACATCCATCTCATGAGATGACCACATGAAACTTTATAAATAATATAAAATAATTTATAAAATAATGGGTCAAATTCGTACATTACACCTGGTAAAAAAATGATAAAATATCAACCTAGAGTACACAAACACTAATTTCTCTCTAATTACTTCACCAAACCAAGCTCACTTACCTGCTGATCTCACTTGATAGTTTCCAAGAAAACAAAATATAGAAGATAAACATATAATTCAATTACCAATGCATTATTGGATAACACATAAAAATTATAGGAAATTGATTTTACATTGTATTGTTTTTTATGTCAAAATCCCCATTGGAATTATTTTACATAAACCAAAACTTACCCAAGGTTTTAAAAATATACCTTAACATCCAAGGAGATTTCTATAAAAAATTGAATTTACCAAAATCCACGACTTTTCTAGTCCATTTCAAAAACTTGTTCACATTTTGAAATTCAATGAAAAAAATAATTTCCCATATATTTTTATAAACCCCAAAATCATGATAATTTCATTATCATCAACTCCATGAGACATTCAAAAAAATCAATTCATAAAACCATTTTATAAAAATCACATTCCACCACATGATTTTCCTTTTCAAATGAGTTTTTCATAAAAAATAATGTTTCTATCAAAAAATACTAATCCCAGAAAAAGTAACATATTGTGGACAGAAAAGAACACCATAATCACAGTTAAACAAGCCCATCAAGTATATATTAATCTAATAACCCCTTAAAAATATATGTGATGATTTTTTTATTATATGTTTATTCAATTAGTAATTGATTCGTATGAGGATTCATGACTAAAAATACCAAATATAGGTGAATGTATCATAACCATAGTGTTCCACTATCATGATGCATTAATAACTCATTGAATCACAGCCGACCCCTACGACTTCTCTTAGGTCTCATTCATCCTGTACTAGGATTATTGATCAACTCCAACACCTCACTCATCCTAGAATGCCTATTCCAAAAACTAGAAATCCCTTGATGACTTGGGGTTTAATTGATTCCTCCCTGGATATGAATTCACTTAATCTACCTCCCATATCGGAAAATTTAACTCCATCACTAACCAACACTTTCACATCCCAAAAGATTATCTGATATAATATTTTCACCCTCTATCCTAGACCACTTAAATGATGCCCGTGTGGGGATATTAGGTGACCTAAATCATGATTCCCCATATTATAGAGGCTTCTGATTATTGTGGAGGGAATGAGTTAGTCTTGGTAATAATATAACCTCTAATAATAATCCTTAAGGTCATGCCTAAATCTATTAAAAAATTTGCATGTTTCTTCTGTGTAATAGACATCCCAAAACCCTGCAAAAATAATATAGGGTGCTAAATGGGACCCCTTAGTACATAATATTAAAAAATAAATATACCTATTCGATGCATTAAAAAATATAGTAGTAGAATAAAAAAAATTTCATAAAAAGAATCATATATAATAAAATGTGCACTGTCCACCACATGCTAAAAAAATAACCATAAGAAAAAAATACTGACCTCTAACCCATCTCACATACCATTCTACCTTGTTCATAGAAACCACATCTTGATAACCTAACAACATATATAACTCCAAGATATTCCTATATTCTTTGAGAAAACATGAAACTCTACCCACAAACATCGAAACCCATGTCATGTATGTGGTTTGGGGGTGAGTTTACCGACCGAGTTGAAATCCAAAATGCCTCAATAATACTGAGTATTATTATGATAAATTCTATGCACCTGAAATATATAAATATAAGGTTTATTCATTCTCATTCCATTCACTTAACTAGAAATATAACACACAATAAACACCATCCATAAGTTTCAATTCATCAGGTGTCAACTGGACCACCTTGAATCCTAACCATACATACTCCTATTAGTTTCTAATGTCTCCAAGAATAATTAACCATCATGTGGGACCAATTACTACCCTAAAACCATTGAACAATATCACACATACTTTGTTTAGTGACAAATTTCTCTCAAAATATCACACAATCATGCCAACCCATACCAATCATCTTTCTAATTCCAAGGTGTAAGTCTTAGGAAATCTTAATGTATCATAAATGATCAACAAAAAGTGTATAAGGAATAAAAAACTATAATAACATACTCAACAAAAAATTCCCTGGATCATGTAAAAGAAAATACAAACCATGCTTGTAGAAAACATAGATGGTTCACATTACCTTCCCCTGATTCGACAAAATTCTTCCAAGGCAATCCAAATTAGTTCTATATACAGATCTAAGGAACTCATCAAAGGAATTACAAACTTATTGTAAATATAAATCCAAGGAACTTTTCCAAGTCATTCCAATCCACAACTGAATGTAACCATGATTGGGTCACATCCCCTATCCCTAATTCCCAAGAACTTATCCAAGGAAATCCAATCTCATTCGGAAACTAAAAAGATTTCTCTAGCATGAAAAAAATTGCATAGTATCAGACATAAAGTAATGATCCACATATCATCTCCAAAGCATCCCATGTATCTTAATATATCATGGTGGGATGTTCATTTATAACATCATGTCCCTCTCCCATTGTCACAGGAATAGGTGGTGGGTATTACTAGCTTTAGGTGACATCCCTAAGACACCAAATGCTGACAATAAATGAGAAGGGATTCATAAAAAATTGGGGGATTATTTTCCATTTGAGATAAAAAACCAAACCATGATATCCATAATAATAAAACATCTATATGATTCATGAGTAAAAAAATACAATCCAATACAAAGCCAAAACAAAAGACAATATCGGTGTGAAAGAGGAATCAAAGTGACATAACCAAAATAACTATAAGATAACAAAATCTGAAGACACAAAAAACAACTACTCGAAACTACCAATATGCTTCAAGCTCCAAATCCACATGTCCAACCCAAGGTATCAAGAAGAATCACTAAATAACTGGGATACATTTCTTTTACCTGTGTCTCGATATATAAAATCTGTAAACTCACCAAATTTTCCAAGAAGGGGGTGAGTATAAAACTCCGAAGGTTTTCTGCAAGGACTTCTAATCTCACACCACTAGGATAGAACATGTTATAAAATTTATATAAAATAGTTTAAAACCAATTTAAATATGTTTATATCAAAGCATGGAATAGTTTCAAAACCAAAAATGATTTCCATGGAAAGAAATCAAACAAACCCTTTAAACCATTTCTCAAATATTATTTAATCATTTATATTCCACATATCCACATATCCACACATGTATCACTGGGTGATATTTCCATACTCATGAGAGGTCTCTCATAGACCTACTAAGTCATCACAAGGTAACCAATACCAGATTCCCCATTGAAACACACCCCTTCCATAGGTTTATGTGTAATATAAATGAATTCACATGAACTATGTATGAAAAATACCATGCCAAACCAACCATGATAATCCATTTCATTAAAAAATATATTTTATTGAAAATATTTATGATTTTTTTAAATTAATCAAAACCACACTATATTCTTAAAATCATCATTTTAAAATCATTAACCCAAATCAATTTCCAAAAAAAACCAATTTCCATACTCATGAGAGGTCTCTGATAAACTTACTAGGTCATTACAAGGTAACCAATACCAAATTACCCAATGGAACACACCCCTTCCATAGGTTCATGTGTAATATAAATGAATTCACACGAACTATGTATGAAAAATACCATACCAAACCAACCATGATAATCCATTTCAATAAAAAATATATTTTATTGAAAAAATTTCTGATTTTTTTAAATTAATCAAAACCACACTATAATTTTAAAATCATCATTTTAAAATCATAAACCCTAATCACTATCCAAAAAACAAACCAATTTCGAAAATTTCCTTGAAAACATCACTAAACAGATTCCTATCAAATAACAGAAGGTTTTTAGAAAAAATTCAAGCAATTCAATCAATTTTAAAAAAAATTCAAGTTCTAATCAATAAGAGTCATGAGTAAATCCACGAACCTATTAAACTTATGTTTAATGAATAATTGAACAGAAACCTCAAAAAAATGGATTGAAAATACTAAAAATGTCCTTAGACATTTTTCCCATAAATGAAAATAATCATATCTCAACATGGTTGACATCACAAAGAATATATCTATCCCCAATGGATTTGATATATGATTCTAGAAGAGGTAATAAGGTGAAAACTTAGGAAAATGATGAAGAAAAAACAATTACTGATGAATATTGGCCTACAAAAAACTTGGATTCACATATGAATCAATCCCAGATTTAAAGGAATGGTCTCCAACACCTTGGGAAGGAGATAAATTCATGTTATGATCTATTTAGGGGGAAGCAGGGGATTAATTAGGTAAGAAATATTAGATAAAAAATTTCATATCTAATTTTTAACTCTACATGATTAGGATAAAATTTTGTTAACCATACATGATCCACTACCTCCAAACATACCTCATGCTATTAGGAAAACCACGCACCAAAAGATATATTACTCTCTTTTAATCCTTTTATGGTTTCCCCTAGGAAACTATATAGTTTATCCAAACTATGAACCTAATAGTGTGCCTACCTAATGACCACTATTTAAATTACTTGGCTTATTATAGGTGTTTCATAGTTTCTACTAAACATTATCAAATCGTGAACCTCTATAAAAGCTAAAAAAACATTCAAAATAACCTATGAACCACTTGAAACATTAAACAATAACATTATATAGCTAAAATATTTAAATAAAGGTTCTAGTACCTGAAACTGATGGTTATATATTCTCCCCAACATTGGTCTTTTCTTCCATGGGAATTTGAAAACCATAGTTTTCCTTGAAGAGTCCTATCCATTACTCTAACATTTCCTTTTTTATGCTCCCATGTTTCTTCCTGAATCTGACCATGATTCCATAAAACCCACATTAGATTGATAATTTTACAAAAAAAATAATTTATCTTTCCTATCCACAATTCACAATGGAACATGAATCAATGTAGCATACAACTCTTGGTCGATGTGATCCTATAAAATCACATGGTTTGGATTAGGTTCATACTTCTTTAATTGAGATACATGAAACACATTATGCACTGAACTAAACTTTGGTGGAAAATAAAACCAATATGCCACCTCACCAACCTATTCAAGTATCTCAAAAAGGCCTACGTATCGAAGAGATAACTTCCCCTACTTCCCAAAATTTCAATTCCCAAGTCTTCAAGAGATTCTAAAGAAAACGTAATCACTCACCTCGAATGAAAATAAACATTTATGATGATCTGTATAAAATTTCTGATAACTCTATGTCATATCTATTATTTTCCTAATCAAATGAATCTTCTTTATTGTCTCTTTCACAAGGCTTGGTCTAAACAGTTAAGACTCACCTATTTCCACCTAAATATTTGGAGAATGTTAAGGATTCCCATACAATGATTCAAAATAAGCTATATGTATCAACTCTTGATAACTGTTGTTATACGAGAACTCCAATAACAGTATGTGCTCCTCCCAGGAGTCACCAAAATCCATTACACAATCACTATGCATGTATTCCAATGTTTGTATCATCCTTCCATATTGTCCATCAATTTGAGGATGACACATCATGATCATAGTCAATTAATTCTCGAGGTATTTTTGTAAGAATTTCAAAAAATGAGATGTAAACCCTGGATCTCAGTTTGATATTATTGAAACTGGTACACCATTCCTTTTTACTACCTCTCGGATATATATTTTTGATAATTCTTCCACTATATGAGATTCATGAATAGGGATAAAAATGTGATAAATTTTTGATCCAATCCACTATCACCCATATAGAATCATGTTTTGGAACCATCCATAGTATCCCTATTAAAAAATACATAGCCATCTACTCCCATTTCTACCTGGGAATAAGTAAATAGTAGAACATACCCACTGGTCACTGGTTTTCTTCCTTAACCTATTGACAGGTGAGGCATATATTAAAAAGCTCAACCAATTTTATTTTTATTCTGACCCACAAAATTTTGTTTTCAATTCCTTATACATATTTTTTATTATAGCATGAATAAACCATCTCAAATGGTGGTAATCATGAAGAAATATTTCCAAAAAAGGCATAGGTATAACCATATGATCTCAAAACTACGACACCAGAATTCTATCACGTTTCCATCCTTTAATGGTCTCCACACCATTGAGTTTTGACCTCATATAAATGAATTTAGAATCAAATTTATTTGCCTTATTAACCTTCTCAACAAAATCATGAACAAAATAAATCAGAAAAGAAACCAAAAAACTACCTCAGTCTTCTTAATTCAAGTTCATATTAGTTATCACCGACATTAGCTTCCATTGATCTGAAGCTTATTTCACTAACTGACCACATAACTTCCTACATAATGTATCCACCACCGAATTGTCTTTCCCTATGTATAAATAATGTAAATGTCAAATATTTTAAGTCACATGATCCATATAATTTATCTTATATTCAAATATCTTTTTGATAAATTTTTTTTCAAACTCTTGTAATCATTGAACACCATAAATTTCAAACAAAACATGCAATGATGCAAAGTCTTCAAAGGATTTACAACATCAACCAATTCCAAATCAAGTGTTGGGTAGCTCTTCTCCCACAACCAGAACTACCATAACTCATAAGAAACAACATGATATACCTACATTAGAAAAAACCCTAACCCAGATCCTAAAGCATCACAATATACCACATAACCTTGCCCTGATTCTAGAAGTATCATGATTGGTGTTGATGTAAGGTGAACTTTAAGCTCTTGAAAAGACTTATAACATTCCTCATTCCATTGTAATGGAAAAAGTTTCCATATAAAATATACCATTGTTGGAGTTAGTTGTTAAAAGTCATGAAATTTTTTTGATAATAACTATCCATGCTAAGAAAACCATGTATCTCAAATACATTCTTCATCGGTTTCCAACATATAACAACCTCTCTCTTTTATAGATCCACAAAAACACCTTTTTTAGAGATAACATGACCATGTAAATGTACCTATTATATCCAAAAATCAAACTATGAAAGTTTGGTATATAGAAATTGATATTAAAAGATACCCAAAACCATTGTTATGTGTTGATCATGATCAACTCTTTCTTATAATACACTAGTATTTTATCCACAAAAACCACCAATAAAGAATCCAGATAGCCTTAAAATATCTGATTAATCAATTATTTTAAGATAGAAGGTGAATTTTTAAGACTGAAAGGCATAACCAAATACTCTTAATGGAAATATCTACTTCTAAAAACAATCTTCAAAATATCCTTTTTACGAACCTGTGGTTGGTGATATCTTGAATGCCATTAAATTTTTGAGAAGTACTAGGATCCCCTAAATTATTCAAACATGTTATAAATGCATGGTATAGGATACCAATTCTTTATCATATGTTGATTAAGATTATGATAATCCACACAAATATTAATAGTCCCATCCTCCTTTTTTCATAAACGAAACCGGTGCTGCCTATAGAGACATACATGGAAAAATGAACCCTTTTCTTTCCAAATATTCTAACTATACTTTCAACTCCATTAATTATATTAGTACCACTAGTGCAGAAAACATTTTTTACGTCGGTTATTTTTCATTATTTACGTCGGTTTTTAGGCGACGTTAATACGGACGACGTTATAAATAACGTTTTTTACGTTGGTTATTTAAAACCCGACGTAACATCCCTAACATCACTGTGTTTATAACGTCGGTTCATTAATAACCGACGTGATAAATATGCACGGGGGGGGGGGGGGGTTTATCACGTCAGTTATTTTCTAAACCGACGTGATAAAATGCCTGGGATATCATTTATCACGTCGGTTATGACATAACCGACGTGATTAACCCTTCCCCGGGCCTATTATCACGTCGGTTTTTTAAATAACCGACGTGATAAAAAGGCCTGTGAAACGTTTTAGCACGTTGGTTATCCAATAACCGACGTGGTAAATCGATTCCCAGGCCTTTTAGCATGTCGGTTATATTAAGAACCGACGTGATAAAAGGCCCGAGAACGGTTTATCACATCGGTTCTCGAAAAAACCGACGTGATAAACCCCTACCGATTTATTTACCACGTCGGTTATTTTATAACCGACGTGAAAGAGATATATATATTTTTAAAATAATTGCACTGCTCTCACCAAAAAGCAACCAGAAACCAAACAAAAATAACCATGCCAGCCCTCCCCCAAGCCCCAACTGAACCCCAACCTCATCTATACCCACCTAACAACCTGGCCAGCCCTCCCCCACCACATTGGAGCCCCACCACAACCCTTGGACACCCCCCACCCCTTGGACAGCCCCCCACCCTCATTTACACCCCCACGACCCCTAGTACAGCCTCAAACACCCATTGGACACCCCTCCCATATCCCTTGGACACCCCCCACCCCTTGGACACCCCCACCCCTTGGACAGCCCCCCACCCTCATTTACACCCCCAAGACCCCTAGTACAGCCTCAAACACCCATTGGACACCCCCCCACACCTTGACAGCCCTCCCAGACCCCTTGGACACCCCCGACCCCTAGACACCCCCCGACCCCTAGGACAGCCCCAAACACACCTTGGACACCCCTCCCATATCCCTTGGACACCCCCCACCCCTTGGACACCCCCACCCCTTGGACAGCCCCCCCACCCTCATTTACACCCAACTGGCCCCTTGGACAGAACTTCCAGACACCTTGGACACCACTCCCATATCCCTTGGACACCCCCCACCCCTTGGACACCCCCACCCCTTCGACAGCCCCCCAACCTCATTTACACCCCCGAACACTAGGACAGCCCCAAACACCCCTTGGACACCCCTCCCATATCCCTTGGACACCCCCACCCCTTGGACACCCCCCACCCCTTGGACAGCCCCCACCCCCTGGACACCCCCCGACCCCTTGGAAACCCCCCTACCCCTTGGAAACCCCCCCATCCCCTTGGACAGCCCCAAACACCCCTTGGACACCCCTCCTATATCCCTTGGACACCCCCCACCACTTGAACACCCCCACCCCTTGGACAGCCCCCCCCCCCACCCTCATTTACACCCAACCGACTCCTTGGACAGCCCCAAACATACCTTGGACACCCCTCCCATATCCCTTGGACACCCCCACCCCTTGGACACCCCCACCCTCATTTACACCCCCCGACCCCTAGGACAGCCCCAAACACACCTTGGACACCCCTCCCATATCCCTTGGACACCCCCCAAACACCCACCCACCCCCTTGGAACCTCTCCCCCCATACCAAAATCCAGACCAGAAAAACCATCAACAGTAGACCAAAACTAGAAGTAGAGAAAAATTAAACATTCACTTATATAACATTCAAAACTTACACTGTCAACTTCAAAAAAAAAACTAAATCCAACCTAAACGACTACGAAATACACAATTACATTGACTATATTCAAAATTACATTTTACATTACAAACAACTAAAAGTCAATCAAACCTGTAAAATAATTTGACCACTCCACTTGTATGTGTTTAATATCTTCAACAGTAAAGGGTTGAGGGTCATCAAAAAGCTACAAAGGAAAAGGATAGTAGTCAACGTGTATAATGAATAAATAAAATTGAAATATTATGAGAAAGAGGAAATCTTACCAGGTCAAAACTCAGAACTGTCCCAGTTGTTATTATTTCATACATAAATCTTAACATGTAATATCCGCATTCGATGATGCCTTGTTGCTCATGACATTTCTGTTTGAATGAGTGTAAATTCAATATATTATTTTTATGTAATAAATCAAAATGTACAAATTATAAATGGATATTTACCTTCGCATGTACATATTTGATCTTGAAATTCCTTTTCTTTACGCTTTTTCGAAAGTGGACCCATGCCCTGTTAGAAAATAATACGAATGGGGTAAATTTAAAATTCATTATAATATATAAAACTATTGTGAAATTGAAACTTACGTTTCCAATATATTCTTAAAACTTTCTCGCACATCATCATGGAGAGAGCATATCCAATAAAGTGTTTTCTCCCTAGGGCAAAAAACCCCTAACATCCAATGATCCCTGATAAAAGGAAATTTAATGTTAGTGGTTTTTTATGTTAAAAGATAATTAACTCTTTGAGAGGGATGTGTTTCATACCTCTCACAAAAAGGCATCATCCAACACTGTGTGATTACATTCTTTCCAAATCTATCAGCAATATAAAGCATTCTTTGTTCCTCATCCAATGCACATGCTTCAGGGGAAATCAATTGTGGGTCCATGAATCCATATACATCTGTCAGCTCATTCCTCTCACAAATTTTTTACAGATACCTAATACAAAGCAGACATAAGTATACATTTTTAATAAATATAACGCAAGGAAAAGGTGTTAAGACTTACATGATAAAAATTTGCACCACGTTGATGCCCAACTTATCTCCAGTGACAAACTCCATGATATCAGTTTTCATAATCCCCACACTTAGTTCACGTCCACAGACATGAGCATCCATTGTAAAGTCATAATGATCCAACAACAAATTTGAATATCTTGACAATTTGTCAAGACTGCTAGTATCTGCATCTGATGTCATAGTTATCTGTCTTTGTTGTTGTCTATACAGTATTTCTTTACCTTTGAAGTATTCCTGTAAAAATAAATTGAAAAATATATTAGTTTCCAAATGATAAAACATTAATAAAAATATAAAATAAAAGATATAACATCCATACCTCTATGGTAATGAGTCGAAGAAGTCTGGATGGCCAAAGTAAAAAATGGCCGACACTATGTCCAACTGTCATCACCTCATCTGTAGGTAATGGTATCCGAGCTGATCTATCTATAATATCCTGTACAGTGACCCTCTGATTCTCTACCTCTAACTGTTGATGATGAACTGTATCTCCTATACAATATACCATCCCATATGCAACTATATGATGTTGAGGATCATCAACATACAACTCACAATAAGTAGGTAGCTGCGGCGGAGGAGGAGGATCAAAAATGGGGTCCGCAGGCTGAGGTGGGGGAGTGGGAGCTACTGGGAGAGGTGGAGTGGGAGCTGCACCCTGAAATTGTCTTTGCAAGTCTGCAAACATAAACTACACCGATGCTCTAATCTTGTCCTCCATTGTCGCATTAATATTATGGACTTCAGCCTCCAAGGATTCTATTTTTTTTATAAACTCTCTCAACGTTAGAAGTTGAGGAACGTGGCAACACTTTTCTTACCGATACACCTGCCGGATATCCTCTTACACGGCCAGGATGTTCGGGCTTTCCCAATGCCACAGATAAAATATCTTCCCTCCCAGATGGTGTAAATGTCCCCTGTGAACTCTGCTCCTCAAGAGAGTCCTGTAATAATTAATTGAACATTTCTATAATGATTGGAAATATATGACGAAAATAGTAAACTTAAATAAATAAAATAGATATCTTACAATCCTCTCAACTACGAGTCTCGATTATTCCGAAAGATATTGTCATTTTTTGCCCTTCCGAGCTCTTTTCCATTTCTCATGTCTAGATGGAGGGGATGGAGGGGCCACCTCTCCAGAGCTTGAACACTCAGCTCTTAGTTGTTGAAATTTTTCTGCCATCATTTGTTCTTCCAATAATGCATATCCTCCCCGAGATAAACTATGAGGGTATACATTTTTAGATTGGATATCTTGATGAGCTTTCCTTGTTTGCTGTAAATTAAGAATAAGTAATCATTAACAAAACAATAATAAGATCATTTATATAAGAAATCTTATAAAAGTTTACATTGCCCTTACCAAAAATGATTCTTTTCTTCTACTTTCAAAAAAATGTCTCCATGTGTCTTCATCTATAAAAGGATATATACGACATGGATTCTCATGACTCCTATGACCATAAATGAAATCAGATGAGAGGGTTGATTTGAAATCCCCCCATCTCCTAGCAGCCAACGATAAGCATTTCTTCCTGACTCCTCCAGTGTCAGGAATATCAAATGTCATCTGATAAAAAAGAGGTTAAAAATATTATATATACTAGAAACATTTAAAGAACAGTCAAACAATAGCAAAAGATCTTACCAAAATGGTCTCCCACAGCTGAGAAATTATCGCCTTATCCACACTTCTCCAATCATCATAGAGAATGCTTACTTTGCTCTTAGCCTGAGTTGCTACAAAACCCTTAAAATCTTTAGCATTTGGACCTCTAGGAAGATCATCATCATCAAACTCCACGACTATCCTCTCCTCCTTCGTACGGGCAAGTGATAATTTTGGTAAACGTGTGCACCCACGCTTACCAACCTTTGAACTCTTTTTCGTAATAGGAGCATTTGAATGTTCCTCCCCAGATGTATGACCAATATGCTCATCTCCAGAATCATGTGGCTGATCAACTGATTGATCTGTCATTTTCCGTCAAATCAAAAAAACAAACATTAGTTCACAAATATACAAATTCAAATATTGTAGTACTACTTAATCAGAAAATAGAAAAGTGTACTAAATTACATAATAGTAAACATTGGTAATATGGTAAGCATGTTAAACAATGATAAACATGGTAAACACAGGCAAAAGGTTTCCAAAGAGTTGGCCCAAGAAAGCTGAAAAGTTGACTCACTGAGTCCACCGGTCAGCCGGTGTGATCTCACCGGCCAGCAGGAGGACCCAGGCAGTAGACTAGCCCACTGCCTGGTGCCACCGGCCGGTCGCTGGCTCACCACCGGCCGGCCGGTGGACCAGACAGAGCCTTCCTGTCTGGACCACCGGCCGGCCGCTGGCTTACCACCGGCCGGCCGGTGGACCAGAGCCTTGCTCTGTCTGGACCACCGGCCGGCCGCTGGATCACCACCGGCCGGCCGGTGGACCAGACAGAGAGCCTTCCTCTGTCTGGACCACCGGCCGGCCGCTGGCTCACCACCGGCCGGCCAGTGGACCAGACAGAGAGCCTTCCTCTCTGTCTGGACCACCGGCCGGCCGCTGGCTCATCACCAGCCGGCCGGTGGACCAGACAGAGCTTTGCTCTGGACCACCGGCCAACCGGTGATCTACCACCGGCCGGCCGGTGCGCCCAGGACTTCTCCTCTTTACGGTTTTTATTGTTTTATCGTTTTGGTTTGATACATGTTTTAATAAGTAAAAAATTTACAATATCTAACATTATATGAAAAAACTAAATGTAAACAAGAAATAAACATGTGTTACCTGTAATTTTAGGAATGTATAGTTGGATTGTTTTCCCAAATTCCTTCGTCGTGATCGTTCCTTATGGCACAAACCATGTCTTCAACATACTCATCATTATGTTCTGTTAATCTTTCCATGGAAGTAGGGATCTCACATAAATCAGCATCTTCATCAAATTCATCCTCACCAACATATTGTTTTTTCCCTTGTAAAACAACAGCCCACTGCATATCTGATTGATCTACTACATAGAAAATTTGTTTGGCATGTGTTGCCATTATAAAAGAATCATCGTGTCTGACACTGTTGTTACCGATAAACCATTTACAGTTAAAAACAGGAACTTTAATTTTAAAGTAATCAGCCTCCCATATGTCTTCAATCACTCCATAATATGCACTTGATGCCGAAATTGGGTTTCTGTCCTTAGCACTCGAAAAATGCATTGCTTCTGCAAACACCAATACACCACTATTCTGAACTGCACTTCTGTTGTCCTGAGCTTTCGTATAAAATGTATAGCCATTAATGTCATAAGCAGACCATGTTATCACATTTAAAGATGGACCACCCACTATCCATTTTAATGTCTCTCATACATCTGATCTACCAAGCGAGGTCTTTTTAAACCATGGCAAAAAAGTTTTGTTGTGCTCATTCAAAATCCACATTTCTTTCTTCTTTGGATGACATTGTTTCAACTCATTAATATGCAATGTGATATACGGTTGAACATCAGCTATGTTATTCAAGATGTGTGATTCTAACTTCTTCATATGTTCAGCTGACAGTGATTTGACTTTCAAGCCACGAATCCCCTTTCCCTCATTATTAACCCGTTCATGGCGAGATGGAGGCAAACCTATGTGTTGCGCTGTAGACAAGTAGCTCGTACAAAACTCTGCTACCTCATCAGAAATATACTTTTCAATAATGGAGGCTTCAGGTCGATATGGATTTTTAACATATCCCTTTAATATTTTCATGTAACTTTCAAAAGGATACATCCAACGAAGATATACAGGTCCACAAAGCTTTATTTCTCGAACCAGATGAATCATTAAATGCACCATCATATCAAAAAAAGTTGGAGGAAAATACATTTCCAAATGACAAAGTATAAAAACTGCATCCTTTTCCAAAATGTTCAAAGCATTCACATCAATCGCCTTGTTACAAATTGAATTGAAAAAATAACACAACCTCATTATAGTCTTTCTGACACGGATGGGTAATATTCCACGCAGTGCAACTGGTATAATTTGTTGCATCATGACGTGACAATCATGTGATTTCATACCTATCAACTTCAAGTCTTTCAATGATACAAAATTTTTTACATTTGAAGAATAACCTTGAGGCACTTTGATATCATGAAGACACTGACAGAAGATACTTTTCTCCCTCTTCGATAATGTATGACAAGCCGGGGGAAGAAATGTTCGTCTTCCTTTAGGAGTGGGAGCTAACTCCAAACGTATTCCCATTGATAGTAGGTCTAACCTTGCATTCAACCCATCTTTTGTCTTTCCTTTAATATCTAGCAATGTTCTGATCAAAGAATCACAAATATTCTTCTCCACGTGCATGACATCAATATTATGTTTGACTTCATGATACCTCCAATATGGTAGCTCAAAAAATATTGACCTTTTCTTCCAAATATGTCTATCATTACCAGATTTCTGTGTCTTTCCCAATGTCACATCAAGGTTTTTCACCCTCTCAAAATACAAATCTGGGGATAAAGGTTTTGGAGCAGTATCAAATTCTTGTGATCCATTGAATGCCTTTTTTAGTCTTCTATAAGGGTGATCCATAGGCAAAAACTTTCGATGACCCATGTACACTGTTTTCCTCCCATGATGCAATTGACAATATGACGTTTGTTGTTCGCAAATTGGACATGCTTTATGCCCTTTAACACTGTATCCAGACAAATTTCCATATGCTGGGAAGTCATTTATAGTGAATAGAAACACTGCATGCAGTTGAAAATATTCCATTTTATAAGAATCATACACCCTAATACCATCAGCCCATAACAGTTTCAAATCATCAATCAGCGGTGACAAGTATACATCAATATCATTGCCGGGTTTCTTTGGACCAGAGATCATGATACTCAACATGACATATTTGTGCTTCATACAAACTTCAGGAGAGAGGTTGTAAATTACCAATAAAATAGGCCATGAACTATGTGTGCTACTGAGGGTTCGGTATGGATTCATTCCATCTGTGCACAAGCCTAGTCTCAGATTTCTAATTTCATTTCCAAATGTAGGGTACTGTGCATCAATTTTCTTCCATTGTGGACAATCAGCTGGATGACGTATTTTTCCATCACATACCCGCTCATCAGCATGCCATCTTAACCTTTTTTCATCATGTGAATTAGCAAATAAACGTTTGAAATGAGGAATTATAGAAAGATACCAAAATACCTTTGAAGGGAGCTTTGTAATCTCTACATCAGCTTGTGATTTTTCTTTCACCTTATACCGTGATGTCCCACATTTAGGACACTCTTTCAGAAATTCATATTCCTTCCTATATATAATGCAGTCATTCGGACAGGCATGTATTTTCCTGTATCCCAATCCCATCGGGCATAATATTTTTTTGGCCTTATAATGTGAATCTGGAAGATCGTTATCTTTTGGAAGAATGTCTTTCATCAATTGTAGCAGCTCTGTAAAACTTCTGTCACTCCATCCATGTTTCGCCTTCAGGTTAATCAATCTTAACACCGCCGACAAAACTGTAAAATCTGTACAACTAGGATATAATGGTTTTTCAGCATCACCATATAGACGTGCAACTGTCGGTTCTATCTCAATTTGTTCTGCTACAATATCGCGAATCATTTCTTCAATTCCATCGGAGTTACCATCTTGCGATTCATTATCATCAGTGACATTCTGTCCAGTTTCGCCATGCCAAATCCAAGGGTTGTAACTCGGATTGAAACCATGACAAATCAGATGATCTTTTAGCTCTCTACTTTTCAACTTCTTCATATTCAGACATTTCAGGCATGGACAGAAAAAAATGTCACTACTTGGAACATTTCGTTTAGCAAATTCCAAAAAGGCATCAACACCTTCCTCATATTCATTGCTCATTCGATGTGCCGTAATCCAACTTCGACTCATTATTACCTATAAAAAATAGCAAATATATATATATTTTGTAGATAAGACAGATATATGTTTATATGAAAAAAATCATAATTTGAATGTAAACAATTTTGAAATATAAAACAAATCGATGTGTATTTAAAAAAATATGCTTGAATATTATTTTTTAAACAAAATATAGTAAGATATAACCCCCCCTGGACACACCCCGACCCCTCTGGACAGCCCCCCGCCCCTCCTGGACACCACCCCCACCCCCTACCCCCTTGGACACCCCCTGGACATCCCCCAACCCTCTGGACAGCCCCCCACCCACCCGGACAACCCCAAATACCCTCTGGAGAGGCCGCCACCCACTTGGACAACCCCCCACACCCATCCAACCCCTTGGACACCCCCCCTGGACACCCCACCGACCCCTCTGGAGAGGCCGCCACCCCCTTGGACAGCCCCCCACACCAACCCATCCCCTTGGACACCACCCTGGACACCCGCCGACCCCTCTGGACAGCCCCCGACCCCTCTAGAAAGCACCCCCACCCCTCCTGGACACAACCCTCCACCCCCGACCTGCTTGGACACCCCCCCTGGACACCCCCCAACCCTCTGGACAGCCCCCCACCCCTTTTAAACACCACCCCCACCCCCTACCCCCTGGACACCCCCCAACACCCACCCACACCCTTGGACAACCCCCCACACCCACCCACCCCCTTGTAAACCCCCCTGGACACCCCCCGACCCCTCTGGACAGCCCCCCGCCCCTCCTGGACACCACCCCCACCCCTACCCCCTTGGAAACCCCCTGGACATCCCCCAACCCTCTGGACAGCCCCCCCACCCACCCGGACAACCCCAAATACCCTCTGGAGAGGCCGCCACCCACTTGGACAGCCCCCCACACCCATCCAACCCCTTGGACACCCCCTGGACACCCCACCGACCCCTCTGGACAGGCCGCCACCCCCTTGGACAGCCCCCACACCCACCCATCCCCTTGGACACCACCCTGGACACCCCCCGACCCCTCTGGACAGCCCCTGACCCCTCTAGAAAGCACCCCCACCCCTCCTGGACAAAACCCCCCACCCCCGACCTGCTTGGACACCCCCAACCCTCTGGACAGCCCCCCCACCCCTCCTAAACACCACCCCCACCCCCTACCCCCTTGGACACCCCCCAACACCCACCCACACCCTTGGACAGCCCCCCACACCCACCCACCCCCTTGTAAACCCCCTGGACACCCCCGACCCCTCTAGACAGCCCCCCGCCCCTCCTGGACACCACCCCCCACCCCCTACCCCCTTGGACACCCCCTGGACATCCCCCAACCCTCTGGACAGCCCCCCCCCCCCCCCGCCCACCCGGACAACCCCAAATACCCTCTGGAGAGGCCGCCACCCACTTGGACAACCCCCCACACCCATCCAACCCCTTGGACACCCCCCTGGACACTCCACCGACCCCTCTGGACAGGCCGCCACCCCCTTGGACAGCCCCCCACACCCACCCATCCCCTTGGACACCACCCTGGACACCCCCCGACCCCTCTGGACAGCCCCCGACCCCTCTAGAAAGCACCCCCACCCCTCCTGGACACAACCCCCCACCCCCGACCTGCTTGGACACCCCCCTGGACACCCCCCAACCCTCTGGATAGCCCCCCCACCCCTCCAAAACACCACCCCCACCCCCTACCCCCTTGGACACCCCCTTGGACACCCCCCAACACCCACCCACACCCTTGGACAGCCCCCCACACCCACCCACCTCCTTGTAAACCCCCCTGGACACCCCCCGACCCCTCTGGAAAGACCCCACCCCTCCTGGACACCACCCCCCACACCCTACCCCCTTGGACACCCCCTGGACACCCCCCCAACCCTCTTGATAGCCCTCCCACCCCCCCGGAATCACTGAATAAAGTAGTAACAACTGTAAAAGGGCAACACATCCAAATGGACATGCCCCAACCCTCTCGGGGATTTATAGAAAACGATGAAAAATTAGTGAAATCATAAAATTAGTCAATATTGCAAGTCGAACTAATAGATCTAGGGATGATAAATAATATTATGGTGCCAAAACGAGTTAAAAGGGTTCGCAATCGAAGAATCTTAGCTAGTTTCAACAAAAAAATCACAACACATATATATATACTATCCGCGAAAAAAAAAACGAACGAGTGGGAGGATTACCAGAGTGCTGCGAGTTTAGATGATTGATCCCAGGAGATTAAATATGAGAAACGATGATCGCAAAACGAATCTAAACCAACGAAATGGACGAGCCGATTCGGGTTTACGCGCGAGAGAGACGAGTCGCGACTGTCGAAGGTAAACTCGCGAATGACAATCCACGGGTCTGGGTAAATTTTTAAATGAGTTATCACGTCGGTTATTCAATAACTAACGTTATAATTTTTTTTAAAAAATTTATAACGTCGGTTATTCAATAACCGACGTAAAAACCTTCCTCCGATTCTTTTTTTACGTCGGTTATTCTATAACCGACGTTATAAAGGGCTCAAAATCCGCGTTTTATTACGTCGGTTATTCCATAACCGACGTCAAAAACATCTGCGGATTCTTTTTTTACGTCGGTTATAAAATAACCGACGTAAAAAGGCCTTCAAAAACTGCGTTTGTTACGTCGGTTATTCAATAACCGACGTAACAAACGCCCCCCACTTCTGTTTTTTACGGCGGTTAATATATAACCGACGTAAAAAACGAAGACGCCCGATTAATAACGTCGGTTATCAAAATAACAGACGTTAAAGGTGTACTAAACACAGGGTTTTACGTTGGTTATTAAATAACCGACGTAAAAAACCTCGTTTTACATATTATGACGTCGGTTTTATATAACCGACGTAAAAAATGGTGACGTAAAAAACGTTTTCTGCACTAGTGTACAATCCAATAATATGGAATTGATATAGGATTGTTCCATAGTAAGAGATCATTCATAAACCCCACTTATCATTTGGGTGGAAACCCAAAGAAATTATCGAGAAAAAAATTAGGAAAAATGATCAACAATTGTTAGAAAACCACTATTCAAAATATCATCCATCAATTCCAAGGGTAAGGATACCAAATGGTATGAGATATTTGTAACCAATGGTTCCAAAAATCCTTCTCCACTTGCCTTTACATCCTGATATCCTCTAAATAGATTCTTGATGCTATTATCAGTTGTTAAAGTAACCCTTTAGGTATAACAATTGATGTGAGATTTTAACATAGTCAACCATTGCATACCAATGATTATTTCACAGACATACATCTACATCATAGAGAAATAAAAAATCAATTCACCCCTATAAATAGTTATATAACATGAATTTCTCATAAATGCTTGAAATTCTCTTTGTCCAAGAGGAGTTTGAATTTTCAAAACCGAAGGTATCATCTCAACATGCAATACCAAAAGATCAATAGTAGGAGAAGTAATAAAAAATGGGATGTTCCCTTATCAAAAAAATATTTCATAAGGGTAGAATTCAAAATAATCGTACCTCCCACCATTGAAGGTCCAAATTGAACATCAATGACCATTTGGTTAGATCCATAAAATTTCTTAATCACTGCACTTTTCTCTTTATTACCCTATTGATATTGCACTAATTAAGGAGTCATGGTAATCCTAGAATCACCACGGATTTCTCGGTTCTTATGACAAGATATTTTTAGATTCACTTTTATCGTCAAAGTAAACAATGCATGTAAAGCATGAGATATGTCCCAAGCACCTGAACTTGGGGAACTATGAAAATAGATCTAAACATACCTCATTTAATTTCTATTATGACATGATCTAGGTGGTGTTGTACAATCTCATTTAATATGCTCCAAATAACCACACTGAAATTATCCAAGTTTACTCTTTGGTTTAGGAGGAAGATTAACTAATCACACCATTTGATTTTGAGTAATACCACCACCTTGGTTACAGGTTTCCCTCTTTCTATTATTCCTAGTATTAGAGTTCCTGCTAGTTCCCATAGGTATCAACATGCTTCCTCTATCCTTATTTCATTATATATCCCTTTCTAAAACCATTGTTATATTGACCATCTCTGTATACATTGATATACAAAGTACAAAAATCAATGAGATAATCTCTAGGTTCAACCTATAATGACCCATACTTTATATACATTTTTATTACTTCAAAATTGAAGCATACTTATTACAACATATAAAAAAACCATGAAAGGACTGTATAGGTATAGTGTCTTTAGAAACTGGGAAACATAAACAACTAGTTCATAAAGCGTCTACACTGTCTCCCATTTATTTCATCATATATATAGTCCCTTTTGGAATATCTTACTTAATAACCTTCTTCCTGACCTAGGGAAAGAAAACATACAAAAGGGTGATCTCAAATGCTCAGTAAGGGTAAATAAAAGAAATATCAATCACATTATATTCATAAGAACAAAACATTTTGGAAATCATAACCTGAAAAAGAGAGCATAATTTCATAACATGGGACAAATCATAGTAATGAAATGAAATCCCAACAATCATAACTTAAAACATGAATCTTTGTGTCATACACACATAATCATAGAGAATCATTTCTTATAAGTCAAGACTCATTCCCAAAACTATCTTAGTGGACAAAGTCCATTTCTGAACCGAGTTCACTCCTCATTTCAGTCCTGTTTCACTGAACCGGTTTAACCTGCCGTTCCAGCCATGTCTATCTCATTAGATATAAAATCTTTACCCAATGCATTGGAGGGAGATATAGGTCCCACCCATCTCATAATGATACCATTCTTATGTGTGCCACAAAATCATAAACTATACATCATAGCATAACCCATGTAATAAAAATGGGAAACTTAAACATCGTGAAATCATAAAACAATTCACATAAGATAAAGGGATTCATAAAATAATTCCATCACAACATAATCAAATAAATATAATAATAGGGATAGAAACAGAACCCTTTATTATCTTAGATGGAAATTAATTTTGATAAAACACTTGAACTCCATTCTTGAGGAAAATATCCTTTCTACTTCAAAAACATTTACCTTTCTTAACATGTCATACAATTTTAAACTAAAAGAAGTTGATTAAAAATAAACATGAAAACTTGTAAAGTAAGATTCTTGGAAATAATGTTTTAAAAATCCATTCATGCTGTATAAGTTAAAAAAAACATTCTTCCCGTACGTTTTTCGGAAAAGTCAAAAAGTACCGTGTACGAAAAACGACAAAATATTCCTTTTATATCTTTTACTAAAAACTCACAGAAGGGTAAAATTTGATTTAAAAAATTTGTAGTAGGATAGAAATAATATTACATATTGAGGAAACATGGATGTGGATGATAAAATACACCCCAATAAATACCAAAGTATAAACAATCTCGGATAAAAATGAGATTGTGATATTTTCCGTTACCTTAGGTCCGATTTGTTTCGTAAGTGTCCGAACCTCCTATATAATGATTTAAATATTGTCATTGACTTATTCCGGAATCATAATCATTGTTATGATATCATATATGGTCATATTCTTAGCTTATTATTAGTAATATTTCCTTGCAACTTGTAATTCGGGTGTTTATTACTTTTTGTTCTTATGCGTGTTTTGTCGAATAAATTCTTATTATTCTTTTTAGGTTATAGATACCTCATTTCCAGAATGGTATTAGTTTAATATATATCATATTAATTCATTCAATTCATTTATATAATCAATTAAGATCATGTAGAATGAGTCACATCACATCGTGGAGACGGTATTCCGTACGTACGCATGAGCGATGATATCATTCCCATGATCGTGGAATTGTATTTGAGTGTATGTATATTATTTCAGAATCAATATCACTTTACAATAATCATATATATATTCATTCTTTACACCATTATACCCATCCATGTAAGGTGGTGGTGGAAAATAGATTACACCACGGCGTGGAGATGGTATTCCGTACGCACGCACGCGCGGTGATTTCATTTTCCATAGGATGGATAGATGGTGAAATAGGGTTGTTTCATACATATAATAACATATAATTATATGAGTGATACTGATGTTATTACTTCATAATGAAACAACTAAAGAAGAAGAAGTGGAAGAAGAAATAAAGATGAAAGAATCAGTAACGGACATTACCTCTTCTTTGAAGCGCTTCTTTGAGACCTCCTTTTAGGGAACTAAAATTGGTCTTTGAAGAATACCAGGTCCTCTAGGATGTCTCTAGGGAATTGGAGAGAAGAAATTGGCAGGGTTTGGCCGATCTTGAAGGCTCAATGTGGTGTGAGGAAGAGGGGGAGGAGGTGCCCTGTTATAAGGGAGGAGAGGAGCACCTTTGGAATAACTAAAAATATTAGTTTATTATAAAGTCAAATTCGGGTTTTAATAGCTCCAAATTGATATAGTTCTAAGATAAGGTTTGTATGGGTCTAAATACTCTCATCCAATAGAATTTAGAAAAGTTTAGTTATCAATTTTAACCTTATCATATAGATTTAACTTTAAGTTAGATAATTTAACTTTTACAGTGTCTTCTTGTTTTCTTACACTATAAGGTTAATAAACATACTATATCAAGCAAAAAGAACCCCAAGTTGTTTATTATTAATATATATAACATTATCTAAGTCATTTGGCAGAACCTCAGATTTTTAGGAATAAAATAACAATTAATAATATACTATTTGTTTTAAAAACTATTTTATGTCAATTTTGAAACTATTTGGTAATTGATTTTTTTGAAAATCATAATATAATGATTAGTTAGAGAAAATTTAATTAAATCAATACTAACATGTCATATTAACATATAAAATTATTGTAATTCATAAAAAGTCTTACATTACATTTATTTGGGTATTTATAACATCAATTATGTCAATATTTCATTAATAAGATAATTACTGCATCATCATTTTATCATAAATAAATTAAATTATTTTAAATCTAAAAATTACAAATAAAATACCATTATGTATGAAATCTTTTTATCTTTCTAATGAATATTTATAGTCGAATATATCATATGTATAAACCTATATTAAAAATTCTTTAGTTATTAAACTTTGATTTTAACTATTTTAACCCTTCTTTAAATAAATTGATAATAAATGTCCTAATCTAACCCAAGTGGGCCTAAATGGTCATATGTTATTCCAAAGGTTGTTTTTGGTCGAATTACACTTATCCAATAGAATTAGGACATGTGTTAGGGTAATAATAATATCATTTTTACCCTTAACTACACTATTTACTTTTAACCGTGGAAAAAAAGTAAAAAGTTACTATTCACCAAAAATTATTTTCATCTCATTGAACCACATTTTAATTACTGACATCAACCGTGTCTCTCGTATTTTTGAAATTCCACTCACAAGAGCGGTAAAATTAAGTTTTATAAAAAAATTCAGTTTTTTTTAACTATCACTTAGTGTTTTCACTATTCATCAAAAAAATGAACGTTTCCAGAAAAATACCAAAAATTAGGCCTAAGATATATTTGATATTATGAATTAAAAAATGATGTCTATTTTACCAAAATCAAAATATATCAGTTACATTGACTAATTTAAAAATTAATTCCCATCGTCAAAACAAATAGCATGTTTTTAAGAGATAATAACTATCAAAAGATTGACACTTGTTTATGTCTGGTTTAAATGTGAAATTACATCCAATGAAAAAAATTGTATTAAATTGTAAAAATATATTCTAAATAAAAATTAAAACCACTCAAAGTAATAATTTATCACTATTAATTATTTCGATTAAAAAAGTTTTTTTAATTAAAATTTAATAATTTTCACTATTCATCAGAATATGAAAGTTATCCGAAAAGTACCAAAATTTCACCCTAGGCTAATTTCGATATTCAAAATCCAAAAATGAAGTCCATTTTGAAAAATAAAATTTAAAAAATTTCAAAAAGTGGTTATTACTATTCATAACGTCTAGTTTTAATAATATTTTAATAGCATATCGTTGTTTAGTGAAACTCGGTATTGTGTACGACACAAGCTATCGAGGAAGGCCACAGTTGCGTGTAAAGAAATCCGAGCTAGTGTTGTGTGTAGTGAAAGATTCCTTTGATGATTTATATAACATAAAAAACATATTTCTCATAAAAGTCTTGGGTTTTACACAACCCCTATTCAAAAATGTGTTTCTTCAAGGATTCACATCAAGAAACTTCAAGATCAAATAAAATTAAATTCATAAATTTAGTCACATACTCTATAATTGCGAGGTTATATTTCTTCAAACTAAAGAAGTATGTTGTCCCTAAAATATGTAAAGTATAAGGATATAATTGTTTGTTAAACAATTCTTAAAAAACGTCACATGTCATGCATTGGATTGATTTATCATGAATTGATGAATCATAGAATTGTAATGAAAGATATTACAACATGTATGTTTTGAAATCCACCTTCAACATAGCTGGTGTTCCTAGGAAATCAAATATTCAATTCATCCTATTTATCCACACCTCTTATTTTTTCAGTTTTAAATCACTCTAGAAGACGAGTGGATTTTTCTATTGGAATTGAACTGAATGATCCACTTGCCTTGGTTCGTCCCTTTTGTTACCTCTATCCATGGATTGAAAATAAAAAAAAAACACTTTGAACCAACTATTGGTTCACCTATTTCTCAGGTGCACTGACATTCTCAACAGACTCTTATGGTTGGTTCCGATGATTCTAACTTAGTTCCATTCAGTATACCCAATAGAAATTCCATTTAGCCTCACTATTTAGCAACCGAAGGATTATAAATTTCAAATTTAATAAATCACCCATATCACAAATAGAATTTTTAAAATTTGATAATTTTCTCATTCAAACCATTTTTTAAAAATTACACCATCATTTTTGAAAATAAAACCATTTATAACTATTTTAAAAAATATACAATTTTTCACAAAATCATAAATCATTACTCAAAATTAATTATTCACTCCTAGTGGGAAGTAATTTCTGTAAATTCATGTCATGATCTTCTCACTGTCTAAACCCATGATTACGAGGTTTCACATCCTAGATGGGTTTTAAAAAATCATTTTCTAACTCCCAAGTAACTTGATGTTCAACAAAAATTGGTTATCTACACCCTTTTATGCTCTATATTTCAAGTTCTGATGATCCTAATCCTTGCGACTATCTCAAGAGATAGATTGAAACTAATCCCATATCAAGGATCATACAATCGAATACCACTTGTAACATCCCAACCCCACCCATTAGCCTGGGAAGAGGTAGCGGGTGTTACTAGCCTTAGGTGAAACCCTCTAGAAACTAAAGGCTAGAAATAAATGCCAAGGGATCCATAAACAATTAGGGGATGATTTTTCCATTAAAGATAAAATAACAAAATGATGATAACCATAATAGTAAATCCTATATATGATGTATGAGTACAAAATTACACGATCATACAAAACCAAACCAAAAGATAATATCAAAGTACAAGATGAATCAAAGTGACATAACGAAAACAACCAACATACGACAAAACCCAAAGACACCAATGACACAAACTAAAAGCTTCCATTCTACTCTAAGCTCAAAACACACATAACCAACCCAAGGTATTAATAAGTGTCACCAAATAATTCAGATACCTTTCCTTTACTAATTTCTTGATATATAACATTTTAAAAAACACCAAATTTCTAAAGTAGGGGGTGAGTATAAAACTCAGTTGGTATTTACCAATGACTTGAAAACTCACACATTATGATATAACATGTTATATGTTTTATATAAAATAGTATTTAAATTTTTTAAAGTAGTTTATATCAAAGCATAAAATAAATTTACAAACCAAAATAGTTTCCATGGAAAGAAATCAAACAATCCTTTTAAACCATTTCTAAAATCCCATTTTTGCATACCCATCACACACATCCACACATCCAAACATACATACCCAGGTGATAGTTCCATACTCATGAGAAGTCCCTCATTGACCAACAATTTCATCACAAGGTAACTAATAACAGGTTCCCTAATGGAACACGCCCCTTCTACAGGGTAATTTATAATGAAAATGAAGTCACACCAACCATGCATGCTAAATACCATGACGATCCAACCATTCCAATACATTTTATTAAAATAATATCTTTTATATAAAACATTTCTAAAAACATTTTTACATGCATAAAAAAAATATAATTTTAAAACTATGATTTTAAAATCAGGAACCAAAATCACATTCCACAAAACAAAGAATTTCCACAATTCCAAAAAAAATGTCACTAAAGAGGTTTCCATGAAATCACATAATGGTTTCATAAAAATTTCAAGAAATTAAATAAATTTGAAACAAAGACTCCAAGTTCTAATCAATAGGAGTTGAGATTAAAGACACCTAACCCTCACCCTTTTGATAAAATGAATAATTTTACAACAACATCAAAAACAATGATTGTAAATCCTAAATATTTCCTTAGATAACATTCTATTCAATCAAAATAATCAAATCTAATCATTATTTACATCACAAAAAATAGATATATCCCCAAAATATTAGATCTATGATTCCAAGAGAAGGAAGAAGATGAAAACTAAGGAAATTATGAAGAATGAACACTTACCGATGAATCCAATCCTCCAACGCACTTAGATTCTCCTAAGAGACACTACTATATCAAAAGTAATGGTCTCCACTAACTTGGGAGGGAGAAGAATTCGTGTTATGATATTTTTAGGGAAAATTAAAGAATAAGAAGGTAAATAGTGTTAGATCCACACTTTTTGGATTTAATTTTTCTTGGTGCATCATTAGGGGACACTGTTCGGAAAATCGCACACTAATCATGCATGAGACACTACCTCCAAACACACCTTCACGGTTAACTATCTTGGTTAGACAAAAAGTGTGCCAACCATGTAATTTCCCTCTGTTCATTATTTAAAGGTTTCTTATGGCAACCGCATGGTTTTTCTAAACTGTGTACCTACCCAGTGACCACTATTTTAATTGAATGGTTTCTGGGAGGTATTGTATAGTTTTTTCTCACTGTTCTCATAACTTTCACCTCTAGGAAAGCCACAAAAACATATAAAATATCCTTAAAACCACCCAAAAAATAACCCAATCACTTTATATACTTAAAATACAAAAATAATGGTCCAATTACCTAAACCAAGGGTTATAAAACATCCATCCCGAACTATATAAAAAAAATTCTTGATGAGGTTAACCATCTGCCCAAACTCATCTCGCATAACATATTTAAGCCTCTTCTATGCATGACCGATCACCATCACTTCAACAAAATAATCTTACACATATGATTTTATTTCTATGTTAACTCATGAAATCATCATTACCATACCCCACACGTACCCTCTCTAGGTTTAAATTAGTACTAGGGTACCCTCAAGGGTCCCATAGGTCACAACACTATATTGAAATCCTTCATGGGTTCTTAAATCACATTTTTATCTTAGGGGACAAACCCTACTCTCAGCTTAAAACCCCCCTATATAAATACTAGGGTCCTTTAGACTCTTTTTTACTCTCTTCAGATCTATCAAATCAGTCCAGGTCAACCTACCAATTTCATACCATAATAAAAATTCACAAATGACTATACATGCAACATGCATCATCAAGTACCATCATAAATTCCATGAAATGAACACAAGATTTAGAAAAACTAGGAATCACCTATGTAAGGTCAAATAGACCAATATAACAATACCATGATCCTCTGGATTACCTTTTGAAATTGAGTCAAAACCCTCTTTAAAAATACAATAAAATAGAACTAATGTTATCCTTAACTCATTATAGTCCCTTTTCAAAAACCCACCGAAACATTTTTTAGAAAATCCCATTTCCCATTTTGAAAGGCCATTTCAAACCCATTTCATAAATAATCACCTTTTCCCTTTAATTTTTTTTCATCCAGATCCTCTTTCTAAAATCATATTTTAATAAAGGAAATTAATTCAACTTTAAAAATTCAATTCAAACCACTAAAAATATATATAATGAGGTCTAACAATACTCAATCGACCAAGGATCCACAATTGAACCATTTGCAAAACTACATAGTCTATGTTGACTATTTTACTGTTGTGATACCATTCCAACTATATGTGGAATAGGTCATACAAGTCATTAAAATATGTATTCAATAACAATAATGAAGGCGCATAAGAATAAAATCACCAAAAGACCAAGAGACTTAGTAATGTAAAGTCCACACACATTATTCATGGTGTTACTTTCTTTTTTTAGCCCAAACACATCTTTCTAGTCTGTTCCAAGCCACAAAATCAACCAAATATCTTATCCCAAGCCTCAAAATTACAAATAATTAATTTTAAATATTTATAATTATTTATCCAACTGAATTTAATTAATTTAAAAATCTATAATCAATTAGCTAAATTAAACCAACTTGGAATAATTACAGAATCATCAATTGGGAAAACTCCTTACACTAAAATAGTTACGAACCACATATGGATGGTCCAAAACATGCTCTTGAAATTAAATCAGAAAAATACCTTACATGAGATGCTTAATCAATAGGAAATTTATTTAATTTAATATAAAAACCAAATTTAATGTGAAATGAAACTTACCTTAAGGGGAATTATGGACAGGGGATTGATTATTTCCTCTATGGACCACCTCTATGATACACACATTAAACCACCAAAATTGGGATGATTTAGGACACTCCATATTGGAAATCATCACAAACCCTAAGCCTAAGGATCCCAAAATCAAATAGAAAATAAGGAAAAATTTAATATAAGACAAGAAAAGAGTAATCATGACTTGAATCACTAAAAAATCACCAAAGAATTTCCAAAATTAAATTGGTTTGAAGAGAAAGGATATGAAGAGTCTAGATTGGTGTAAATGAATAGGAGGGGGAATGGAATGAGATGTTTTTGGTTAAAATATCAGTTTTTTAAAACTATAATTTCTCACTTTTAATGATCCACAGATTTGGACACAATGTTTACCAAAACATGCACAAACTGTGCGGCCTACAGGACCCAATCACACCCCTCTTTCTTGGTTGGTCTAAAATGTTTACTAAAACATTCACTAACTATAAAAAAATTACATTGTACCCATATATAACATTTCAAATAGTATTTCTACAAACTTATAGTAGTCATACTCTAAGCCTAAAGTTCAAAACAATCTACATGAATTACCCTAGGATCTATACAGTTTCCTCCAAATCATGCGCTAACTGTTCACTTTAACCATTAAGTTTAGAAAATTAAATGGAAATTTACATTTATAAGTATAACCACATGAATTTACCTAAACCATGATACCCAAACCATTAACCATGGAAAAAACTCTCTAAAAATCTAAAATTTAATCAAAGGCTCTCAAGACTCACCTGATCATCTGAGGCACCTCTCAGGCCTCGATCTATATCCAAAATAAAACACATGAGGTACTACTACTCTTAGAAATTAAATCAATGTCTCGATTCAAAAATCAAAACCTTCTCTATAATTCTCAAAAACTAAAATTTCCCATGAAATTCACAAAAAATTAAGGAGAAGGGTTTTAAAGTTTATAGTACAAGAACCCCACATTTTTAATAAAATTATTTGGATTTATACTACTAGGAACCACTAATCTCCCCATAAAAACATGATGTACCCTACTTAGGGCCCAAACACATGCCCAAATAGGTTATGTGACTAATAATTGTCCCTATAAGCCAACACATGTTCTTTTAGTGTGCTTTTTTATCACTCACACAGATCTAAGGAAAATTTTCAAAAGGTCACCCATCCTAGCAATACTCTAGAAAAAACTCTCTTTACTCTTGAGTTTGTATTATCTAGGATAATAAAAATAAAGAAGAACCTTATTAACATGGGTTGTAACATTTATTAATTTAACTCTTTAAGTTCCTATGGTTTTATAGAGGCAGTATGGGATGTGTATGTTATTATTGGTGTTTTATGTGATTTATTTTATATTTCATTCACATGGATGGAGTTTTTCATTATTTTTAATATTGTTTCCATCAATAATATGATGGTATAGTCTCATAAATACTTTACCATAGACCCTTGATATTAATTGATATCCTCTAGTGTACATGAAGGCACTACTGAGGTCCAATAACATTTTTATCTCATTAATTTATAGTAAACTTAGTTAGGGTGTTATAAGAACTAAATAAACCAGATTTGGATTTATAAAAAATCCCTACTCTAACACACCACAAATTACACTATAGTTACCTAGTTTTTAATTGTCATTTCCCCTCTAATAAACCTTTCAGTTACCCCCACTGTCCATTATTTCGGTCATCTATGATATCATTTCCATCTTCCTATAATGTTTCACCACTACAACCTCGCCTCTCTGGAGGGATTCTTTATTACACAGTTATATTACCATAGAACATAATCCTCTACAACCCATCTATTTTAATATATTTTTATATTAAAATCCAATGTTGAATATGTCCCTCCACATGTAATACCAAACTAAAATGAAACCACAAAACATTTGATAAGTGTTATAATACGATAGTTGTAATATAATCGTTAAGTTATATGATATAAATATAGGTAAATACATTTTGAAATATATTTATGAAGAAAAATAAAGGTATTTTTCAATACTAGTGCATTTATAAAAATAATTTTTTTAGTTAAATAACTAATGAAATCATTTTAGGAATACAAATATATTTTACTAAAAATTTCCTTTTTATATGATATTAATTTTTTAATATTATGGTAAAATGTTGATTTTATTTAAATTAATTGATAATATTCAAAATAAAATATGTTAAAATTGATCTATGACTTATTATTATGAATGTAATAAATTTATTTTATGCTTAGGAGATACATTTTTCTCTAAAATTGTTTAATATGTTATGCTCGCTTATAATAAAATTAATTTTAATCAATTTTCGAAATAAAATCATATAAAATGTTTTGAATATTCTTAATCATCATATTAAAATTATTTAATAAGGTTAATATCATTTTTACAAGAAAAAAAATCAGCTATTGTGGTTAAATTTAATTACCATGATAATGGTAAAATTGTTATTTTCAAAGAATTGTTCTAATAAGTGTTTGAATAATTATTATAAAAGTAAATTAAGTTGATATATTTTAAATAAGTACTATAATTTAATTTTTATATATAATAAAATATATTAAAACTCATTTAATTATTACTTGATATGAAATTACAATAAGAACACCCAAAATTTTAAAAATATTCTTTTTACAAAAAATTGTTTTTTGATATATTATATGTTTTAATTTAAAAGTTTATTTTATTATATTTAGAATTTTTATTTTTAAAATTGTGAATTAATTTTATATCATCACATATAATTTTTTTAATTCGATTTACCTTATATTTTTATTAATAAATCAATTACCATGGTTAGTTTTTTCATCAAGGTTAATAAGGGTAAAATTTTGTAATATAATGTGGCTAATTTTTTCTAAATTAACTTGAAAAAAAAAACTTCTTGAAGAAATTTAATATGTTGGAAATCAATAAATACATGTTTCAAAAATATTTACACACATAACACTCCTAAATCTCAAGAAATTTCATTATTATCCTTCACCCAACATTCAATTCCAAGGAAAAGTACCTATTTTCACCTATAAAAGGAGATCACTTCCACCCACTTCAAGACACCAGTCATTTGAAATTATCCTGAAACTATACATATTTTACCACCCATATATTCATATAAAATATTATTTAGAAAATTTTTATAAGAATAATCTTCAATTCATCTATTTCTAAAGGATCTTTCAAGAGAAAATTTAATCTCTCAACATTAGTATCACCCACTATTTAAATTTCTTGTCCATATATTTCTCATCCACCCTCCTCCAAACTCATTCAAAAAAATTAATATAATAAATATAAATATAATACTTAATTTTACTATATTTATTTTAAAATCATTATCTACCTTCCCCCTTATCCTTAGAATAATTAAAATGTCGCATATACGTACGTGCAAACTACCACCTCCAAAAATAATATGTCTTATTTTTCATAACTTCTTTATATGGTTGGTTTAAAAAATTTATTTAATAAATTAATATGAATTTTAAAAAATTATTCATATTTTGAAATGATAAATCAATTTTTACCTTCTTTCCATTATGTGGAAAATGAAAATGACATCCATGTGTACGTGCAGACTACCTACTCTACATAATGATATTTTCTATTTTCCATCAATTCCTTACATGGAAGCTTTTAATGAATGTTTTATGAATAGATATATATTATATAAAGGACTAATATATGTTAATAATATTTTTCTAATAGTATAATACAAAAATTAATGACCATTTATAACAAAATCCATTAATATTGGTAAACTATCGGAAGGAAGTTCATCATGCACACTCTTCTTTCAAACCATGACCATATTTTCCATCAAGTAAACATGATAATGTATTAATAATTTAAAAAAAATCATTTCAATATCTTTTATATTATAATAATGATGAACTTAGTATCAAATAATAGGTTTTGACATCGTTGTTTTGAAACATTCACGAAACCATTGAAATAACTAAAATGTAATGGTGAATATAGACATTATACAAATATTATATAGACACTGAATGATTATAATTAAATAATATAAAAATTTTATAGATGTGAATACTTTTGGAAATCAGTCATTAATATGGTTGTGTTTATTATATAATATTTTATTTTACTTTTATGAATTCAATATAATAGGTAAGGGTTTCCCCATATCAATTTTGATTCATTGAGATATAACATAAATTCCCCAATTATTTTATTTTTTGACGTATATAAATCCCATGGATTTCTATTCATATGATTATAATTAAATTTAAATGACTATAAAATATATCTCTAGTTCTTCATTTAAATGGGGTTTTGACATAAAGGTATAAATATCTGTAAGGGTTTCTTTCAAATATAAATTTCAAATCAAGATTTTTATGAATGAATTTACATTTAGGGAAACATTACGTGAACATTATCAAAAATACAATAACGATTTTATTCTCCTATAGTTATTATTATTGCTTTATTTGTCTTCTCACAATTTCTTTTCCCATGGTAAACAATTTACCTATTGTTCCATTTGTAAGTGAAACAAACCCCATCACTTAAATTTGGTTAGGAATTATCCTATTCCATATCTAAATTAATTTTATATATATCCTTATTCATGAATAAATAATTTATTTTTTCCTACTATTTTTTTTACTTTCTTTGAGAAAGTTATAGGAGAATTTTTTAAAATTCTCTATATGTATTATTTTGAAAAATGTATTCCTTTTAACATTTTTAGTGTGAACACATTATTTCACTATTATGATCATTCTTATTTATAATTCCTCATTTCCATGTTTGAATTTTTTTCCAAATGATTTTAGTTCATTATTATTTATAATGTAAAAGGAAACTATTTAATATTTTTAAATATTAAAAGTTTGATTTTAAAAATGATTTCTTGATTTTAAAAGGAATTATAAAGTCCAATATTTTTAAATAATTTAGTTTTTTCATGAATTATAAAAGAATTATTTTGGAAGCATCTTTATTTTAAAAAAATTCGTATTCAAAAAACACTTTTTGGTTTTAAAGTGTAATTTTTAAAAGGTTTTATAAATATTAAAATATTTTATTTTGAAGGAAACACTTTTAAAGAGATTATAATAATTTTAAAAAGGGATATTTCTTCCTATTTTTAAACATTATTTATCCAATAATATTAAAATGATTCATTTGATCTATGATAACATAGTTTGACATTACTTATATTTCACTTGGAATATGTTCTTATGATACCATCTGCATTATTTATTTGGATGGATTATTATGATGATATTTTCATGAATCCTATTTATTTCCCATAGGTAAAAGAATATTTGTTTAATTAATAAATATTTATATTATCTAATATAAAAAATATGTGTGGTTTTCATTATGTAATGGGTGGACCTTGAATTATATATTCCTCCAATTAATTTGAAAATGTTTTATATCTCATGATATAAACGGGTATATATGTGGTTATACTCAACCAAAAATGGTACATGAGTGGTTATCTGAAGCCTAAAATGGTATAAGGGTAGTTATTATAATCCCAAAATGGTACACAAGCTACTATCCTAAGCCCAAAAGGGCACATGAGCAGTTATCCCAATCCCAATAACTGACATGGGTGGTTAGGCGAAGACTCTTATTTGATGAATTCCTTGGTGGGTATCCTTGACATATGATTTATATTATTATGTTTATACCAAAAAATTATATCATCTTTATAAAACCCTAAAAATTTAGTTTAAAATAATAATAATATTGATACCTTTCTAAACACTCAACACCAAGATTTAAGAGAATTTTGCTATTTTAAACACATATTATTATAAACTAGCCACTAAATTGGTGGGTATGAATATGAGTAATCACATTATGAAATAAATTTATAACGGTCCTACTCAATAAAAAATTATTTGTTAATTATAATTAAATAATCACTCAATTTTTAGTGAATCTATTTTATGCTTCAAAAATGAATTTTCATCAAAAATTATTTTTATTACATTTTGTGTGCGGAAATTATAATGAATTTATTCCACTTTTAGAAATTGTATTTAATAAAATTAACATCATTTTTGAAATCAAAATGACAAAATTATCTTAGATTTATTTTTTTCTGAAATGATTGATTTGTTAATGACTAGTAAAAAATATTTATTTTTGAAATACTTTCATTTATTTTTATTAAATAAGGTAATTTAAAAGTATGATTTATTTTTTATTTTTTATTAAAATTAAATATGATAAGATTTATTTATAATAGTCAAAATAATACCATTTTAATCATAAATATTCATGAATTTGATATAATTTACTTTTTATGTTTGAAATTCATTTTTCTAAAAACAATTTTTTATTGCTTTTAATGGATTTATGTTAAGATTGACCTTTTCCAATTATAGTAATATAATATTTAAAAATTGATACCATATTTAATATTATGAGGTTTAAATTTTCTAAATATCTCCCTTTTATTTTTAATCCTTATGAATAATAATCACGTTAAATATGTGTCAACTCTGTAAGGGTAAAATTGGTAAAATTGGGTTAAAACCATGATATAAGGTCTCAAAAAAAAACAAAAAAAAACTTGAATTTATTTCATTATATCTGATTAATTCAACCATATCCACTCAAAATTGTAATAAATGTAATTTGGTGCCATTTTTCTTTGATATTGGCATTTATATTATTCTAAGTAAAGAAATTTTCCAAATGTCACTCTCTTGATTTAAATTAATTTTATATGTTCACATAAGAATAAGAATATGTAATAAATTAATCAAAAAGTTTATTTCAAAAAAATTAAATTATTTTTATTAGGGTAATTTATTTTTAGTTTTTAGTTATGATATAATCACCTTAAATGCATAGAAAATGCTGAGATAATGCTTATACAAGAAGTATAAAAATCAATGTATATAATTTCAAAAATAATAAAAGTAATATTTTTTGGATGAATTATGGTGTCACATGATTTTTATGGTCAATAATAATTTATATATTTTTTTAAATAGTTTATATTTGAATTAATTTGTTATATTGATGTCTTTAAAGTCAAATTAAATGAATAGTGTCAAAAATGACATTAATGATATTTTATGAAAAATAATATTGTATTAAATTATATAAAACCCTAAAAAATTTTCAAAAGGACATGTAAGATGTGAAAAGATATAAAATTTCAACCCTTGTCCATTTAAGATCCCATTTTTACCTGACTAAAAATTAACTTTTTATCAATGAAATCACTTTTTATGAAAAGTGAGAAACTATCCCCAATCAATCCAAAGGTGAAGCCTCATAAGATAAATAAAAGGCATAAAAGAATATACTCATACTATTGGTACTTTACTCTATATAAATATTCCAGTTCATAAGCCATACCTTTGCATCAAGGTCTTCACTGATAACAACTTTGAAGCGAGATGCCATTTTTCCGTGGTTCGAATATTCTGTTCTTTCCTGATTTTCCCATCATTGAAGCCTCTCATCTAAATCATATCCTATTTTTCAATCCAATTAGATTTCTCTTTTTTGACCTTAACATTAATATTTCTTTCCATCATCTCACCCTCTTCCTATGGGATGTTGACATAAAAGAATTCTTCCACCATTTTCCCCTCAGAGTGAAGGATAGGTTCTTTTGAGTCCTTTTCCATTTCAGTATAGTTTGAATTTGATTTTTAACTCACAAGAAGCATGTCATCGATGATTCCTTGAATCGTAACTTGAGACTTATCTTTCACAAGAATCATGGAAACAGATGACATTTCTTTCTCACCTGGTTTAGAATTTTACCTAATCGTGTTTCCATTGGTTCTGGTAAATGCGAGTAGTCCTTATGGCCCCTCTCATTCTTCTTCTTAGGGATCTTACCCTCCTCTTGAGCCTTAGTTACTCCAAATTCCCCCTAAAAATCTACAACTTATATTTATCCTCCATCCAGATCATAAGTCGGATCCAATATAATCCCATCGGTGTCCAAACACTCAAAAGTTTTGTTGGTTAAACACCATCATGGAACAATCTCATTCCTTATAATTTTTTAATGACCCCTGAATTAAAAATACTCTGAATTAGATTGATTTGAGGTTCAATATCCACACCTTATGCCCTATTTTATGGCTATATTTTAGAATTATATTTTCCAAAACTTTAATCACTGTCTATTTGGATGAATTTTTCTTGATCATGACATTATTATATTATAATCTTATAGGAAATTCCAAGTGTGTCCTCTCTCCCAATTATAAAAGGACACACCTCATTTATATTATTTAAAAAACTTTTAGCCATATATCTAGACCAAACCCTAAAAAACATTATTATAAATTTCTCTATAAATGAGTTATAGGTGATGGAATTCATAAAATATCATTCTAAGGGTACTCAAAAAGGATCTAAATGAGGTTTACAAAAGAATATGTGATCATCCTACCTAATATATTTCAATTTATTTTTTCTTCAACCACAAATAAATATATGTTATTCATCAAAAAAATAATAAATTCAGAATCATTAATATAGTTAAATGTTATCATTATTATGTAGACACTATTATCAACCCTCTATTTCATCAAATTAGAAGTAAAATTATCACTTGTGCATACATGTGGACTACCGCCTCCATGAAGCAATAAAATTCATTTTCCATCACCATATTTCAAGGATATTTTTTATGATGAGTTTTATGTTTTTATATGGTATTTATGAAATAATATTTATTTTATAATTATAAAATCATATCTACCTTCTTACATTCCAATCTATTGGAAAATGATAACATTTCTCGTTTGTACGAGTGTACTACCACCTCCATGAAGCGATGCGATTAATTTTCCATTTTCTCTTTACTTGGATGGTAATAAAGATAGATTCAATTTATATATATTTGTGTGAGTTATTAATGATATAATTATGGTTCTATAATTATAAAATAATATCAATATTAATTTTCATCATTTTGTTAGAAAATGAAAACAACCTTCATGTGTACGTACGGCCTACCGCCTCCAAGAATGATGTATATCATTTTTATATCCCTAACTTTTATGGATAAATATAAATATATATAATGAATATATAATATATTTATATTATTATTAAATTTATTTATATGATGTATCTGTGATCAAAGTACAAGTATCATAACTTCTAAACTGAATCTCTTAGGAAAAAATAGAACATTTTACACCCCAAAAAATTAATTTTAATAAGGAATTATTAATAAATGGGTGATGAAATGTTATAAGTGGATCATATATGATATTATATTTAAATTATTATTTTATAAAATAATAATAAATTTGAATTTACTATTTATGAGTTTAGATCACTTTTGAAGAAAGGTGAACTTGAGGTAAGGGGATATCTCATCTCACTTTTATTTTACGAGACACATGTCATATTCAACACTTATTTCATTTATGTAGTTTATATAGTAACCATGAGTTTATTTTATGAATATTTTCATAAAAATTATGGATATTAACAAATCCACATATGGTTCCCTCTTTCGTGTGGTTTTAATTCACAGATTACAAAAGTTTAAGGGTTAATCATCTCAAATTTTCTTCTTTGGGACATATTTTGTGTAACCTAAATTATTTTATGAGGTGTATATACATACCCTTAAAAATTTTATATATTTAATATAATAATAAAAATTATATTGAATGTTCATTTGAATTTATTATTTCATGGGGATTATGATTTAAAAGTTACCAAAGCAGTAAGGGTTTTATGTTACAATCTTTTTATTTACCAGGATTTTTTATGATTAAGTTTATAATGACGAAATTTCACAACATAACTCCCAATAATCTCATAAATTTATTTCTAGTCTGGTTATTCATGGAAACTTAAATTAAAATCACCAGTTTAATCTCTTTGGAACTTAAACTTGTTGATATTGTTTTGAAGAAAAATTGACTTCATTTCCTCTTTGATCAGAAATATTTTTCTTCCTTTCCCACGATTTCTTTAAAATATTTTAAATAATGTTTTAAATATTATCCTATTATTTATAAAAGCAATTTTTACTCATGTTTAATTGTTTTAAAAATTTCTTAAAAGGAATATACCTGTCTTTTTCAAAATGAGGTACTTTTGACTTTTTAACCAAAAAATGTGAAAAGAATATTTATTTTAACATTCAAGGCATGAATGGAATTTCTCATCATTATGACCACCGAAATCCTTGAATATTACTTTACAAGTTTCCATGGTTATTTTCAATAAAAATTCTACTTTGTTTTGGATATTTTTAAATTTCTATATTTTAAATAATTGATTTCAAAATTAAATGGTATTTTTCTCAAGAAATATTCCATGTAATACTTTAAAGGTACTTTTTGTATATGATAACATCATTTAATATTAATTATTCTTTACTAGAGATATGATCCATTTATTCCATCCTTATTCATTCTATATATGTTTTATGGTTATCTTGATGTGATTTTTATGAAACCATTTATTTTCCAAGGGTTATGCTATGATTAAATATTGAAATGTTTATGAAACTGGTTTCCTTTCCACGATTTATGATATATATGAGGAATGACTTATGATCTTATAGAACACATGTGAATGGATTATTATTATTATATAATGATTGGTCCTAAAATTATATATCCCACCAATTCATTGGGTAAAGGTGGAAATCTCATGAAATAATAAGGGATAGAATGGGGCATGAACTAAGTTTATTAAGGGATTTTGTCCATTAAAATAGTCTTAGGAGTGAACCTTGACTAAACATACAATGGAATGGGGAGTGAACCAAAACCATGATGATATTCTTGTAAATAATCCTTTACTAAAGAAATTATATTCTATTCTTATGTGTTTTCAAAAAAACATATGTCTTATGCCAATGTTATGCGCCCTGGATCATGTTATTTAATTATATTGTGATTCATGTCTTATGAACTACCACAATTTATACCATTATTCAAGGTTATGATATTTAATATATTGGGTATGGTTTCTAAATGTTAAGTTCATGTTTTAATACCATTTATATCATGTTATGTTTAAGTTATCCTTAATATCTCCCTTATTTAACTTATTGAGCATATAAGATCACCACTTATGTTTCCTTTCCCCAGGTTATAAAGAATGGTTTTAGGTAGGCTGTATCTAAGAGTAGTACTATATGGTAAGATAATTGTGGGAGATGTTGAATATATTTGATGAAATAATAATATTCTGTGTCTAGTATCCAAAGACACTAAAACTGTAATGACCCTAACTCCAGTAACCCAGAGCCAGTGCATACCTTTTTATATTGGCATAAGATACAAGGAATCACATCCTAATAGACAGAATATTTTAGTAGTCTTGGTAAACTGGATACATACTTGAGTATTACATTAAATTTTAAAACACAAATTACAAGATTTTTGTGAGAATCTCATTATTCTCTCTAGAATATCCATTTATATCATTGATAGTATACTTCATGGATTATTGTGAAATGAAAAACATAAGTGTGATCTTAGATGCTATATAATAGTTACATAAAGTTGAATTTACCATGAATCAATAAGAATAATCAACATGTAAAGGTAAATAATTTAATACAAACTCTATTTAAATAACTTTACTATCATGAATAGATAAGGAATAATCAATATGTAAAGGTAAATAACTAAACACACATTCTATTTAAATAACCTTACAATCATGAATAGATAAGTAATAATTAATATGAAAATGTAAATAACTAAAAAAACATTCCATTTAAATAACCTGAATATCATGAATAGATATAGAATAATCAATATGACAAGGTGAATAATGGAACACACGTTCCATTCAAATAACTTGAATATCATGAATAGATAAGGAGTAATTAAAATGTTAAGGTACATAACTTAACACACATTTCATATAATCAATAAATTTTCCATTATGAATATATAAGGCATAATGAATATGTAAAGGTAAATAACTAAACACACATTACATTTAACCAATAAAATTTATATCATGAATAGATAAGACATAATCAATAAGATACGGTAAATAACTAGAAAAACATTTAATTTAAACAATATATTGAGAATGAAATGCATCCAAAGATAATATCATTGTAAAAATCTTATGGATAATAATAATAACTAAATTCTCAATAAATGAAATTCTTAATTATTGTATGTCATGATTTTAGGCATCATGATACCTATACTATCAAGACCTTATATAGGATAGTTTCAAACTATGGGATAAAAACCCATTTAATCTTATCTTACTCATTCACCTCATGAGACTACCGATGCATCAAGGGGATATATATAATTCCATTCCCCACCTTTCATTGCATGTCTAAATAATTCCTCATATATAAAATAATTTATTTAATTTATAAACAATGTTCCTTATCATAAATATCAGAATTGAGTAAATAATATTGATTTATCAATATTTCCTTAGAATAAAAAATAGATATCAATGTAAAAAAACATATGTATGAATGATATAAAATTAATGAAATAAACATATAAATGATAAAAAAATATGGGTATTTAGGGTAAATTTAATGTCCAATGATCATAGGAAAGTGGATATTTAAATGGAAAGTTAATGAATATAAAAATGAATCAAGAATGTGAATTTAAATACTTTACTTGGTAAAAAATGACCATAAACCATCCATAAAAATAAAAAATATGGTATAAATACAACATATACATAGTTTAGTATAAGTAAAATAATGGTTTTTTGTCATTAATGAATTGGAATACCATAAAAATATATTTAAAAACATTATTAAGTAAAATATACTTTTCACATTGAAAATATTTTTTAACTTAATGTTTAATAAATATTTTGAAAATAATTATCTTTGAAAATAACCTTTGAAAATTATAAATTATGATTTCAAAAATTGAGTTGTCATGACAGCATGAAATTCCATACATGTCGTACACATTGAAATAATGATTCCTTTCACATTTTCGGTAAAATCCAAATGGGAATTGTTTAAAAAATGACACGAAGATTAATATAATTATTTTAAAATTAAAAAATGGTAAAAATTTAATTAATAAATCATTTGAAGAAATTTGAAAACATTTTTAGAAAACATGGTTTTAGAAGAAAATGATTTTTGATCGATGAGAGAAATGGATTAAAAATTTCTTTAAAAAAATCTCTACAGTTTTAAGTACCAATGAGTAGAATAAATGGTACTATTAATTTAAATCATCATGAATTTCCATATAATAACAAAATTAAATTTTTTTTATTATCCAGTGATCAAATAATTTCATTCAATAGAAATTAAATCATATATAATCTCGATTAAAATAAAATTAAGAAATAAACCCCTACAATGTCTGCAATATTAAAGTGAGAATTAATCAATGAATAGATTATATGTATTAAATTTAAATCCAAATAAAAAATTGAAAATACAACATTTTATAATCAAAATTAATTACACACATAATCTTATAATATCAAAGACAACGAATATGTAATATAACCCAATGAAAAGAAATTTAGTTTTGAAATTATTTACCAATTGGAAACTTTTAATTCAAATCCACTTAGATGAAATAATTAAAATATAAACTTAAAATACCATGAATTATTAAAGAATCATGATATTATATTTAAAAGGGTAAATATATATACCATATAAAATAAAATAGGTTCATAACATTTCAATATGCCTTAATGAAGGGAAATTGAGACTATATCCTTTATAGTGATCAGAATGTTGAGGTGAGAATTAATAAATAAATTGATTATATGTATCAAATTAAAATATACATAAAAAAATAAAAAATACAACATAATATATTCAATATTTATTATAAAAAATCATTGAATATTAAATATAATAAAGACATAATATAACCCAATGAAAAGAAATTGAGTAATGAAATTATTTACCACTCAGTGATTTTCAAGTCAAATCCCCTTGGATGGAATAATGCAAATTGAAAATTAAAATACCATTAATTATTAAGGATAAATTACATTACATATAAAATTGGAATTATTTATACCACATAAAATAACTTAGTCCCATAACATTACAATATGCCTCAATGAAGGGAAATCAAGACAAAGTCTCTTACCACACACATCCTTTTGGTTGAACATGATTTAACCTACTGTATAACATTTTTAACCATGTTATTAATTTATAATAGAAACATAATAATATTTATAATATCACATATAGTCTCCTAATAACATTTTACCACTCATTTGTTAATAATATTTCATTATTTTCATTGTTATAGGTTTTAATTGTTTTGTTTTTCCCATGCGAGTTTTGTCATGAAAGTTATAGTTATTATAAAGATTATATAGTTACACAATATATAAAATTATATTAATGTTATAAATATAATTTTTTCATTATATATATTTTTATAATAATTATTGAAATTTTAACATTGAGAATGGATCACATCTATTCGTGGAGATGGTAGGCCCTACATATGCACAAGCGACATTATAATTTCCTTAACTGGTGAAAAGATAAAGAAGTAGGTGAAATATTAATTTTAAAGAATATATATAACATCATATATATGAGAAATACTGATTAAATATATCCTTATTACATTCCTTATAAATCATAAGTGAGAAAAGAATCACATCCCTTTACGAGGTGGTAGTTCGCTGTAGACACGAGCAACATAATCATATTTTAAATGGACTAGAACATAAGATGGTATACATGATATTATAATTAAATAAGTATAATAATATCATAAATATAATATACATGTGTTAAATCCATCATTAAATCATGCCATGAAATCTGGTGTTGGAAAACTAATTACATTAGTTCATGATGCGGTAGTCTGTCGTACACAGGATTGGCAGTTTCATTTACCATTTTATGAAAGATTATATGGATATAGGTGATGAAATTAACAGAATAAAATCTATTTATATTTAATATATTTAATTTATTATATTATCATGGTTTAATAATATTTGGAGGAGTGGAAGAAGAAATAAAAAATGCTTGTTTAGGAATGTTACCTCCTCTTCAGACAACTTCTTTAGGTTTTCACCAAATTATTTCCTAGGATAGATTTATAATCATAACAAGGGATATAGTATTATTTATGGGTGTAAGGAAGTTATTTTTTATGTATTGTAAAAATGATTTGGAAGTTTTAATAATAGAGGACAGGGGGTGGCCTTTTTTAAGTGGGAGAGAGGACACACATGAAATTTTTGAAACGAATTGATTACAACCATGTTTTTATAATGGAAAGAGCATGAAAATGATCAATTAAAAACTATTATAGGTAAAAGGTTTAAACATATCCATATAATGGATTTTGGATATATCGGGAGGTCATTTTAACCCTTATATTTTTAGTTTACCCCTCGGTAAATCAGTTTTTAACTTAACCGCAATAGTTGATTTTTAGTGATTTTACTTTTAATAATGGAAAATAATTAAGTTAATAATATTATATAATATAAATTACTATGATTAAAAATTGGGAATCCATTTTTCCAAATTCTATTCCAAAAAGTGGTATAATCTAAATTAAAATTATACTTGCAGATGCGATGAAAAAGAAGCTTTCTAAAGAGTAAAATTTCATAAGTGCAAAAGGATTTAATATCATAATTCACTATGTAAATGACTAAAATGAAATAAATTAGTTAAATTTTAATATAATTTTATTAATTTTACTTTAAAACCAATTTAAAATATAATTTAACCTTATAAATTATTTAAATTAAAAGACAGTTTTCCATAAAAAGAAGTATTTTTCACTATTCAAAGAAAAATAGAATTTTTTAGAAAAATTCACCCTAAAATAACTTTTATGTGATTATATACCATTATAAAAACTAAATATACTGATGGAATACATATAAAAATGATATATCTACCACCAATAGATCTACTATAAAAGATATTTACCGTTGAGAGATCTATTGCTAGTCAGATCTATAGCCGGTCAGATCTACCGCCAGTCACATCTATCGTCAACACATCTACCATAAAAACTATGATACCACTGGTCTATGATACCATTCAATGATGAGATACCAACATTATCATCTACCTATAATGATCATATACTTTCGATATGATTTACTATCATACGTCTACCACTGATTGTTCTACCATTGAAGACATCTATCAGTTAAGACATCTACCACTAGACATATCTACAACTTGAATGCTACCATTTCTATCCAGACACTTATTCAAATTTAATTACTCAAATTTATAGTTTTATGGACTAAATGTATTAAGCTTAAAATATATCTATTAATCATTATTCTTAAACTACTACATGGCTTTATTAAAAAAAAGTCAATACTTCCCTGATTTTGTGCTCAGTATGGGGATTAAGGTTTTATTATAATTATTCTCTAATGGATAATTGAACCTCAAGTGATATAAGTTTACCAAAACTGTCTCATTTGAATATGTGAAATACAATGGATCCAATATAAGTGATACATGCAAAAATAATAAAGACATTCATATGCTGAATCAAGAGAAATCCAAATACAAAATTATGGAAATCTATAAAATGAAATCAAAAGAACCTTTCAGGACTTTAAAAATCATTGTCTTATTGAAAATTATAAGGAACATGTTGAAGATCCTTTTTAAAATATATTTTAGGACATTTAAAAGTTTCAATCTATTCAAATGGATTAGCATCACTTTTTACCATCTCTAATCACTTTCTCTTTCTAATTATTCTTTATATTTGAGAAGTGTTTTGTTTTACTATTTTTAACTATAAAACATAGTATCCTTTACTTAAATTTACAATATCTGACACACTCTCCCAAATTTAATCATTTTTATACCCATAAAAACTAGGTAAAAGTTGTGTGTGCCTTTTACTTGTTGTTATCCCAAGTATAATTGTGGAAGAGGCTTTGTACTTTGACAACCTTGTGTGATGTTATCTGTAAAAACAGATCTAGTTTTTGGATCAAGTTTATTATTTAATAAACTTTTTGAGAGTGGGTTATATCCAATTTTAGGGTATTAAGTATCAAATTGAGGCTGGACCCCTTATTTTAAATTTCTTGTGTGTTTTATTACTGTTTTATTTTGTATTTCAATGTACAAAATAGTTTTTGTTTTAAAATCAATGTAAATTTTTTTACTTTGGTAGTTAATCTTAATTTATATTTTATATAGAGTTTTTTCTTATGTAATTTATTTTAAAAAGTTAAATAAATCTAATAGATTGTTAAACTGGGCATTAATCCTAATTTGAGGAGCAACTTAAAAAATCAAATTATATATTTTTAGAGTTTTGATTAACTAGGTATTTTTAAAAAATGAGGGTATTTAAGTTTTAAATTGTTTTTAATCAAAACAATTACTGGGAACTCAATTAACCCCCCAACTACACTATGACTAAAATTTTATATCAATTTTTATTCAAAGTACTATTTTACTATGATCTATTTTTAAATTAAAGATCTTAATTTTTTTTATTTCTCAATTTTTATGTTTATAGATAATAACAGAAATGAATTAACTTCTACTAATCTAAATCATTATTTTAATTGTAAATAATATGTTCAATGAAATATTAAAATTCAAATTCATATCAAAAGTATGTGATTTGAAATTTGGAATATCATTAAAGACAAATATGAACTACCCAAAACTACTAGATATGAATTGAGTGATCCTACTAAAGTAGCTTATTATAATAACTGTAAAGATATGAATGATTTATACTATGCTTTAGCAGATTAAGAGTTTAAGATAATTTTTGTATATACCATTGCATTTGATATTTGGGATACCTTGGCTATTTTTCAAGAAGGAACTTCAAACATCAAAGAAATGTTCTTAAATAAAAATACTATAAAATATGACACCTTTAATATGAAACCTGGTGAATCAATTTTTGAAATATAGCATAGGATCAATGAGATTGTGAACATGATGAATTCCCTATAGAGACAAATTTCATACAATGATCAATTGATTCACCTACAAATATGTTTATCAGATAGATGGAGAATAACATCAGTGTTAATTCAAGATTTACGTGATATAAGAAGTTTCCAATTAAAGAATAAATAAGAAAGGTCATGATATAAAAATAATAACTTAAATTGAATAGAGAAGAAGGATATTAACCAAAGATGAAGTTAATAGATTTTAGTACTTGTGACTCAAAGAAAAAAGGAATATTACAGAATACAACTCACGTGATGGAGAGTCATCTTCAGAAAATAATGAATAAATGACTCATTTAGCTAGGCGATTCTGGAAATTTTAAAAAAGGAGTAAATTCTTCAATAATTCAACCTATAAATATATGTATGAAAGTAGAGTTAACTGGATAAAGGAATGAACAAAAGGAATATTATAAAAATAAAATAACATATTTTTTATTTTTAATATAGATGGTTATTTAAAGGATAGTTTTACTAAGTTAAATTTTAAGAAAAGGTATAAGGACAATGATAAGAGGTATAATATGGATTTAAAAGAAAAATGGAGTGCTTTAGAAGGTATTTTAAGTGATTTGAACTGAAGAATATAGGATAATCACGATAGATTCAATATGTGTTTTATGAAAAAACCATATAAGGTATCTAATATTTTTCCTACATCTCCTATTTTTAATTCCAACCTTTATAAAAATGAAAATGATGAGGAAAAAATTTCTATTAAATCAATTTTTGAATATTTTAATATTCTTGAGGAAACCTTTAATGAAATTATATATAAATATAAGAGTTTACATAAGAATCATTCCTTGTCTGCTTAATTTAAAACAGATCTTAGTATAGAAAAGAAAAAAATTATTAACTAATAAAAGAAAATAATTAGATAAAACTATCTAATGAACTATAAAAAAGTATCTGGAGAAATTCCCAAATGGAAGAAATAATTTAACCCAAATTCTTAGAAAGAAAACTACACCAAAGTATAACATAGAAATTGGATATCCACCAGGAAAAAGAAAGATAAATAAGACTAATTTTTTTAGTTCTAGTTATATAATTACTATGAATATTTCATATTCTTATGGACCTAATAAACTTTTTTATTTCTAAAATTATCAAATCTAACATTAATAAACCTATTAAAAAATTATGGATTTCAAATTCCCTTATTACTTACATCTCTGGAACAAGAAATATATGGGTACCAAAATCATTTATTTTTTAATTTTTCTTCTTACAAAATCTTTTTGTGATGTACCAGTAGACACCTATGGTATCTAGATAGTGTCTACTCTTGAAACATTACTAGGGACAATTCATGTTTTAAGAACTTAATGAAAGTCTACGATGTACATGTCATATTCAGTGACAATGAGAATGGAAAAATAATTGGACTTGGTCAAATTGATACTCAAATACTATTTTAATTTAAAAAGTATTATTTGTAGATGGATTAAAGTATAATCCTCTAAGAATCTCACAAATATTGGATTATGGTTTTAATGCTTAATTAGAAAATAATGCCTGTAATGTTTTTAATTCTAAAAATGATTTATTTTTCACTGCTTTGAGAAATGATAATGTATATGATGTTAATTTATATTCCTTGTTTTCTATAAAAATTTCATGTTTAAGTGCCTTGCATAAAGATTCTTCGGTCTAGAATGGGAGACTAGGTCATTATGACATTAATTCACTTAGAAAGATAACTAGGAAAGGATACGTTAAGTATCTACCTAAACTAGAATTACCATATGATAAATTCTCTAACCCATGTCAGAAAGGGAAATCCCAGAAAATATCTTATAAATCGAATAAATAATTTTCAACAACTCAACCCATAAGGTTGGTTCATATAGATTGTTTTTGGAACTTCTAGAGTTTATATCTTAAATGGGAATCACTATGTTTATGTTCAAGTAGATGAATTTTCTAGATACAATTGTGTTTTATTTCTTACTCACAAAAGTGAAGCTTGTTCCTATTTTTCTAAGTATGCTAAATCTGTATAAAATCTATGTGGACTTAGAATTAATACCTTAAGAAGTGATCATGGACATGAGTTTGAAAGTAAATATTTTGAATCATTATTCTTACAACATGCCTATAATCATAACTTTTCTTCTCCTAGAAATATATGCTGGAATAGTGTAGTGGAATGGAGAAATAGAACCCTTCAAGAAATGGTATGGACCATGGTCAATGAGTATGTTTTACCTATTTATTTTTTGGTATAATATTTCAATATAGATTTCTACATAAACAATAGAGTTCTTATTATACCTATTTCAAAGGAAAATTCATATGAATTGTGGAATGAAACCAAACCAAAGATTTATTACTTTAGAAATTTTAGATGAAAATTTCTTATTCTCAATAAAAAGGATAATATTGAAAAACAAATCTTCCAATAGTGATGAAGGAATTTTCCTCAGATATTCAAACTAGTAATTCATATAGGGTATTTATTAAAAGGACTAAAATTGTGGAGGAATCTGTATAGTACATGCCAATTTTGATTTAAATAATGCACATAAGTCTAAGAATTCTTTATATAACCCTGAAAATGATATGCCTAATCTAAATATAGATGATAAACATTATGATAGTTCTATAAAAATCATAACAATATTCTAGTTTTTATTAATTACCTATACCTGAACCTGTAGAGGATAATGAAATATCCAGCCCTTCTTTTCCTAGAATGGTTAGGACTCATAGATATCATCCCTTATATGTTTTAGTTGGATACCTAGATAAAGGAATAAAAACTAGGGTTTCTCTTATAAATCAAGTTGAACATCAAACTTTCTTATCACATCTTGAACCTAAAAACGTCAATGATGTAATTAATGATGAATTATGTTTAATGGAAATTCAAGAAGAAGTAAAACAATTTGAAATAAATAAAGTTTAGGAAATTGCGGATAGACCTAAAGACATTATGAACATTTCCTCTAAATAGGTGTTTGGAAACAAAGTTTATGAGTTAGGCACTGTAGTTAGGAACATATCTAGATTGGTTAAAAAATGATATAGTTGTGAAGAAGGTATTGACTATGAGGAAACCTTTTCAGTAGTATCTACACTTGAATTTATTTTAATACTTCTTTACTATGTAAAAAATTTGAATTTCAAATTATTTCACATGGACGTTAAGTGTTCATTCATAAATGGTTATATAGTTGAGGATATTTTTGTTGAACAACTCCATTTATTCCAAAATCCTCATTTCCCAAATCATGTTTCTTAATTAACAAAATATTTATATTCTTTAAAAAAATATCCTAGGGCTTGGTATGACAGTCTCTACTCATTTCTAATTTCAAATGTTTTTTCAAAAGGAATAGTTGATCTTGAGGAAATCGGGGAAATATATTGAATAACCCAATTATCAAGGTATGATTTTAATTTTTTTATATTTAAATACTAGTCAGTTGGATATTATGTTTAGTGTTTGTATATATTCTCATTTTCAAGTAAATCCTAACGAATTATATTTACATTTTGAAAAGAAAAATTTAAATACCATAATTATTCAACCAATTTAGGGTTGTCTTATCCTAGAGGAAACGAATCTGAGTTAGTAAGTTACTCAAATGAAAATTTTATTAGTTGTAAGTTAGAGAGATAATGAACCTTGAGAACATGTCAACTTTTGGGTAATTAACAAGTCTCATGGTGTAGTAAAAAGAATTTTTTTCACTATTTACTTTTAAAGATAAGTATATTGCTATAGGAAGTTAATGTGCACAAATTCCATAGATGAAACAAACTTTAGTAGACTATGGTTATCAATTTATACATGTACCTATAAATTTTGATATAAAAATTTGATAAATATCTCTAATAATCTCTTATCTTATTCTAGGAAAAAACATATTGATATACGACATCACTTTTTGAGAGATCCTTTTCAAAAAGGTGATATAATTATTGAATTAATTATAAAGGATGATCAAATATCTTATATATTTACAAATAATTTGAATTATTAGTGATTAAGCTATATCATACATAAACTAGGAATGATAAACTTTGGATAATTCTTTATCTTTAGTTTATATTTTTAGAAGTGTTCCATTATTGGTGACCCATCATTGATGATCTTCCATTGGTGCTCCACCATTGGTAATCTACCATTGTTGATATACTATTGGTGATCCAAAATTGGTAATCTACTATTGGTGATCCAAAATTAATGATATACCACTTGTGATATACCATTGGAGATCAACCATTGGAGATCTATCGTTCAAGTATTTTTGATTATCTACTTCCACTCTTATTTTTTTTACGATTAAAATTTTATATGATTTATTTATGTATATTCTATTATATTTTTTAATTATTAATACCTAAATGCTAAAATTGTATTAAGATCATAATTTTAGAACCCGCTCACTCACACCTCCTTTGAACCTTTCATCTTCCTTTCACTCTCGACCTACAATCTTCCTTCCATTCACTCTTTTTCCTTTGAACCGATACAAATATGGTGAGATTAAAAAAATCATTGGTTTCATATATTGAAGTATCACATCCCATGAATAAATTTCAAGGTGAATTTAGCAAGAATGATGTTTTTGAAGCAAAAAACCCAAAAAACAAGAATCAAGTTTTTATTTATGAAAAGGAGAAGAATGATGAATGGTCGGTTTTTAGCAATTCACTATTGCTGAAAATGATCTAGGACCAAGGATGGATCGATTGGTTTTTTTAGGAATGGATGACCATTATTTCCTAGGTTGGTTCACCAATTTTATCAATTTTCATAGTATAGTTTTTGTGACGTCTCAGACATGTATGAAATTTAGGAGTGCATGGATCCCGGTTGGCCACATGACCTCAAGCGCATATCCCCAAATGCTAGAGGACGTTGACTATTAGCGAGGGCCTAGGGTGTGTTGTTGGAAATACTATGCCCTGATTACCAGAGTAAATCATATAGGATCAATGTAATATAAAAAAATAATATAAGTAGAAGAAGCAATATAAGTAAATAGTAAGATGGAACATCAGAAGTAGACAAGAATAATAACAATTGAAATGACTCGTATAAACATAAAAAAGTTGATGATGATATTTTATGTATCTATAAAGATGGAAAACATGGATACAAGAAAGAAACATGCATGATATACAAAAGTGTAAAAGGAAACCAAAAACTATCCCTAACACCCTAAGCTCCAGCTCAGTCATCTACTACCAGATCCATACTAAGATACAAGAAATCAAGTATCTAAAGCAACACGTTTCCATTTGTCAACACCTACATACTTATAATATTATCAGGTGCCAATGGTTCCCAAATATGGTGAGAGATAAATATCATTAGGCAACCATCAATGGTTTCTATAACATTTTATCAGCGTAATATAAACTAAAACAGTGTGTAACCATGCATATATAATAGTAAAGTAGTATAGTAATGTAAATACCCAAGTACCTACTTTATCCCTCAGCCAATGTATGAAAATGTAACCAGTTCATCAGTTAATTAAGTTCCATTTTATATATTTTAGTCACGTGAGGAATATCCAGCACTGACATCACCTCATGATAGTACTTTTAAGGTTCCAAGATATAACAAGGAAACTTAAAATGTTATTTAATAATGAAAGGGTTCCAAGGTAAAGACCAGGGCAGCTGAGACCTCAGGGGTTTCCAACTCAGTAGTAATTGTAGCCTGGCTTAGGGGTAATAGAGGAATCCAAGGAGCATCATCCAAGGTATTCCAAAATAGTGTGATCTAACAGATTCCAAGGAATACATTCAATGTAAAAGGGGATAAGCTATGGTTAGTCCTAAGGATGTAACCAAGGCACCTCATGTCCGTAGAATCCATTCTAGATCTAGGGAGTGTGTCCAAGACATATTTAAATTGTAATATGGGATCCTAAGGTGCCATAATAGGAATCCATGAATAGATGAATACTGTGTTCCAAGGTGGGTTTATACCAAGGAAACCAACATCCTTGAATCGGAATGACCTCCTATAGTGATCAAGGAATTCCCTCAATAATCTAAAAGATAACTCGAGTCAAACCACCCTTATAATGATGTCAATGTCCATATGTAATTAGGAACCTTACATATAATTCATTTAATCAATTAGTCTATATTATAATTATTCCATTTAACATTTCATAAGGTTCAATCTATTTCCTTTCATTAGTTTTTCAAGTACAATTGGGCATGAAATCATTCCATTCATTTAAGTCATATTAAAATCATTAGGTTCATTCCACCACCTTCTATCAAATTGTAAATGGGTTTTACAGAACTATAACCAAGCATTTGATTATATTAAATTTGTCCAATTCACACAAACACACACACACACACACATATATATATATATATCATATACTTTTTATTTCCATTTTATATTTCTTTATCGAATTATAGAACTTAACATTGGTGGGACAAGTGATAACACATGGTACTATCCATTCAACAATTCCATAGACATTTAATATAAGGAGTATATCCATTAGACTGGTCAAGATCAATCATATTTGAACGGTGGATCAAAGGTATCAAAATAACAAAAAACAAATATGGTACAACACTCTACATGGGGTGGATAACATTGAGAACATAACTACAACAACAATTATTAGATACAGAAATGTTTATAGAACATAGTCCTTATGACTATAAGAAATACATATAAAGTTAACAAATGATGCCCAATGGAATCAACACGATGACATGTTAAATTCCAAAATGATGAAACTCAAAAGTTGAGTTGTAGAACACCTACCTTAGGATAATATGACTCTCCATGTCTAGGATCATCCTTCAGTTTGTCATAGATTAGAGTACATTCAAATAACAGAACAATTCCCTAAAATTTTCGAATATAATCCTTAATCTATATATCATCATTGATAGGAATAATAATGATTAATTATTAAAAAGGAATTGAGAACATACCGATACTGATCCAACAATATGAATGGTGGTCAATTTAGACTCTAGACGGATTAATGATCTCAAAAGCTAGAATAGATTGGTTTTTGGCGTCAAAAGAGAGGAAGAAGGGTTTTTTGTATGCTGGAAAACCAAAAGGGATAGTGGGGTAATTTTAAAGAAATTTTAAGGTATAAATAATAATTTTTTAAAAAAAATTATCTTTTACATAGTTTGGGAAAACTATGTACAAATCACGCACATATATTTGTAGGAAGGGGCATACAGTGCGACAACTATGTGAAATGCCTCTGCACTTTTTCTGCAACATTTCACATGGCAATGTCGCCCAATTCACATGGTTAATGAAAATAATTCTCCCTAATAATACTCATTATCTAGCCTCATATGGTTAAATCTAATCATGTTTCCTACCTCACATGGTTTATACTAACAATATGACAAGCCATTTTCTCTAAAAAAATATGGATTCTGGCCTCCAAACAAGCCCCCTACACCCATGAGACCTTTGCTAACTCATTAGGAATCCATATTAGGTCCATAAAAGGAAATTAGAACAAAATTTAAAGGATCCATACCTGAGTAAAAACCCAGGTTCTTACATTCTTCCCCCCTTAAAGGAAATCACCCCGAAGTTCACCTTTTAAGGGCTGCAAAACACTGTCTAAGAACAACTCTGGACACTTCGCATATATGTCATCCTCCCACTCCAAAGTCTCATCATGTACACGGTCGTGTTTCCATATCACCCGTACTATAGGGATATACCATCCTCAGTGAACCTTCATTCTCTATTCGATGATTTTTATAGGATACTCCTCAAAATAAGCATCGACATCCAGCTCAACTTCCTCGGGATCTAAAGTATAAGATAGGACAACCTAATAATGGAAAATATATGAAATGTTGAAGATGTCGCGCATGAAATGGTATCTATGGGGTAATAGAAACTAATAGGCTACCATCCTAACTATCTATAGTATCTCAAATGGATCCAAAAAGCACTATAATATCTTCCCTTGCCTCTGTATCTATCTATTCCCCAGCCTGGTCGATACCTGTAGGAAAACACGATCCCCAACCTCAAATTCCAAAGGTCGTCAATGGAGATAGACATATGATTTATATCTATACTGAGTAGTATAAATACACTTCCTAGTCAACTAAACCTACTATTAATTATCCTAAACGAGATAAGGGCCTAGTAGGACTTCCTCTCATATCTTTAGCCAACATAGGGTTGAAAGGTACGACCTACCATATAAGGCCTTAAAAGGACCCATATGAATCATCACCTAAAAGAAATTATTATAGGTGAAATCAATGAGAGGGATATGATTCTCTCAAGAAACACTGAAATAAAGTACGCATACATGAAAAATGTCCTCTAGAACCTGTATTGTTTGTTCCAATTTTCCATTAATCTGAGGGTGAAAAGTTGTGCCCAGAACCACCTATGTACCCATAGATTTATACAACCCCTGCCAGAACAATGACATGAAATGAGAATTCCTATCTGAAAAAATAGTATGAGAAACCCCATGTAGTTATATGATCTCATGGACATACATTATTCCCAATTCATCAATTAAGAAAGTCTCCTGGAAAGGAATGAAGTGTGATACTTTCATCGATCTATTAATGACAACCCATACATTGTCACTACCTCTAGGAAACCAAGGTAAATGTACTACAATTTCCATATCAACAGATTCCCATTTCCATTAAGTAATTTAATGTGTTAGTAATAATTCAGTGGCGAGTCATATCTTAAAATACTCTCATGGATAACCAAGCCCTTAGGATCTGAAAATTTGTTGCTCTTCACCTTCTCAAGGAGGGAAGAGGTAATAATCAATGTTGAGAGGAAAGGATACTCATGACTATTGTGAAACTCTACATGCAGCTCAAAAAAGAGGTCCATCTATTTCCATTCATCATTGGTATCTCATACAACCCGTGCCCTATTTTTCTAACTCAGTGCATCAGAAACTACATTTCCCTTCCCATTCGTATAGAAAAGATCAAAATCAAAATTCTGAAGATATTTGAACCGTCTTATCTATATGAGATTCTAATTTTTCTATGTAAAAATATATTTGAGTCTCTTTTAGTCTATATATATGACAAAGATCTCACCCAATAGATAGTGTCTCAAGCAATGTAAGGCATGGACAACTATTGTGAGCACAATTTCATGCATTGGTAATTCCTATCATGAGGCCTCAACAACCAAGATCCATACACAATGACTCCGCCCTCCTGCATCAACACTACTCCTAGTTTAATTCTTGATGCATCATAGAATATTGTAAATCCTTTTCAAGGATCTGGAAGAGTTAGTATCGGTTTCTAACCAAGCCTCTCTTTTATCTCCTAAATGGATTTCGCAATGATTTTGACCATAGGATCATAACACCCATCTTTGTAACACTAGTAAGAGGTGAAGAAAGGTGTGAGTAGTCTTGTAGGAAACACATGTAGTAACCATTCAGTCCTAAGAAACTATTTATATCAACCACTTTATTGGGATTATCCTTGGAAACCATCGTACTCACCTTCTATGGGTCAATAAAAACTCTAGATTCCATGGTAATATAACCCAAGAAGTGAACATTGTCTATCCATAAGTGGAACTTTTCAAAATTGGAATAACGTTGATGCTCTCTCACTATACTCAGAATGATCTCAAGGTGCTTAGCATGGGTGCTATGAGTGTGAGAATACACCAAGATGTCATCCACAAATACTATAATAAAAGAATCTAGATAGGGGTAGAACACCCTATTCATCAAAGCCATCAAAATGGAAAGAATGTTCCTGAGACAAAACAACATAATGCGGTACTCATACATACCATACCTACAAAAATTTGTATGATGTATGTATGATGTCTTGAATAACACCTGATGATAGCCCTATTTCAGGATGATCTTAGAGAAGACCATATCTCCTCATATATAATCAAAAATACCATCTATTCAAGGTAGTGGATACTGGTTCTTGACTGTAATCTAGTTAAACTATATGTAATCTACACATAGAAGAAGGTTCCCATCCACCTTCTTGGAAAAAAACACATAAAACCCCCAAGAGGAAGTACTAGACTGAATAAAACCTTTGACCTCTATATCTTCTAACTACAGCTTGATCTCCTTGAGCTTAGTAAGTTCTATAATATATGGAGTAATGGACCATAGATATTCTCTTGAAATGCGATTAATTATAAACTCTACCTCAATCTGAGGAGTTAAGATAGAAAAGTATCCAGGAAAGACAGCCTTGAAATGATCTACCACTAGAGGGAATTTAGCCTAAAATAAACCATGATCCTCCATAAAGAGATTGGAAATCTGGGTGGTCACACCACCTAGCCCATGATTCATTAGTCTAACTATTCAATCTTGTACATCCAACTCAACCTTTTTTAGACAATTAATTCCCTCGAGTGATGTAAAGAACACCCTTTAGTGATATCAGTCTACAAAGGTGTGATATAGAACCAACCTGTAAAGACCTGGAAATTCCATGGAATTTTTTTTCTTAAATTCATGGAATTTTTATGAGTCCGAAAAAATTTATGACGCTTGATTATGCGGCTCGGTGTGCCCGAAATCAATTTTTGAAGTTTTGTTCAGGTACATTCAGTAAACGTATGACCAGGGTTTTATAACTTTTGAACCGGTTCTCGGAATTGAAATCTGTGGGCACCGTTGAACTCACAGTGCCGATATTCACTTAAGAAGACTTTCACCTCAACGATAGGTGGTCGAAAATAAAAGTTAGTTTTTGGTTTTTTATAAAAAATAATAATACAATAAAGTGTACAACACTTTATTTTATTTTAAGCTTCCATGCGAGTGGTTGTTGGTGAAAACCTCCACTTGGGAGTTGGAGGGGGGACCGCCACACCCTAACCTCCCATGAGAGGTTATGGTGGTGGGGCCCACCCGAACATAACCTCTAGCAAGAGGTTACGATGTGGGGACCACCCGAGACTGCACAACCTCTCTTTTAAACAATAGGGGTGGGGACCACCCGACCCCCATTGATGGAGGAGGATAAAACCTCTCAACTCTAGCTCATTAATGAGGGAGAGCCTTTGGATTCCTCAACTCCCCAATTAAGTGGGTGGAAACCCCCTTGAACTCCCCTATTTAATCCATGACAACTCTCATGTATTAATTAGGTGGAGCCACTTAATTTATTCTCTCTTTTGAATTCTGTTGGTCATAGTGGATACTCAAGTGGGGGGTGAATTGAGTTCCAATTAAAATTTCTGTTAAAAAGAGTTTCTCTTAAAGTCCCCCAATTTAAAAATAAAGTTAAACTGTAGTGAATTTATACTGATTGTAAATTTTCAACTGGCTTCTTAAATATTGGTTATATCTTAGTCAATTTAATCACAAGATTAAATTAGCTTTTGAAGCTAACCTAATGGTTCACAACACTTATAAACACTTACTAATTTAACTATCAAAGTAACTTTAAAATAGTTTTGTATTTAAAAGTAATAAAAGCGGAATAAAAAAGATATATGTAGTATACTTTAGACTTAAAAATCATAGTAGATATAACCAAGAGGTTCAGACTCAATCAAAGACTTTGTCCTCTCAAACAATTTATATAAATTTGATCCACACCCTAGATCAGGGTTAACAATAGTACAATACTGTCCACGTCCTAAGACCTCTACCACAGTTCTTCGTGGGAAAATAAATACAACAACACAAAGTCTGTCTAGGTCACACTTGACCTCTACCACTATCCTCAGTGGAATACAATATGATGAATGGAGTTCTGGAATGAGGATTTAGTATCCTCCATTTTAGCACATGAGACAGTGTGTGTGTAAAGTATAAAGAGTACACACACTGCTCGAAATGTAAATAAATGAATCACTTAGAGAGAGTAGGTAAGAGTTTAAAATTCTCTAGAGATTAGCAGTGTAGCTCTGGACTCGTTGGATTCAGCAAAAATGCTTCTGAGTCCTTCTTTGGTTTTTCTATTGAAAAACAGAGTATCGTGGTTCAGCTTGGTGTCCTTCTCAAGTGAGTATGTTATCTGGTTTCCAGTGTTCATCGTGTGTTCTTCAGTAGTGCTGGGTTTCATGCATGAGAGTTAGTTGAAGATCTTGTAATGTCCTCTTTGAGTTCCTCGTGTGTTCTTCTTTTCATGTATGTGAATGGAAGAATTCTCTCTCTATGCCTTTCCACACACACACTTTTACTACAGCTTATTCTTACTTTTAATTCCATGAGCTCCAACAATGGGAATGATTACCTTTTCATAGGTACGAGGTACGGTCCCCTGGCATGCCAACAACTAACATTAAATATCATTAATTGCACTAAAAACATCAAATATTACGGTTGGAATTAAATAGGAGTTAATAGAAATTCAAAAAAATTTCATGACCATCAGTGAGTCATGAGATCGGTGAGTCATTTTGAATCTTCATTGGTTTCGGTAGCCCATGATCATAACTATCGGTGACTCATGATCAGTATCTCTTTAGATCTTTGGTATCCATCGGTGCGACCGTTGCTATTGGTGTGACCGTTCCTATCGGTGCGACCATTTGGTGAGACCGTTGTCATCGGTGACTTGCTCATCATCGGTGTGACCGTTCATCATCGGTGTGACTGTTTGTCATTGGTGACTTTCTCTTCATCGGTGTAACCGTTCATCATCGGTGTGACCATTCATCATCGGTGACATGCTCTTCATCGGTGCGACCGTTCATCATCGGTGCGACCAGAAACTAACTAATGGTGAGTCAAGACATGAAATTCTCACAAAGTGTCTATTTGATTCCTGAATACTTCCAGGTCAACAGTAAAACATAAATGAACATAGATAAACCCATGTAAACATGAATATAAACATATTTAGAACAATTTGAACAAAATACTAAATTGTCATAAATACAACAATGATTTGGGATTATTAAAATAACCATGTCAGAGAGAGTTCAACAGTCTCCCCCTTTTTGATAATCACAAATCAATGACATGAATGAAGAGAGAAGATAGTATGCCATTTAGTATGCTCCCCCTATAAAAAAGAAAATATTCCAAAAGATAAGACAAGGTTAGAATAGCAAACAAAACTTCTCCCTATATAATATAGATCAGATAATACAATTCATTCTCCCCTTTCAGAATTGCTTCAACTTAGATATATAGTCAGCATTTCTCCCCCTGTGTATATGTATGCATATAGTAAACAGTGAGGCAGTCATACAAAAGGCAACATGGACTCATATGCATATTCAGTTCACCCATTCATATTCAAGAGTTCTCCCCCAAACGTATAGGCATGATGTCTCCCATTAAAAAGTATGATTTCTCGCCCTTTGGGATTATCAAAAATAAAAGAGAAGATGGAAGAGGAAAGTGAAAGAAGATAATCAAGAAGATTTAATTTGAAAAAGAGGGTTTAAAAACGAGTACAAAAAGCACATAAAAAAGTGAAAAGTACAAGAAATAGACACCCTATCAAAAATTGACAGATACAACTATTTCTCGGGGTGCAATGGAGATTTTCCTTTGGAAGTTGGAGGAATGGATGGTCTAGAAGGTGGTTGGGTGGAAGGTCGATCTGGCCGGATAGAGAAAGGAGAAAAGATGACTCTAGCTAGACAAATTGTGGGTTATATGGTCACCTACTGAGGAGTAGTAGATCTTTCTGAAGGAGTCTGTTGAAAGACTGGCCAAATACTGGAGAGAGATTGAGAGACAGACATCTGACCGGGAGCAACATCCAATGAATCAAGAGGCTCGACAGTAGGAAAAACAATGGCCTTAGCTTGCACATGAAGGTAGGGTTTGAGAAAATTGATGAAGTCCTGAATTACTTCTCCACCATACTTCACAGCCTTTTCAAAATCATCCTTATTCTGCATGAAAATTTCCAAATTAGGAGTAAAATCTTTTAACTGCTGAACTTGATCCTTAAAAGCTTGAGTAACTGGAGGGATTCTCAAATTGTCAGCCAACACTTTAAAATGATGATTCAACTCATGCTTAGTGTAAATCATTGGGAAATAATGATCTAATTTCTCCTTAACCTCTTTTTGAGCATTGGTAGCATCAGCTGAATACAACTGCACCATTTTATGAATATGATCACCTTGCTCTTTCATCCTTTTCAAAGAATCCAAATCCAAAATATTTCCAAGAACTGCCAACTCTTCTTTAATAACATCCTTTAATGTATTAATCTCATGACCTGTAATCTTGGTCACCTTTGAAGAACTAGCCTAAGCAACAACTTGAGTGATCTCAGCTTTCATCTTCCTCAAATCAGCATTCTTCATATGTTATATCTTATTTCTTAAAACATCCATCATACCAGAGATGGTTGTTCTAAACTCTCCTGATAGAGAAACTATATTTCTACCTAAATCCGTGAGTGTTTGATTAAAATAAGAAATGTGCCTTCCAATCAACTCACTAGAATTGGCCAGGTCTGGCTTGATAAGGCTTACCACTCTTTGAGCCAAGTCATCCATAACAGCTTCAGATAAAGTCATAGGTACAGGAGCAGGAGCATGAGATAAATAATCTTTCATAGAATCTCTAACTGCTTGAACCAGCTCAACCTTAAATATGTCAATATCAGATTTAGCAACTGCAGGATCAGTTCTAGATTGAGACTCTGAAGGATTAGGTCCAGAATGAGAAATAGAAGGACCTGGTCTGTCTGTTGTCACTTGCATATATTCAGAAACTAATCGAGCCTTAATTGAGTCACTTACTCCTATAAAACCCATTCCTTCTTCTTCCCCTTCCTCTGGATAGTCTAATCTCAGAACAACGAGACCTTTATGTTCTTCCCATGCGGCTTTGCATGAAGGATACATATGTTTCACAAACTGAGCTCTTCCAGAATTTTTAGGAGGTACTTCCTCATCCTCATCAGTCTCCAACTGTTCTATTATCTTAGCCTTTGGGAAATTTTCTTGCACATTTGGTTTGGGTTGAGAATCATCTTGGATCACATTCTAACCCTCTATAGGTCAAGAATTAGTATCATCAGCATCACCACTATCACTTTCACTGCTACTACTACTACTATCACCATCAACATCACCATCATCACCACCATTGCCTTCATCATCATCATTATTAACTGATCTCTCACTTGAACTGTCTATACTTACGAATTCATACTCCTCAGAGTTTGACTCTTCAGTATCAGCTTCTTATTCATCATCATCACCTAAAAGAGGTTCAATTTATGGTAGGTTTAGAGGTGGACTAGCTAGTCCAAATTCCATTCTTCTTTTCATCGAGATAACAGTATCAGGATCACTCCTCCCATCAAGAGATGATTCAGCCTCCTCCTCAGCATTCATATTATCACCAGATTCTTCTTCTTCTATTCCCTTCTTACTGGTTTCACCAGTTCATTAGGAACTACAACTTCCTCTTCTTCATCTGAATAAACCACTTCCTCACCAGGTTTTAAACTAGGATCTCTCATCCCCTTTGGTCTCGCAGGATGATCAGTAGGATTCAAGGACTCATACAACTTCTCCTCATTAGCAACCCAAGATTTCTTCCTTGGGTACCAACTTAATTTCATCCTATTACAGATAAACTTGTTGAAACAGAAGCTAATTGATGAGATACACTCATCTCCATCATCCACACAGCTCAAGAATTTCAACATGGCATAAATTTTCTTAGAATAAAACAAAGTAGTAGCTTTATTTGATGGTTTTATCATCTCAACAATATGATCAAAAAAATATCTACACAGATTGATCTTTTCACCATTCAACAAAAGGAATTACAGAAAAACATCTTGATACTTTACTGAAGCAAAGTCACATTTTCTAGGACATATTTGATGTTGAATAAACTTTAATGGGATTCTACTCTCACCATCCAACTCACCAGCAGATATCCTCCTCAATTTAGACTTCCCAGTCAATAACTCCAGGGCTAGATCAAAAGAAAAGTAATCAGTAGTAGGAGAGATATTACCAACGTAATCCTCATATCCATTGTGAGGTACTCCCAAACATTCATCCCACTGTTTCGATGAAAAAGTAATATTTCTCCCTTTTACTATAGAATAAAATCTCACAGCCTCTAATCCACCTATAACTACACTCATGTTTAAATAGAACTTGTGTAGAAACTTCAGGTAAAAGACTAGACTATTATCGCAGAACCAATTTTTCCAACCTTGCATTTCTAACACTTTCAACAGAGCAGACTTTCTCGATAAAACCCATTCTAAACATATTTCTTTTTCAGCTATAACTTCTCATTTTTCTAGATTTGGGTTCACATACCTCTACGTCGTAATGCTCGACTCACCTCGAGCTCTCTTTACAGGTGAAGAACCTTTAGATTCCTTGCCTTGTCACTTTTTCTATGTCATTCTGAGGTTTGAGACAATCGAGAGGCTTGGAAAGATTAAAAAGGTTCAGGTTACAGAAAAGAGAAGAGAGAGTTCGGTGGGAAATGGAATGTCAACAATATTTAGATAATGAAATAGCCTCAGGTCATTTTTTGTATCATTTAGGGTTACAAAAACAATAGAATATCGATTAAGTAAAACAACTTCGTTTTAAATAGACAATAATGATTTTAAAAACGGTACAACCCAATCGGTATCACTAATCGATTTGACAGATCGGTTTGATAGATCGGTTTCACAGATCGGTTTCACTGATTAGTTTCACTGATCGGTTTCACTAATTGGTTTCACTGATCGGTTTCATTGATCGGTTTGACAGATCGGTTTGACAGATCAGTTTGAAAGATCGGTTTGACTAATCAGTTTCACTGATCTGTCATACCCAACTCTTGTTTAATCAAATATAACCTTTCCGAAAATTAGGGTTTGGTGAAAATGTCAGCTAATTGATGTTCAGTACCTCTAAACTCAAGAGTAATATCACCTTTTTGGTAGTGATCTCTCAAAAAGTGGTGCCTTACATCAATGTGTTTGGTTCTAGAGTGAGACACAAGGTTATTTGATATGTTAATTGCACTATAGTTATCACAGTTGATTGAAAAATGCTTAAAATCATATCCATAGTCCAAAAGAGTGTGTTTCATCCACATAATTTGTGCACAACAACTACCAGCAACAACGTATTCTGCTTCAACAGTAGATAATGCAACAGAGTTCTGTTTCTTACTACACCAAGATACCAGGGACTTTCCCAAAAGATGACATGTCCCAGATGGGCTCTTCCTATCTAAATTGAAACCAACAAATTCATCATCTTAATAACTCATTAAGTCAATAGATTGAATTTTTGGATAAAACAAACCTAAATTTGTAGTATGTTTAAGATATTTGAAAATTCTTTTAACAACAAGTAAATGAGATTCTTTAGGATTAGCTTGAAATCTTGCACACATACACACACTAAACATAATATCTAGTCAAATGGAAGTAAAGTAAAGTATACTCCCAATCATACCTCTATAATTAGTTTGATCCACTAGTTTCCCAGTTTCATCTGCATCTAATTTACAAACAGTACTCATTGGTGTATCACTTTCCTTAATACTATCCAAGCAAAAACGTTTTAAAAGATCTTTTGTATATTTACTTTGATTCAAAATAATACCATTTTCATTTTGAAAAACATGAAATCCAAGAATGTATTTGAGTTCTCTCATTAAAATCATTTCAAATTCATTTTTCATACTTTTTGAAAAATCAGTAATAAAGCATTTTTAGAAGATCTAAAAATAATATCATCAACATAGATTTGTACTATCAAAACATCTTTGTAAATTCTTTTAATAAAAAGAGTTGGATCAGTAATCCCTTTAGTAAAACCTTCTGAAATAATAAAACAACTAAATATATCATACCAAGCTCTTGGAGCTTGTTTTAAACCATATAAAGCTTTCGAAAGTTTAAAAACTCAATTTGGAAAATGAGGATTAATAAATCCAGGTGGTTGTTCAACAAAAACATCTTCAACAATAAAACCATTTAGAAAAGCACTTTTAACATCCATGTGATATAACATGAAATTCATATGAGCAACATAGGCGAGTAGAATCCTAATAGCTTCTAATATAGATACAGGCGAAAAGGTTTCCTCATAGTATATACCTTCCTCTTGACTATATCCTTGTGCAACTAGCTTAGCTTTGTTTCTAACTATGTTTCCAGACTCATCAATTTTATTTCTAAAAACCCATTTAGTGCCTATTGTCAAGGTGTCCTTGGGTCTGTCAACTAATTCCTATACTTTTTTTATTTCAAATTGATTTAGTTCATCTTGTATAGCCATTACCCAAAATTCATCATTGATAGCATCATTGATATTTTTAGGTTCTAACTGTGAAAGAAAAGCTTTATGTTTAACCTGGTTTCTTAGAGAAGCTCTAGTCTGTGTCCCTCTATCAAGATTACCAACAATAGAATCTAAAGGATGATTCTTTAGAATCATAGTTGATCTAGTAAAGGTAGGACTACGAATTTCATGTTCATTCATCAGTTCGGGTTCAATAGAAGCAGATTCTGGCATATGTCTAGAACTCGATGTTTTTACAGCAGGTTCTTTAGTTTTATCATAAAGGTCCAGAATACTCAATTCTTCTTCAAGATTCTCAAGAGATAGTTTAGGTTCATGTGGATCAGTTTCATCAAAATTGATGTGAAAAGATTCTTCCATACACTTGGTTCTCTTATTAATGATTCTATAGGCTTTGTTAGAGATTGAATATCCTAAAAATATTCCTTCATCACTCTTGGATGAAAATTTTTCTAGATTATCCTTTGTATTGAGAATGAAAAATTTGCAACCAAAGACTCTGAAGTAACTAACTTTAGGCTTTCTATTATTCCATAATTCATAAGGGTTATTCTTGAGAACTAGTCTAATAAAGAATCTATTGATGATATAACAAGATGTATTGACAACTTCAGCCCAAAAATAAGCATGTAGGTCATATTCATTAAGCACAGTTCTTGCAATTTCTTGAAGGGTTATATTTATTCTTTCTACTACACCATTCTGTTGAGGTGTCCTTGGAGCAGAAAAGTTGTGACTATAGCCATTTTGTGAGCAATAAGATTCAAATTCATGATTTTCAAACTCACGTCCATGATCACTTCTCAGGGTTTTAATCTTAAGTCCAGTAAGGTTTTCTACAGACTTGGAGTATTTAATAAAGTAAGAACAAGCTTCACTTATCTGAGCTAAGAAGTATACCCAAGTATATCTCGAAAAGTCATCTACTCGGACTAGACATAATGCTTCCCATTTAAACTAGAAACTCTATAAGGTCTAAACAAGTCTATGTGAACCAACTCAAGAGGTTGAGAAGTTGAGACTTTTTTCATTGATTTAAAAGAAACATTATATTTCTTTCCCTTTTGACAGGGATTATAAACTTTGTTATTTGGGAATTCAAGTTTGGGTAGGTCTCTAACCAAGTTTTTACTAGTCAGATTTCTAAGTGAATGTATATTGCAATATATTAATCTTCTGTTCCATAGACAAGATTCTTTATGAAAATCATTTAGGCAAGTAACATTTTGTTTGGAGAAAGAATTTAAATCAACAACATAAACATTTTCATTTCTCAATGCAAAAAATACTAAAAAATTTTTAGAGTTTAAAACATTATAGGAATCATTTTCAAATTTCACATTAAAAAATAATCACATAACTGAGAAATACTTAACAGGTTATATTTAAGTCCATCAACAAATTAAACTTTGGAAATCAAAACTGAATCAGGGTTACCAATCTGGCCTAGGCTGATGAATTTTCCTTTAGAATTATCACCAAAGGTGACATGGCCTCCATCACCATTGATTAGACTCTTGAAGCATGATTAATCTCCAGACATATGTCTTGAACATCCACTGTCTAAGTACCATATCTTCTTGTGAGAAATCTTCAAACATGTTTCCTAAAAAACATATTTAGATGGAAAATGATTTTGGTACCCATATCTTCTTCGGTCTAGATAGGTTAGCAATCAAAGCTTTAGGTATCCAAATTTTTCTTATTGTTCTCATATAATTAAGTGGTTAAACAAATTTTGAAAGATAAATCTATTTAATCTATAACTGTGTGAATAACTAGTTGAGGCATATGAATTACCAGAACTAGAACTAGAAATTTTTTTTCTAGATTTAGGAATAAATTTAGTCTTAGTAAGATGTCTCTGTCCAGGATGATAGCCCATTCCAGTGGTATATTTTTCTGCCACTTGTTTTCCAGGCAATTGAGTTAGAGTATCCTTTCCATTTGTAAATTTTTCTAGGTCTTTCCTTAATTTCTCATTAGACAACTTCAGTTCAGTATTTTCCTTTAACAGTTGATCATTATTTTCCTTTTCTATATCAAGTGAAGATTTAACATTAGCAGTGAGAGAATGTTGTTTCTTTAAGGATTTATACTTGTCCTTAAGTTCATTACATTTTTATTCTAGCATATTACAATATTCAAACAGTTCCTCACTAGACATGTTTTCAAATTCAAAATCTGTTCCAGAATAATAATCATTCAGCATAGGCGAAACAGGTACCTCAGTGGTATTGTTCATGAAGCACATGTTGGCACGATTCTTTTCAGAATCAGAAACTTCATATTCACTTGTGCTGTCTTCTAAAGCACTCCAAGTATCTTTCATAGTTCTCTTATTCTTACTGTCCTTGTAGTCATATTTCTTCTTGAACTTCAATTTTGGATAGTCTGCTTTAATGTGACCTTTCATTTTTCATTCATAGAAAACAACTTCATCATTCTTGTCAGGATATTTCCAATCCTTCTTCCAATGACCCTTTTTGTCATACTTTCCTTTGTAATTAGATTTTCCGAAGAATTTATTCTTCCTATAGAACTTCTTGAATCTCCTGGATATTTGAGCCATCTCAGCATCACTGTCGGAGTTTGAATCTTCACTTGTTGAAATTTCAGATTGTATTTGATCTTTTTCATTGTCCTTTCTCTTTGAAGTAGTAGATTTAAAAGCTACATACTTTCTTTTAGGTTCATCATAATCCTCCTTATTTATCTTGAGTTATTCCTCATAAATCATAAGCTTACCAATGATCTCCTTGACTAGTAACTTGCTTATATCACATGATTCTCTAATTGAAACAGAAGTGCCTCTCAATCGATCTGGTAGAAATCTCAATATTCTCATGATTTGTTCCTTAGCAGTGACATCTTTTCCAAGAGATATCATTGTATTGACAATCTCATTGAACCTGTGATACATGGCAGAGATAGGTTCATCAGTCTTAATTTTAAAATTATCATATTTAATAGTATATATATTCAATATCATTTCTTTTACATTAGTTTTTCCTTCATGAGAAACACTCAAAGTATCCCATATTTCATAGGCAGTTTTAAAAGAAGATATTCTATTGAACTCTTCATCTCCTAAAGAAAAATACAGGGCATTCATATATTTACAATTATTATTGTAAGCTGTCATAGTATATTCATCCCAAGTAGTTCTAACAGTTGATGGAATCTTATATTTAGTTTCTATAGTAGTCCAGATATCAAATCCCATACTTTCTAAATGAATTTTCATTTTCAGTTTCCACTGAGCATAATTTTTTCCATTAAAGAAAAGTGGCATGTTGGTAGCATAACCTTATAGTCTATTATCCATAACTAGGGTTTGGCCAATAAATTTAAAGAGATAAAATTTAGAACTAACAGAAATTTAAGATCCTTAAAATATAACTAAAATCACAGTTGCAAAATAGAGTATTTGAAAACTTTGAAAACAAAATAAAACCTTTGATACCAAATTTTGGTCAGAGTGGATACTCAAAATGGGGGTGAATTGAGTTCCAATTAAAATTTATGTTAAAAAGAGTTTCTATTAAAGTTCCCAAATTTAAAAACAAAGTTAAACTATAGTGAATTTATACAGATTGTAAATGTTCAATTGGATTCTTAAATATTGATTACATCTTAGTCAATTTAATCATAGGATTAAATTAGCCTTTGAAGCTAACCTACTGGTTCACAACAAGTATAAAAAATTTCTAATTTTACTATCAATGTAACTTTAAAATAGTTTTGTATTTCAAAGTAATAGCAGTATAATAAAAGAGATATATATAGTATACTTTAGACTTATATTAAAAAGAAATGAAGATATAACCAAGAGGTTCAGTCTTAAGAAGAGACTTAGTCCTCTCAAACAATTTATATAAATTTGATCCACACCCAGGATCAGGGTTAACAACAGTTCAATACTGTCCAGGTCCTAAGACCTCTACCACAGTTCTTCGTGAAAAAAAAAGACAAAAACACATAGGCTGTCTAGGTCACACTTGACCTCTACCACTATACTCAGTGGGATACAATATGATGTATGGAGTTATGGAATGAGGATTTAGTATCATCCAATTTAGCACAAGAGACAGTGTGTGTGTAAAGTATACAGAGTACACACAGTTCTCGAAATGTAAATAAAATAATCACTCATAGAGAGTAGGTAAGAGTTTAAAATTCTCTAGAGATTAGCAGTGCAGCTATAGACTCGTTGGATTCAGCAGAAATGCTTCTAAGTCCTTCTCTGGTTTTTCTATTGAAAAAAAGAGTATCATGGTTCAACATGGTGTCCTTATCAAGTGAGTATGTTCTCTGGTTTCCAGTGTTCTTTGTGTGTTCTTTAGTAGTGATGGGTTGCATGCATGAGAGTTTGTTGAAGATCTTGCAATGTCTTCTTTAAGTTCCTCATGTGTTCTTATTTTCATGTATGTGCATGGAAGAATTCTCTCTCTATGCCTTTTCACGCACACACTTTTACTGCAGCTTAATCATCCTTTTTATTCCACGAGATCCAACAATGGGAATGATTAACTTTTCATAGGTACGAGGTATGGTAACCTGACATGCCAAAAACTAACACTAAATATCATTAATTTCATTAAAAACATCAAATATGACCGTTGGAATTAAATACGAGTTAATAGAAATTCAAACAGTTTTCATGACCATCGGTGAGTCATGAGATCGTTCAGTTGTTTTGAATCTTCATCGGTTTCGGTAGCTCGTGATCATTGGTATCAGTGACTCATGATCAGTATCTCTTTAGATCTTTGGTAGCCATCGGTGCGACCATTGCTATTGGTGCGACCGTTCCTATCGGTGTGACCGTTTGGTGAGACCGTTGTCATAAGTGACTTGCTCTTCATCAGTGAGACCGTTCATCATCGGTGTGGCCATTTTTCATCCGTGACTTTCTCTTCATCAGTGCTACCATTCATCATCAGTGACTTGCACTTCATCGATGCGACCATTCATCATCGGTGTGACAGTTCATCATCGGTGCGACCGGAAACCAACTAACGGTGAGTCAAGACATGTAATTCTCAAAAAGTGTCTGTTTGATTCTAGAATACTTCCAGGTCAACAGTAAAACATAAATCAACATAGATAGAAACATGTTAACATGAATATAAACATATTTAGAACAATTTTAACAAAAGACTAAATTTCCATAAATACAACAATGATTTGGGATTATTAAAATAACCATCTCAGAGAGAGTTCAAAAAATTATATGCCAACGGAATAATAGATAACCAATCTATGATTTTTGTTGGCATGATTCATTTTGGCGGAATGGAGGAAGATGAGAGATAGAGAAAAAAGATCCCAACGAAGAATGAGGAACCACATCTTCCAACGGAGAACAAAGAACGCCAACAACTTTCTTCGACTTCCTCACTCAGAACTTACCGACATGGAGTGTCTTCCATGGATGATGCAGCTCGAGATTGGGAGTGCGTGATGAATGTGGAAAACGGCGAACTTCATCATCTTCTTTTTGTAACACCGTAAACGAATGACGAACGTCGATTGAAGAATAAAAGGTAGGGGGTTTACCTTTTTTTTATCCCTTTTATTTTCTCTTCATTGTTTGAAAATAAATCATTGTGTGGTTGTAAATAATTGTTCATCATATTTCTTTTTTTGATGAACCAATTGATATCACTTTAAACGCGGAGGATGCAGGCTAACCTAACATGGACCAACATCCTCCGCCGATTCTTCACTCTTGTGGCATTCTAAGACATGGAGATGAGGGGACGACGATGAAGGAGGAATCAACGAAGGCCGCGCTACCTGCGGCCTTCGTGAATCGCGCCGCCCCCACGGCACACCGAAGCTTCCAGCCGACCCCCGCTAGCCCGAGCGGCACCCAACCTGCCTACCCGTGGCCTCCCGAAGTCCTGCCCGGTGCGCGGCCCGCCTACCTGCGCCCTTCTGACACCCTGCCTGGCGCACAACCTGCCTGCCCGCGGCCTGCCAGTGCCCTGCCAGTGCCCCCAAGGCCTGCCCAGCCCCTGTTGCGAGCTTCTCGGCGCCTCCGCGGCTGCTGCCGCGCCCTGCCTGGCACCCCTACGGCCTGCCCAGCACCCTGTCTGCGCCCCCGCGGCCTACCCGACGCTCTACAGGAACCCCCGCGGCCTACCTGACCTCTATCACGGCCTTCCCGGAACCCCCGCGGCCGTTTCTGCGCCCTCCCCGGCGCCCCCACGGCCTGCCCGGCACCCTGCCGGTGCCCCCGCGGCCTGCTCGGTCCCTGCCGCGCCCTACCCGGTGCACCCACGGCAAGACCGCGTTCAACACAGACTGCCCATTGGTCTTCCAACCAGCCCGAACTCACGGGCCGAGTCGCCCGAGTCGCGCCCCTCGCAGCGCTGGCTGAACCGGCCCCGGCCTTCGGTCTACGTCGCCTACGTGGTGACCTGTGGGCTGAACCACCCTCGCAATCCACTAGGCCGGGCCGAGCGGACCGAGCCAAAACTCAGCAGGCTGACCCACCCAACGGGCCGGGTCAGACCCATCGAGTTTGACCTGGTCGACCCAGACTGGGTCGACCCAGACTGGGTTGGGCCAAGTCAGTCCGACTGGGTCGGACCGAACCTGGGCCCATTATTGACCCCCTACGTACCTTCTTGGGCCATATCTTTGGCACTTGACGTCTGTTTGAAGAACCATTAGCAGTACCGATATTGTTAGAGCGAAGCGTCCCTTTCAGAATACCCCACTGGAGTTTGGGATATAGTTGAGATACAGTTAGGTTGGATCTCACACGAATCCAACCGGGCCCCCAGGACTAAAAAGGCTAATAACTAATAGACCAGGTGTGTGATTAATGTAGCGTCTATTGCGTTGAGACCCCTATGACGCGATAGACCTTTGAGATACTTCTATGAGGGACTTCATGACAGTTGGAGTATCAACCAATAGCTTGTGGAGCAGATATTCTTGAGATGAGCATACATTTTTGCGGGAACCTAGTAGCTAGCTGAGACTTGAAAACTACTGACCGATTCGACTCGAAGTGATTTGACTAGCCCAGTGAGGAGCGCCTCTGTGTGAGCATAGAAAACCCATGGTGGGGAGCGCCTCTATGTGAGCATGGCAGAACCAAGATACTCGACACATGGAGTATCTCAGTAGGCTACCAGGGGAGTGCCTCTATGTGAGCACATCAGAGCCATGGCAGAGAGCGCCTCTGTGTGAGCACAACAGATCCACGATACTCGACAGGAGGAGTACCTCAGCAGCCCAAGTTAGTGGGAAGCGCCTCTGTGTGATACGACAGGCCCACTATACTCAATAGAGGATGAGTTCTCAAGCAGCCAAGGGTTCAGATTAATTTAAATCTTAGTTTGAGCTGAGTCAATGACTTTTGTGTTTTCCTCATGATTGAGACGGGTTACTAGATAACTTAGGTATATGTATGGGAATATACCTAAGTAAGGGTTATCCGTTGATTTCATACTTTGTGTTTTATCCTTGTTGGATTTAGTGAGACCTTGAGGGTATCTGTGTCCCTACTAAGTATCATTATTCTCACCCCTTCACAGGCTATGCTCGCACCTCATTGTGTTGGTTGCAGATGACGAACAACGCTGAATGAGGCAGAGAGTAGCAGGACTGGATGGTACCCGGAGGTGGATCACTCGGTGTGATGGTTCACGGAGGAGAAAGAAGGATGGGAGTGCTAAGGAGACCATCTGTACCTACCCTTCAGGTAGGAACCCTGGAGTACGACCCAGTAGCTGCTTTACTTTTTTTCAGTTGTTATTCTACTTCCCTGTTGGACTTGTATTTCTGGCCCCTTTTACATTCTAGGACTTCTTTTTTATACAATTTTACTTAGTGTTTTACTTCTAGTTGTGTACTCTGTTGTGATTGTTTATAGTTATAAAGGCAATGCATTCCCAATTTAGGGATTTATGGCTATGGTGGTAGTCTCCATCCTCTGGCCTATGGAAGGCGGGCTTGGGGTAGTCACAATACGTGCCCCGTGGGACAGGTCATGACACAACAAATCCATCTCTAGAATGAAATCAAGTCTTATCATCTCGAGAATAAAGAGGCCCCACAAGAAAGGGTAACTGCCTGCTTTTAGGGGACAATACCCACACTGGCGTATTCCCTCTAACCTCACTCCAAAAGGTGTGTCCAAGATCTTTACACCATAGTAATAATTTATTTTCAGACTGAGACTTTCTATGTTAGATAAGGATATAAAAGAGTGTGAAGAACCTATATCAAATAAAGAAGATACTATAGTGGAGGCTACTAGAATAGTACTTCATACTATAGATGGTCTTCTAGCCTGATCCTCAGGTATCGACTGTAGATCATGCAAGTGACTTGATCTGTGAACTTATCAAATATTTGTACTAATATAATCAAAAACCAAACTTCTTTCATTATTATTGATCAAAATTCTATATAACATGTCCATAAACTCCTCCTTGACTAGTCCTTCTAGTGCTACCCCAACTTCCCACCTAATGCGACATAAAATAACCAGCTCTTAAAGGTAGATCTTGCGGGGAACCTCTTACACTAGAAGCTAATGGAAAGGTCTAATAGAATCTCTTATGGTGTCCCATACGACTTCAAGATCAACACTCTAGAGGGTCTATATAACACTGAGGCTTCAGGATCCCCTATCGTCCACACTAGTGACACACCATCAACCTACCATCATGGGTACTCTAGCTTCCACTTCCCGGATGAGAAACCTCAAGAGATCACTTTCTACTACAATAAAAATTATTGCCCTACCACCAAACTAGTCCCTTATACCTGGTACTATCACCTCCCCTCAGTTTGTGCTCATTGATAAGATTCTACGTTACTATTTCAGAAAGATAGGAAGTCAAAAGGTATTCACCTGAGTACAAATGGAATACACAAGCCCATCCTTGAAGAGTCTAGCACCCGAAATCTCACCATTGGATAGAATCAGTACAAATAACTATAACTCAATGAAAAATTCTTAATATTCCATAACTAACATAGAACCCTACTCAAGATTCATAAAATATATGACTCGGGAAACTCTCAGCATCTGAGGAAAGAACCAATTGTAAAAAGAAGTATGAAAATAAGCACATACTATGTCCTATTGGTGAAAACCAAGTTAATCACATCCCCTAGTTCTTGGATGAATCATGCAGCATGTACATAGATATCTTAAACCTATTCTATAGAGGCATCTCTAGATGCTAAAATATATACAAGGTGGCCTCTATCTAAGACTCCACAGCCTATGGACCACCATACCCTAAAAATTTAGAAGGATTATACTACAAGAACTCATAGGCCATATCATCCATAATAGGTGCAAGACATGTATCACCATGAATTGACTAAATCAGATGTATCAAACTATCTCTAACTTGTGTTCCAGTGCCCAAATTAGGTACATCAGGTGATGCCTCAAGTGGAACTTCTGGTGGTAAGATTGGAAGATAAGGGCTCACCAATTCTGGAGCATGGTATTCATTGCCTTCCTTTCACACAACTTGGATACATCATGGTGGCATTGGTATACAAATTTCAAGAACACGCATCAGAAAAATCATTGAACATATAGATAGAAACTCTATTAGAAGATGAGCGTAAGAAGGGGATCACTGCCTAAGGCATTATACCCAAACTACTCGCTTAGAAGGCCAAGTATTGTTAAGTGCTCAAGTATAAGTTACAGGTGTTCGAGTAGATGAAGGGTCAATAATACCTTTCCTCATCATTTCCATGAAATCATTTCATTTATTTTATATTTAATTTCTAGGTTCACTCCTTTACCTTTCATAAACAATACAAGGCGGAATAAGGATGTGAAAACTTTTCATTTATAAACATCACGTTTCACTATCAAATTGAATTTTCTTTTTTCCATATACCAAGGTTCATTTAAAATGATTTATCTATCCCATTGAATTAGAATCCATACTCATTATCACTAATATTAAGACCCATTTGACTTTAATCAAAGGCCCAACTTGGTAAATTGTTAATCCCAACCCATGAGGGCCCATAACACCCCATGAATTGAAAAAAAAATCACTCAATTGAATCCAATTAAAATAAAAAACAAACAATAACTAACATATCATCAATCAACAATCACAGTCATATCAATAAATGAAAACAGTGAAATTCACCTATATGACATAACAATATGCATGAAATGCAAATTCTAGGTGCCTATTATGATGTGTGTAACAATGATACATTCCATCATATCATCAGGTTAAGGATAAAATGGAATCTAAATCAGAATAATAATCAATAACACCACATAACATTTGAGTCACCCAATGGATAAATGATATCAAATGTAATTAGAAAACACAAAACAACAATTTTAATTCAGGAAACTCATACTTTAACCTGAACATGGGTTCACAACACCCAATGATGGATTATGAACAAGTTTCAAGTATTCCCAATATCCAATATATTGTCTCCAAATATTAAAGCAACAGAGGATCCCATTTTATACCACGTTGTGATGTCATGGACCCAAATGCCACATAGGAGTTCCCTAAGCGTAGTTGGCCACATGGCCTCAAGTGCATCTCCCTAAATTCTAGAGGTTTTTGACTAGTAGTGAGGGCCTAGGGTGTACCAATGGGGATACTATGACTTCATTACTAGATTGAATCATAGTTGATCAATATAAGATATAAATTGGAGATAAGAAGTGGAAGAAATACAAGTAAATAGATAGATGGCACAATAGAAGGAGAAAAGAATAATAAAAAATAAAATAATTGATATAAAAATAAAAAAGTTGATGATGAAATTTCATGTATCTATAAATATGGAAAACATGGATACATGTAGTAGAAAAAAAGTCTATACAAAATTAGAAAAAAAACTAAAAATTATCCCCTACATCTTGATCTCTAGATCGGTCTTCTGCTACCAGCTCCATCCTAAGCAATAAGCAATCAAGTGTCTGAAGTGACACACTTCCCTTTTTCAACACTTGCATACATATAATTTGACTGGGTAACAATTGAATGAAAATAGGGTGTAGGATAAATCTTAGTAGGCCACCATCAATAGTGTATATAACATCTTTTTCATGTAATATAAACTAAAATAGTGTGCAAGCATGCATATATAAAAGTAAAGTAGTACAATAATGTAAATACACAAGTACATTCTTTATCCCTCAGTTGGTATCTGAACATGTAACCAATTCATTAATTAATTAAGTTCTTGTTTATATATTTTAGTCACATGAGGCATAGAAAACACTGGCATCAACTCACTATAGTACTAGTAAGGTTCCAATATATTACAAGGAAACCTGAAATGTGATTTAATAATGAGAGGGTTCCAAGGTAACAACCAAGGAAACCAAGACCTCAAGGGTCTCCAACATAGTAGTAAATGTGGCATAGATAGGGGGTAAGAGTGTAATCCAAGGAGCATCATCAAAGGCATTCCACAATAGTTTGATCTAACAGATTCCACGGAATACATCCAAGGTAAAATGGGAGAAGATATGGCTAAGCCCAAAGATGTAACCAAGGCACCTTGCATTCACAAAATCCATAATGGATACAAGGATTGTTTCCAAAAAATCTTGTAATAGTAAGAGGGGATCCTACAATATCATATTGGGCATCCACTAATAGACAAGGATTGGGTTCTAAGGTGGGTCTATTCCAATGTAGCCAACATCCCTGAATCGGAATGGAATCCTTGATTGATCATGGAATTCCCTCGAGAATCCAAAAGCTAACCCAAGTCAAACCACTCCTATAATGATGTCAATGTCCATATGTAATTAGGAACCTAACATGTAATTAATTTAATCAATTAGTCCATATTATAAATATATCATTTTGAATTTCATAAGTTTCAATCCATTTCCTTTCATTGGTTTGACAAGGCCAATTGAGCATGCAACCATTCCATTCATTCAAGTCATATAAAAATAATGGGGTTCATTCCACTGCCATCTATCATAAGTTGAAAGTGGTGATATGAACATGAAACCAATCATTCAATTATATTCTATTAAGACAAGTAATATATATACCATATATTTTCCATTTCCATTTTAGATTAATTTTTCAAGATATATCACTTACCATTGGTGGTTCTTGTGGGAAACATGGTACTATCCATTAAAAAATTCAATATCTATTTAATATAAGGAGGCTTACCATTAGATTGGTCATTCTCAAGCACACCCAAATGGTGGAGCAAAGGTTTCAAAACACTAAAACCATAAATATGGGACCTAACCCTACATGGGATGGACAATATTATGGACGTAACCACCAAAAAAAAATATCATGTATGGTAAGGGTCATAGAACATGGTCCTAACAACTGTAAGTAAGACATATAAATTTAAAAAATGACACCTGATGGAATCATCATCATGAAATTCAAAATTATAAAATAAAAAAACTCAAAGTATGATTTATATAGCACTTACCTTAGGCTCATATGACTCTCTTCATCTAGTATCAGCCTTTAGTTTGGCCCAGATTAGAGTAGATATGAAGAATAGATCAATGCCCCAAAAATGTGGCATATGATTCTGTATCAAAATAGAATCGTTTTTCAGAAGAAGAACAATGAAATATTAAAAATTAATTGAGAAAATACCAATGTGGATCCAATGAGATGAATGGAGGTCTATTTGGATTCCAAATAGATGATCGATCTCAAAAGCTGGAATAGATGGGTTTTTGGCTTAATAGGGAGGAAGAATGGTGTTTTTTCTAATGTAAAACCAAAATGGATAAAGGAGTAATTTTAAAGATATTTTAAGGTAAAACAAATAATTTTTCCAAAAAATTATCCTTCCAATGATTTGAATGCATGGTTTGGCCAAACCATGTGCAAATCATGAACGAGAATCTGTAGGAAGGGGTATACTGCCCGGTTAGGCCAAATGATTAGGTAACCATGTTCCGACTATGAAAAACTTCTCTAAAATTTGTCTGTAACTTTTTTCATGACCATGTGTACCAATTTTCATGGTTAAGGAAAACCATCCACCCTCTTGCTGCTCACTATCCAGCTTCGCATGGTTAAATATATCTGTACAACCTACCTCACATATTATATTCTAATCAGGAGAGATGACATTTTCTAGAAAACCCTAGGTATTGGGATCTGAATGAGATCCAAACATGCATGAGACCTCCAATAACTCATTAGGCATCCATATTAGGTCTATAAAAGGAAATTAGACCAAAATTTAAAGGATTCTTACTTGAGTGAAAAATGTGGTTCAAACAGTTTTAGTGAGAATAAAAATGTTATTTGAAGTATGATCGATGGAAAAAAGGTAATATTTTCATCGAATCAATAGACCAGATGCCTTAATGTACCTTAGGAAGGTATTATTAATGAATTCTAGGGATACATTATACGTAATAGTGAGTATTAAAATATGATGATTCCCTACTATAGTTGACTTGGAATGTTGTTGTGCTAAGAACTTCTACTTTAGATCTTGATGGGGAGTGTATAATTTGGTTTAAATTTATCCAATAAATGATTTTCCCCATGAAATGGTACTTTAACACTATGAGGTACCATGATGTTTCTCTAATTTCATATAAAAAATAGAGATAAGATAATCCCGAGTAGATATTTGATGATTCACATCATGGAAATGAAAAATAATTCATCTATCTAATACCTTAATCTATCCTAAGTTTATTAAAGTTATGTTGGAAGCTAAAGAATTAGTTCCTAAATTTTAATAGGCTGTAATCAGATTTGGAGGTTTTTTTATCCAATTTACTTTCAAAATAATGAAAGTAAATTAGAACCCTTGTCTGAAGAAATGGGTGGCTGAAAATGATAAGATATATGAGAATTTTAAACCAATGAAAAACCCTTCCAGAACTAGATTTATGGTTTTTCCAAGATTGGATCTAGATAAAGTTTTAGTTTCTTCCTCTGATGTGGATATTGAGGAAGAAGAACTTGAAGCTAAATAAGAATAATATGTACCTCTTTTATTAGAGTAAGGAAGTGACCCCGATGTGGTCATAAGACCTTAGGTTTCTTATGGACCTTTTATTCCATCTCTTTCTATTCATGCTAAAGAAATTTGTATAAGTGAAGGTGAATAATATGAAGAGACTAAGGTCTCAGGTGAAAAATGGTATGATGGTTATTGTAAGAGATCAAGAGAAGTTGTTGAAATATTTTATTGTTATGATGGGTTTGAGAATTGTAGTGGGGGTGGTTCCATTGAGGGACACATCACTCTATTGATTTTTCTATTTTAGTTAAGTGTATTAAAGAAGGTTAGGTTGCTGAAAGTAAGGACAAGAATTATGATGAAGTTTAAGCTACTAAGATTCATCCTGAGGATTTTATCTCTAATAGAGATGAGGATAGAGAAACAGTAAAGGGGGAGAAATCCCCAGGAGTGGCTAAACTTAGAATTGACTATTTAGAGCCAAAATCAGATAATTATGGTGATGATAATGGAATTCCACCTGATCATGTTGGAATTTCCATCTTTGTTAATGTAAAAGATCCTAGGGATCTATGGTTGAACAGATAGATGAGGCTGGTCAGTTGGAAGTCTTTCCCTCTGGTGATCATGGAGCTGAATATGGACATATAGAGGCTGATCTACCTACCCAAGAGAGTATTCCATCTTCTCTACCGTATACCTCTATAACTTTTAGTTATGTAACTAAATATAACCTGGATTCTTTAAAATTGAGGATTATATTAGATATCGGTGGGATCCTTAGATACACAACTCCTTGAGAGACTAAGCTTAGTGAAGATGATACCACATGGTGATTCGAGTTAGTTATCTTTCATATCCAGCCTATGATGATCTTGAAAATGCATGAACATGGTATTTAGAACAAGAAGTTTTCAAACAAGATGGAATAAGTCAAATCCATCATGAAAGGGATGATAAGAAGATTTGATAAAGGGATGTTATCAATTATTTATATATTTGAGTCTTTTCCTAAAGATGATGCTTCCACTTATAGTTCTCCACCTCTTATTCCGTCATTTGATGCAGATGAGATCCATTATATTATTCGAGTGGAATTTCATATTATCATTGGTGATATTTTTACATCTCATAATGAATAATTTATTCATCTAAAGGCCCATGGTCAGTATATTTATAATATATTTAGGTAATGCTTGAATGAGTTTTGGAGTAATAAAGATACTATCACTAAGGAAATTAAATTCTACCTTCCCAAGGTTTATACCAAGAATGATCTCAATTAACTCTTTTGGTTTCTATATGAAAATCTAAGGATGAATCCTACAACCATTTCATTCAAGGATTAAGTTATTTATCTCAAGGTTTTGGCCCTTCGACTCAATATTTTCATGGAGGAGATGGAGGATTTATTCATAGAAATGGAGTGTGGTGGAAACAACGTAACAATTTTTTTAACTTGAAAAAACCATTTTTATATGCCTCCAGGAATGTAGTAGTGGCACATCAGGCTATACCCATGTATTCTCTCAGTTATATATATTCTTATGAGCCCTACCTATAGAGTTTAATCCTTTTAGAATGAATCTATTTGAGTCCATTAAACATCTTAGGATGGTCATGATATGGGATCTTCCTACAACCACTTCTACCCTCCTCTACTTCAAACTATATATCACCAAATAATATAAAAGGAAAATATCTAGTGGTTACTTCTTATCATTGAGTTGAGAGTGGTTTTGATTCTAATTAATTTTTTATATGAGTTGTAATAATATATTTTATTACTTTTTTGACTTGTAATCTTTTATGTTTTATATCTAATGAAGATTATTTTTTATTCAATGTAATACCTTTACTTGTCATTTATTATATTTACTTATCTTTTTGATAATCAAAAAAGAGGGCGTAGTTATATTAGAATGGGATTTAAGATGGTAATTATCATATCCATTATTTGAGATGTTAAGTAGAATATTCTTCACATTCATCTATACTTTTAATTTATTTTTATATACATGGTTATAAATTACATGATATGCAATCATCCAAAAGGGGGATATTGTTGGAACCTACTTATTTTAATGATAAAAAACATTTTTGTTATGATTCTAACAAGATCAATGTTTTTTGATATAAAATATTCTTTTATGAAACTTTGTGAACAAACTTAGTTAAGTGTGGATCTACCGCTAGTTCAAGAAGATCGGCTGCTGGCTATTCTAATCTTCCATTAGTTCAACTATATATACTGATGAACTACATATACCAAAAATAGATCTATTGTGGAATAGATTTACCGCTAAAGAGGTCTACCTCCAATCAGATCTACCACCATCCAAATCGACCACCTGTCACATCTACCGTCAGCATATCTACCATCAGAAATATATTACCACCAGTCTATGAAACTATTCAGTGATGTCCTACCGCCAGTCTCATATAATTACAATGATATAATGTCCCAAAGGCCTCATATAATTCCAATTATAATCTAATTCTAGGATGATCTACCATCAAACGTCAACCAGTAATTCCACTAGAATTCTACCATTGTTGTCCAAAATTTTATTCAAATCTAATTCCTCTAATGGATTGTTTGAGGAATTAAATTCCACCAGTAATATATGGATTTAATAATCATTATTATTTGAATAATCCAGGGAATCAAAAATGAAAAAGTCTTTATTTTCATGATTTTGAACATAAAATAATGATTCATGTTTTATTATTATTATCTAATAACTAATTGGACCTACATTAATATAAACTCAGTATAACTCCCTCATGTGGATATGTTTGATATAAGTGAGATAACAAAAGTGATAAATCCATATAGAATACAAAATTTCATATTCTGAATCAATAAAAATCCAAATATAGAATTTTGTACATCTATAGAATGAAAATATAAGGAATTTCCAAACCATTATGATGCTCTTATTTCCATTATATTCTGATAAAACCTTTCCGGCTCATTTCAAATAAAAATTCAAGGACCTTTGAACATCTTAAGCGATTTATATTGAGAATCATTTATTTTTTAAATGTCTAATCACTTGGCCTTTTTATTCATTATATTTGACATGTGTTTAGTTTTACTCTTTTTATCTGTAAAAGACAGTGTCCTATACTTAATTCGATATTAATTGACAATCTCTCTCAAATTTATTCATTTTTATACCCACAAAAACTGTGGATGAGTTCGTCAGTGACCTATAATTGTTTTTATCCCATTTATAACTATAAAAGAGGCTTTGAACCTGGAAAACCTTATGTGATATTGTCTATAAAACTATATATAGTCTATGGATGAAGTTTATAGATTAATAAATTGATTATAAGCAGGTGACTTCCAAGTGGATGAGATTAAGTCTTAGCTTGATATAGAACCCCTTATTTTAATTCCACAATATATTTTATTAGTTCTTTTATTTGGATATTCAAAATAGAATTTTATTTACAATCAATGTAAAACTTTTACTTTGATTGTTTATCTTAATTTGGGTTTCATATAGATTTTTTGATCAAGTAATATAAATTCATAATTTAAATTGATTTCAAAGATGGTTTTTATTGGGAATTGATCCCACTTTGAGGAGCTATTTAAAAAACAAAATTATATATTTCTATATTTTTGATTAACTGAGTGTTAATATAAAACTTGGGGATTTAATATTTAAAATTTTTTGAATAGAAAATTTTATTTTGAACTCAATTAAACCCCCTATTGAGTTTTCCACTCCAAAAAAACGATTATTATTTTATTTCTAATCAGTAGATAACTGTAATTTTCATAATTTATTTATTATTATTCATACCTAATAATTTAACAACAAGTTCATATCGGTATACTATATTAAAGTTCATTTAATCTCAAGGTTGTGTGTTTCACAATCTATCAAATATATTAAAATTAAAGAAATATATTTCCTAGTTTGTTTAATCTCAGTGTTTTTTGTCACATACGCTATTGAATCCAACTATTTTTAAATATTAGGGTTTAAAATTCAACCCAACTTTAATAAATTATATGCTTTTAATTTAAACTTAATCCTAATAATCAAGGGTTTGACATTTGAAAATAAATTTATTGTAAACCCACATCATAAAAAGGGTTAATAAATCATCATCTTAATAAGAGAGAAAGGGGAGTACAAGGATTGCATTTAATAACACATAATAGGTTTCCAAATAGGTTAACATTAGTGGAAAGTGAAGACATGGACATGGAAGAAAAGTTTAACTAATTATAGAGACTAATAGAGAACACTGATCACATGAAAGTGAATGAATAATGGAAATTTTAAGTCCTTAAAACCATAAATATGTGATGATGTAAAAGATCATTTGAATCCTAAGCTATGAATGTAATAGAATAATTTTTTTCTTTCAAGATCCTTTTCCTAATGTTGAGGAATTATTTTACTGTCTGTGAATAAATAGAAACAAACTTACTAGATACATTTCTATTTCATAAGAAAAATTCCATCCTTCGGTTGTTCATTGATCAATTTCAACTTCATTAATATCCTAAATTATTTCTTATTCCCAAAGCACTAAAATTAAATTTTAATGGATTAAAAGATCCATAAAATAGTGAAAATACATTTCGAATATTTATAAATATTTCCCAAAATAAATATAGTTAGAACAAGTTGATAGTCTCTAAACATCAACAATATCACCACTAGTCCATTATTAGTATTTATTCATCAAATAGTTTAAGTAAAAATAATGAAATATTAACCAGAACATAATTTAGACTAGTGGTAGATGTTAAACCCTTATTTTCATTCATTTTTGTTTCAATCCTCGTGGCCTCGAAATATGTGCTTTGTTGTCACCCAAAATCCATGTTTTTTATTCTCTAAAACCATATTAATATAATTACTATAAAACTCCCAAATTATAATAATGCATAATGACCTCAGCATCAAATATATGATAAACCCTAAAGGTTACCAATAAATTGAAACTTTATTCCAAAAAAATTATGTTCATTATTACTCAAATAACGTTTTCATGTTATATATACTTGGACTGAGATGCTAATGAATAGTTCCTCGAGCCTGGTTGGCCACAAGACCTCAAGAGAATCTCCCCAAACATCAGAGGATTCCTATTAGGAGAGAGTTCCTTAGGTAAGTGTGTGGAGAGACTATTCCCTCATTGATCAGAGTAGATCAAAATAGTAGATATATAAGAAATATTAGAAGCAATAAAAATATTTAGATAGTAGTGGAAACCAAAATCATAAAAATGCAAGATAACTAATTAAAACATGGAAGTTGAATAAGTAAATAGAATAAAATTATGATAATAAAATTTCATGTATATCTAAAAGTGACTAAGTTGGGGAAGGGGGTATAAGTATTTATAACATGATTAAAAAATACAAAAGAAGCCAAAAAATTTATACAACTAGAATATCGAGCAGAAGCTCGGTCCTCAGATCCCAAATCCATTATATAAAAGAAAATCAAGCATTAGAAGTTGGATTCTTATATTCATTAGTACCTGAAATCATAAATTCTATTTGGGTACCAATAGGTGCCTGAGCTGGGTGTGAGACATAATATTAGTAGTTCGGTACCCACAATGTTAGGGACTTTCATTTCATGCATTATAAATTCAATAGTGTGTCATAAAAATTTAAATAAAATATATAATTAATAACTAAAAGCATTGGACTGGGTTCCACTTTGACACCCATGCAAATACCTGTTTTGTCCTAAGTCGGCATGACTAAACTGATAGGTTCTACAATGGTATGGTGAGATGTAATATGTTCCATAGGATGGTGTATTACTAATCTTGTGACTGGGATTATAGGACACATCCCAACATTTATCTAACCAACTAACCATTTATCATTTGAAAACATTCATTTCCTTTGGAATCATTTTTTAATCATGTATTTATACAACATTTCATGACTCCTTGGTCTCATCAATATAAATTTGGAAAGACTTTCCAAGTATTTCCCAAAGGGCTTGGTTATAGTCTAATTCCAAGAGTCTATCCAAGGTGACTCATGTATGAAGTCCCAAGTGTCACTCTGGCATGAAGTAATAACGGTTTGAACTGATCTTCGAGTCCATACCTAACATCACACATAGGGTTCTGAGTCTCCCTCGTGGCACGGTACAACCAATTCTTCCATTGAGATTTTATAAAGGGTATCCACTAGGGAAATGATGTCACTCATATAGAGGAAAATATAGATAAAGTATGGAAATCCCATCATAGGAATAATTGATACCACTCTAGACATATTTAACAAACTTTTGTAAAGTCTAAAAATGAAACGAGAGTCCATCCAAGGTTCCCTTAAGTCAGATCCCCTTGGTTCACCCTAGGCACTATGGAAACTACACTTTACAAATAATAACATATATAACATGTACAAAAAATCCCATATCATTTAATTAAGAATTTACATCATAAGGAACACTGATTAAGGAAAACCATTTATCAATCTTATTTATGTCACATGGTCCAAGGCCTTAGCACTTGACCAATACATTCAACCCAACCAACCATAAGTACCATGTGGCAAGGGATAATCCATAGGATCAAATCGCATATAAATTTAAAACATATCTCAATGGAGGCTGCTTTTTATTCATGTCATTATATCATATTAGACTTAATTTCCAAACCATGAAATTGAAAAACTTTCATTTGTTTCATAAGGTACACAACATTAAGCACTTGGACTAAAATTAATTTAACTCGATCAATTCATTTATAGCATGGTTTATAGGAGACTAAGACTTGTAACATCACCCTAAACAATTTTACATAGAAAATTAAGGAACAAGGTGGATGAAAACACACCTAAAGGGATGTTTAAACATTTTAAAACAAAGGAAAATTGACTTCTAAAGTAATAGCCCACCCAAAGGGGTAGTACAAGCTAATCCAATCCACCTTGAAGGTGATTTTACATAAATGGGGACCATTGAACATGATATAAATAACATTTAAAGATTAAATTCACATGTTGGATGATTCACTAGAATATCTTGGTGAGTAGCACAACAACAAAATTTATAAAATGAAACAAAACGACGAATAAAACATGAACACCTACCTTAGCCTCATATAAGTTGCCTTATCCAGTATTAATATTTGATAAAATCTATTCTAAAATAAACCAATAAAACCATAAAATTATTTAAAATGTGGATAATTATCTTGCACCTAAATAGTGCAATAGATGGGACGAAGAACTAGAAATATATTAGATAGGATTTTAGATCATACATCTAGTGTTCCAATGGATCTGATGATGGATAAATAAAAGTTTCTATAGAGGGTACAAATAGATTACTAGGTTATTGAGGGTGATATATTTTAAACAAGAGAAGAAGAAGGATAATAGATAAAAAAATGATGTGAGAAAGGTTTTCCTTAAATCGTTTAAGAGGGGAAAACCCATAAAATTTCCCATTTTTTCACTGTTCAGGGTATGGTCGCATGGTTTGTCCAATCTGTGTTCCTACTAAGAACCATTAACTGCTACTTGTGGAAGACCGCATGCTTTGATGAATTGTTTATCTAACTATGAACAAACCATGCAAAATATCTCCTCCATGGATTGCATACGGTTCACACGGGCATCCTCCCTAGGTCGCACGGTTGCATACAAACTGTGTAGCCTTTTCTACTCTTCCTTTTTCATATTTTTAGGGTTTGAATGACCCTCAGATACACTTGAGGCATCCTTTAATTGATTAGGTATCATTTTTTGGGCCTTTTAAAGGAACAATAACAAAAAATTAATTGTTCATACCTTTATGAAAATTTGGGACATTACAACCTCCCCTCATTAAAAAACTCATCTATGAGTTTCCCTTGTGAGGGTAATAGAACATCATCTGTAAATTGTTCCAGGAACTCATCACATACATTAGCCTCTTACTCTCAGGTCTCATCTTGTACGCATATTTGATTCCATAGCACCTGGACCAGAGAAGTTGAACTATCTTAAAGAACCTTCCTACTTTGATCAACGATACATATTATATACTCCACAAAGGACACATCCGCTTACAACGTGATATCATCATGGTCATATAAATGAGATGGTTTGGCATGATAATGTTGCATCTGAGATATGTGGAGGATGGCATGCATGGAATGGTACCTATGAGGTAACATCAACCGATATGTTACCATCCCAACTCTCTCCACTATCTCGAAAGGCCCAATATATCTCTGTGACAACATTCCTTGTCTCCTGATTCTTCAATGAACCAATCTGGGTGATACATGAAGAAAGAACCGATGTACCACCTCAAACTCAAGAGGTATACAATGGAGATCAGTATAATAATTCTTCCTAGACTTATTTTTAGCCATATGATTTTAAATTACATGGACCTACTCTAAAGTCTCTTGAACAAGACAGGGAACTGATAGGTCTACCTCACCAGCCTCTATCCAGCACAGAGGTGAACGAAATGGTCTACCATAGAGGTCCTTATGTGGATCCATATGAATAATTATAATAAAACAATTATTGTAGGAAAACTCAACCATAGGAATATACTTATCCAACAACCAACAAAATCAATAATATGGTCCCATAGCATATCCTTTAACACCCAAATTGTCTTCTCGGACTACCCATTAGTCTGAGGGTGATATAAAGTAATCAACAGAACTTGGAACCCAATTTCTTATGAAACCTTTTACAAAACTATGAAGTGAAGTGGGAATATCTGTCCGAAATGATAGAATGGGAAACCCCATGAAGTCACACTATACCCAAAATTTGAAGCCTTACTAAGTCACCAATAAAGAAGGTCTCCTGGATTATTAGTAAATGCATAACTTTGGTCATCTTATCAAAGATCACCCATACTACATCGATGCCTTAATGGGATCTAGGAAAGCCTATCACGAAAATCCATGGTGACAATATTTAGTTTCCACTCCAGAATGGATAAAGTCTTTTGAAGTCCACCAGGTCCCTAGTTCTATGTCTTTACCTGATGATAGGAAGACTATCAAGTAATAAAACCTTCTATCTGCCTCTTCATACCGAGATAACAATATTGATGAAACATGTCTCTGTGCATCTTGGTAATCCCAGTATGAACTTCCCAAACTAAGGCATGTGATTCCCTTATAAAATCCTTTTGTATCCCAAAAGGAACCCATACACATCACAGAAGAGTATGGTCTCACTCCCATCATCAACCCAACCAGGAGGTGGGTTCTCTCCTATGATGCTCTCCCTCAAGACAAGGCCCCTAGAATCTGATAACTATCTCATTCGGACCCACTACAGGAGAGAGTACATCACATTTAGAGTTGCAAGGAATAATTATCCTTGACGATCTTAAACCTGAACATGCATTTTAGAAAACAAATCCATCATCTACCACTCACTACTAGCTCCCTTGACGACTTCCATTTCAGTTTTCTGGATCAAGGCATCAACCACTGCATTACCTTTCCATGGTATGTAAGCAAGATCATAGTATAATGAATATAGGTATTCCTCCCGCCTATGCTGCCTCAAATTCAAGTCCCAATGAGTTAATATGTATTTGATACTTTTATGGTCCATTTAAATGATGAACCAATCACCTAACAAGTAGTGCCTCCAACAGTGTAGAGCCTGAACCATGATATCTAGATCAAGGTCGTTCTTAGGATAGTTCTTATCATGAGGCCTAATCTGGTGGGATCCATATGACATGACACGATAAACTTACATCATAAATTCACCAAGTTTGATTCCTAAACCATCATAGTAAATAGTATAATTTCTACCCGGCTCAAGAAGAATCAGGATTGGGGATGAGGTGAGCCTTTCCATTATCTCTTAAAAATCTGTCTCAAAAGTTTTTTTCTAATAAAATTTTACACCGTTATTGTTCAATATCATAAGTGGAACTTCCAAGCATGATAAATACTAGAAGAATCACCTATAATAGCCAGAAATCCCTATGAAGATACGCATGTCAAACACATTCTTGGGTTTCTCCCAAGAAACCATAGTGCTCACCTTCTATGGGTCAACTGATAAACCTACCTTATATATTATAAGACCCAAGAATTGAACCTTATTGATCCGAGAGGATAATTTAATGAACATTATATATATTTGGTTCTCTCTTATTGTACTCATTATGATCTCATGATGATTTATAAGGTCGTTTCTAGAGCGTGAGTACACCAAGAAGTTTTCTACAAATACTACCACAAAAGAATCAAGATACTGGTGGAAAACCTGATTCATCAAATCCATGAATATTATCCTTGTGTTCATCAGACCAAACAATATAACAAGATACTTTTACAAACTATACCAACTCCAGAACATTTTATGTGGTATGTTTGATGGCCTCACATGGACTTGATGGTATCCTACACACAAATTGATCTTAGAGAAAATAGTTTCTCCTGAGAGATATTCGAAGAGTTATAGTATAAGACGTAGTGGATACATTCTAATCACCATAATTTGGTTGAGTCGGTGATAATCCATGCATAATTGAAGAGTATCATCTGCCTACCTAGAGAAATGGATGGGTGAACCCGATAGTGATGTGCTGGGTCTAATAAAACCCTTATCCTCAAAGTATTCAAGCTTCTTCTTGAGTTCTTGAGGATCTGTAGATTCCATCCTATAAGGAGTAATGTACTTTAGTGACATACCTAGTAAAAGATCTATGTTGAACTCAATTTCTCTCTCAGGAGGTAATTCGGAGAATATTTTTGGAAAGTCATCCCTAAATCATTCCATAATCGGATGAAATTATTCCAAATTCATCCCATGATCACTCATAAAGATACTATCTATCTGGGATTTAATCCTACTTAGTCCTTTCTCTTGGGTCATACTCAATATGCCAAGATATCCCATTCTACCTTATGGATATATGTGTTTCCCTTAGGTGATATAAACATTACCTGACAATGATAGTAAACCACTGAGGCTTGATACAACACAAGATACTCTATACCATGAATGACATCGAAGCCCATCATCTCTAGGATATAAAAACTACAATGAAAACGATACCCACCTATATCAAGGGGAAATTATTTTCACTAGTGTATACCCTCCACTCAAACACCCAACGGTGTGTCGAGAGTCATAACACCAGTGAAGTATTCAATCACTAAACCAAGACTTCCCATAGTATTAGTAGATAGAATAAATTGTGATGAACCTGTGTCTAATAAGGTAGATACTAAAGTAGAGAATACCAGAATATTACCCCTATCTATAGATGGACCTGGACAATACTCCTATAGTGTAGTCTAAACAACATAGATATGGCCTGAACCACAACCCTAAGATACTTTCTGAGTAGGCAGGACAGGTGCACTCTATTGACGATGGAACTCAAAAGCCTGACTACCTCAGCCCTGACCACATTCTAAGCCTGAACGGTTTGTAGGGGACTAGATGAATTCTTGATGAGGTTTCATTGACCTTACACCTAAATGAGGTTATGATACATAACCTAACTCACTTTTCACTGAAGGAAAGGATTATCAAAAATACGGGAGGTGACCCATCATGCTACAATCCTGACACCTGATCGGATTTCTCATACTCTAGGGATTTTTATGGTCTGGAATACCACATTGGTGACACACCATAGGATCATATCATTCCAACTGGCTGATATTTCCCCCACTTGTACTGTCAAAGCATCACTTCTTTCCAATGGATAAACCGGTACTTGTATTCATGGAAACCTAACTACCTTGCTTCATGTTGCCTTACTCTCTCAGGTTCTACTAAGTGATAAGGGTGTGGTTGAATATCTCAAAAATGGTGGTTAGCCAAAATATGATCACTTACGAGCAGATGAAATAATCAAGTCTATACTCAAATAACGACATATTATTCACCTTGTTACCAGTCAAGGTAGGTGGAAAACACTATATTTTGGTGAAGAGAGATGAATATTCCATCACTAACATTTCACCTTTTTCATGGTGTATGAATTCAAGAACTCGGTATTTCTTTAGAGTGATAGGGAAAAAATAGTATTAGAAGGATATCTGGAGGTATTCCCTGATAATACCATGGTGTCAACCATCCTTCCTTAGAAAATCCCACCAAATCATGGAAGAGTCACGTAAAAAATAGGTTATAATCTTGACCCTTCACTCTAGAGGCATATAGATATGGTCAAATATTGACACTGTCATCTCCAAAAATGATTCAGAATCCTAAGACCTTCCATTCCATGAGAAGGGGGTAGGATGTTTCTATTGTAATTACCTAGTTATCTTTTCCATAAAAGGTGCAGATCAAGTAGCAGATTGCACTGATTATATAAATTAGAGAAAACTACCCCAGAACTGGGCATCATGAACTAGTGAAAGGTTTGTAATAGGAGGTGCCTCAAGTGGGAAAATGGAGGTATCATGGGTGGTTCAGGGTCCACCAACTCTGGAGTATTCTCATTACCACTTTTTTGGAATAAAACACTACAACGTTTTGGGGGCATAACTATACTATTTCTAAACACATGCCTCAAATAAGATTTATAAATAGTAAGGAAAGTTGTAAATAAGAATAGGTACAAGCTTGCCTATAATCCCGTTGAACCCCTAGCCTACTCCAAGATCTAGTTATGGGTAAGAAGTAAGGGTGATATAAAGGAACAAAGAGACATGGCCTACAACCCACTACTAAGGTTTGGTCAGGATAAAGTCTCATATTTTCCTTTCAAAGTAACCATTTCATTTAAGGAATCATATTCATTTGATTCATTTAGGTCTAAATTTATTTAATTTGTTATTATATTCATGACCAAGTTAATTAAGTCAATAATTCAAATTCATAAGGTCCCATAATCCTTATAAATTGCAATCATCATGTCAACTAACTACATCATATCCCTTGCACCGTGAAACAGGTGTAACGAGCCATAAGTGATTTGTTTGGTTGACTTTTAGTTGACACTCACCAATAAAAACAACTAACATGGTATTTTTGGTCATGTTTAAAAAAATTATTTCACTAATGGAATTTGTAGAACACTAAAAATCATAACTAACAAGGCACATACAACAACTACAAGTATTATAGGAAATAAACTCTGATAAGTAGAAATGGAATGACAAGATTCATGTTAATTTAGTCCTATGGTGCCTAGTAAGATGCATGATTTCAATGTTCCCACATGTCATTGGGCATGGGATAAACAACCCAATCAACTAAATTCAATATTAATAATATCATAAATAAATTGATTCACCCAACAATGACATCCAATGAAACCATAACAGACACGTGAAATAACAACATTTACCCATCCCAGATAATTTGGGTTTCCCCTATACATGTATATGCTACTCCCATATAGAAGCTCTTAACCAAATTCCAATGTCCTAGTATCCTTTCTAACCCAAATATTAATACAAAAAGTAAAATTCCTCTAATACCACTTTATATTGTTTTGGGTCTGGGATGCTACACATATACTAAAAAATAGGTTGTATTCCCATAAATGTTTTCAAAAAATATCCGTAATCATGTTATATTTATACCACACAAATTTTCAAAAGGGGTGTTTAAGAATTTGAATTTATTATTATGCTTAACCTTATAAACCCATGATGGAATCAATAACACTTAATTCAATAAATACATATATGATTCTAAAATTTAACACAATAGTTAAATGTTTCAGGATTCTGATAACAAAAATACCATTAGTAAAATTACTTATACAATTTAATTCTTGATTCCCAATACATAAATACTCAACCATTTAATTTCAACATAGGTATATCCTTGGTCTAGGGTTTAACCTTTAGAATAGGTCATTTACTATGATAAGTCCCAGGTTCCCAGCATTTAAGACAATGAGCTATAAAAGTATTTCTTGGAGGAAATTTATTTCATTCCATCACACTCTTCATTTTTCCTTAGAAATCAATTACTTTATGCCCTTCTTTTCCACCCATAAAAAATTTTCCCATTACTTTGAGATACTTTACTATGTGTAAAATTACACATTTATGACATAAAGGAAATCAATCCTTCTTTCCTCCATGGTCTCTACCACTCAAGATCATAGAAAACTCTATCTATATCTTCTTTGGTGAGTCTGAGAGTTAGTTACAATATAGGTTATTAATTTCATTTTTGGATAAATGATTAGACATAATCATGATATCTTTTACTCATATCATCACCCCGTTTGATTACTCATGGTGACCACATTATCCTTAATATTTAATGTTAACATGATTCCTTCAGGTTTTATCGATTGACTAAAACCAAAAAGAATAGTGTGAGAATCAATAATCATAGTGTAAAAAAACACATAATCTTATATAGGATATCGAGATCATCAAATGTAATTAATCTAAGAAACCTTAGGTTTAACCTAGTTCATCTATCCTCATCATATATTCAAATCCTTCATAATGTTTGGAAAGTAAAATGGGAATTAACCAAATAAATTCCTCCAAGAATATCAGGATAGGTGTGTAGTAAGGCCTATTTTTGTGCACCAGGTAATGCTCAAGTCAAGCTTGACGTTCCTTTTTCAAAGTTATTACCACTAGGTACATCCATTATAGAACCACTTCCACTTGTAGTATCGAGACCGAGATGTATCTTTAGGAAAAACCACATAACATCTACCTAACCAAAACTTTACAATTTTATTTTGTACTTATCCTCAATGTCTACCATAAGGTTATTATCTATAATCTATGTTTTCTTAAATCTAGTTCAAAAGGATTCTAATAAATATACTTTGGTACCAACTGTAATGACCCCAACTCCAGTAACCCAAAGATGGTGTCTAATTTATGATGTTGGAATAAGATAAAAGGAATCATATCTTGAAGGACCGAATAGATTAGTGGTCTCAGAAAACTAGATACATACTTCAGTATTTCAGTAAATTTGAAAACAAAGATCGAAACATATTTTTTTTTCTAAGAATATCATTATTACCTCCTGAATATATTTTCACATCATTTATAGTAGACATCTTTGATTCTTAGGAAAGGAAATGAAATAAGGGTTATATTAGATGATTAGTAAGTGTTACGTTAACTGGAATATATTATGAATCAATATGCATAATCTATATGTCAGTGTAAATAACTAAATAAAAAATTCATTTAAATAACATGACTATCATTAATAAATAAGGAATAATCAATATGGAAAGGTAAACAACTGAACATGAATTCCAATTAAATAGCTTCACTATCATGAATAGATACGGAATAATCTATATAAAAAGGTAAATAAATGAACACATGTTCCATTTAAATAATTTGACTACCATGAATAGATATGGGATAATCAATATAGAAAGGTAAATAACTAAATACACAATCCATTTAAATAACATGACTATCACGAATAGATAAGTCATAATCAATATAGAAAGGTACATAACTGAACACCCATTACATTTAATCAATAACTTGACTATAATGAATAGATGAGGAATAATCAGTATGTAACGATAAATATCCAAACACACATTCCATTTAATCAATAATGTGACTATTATGAATAAATAAGTCATAATAAAAATAAAATGGAAAATAAATGAACCCACATGACATTTAATCAATATAATGATAATGAAATGTATAAAAAAGATAAAATAATAATAAAAATCTCATCAATAATAATTATAACTAATTTCTCAATGAATTAAATGCTTAATTTTTGGAATTCATGATCTCAGGCATCATGATACCTCTACTTTCAAAACCTTTCACAAGATAGTTTAAAAAACATGGTTAAAAACTCATTTAATTCTACCTTACTGATTTTATTCATGAGACTAATGATGCATCAAGGGGATATAAAATTATAAGGCCCACCCATCACTGAATTCCAATATAATTCCTTACAAATTTAATAATTGATTTAATTTATGAACAATGTGAAATATCATCAAATATCCGTATAGAGTAATGAATATAGATTTTTCAATATTTCCAAAAATAAAAAAATAAATTTCAATATAGAACACAATATTTAAAAGTGATATAATGTTTAAGAAATAAAAATATACATAATAAATAATATAGATATTTAGGGTAAATTTAATGTTCTATGGTCATAAGAAAGTGAATATTTCAAAGAACATTTAGTGACTATAAAAATGAATCATGAAAATCATTTTCCATAACTTCTTTTGTCAAAATGATCATAAAACATACATAAAAAGAATAAGTATGATATTAATACAAGATATCCTTAGTGGATTATAAGTAAACTAAAGTATTTTTGTCATTGATGAATAAAAATACCATAGAAATATCTCTAAAAACATTCTTGAGTAAAATATCATTTTCACTTTGAATATATATTTTTTAAAACTAAAATTTCACAAAATATTTTGAAAATAATTTTATTTGAAAATAATATTTTAATATTATAAAGGAATATCTAAAAAATTGAGTATCCATTATGGTAATAAATTCCATACATTCCATAAATGTTAAAACAAAGATTCCTTTCATATTTTTGGAAAAATTCAAATAGACATTATTTGTAATGTGACATGAAGATTCATTTCAAAAAAAACTATAAAAATTAAAACATGGGTACAAAATTTATATAATAAATAATTTAAATAATTTTAATAACAAATTTGAGAACATTTTTAGAAAACAAGGTTTTGTAAGAAAAATTATTTTTGACTCAAGTGATAAATGAAGTCTTATTTTCATAAAAATATTTTCATAAAAATTTTAAGTACCAATTATTCGAATAAATGGTACTATTAATTGAAAACTTCACAAATTACCTGAGTAGAATAAAATAAAAAAATTATCCAATTTTCAAATAATTTTCTTCAATGGAAATTCAAGCATAAACAATCCCAATTTAAATGAGATTGTGAAATATTCCCTCACAAGGATCATAACATTAAAGTGAGAATTAATCAATGAATCTATCTTGTGTGTCAAATTTAAATCCAAAAAAAATAAACAATTTTAAATACAACCTAATATAATAAATTAATTAAAAACATAGTCTTATAATATTCAAGACAACGAGGATGTAATAAAACCCAGTGGAATGAAATTGAGTTTTAAAATTCTTTACCTCTATGAAATTTTAAGTAAAATCATATTGAACTAAATAATTAAAATTTAAACTTAAAATACTATTTATTATTAATTAATAATTATATTAAATATAAAAGGGGAATTATATACACCATGAAAATTAAATTATAAGTATAACACTTCAATAAGCCTTAATGAAGGGAAATTGAGATGAAGTCCCTTAAAATGATCATAATATTAAATTTATAATTAAACAGTGAATAGATTTTTTGTATCAAATGTAAATAAACATAAAAAACTGGAAATTCAAAATAATATCTTCAAATGTTATTACACAAAAAATCTAATAATATCAAGGAAAATGAATAACTATATAGCCTAAGGAAAAGAAATTTAGTAATGAAATTCTTTACCACGTGGTGATTTTCATGTATAACCCACTTGGATGAAATAAATCAAATTGAAACTATAAATATCATGAATTATGAAAAATTCATTATTTTACATATAAAAGGGTAATTATATACACCATATAAAAGAAATTAAGTGCATAAAATTACAATATGCCTCAATGAAGGTAAATTCTGATGATGTCCCTTACCTCACACTTACTTTTGTCCGATCATGATTTAACCTCATTTATAATGGTTTTATTAATGTTATTAATTTATACCAAAATCCCATTAATATTTATAACATCATATATGATCCACTTATAACATTTTACCACCCATTTGTAAATAATATTTCATGACTTTCATTATTTTGGGTATTAATTTCCTTGTTTTCTCATGCATGTTTTGTCATGAAAATTTCAATTATTGAATATATTATATAGTTAAATAATTAAAATAACAATATTAATGTTATAAATATCATTTGTTTCATTATATATATTTTTATAATCATTATCTAAATTTATACATAGATAATGGTTCACATCACTTCGTGGAGATGGTAGGTGTTACGTACATAGAGTGATGTTATCATTTCCTTAACTGCTAAAAGGGCAAGGAATTTGGTGATATATTAATATTATAGAATAAATATAATTTCCTATATATCACATATATTCATTAAATTTACCTTTATTACATTCCATTTAAATCATATGTGAAAAAAATCACATCGCTTCATGAGGCAATAGTCTGTCGTACACACGAGCGATGTTGTCATGTTTTAAAATTAAAAGAGCGCAAAAAGGTACATGAGATATTAAAATTAAATAAGTATAATATTATCATAAATATCATATAAATTTTTTATTTCCATCATTATATCCATCCTTTAAATGTGGTGATGGAAAACAAATTACATCGGTTCGTGAGGCGGTGTCCATCGTACTCACAATCTACGGTTTTGTTTCCCATTTGATGGAAGAATAAATAGATATAAGTCATGAACATAACATAATAAAATCCAAGTATATATAAGATAATATGGTTATTATATTATAATGGTTTAATAATATTTTATGGAGGTGTAATCATAAATAAAACAAAAATTCTTTTTTAAGAATGTTACCACATCTTCAGACAAATTATTTAGGTTTGAACCTAAATCCTTACTATGATGGATTTATGATTAAACCAAGGAATCTAGAATGTTGTTAGGGGAGTAAGGAATTTATTCGGGTAGGTATTGGAGGAAACAAATATCTTTTCAAGTGTGAATAGAGGAGGATATGGGTTGGCCTTTTATAAGTGGGGAGATGAAAAACATGTAAATTTTGAAAGGAATCAATTACACCAACGTTTTATCATATCAAATATAAAATACCAAATACCGCACTCCCAAATCTAGTACAGAAATATTAAAATTTAAATTTTTAAACTTTTATACTAATAATTGTGACCCATTTTTTCCATCAAAACCTTATGATATCAAAATGGAAAAATGGATCACTTACATTATCGAGGACCTTTTAGGTTTATAATTTTTTTGAATTAGAAGAAATACTACCTAAACAATACCCATTTCATAAAATGATAATTTTTACCACTTAACCTATATTTTCATATTTCACATCAATTCATCATCATCATCCATATGAAATCTCTTTTATACATAATTTTTTCAACCTTATTCTTTATAACTTGGGAAAAAGGAAACAGAAGAAATGTGAGATCAAATGCTCAGTGATGGTAAACATAATAATTAGTAATTTAATGTCATTAATGAGAATAAAAAGATCCTAAGAGAATGAATTCATAATTATAGTGTATGAGTGAATCATAAAATAACTCATATCAATCACTACCTAGATCATAAAATATGGAAACTCATCAATTGATAGATTCATCAAAATCAATAATCACAAGCCATGTGATATCAATCAGGATCATAATAAATATTATAAACCCATAAAAATCATATAAAAAACATATTGTTATCTTGGAACATTGTCTCAAAGAACCCTTTAAAAACCATTATAGAACCCTTACAATTGGAAGAACCATACATCCAACTTGCAATATAATTATCCAAATAAAATAGTTATCACCTAATGCATTGGACCACTATATGGGAACACCCATCATTTAAGATATAACATGATCACCTGACATTATCTAGGTTTTCCCATAGAATGAGTTATAATGGGCTTAATCAGCGCTATCTAGGCCTCTCTGTCATATAAGAAATAACGGGCTCACGTGATGTTATCTGGGTCACCCCATTGTATAAGTAATATATAATAACTCCGACATGAATAAAGTAAAAAGATCTTGAATTTAATTATAAAACACATAAAAACTATCGTTATTTTTTCATAACCTAATTATCCTATATAAAATAAGTGGGTTTCTTGTCAATCTATTTCAAGCATAATCAACCTGTGGAGAAGAAATAGGTTTCATAACAATCTCTTTGAAACATGGTTAACCAGTGGAAAGAAACATGTTCCCTAATAATATCATTGAAAAAATATTAATACATACAGAGAAAGAATAAGGATTCTATCATTACAAAATATCCTCATTTTTGAATAAGTAATAAAAAATATTTTTGATGTTTATGAATGGAAATTCCATTAAAAATCACTAAAAACTTTCTTGAGGAAAATATCCTTTTCATTATGAAAATCACCTTTTAAAATAGAAATTTTATTGAAAATACATTTCATTGAGACCACTTTTAAAAACTAAAAATTTATAAAGTATTAAAAAAATTTATTAAAAATAATCTTGTAAACTTGCAAAGGTTTCTTTTACTAAATAATGGTCATATTGTAGGTAATTCCATACATATTGTAGAGAATATTCCTTTTGCATAGTAAAAAGGTTTGAGAAGTTTTTTGTTTAGTAAAAGAAAAGAATATTCCTTTAATTTTTTAAAAACTTACAAAATGGGTAAAAATTTCAGTAAAATAATTTTTAAAAGGCTAAAACATATTTGAAAACAGTTTTATAAAACATTATTTTAGAAGAAATTTGATTTCTGATCGAAGAGAAAAATGAAGTAGGATTTTCTTAAAACACTTTCTCAAATGTTTTAAGTATTAAAGAGGATAAAAAATGGTAAAAATAATTTAAAATAACATTAATAACATGATTATAAGAGAATTCATAATAATTATAACATTTCAAAATCAAATTCTTAATCATACACAATCTTGATGAACATTGAGATTGTAATATATACTCTTACCACTTTTTTAGGTTTGAATAATAATCCCAATGAAAGAATAAAATTAAATGAAACATATAATATCATGAAAATAATTATATTCATGATATAACATGCCACTGGGGAAGTATATACACCTCATAAAAGACGATAGATGTATAACATAACATACATCTCAAAGAAGACAAATTGAGACAAGAATCCCTTACTACTTTGGTAACTTTCAAATCATAAAACCAATGAAAGAGATTTCATAGAATGAGTATGTAAATATGTTTAAATTTATCTATAATAATCATGAAATAAATTTATGGGAAGTATATACACCACAAAAAAAGTGGCGAATATGGAATATATCACATAGAAATAAAACTAAGATGGGAAAACCCTAACATTGAGTTTCATTCATCATGATTGTTATTTATTTTCCTAAATAATAAAATTATATTAATTATTTAGTTTATTTATAAAATTTTTCAAGGTTATTATTACTTTCATTTATCTTATTATCATGTTATATAAAATTACTCAATCAATTAGATTTATGTCGGATGTTTTGACCATATTCGGTTTATGTGTCAATAATGACTTTGGTAGGTTTACTATGGTCAGAAAGTTCATTAGTTAAAAATATATAGAATAATAATCATGAAATTATTATCATTTTTATAAATCAATTATAATTTTAAAACCAATCATTAAATATGGTTATCAAAAATTAACTAACATGATGATCATGGAGATGGTTAGCCGTACGCACACATGAGTAACATTTTCATTTTTCAATGATCATTATAGAAAGAAGGTAAGTAAAATTTAAATTTAAAAAATGATAATAATATCACAAATACCATATTATTTAATTTTATATACTCATATATATCATTATTATGATGCATTGATGAAAAATGGAATCACATCGCTTGGACAAGGTGGTAGTCCCCACATCCATGAACATCGTTATTTTTTCAGTGGGTGAAAAGGTAAAAATAAAATGATATATTATATTCAAATAATGATAAATATTTAATTAATATAATAAATATATTATTTATATCATATATATTTTTTATATTTACCCTTATTACCTTCTATATAACACATCAGTGAAAAACGAATCACATCGCTTTGCGAGGCGGTAGTCCGTCAAACATACAAACGATGTTATCGTATCCCTTACGAGATAGAACCATAAAGGATATATAATATATAATGAATAAAAAGGTATAATTATGTTATAAATATGAAATATAAACAATATATATCACCATATGTAGAAGTGATAGGTGGTAATGGAAAAACGAATGACATCATTTTGTGTGGTGGTAGTCCGTTATACATACGAACAATGATTTTATAACACATTTTATGGAATTGTGATTGATTTTTATCATAAAAATAAAATAATAACATATAAGTATATTTAATATATAGTTTTTATTATATCATCATCGTATAATAAGAATTTAATTAGGTGGAGAAAGAAATAAAATAAAGACACTCTTTGAAGAACATTACCTCTTCTTCATGTATCCTCCATAGGTTTCCCCAAAAGGCCTTGTAAGGATATATTTATGACAAAAATAATGATTAAAATATAAGGATGTAGAATTTTTATGTTATGTGGGTAGTTTTTTTCAGATCCCAATTGGTTTCAAGGTGTTAAGGAGGAGATGGGTGGCCTTTTATAGGTGGGGTGAGTGGCACACATGTAATTTTTTGAAAGAGTGAATTACACCCATTTTGTTTCATATCACCAAGCCCCAATAATGGTCCATTATCTATAATATAAGGTATATATTCTAAATATTTCCATAAAATGGGTTTTTTACAAGTTTGGGGTCATTTTTACACTTTATATTCTAAGTATAATAACAAAGTAAACATGTTTTTTACCTTAATAGTTGTAATTAATTTTAGTTTATTTTACTAACAATCATGGTCTAAAATTAAGTTGTACTTATTAGAAATTAGAAATTTATATTATTTAAAATATTTAACACATTTTTCCCCATTAAATTCACAAAATTATAAAATTTTAATTTAATATTAATCTCATAGAAGCAACGAGACAACAAATTTTTAAAAAGAGTGTTTTTAGAAAAAATATGCTTATCTGTTATATATATGAATAATTATAATCATTGTATGAAAATTAATTCACATTTAATGATTTATAATCTATAAATTTCATTTAAAACATTCCATTTTAGGGATTACTTTAATTAATTAAAATGTAAAAATAATATTCATTTTAAAATAGATTAAGAAAAACTCATTTTTAAACCCTAAGATAAACTTTTAATGAAAACCAATATAAAGATGAAAAAAGTAATTAAGTGGATTAAATATTGATAAATTATACTTAGGTTACTTTAAAATATATTAAAAACATATTGGTAGTTTTAAATTACTTAATTCATTAAAATAAAAGTCTTTTTACAAAAATCAGAATTTTTCACTATTCACTAAAAATCAAAAAATTTCTAGTCCCAAAATTTCATCCAAAGTAGGTTTTAATATTCAAATTCAAAAAGTAATTTTTTTTTATAAAATAAATTTTATAAAATTTATAAAAAATATTATAATTTTTTTTCATGAAAATCAATAAAAATCATTTCCGAAGAGAACATATTTTTGATAAATTAAATCACTTTAAAAAACATTAATGGATTATTTACTAAAAATATATAAATATTTTCTATTGAATAAGAAATATATATATATTATCAATATTTTCTATTGAGTATGAAATTTATAAATATATATATATATATTTCATAAATTTGTTAATACTATTCCTATCCACCAATTTAATGGCTAGGTTATTATGGTAATATATATCATGGGTTGTTTTAGTTTGATGTTGCAGGTTGGATATGATATTGAACATAATTATATTATTTTAAAATATTGGGGGTGTTACATCCCACCCAAATAAATTTTTTACTCAAAATTTAACATTTATCTCAGTAGCAAAGGATAGAAATTTGAATTTTTTTTTGAAAACACATATCATAAAAAAGGGTTAATAAACATTCTATTAATAAGAGTGAAAGGAAAGTAAAAATGTTATATGAAATAACTTATAACTATGATTAAAAATTTTAGAACATAGGTGTTAATGGAGAAAAGGTTTAAATAAATAAATATAGTGATTGAGGCCACTGATCATAAGAAATTGAATGATCAATGGAATTTTAGGGGCCTCAAAATCATAAATATGTGATGATCAAAAAGACCACCAGTTCATTAGAAATGAAGTTACTAGGGGATAATTTTTGTTTCAAGATCCTTTTTCTAAATTTGAGTAATTATATAACCAACAAGACAATGATAATATAGAAATATACTTACTTGATTGGTATAATATCACCCTTTAATAAATTTCAATGACAATATCATCTTTTCCCCCAAATGATGTGTATTCAGGATGAATGTTTTTTAACAGTTAAAGAGATAAAATAAAATTTCAAAGGGCCACATAATCCCCAAAATCAAAACAAGATATTCCACCTACATTTATAAATTAACCAAAACCAAAATTATTACCACATAATAAGATAAAAAATGAACCTTCAGATATTAATCTCCAAATTTAAATTGTAATACCCAAAGTTCAAACCAAATCATTCCATAAATAACTACCCTCAAAATTCATGAAACATTCATAGACTATGTTCTAAACCCAATGATTAGAAATATTTAATCATATATTCTTCCTATATAAATCAATAGTTATTCTTCAAATAAAATCCCATATGTTTAGGAAATAAACTTAATCTTTACCTATAAAAATGTCTTACTAACTAGGACAACACATAGACTAGTGGTTTGTGAGAAACCCTTACATCCTTTGATCATGGGTTCAATACCCACCACATTACCGAATGCAACGGGTTGTCACCCAGCATATGGGATTCCCTTTTTCTATATACAAGAAAAATAATGCCTCCCAAAATAACACTTCATGTTGGATATAGGGGTTAAAAATATCCCAAGATGATAAAATTTCTCCCAAAATGTCAATAATAACCTCAAAATTTTTACTATTTAAAACATAAAATGGGGGTGTCAAAGTCGTTGAGCACAAGATCAACTGTAATTTTATAGACCTATAATGGTATGAATAACACTTAAGATAACTTCTCTTGAAAAAATTATAATCTACAAGGATATCTAAACTAGCCTCTGATACTAATTATAACATCCTAAAACACACAATCCCAGATTTGATATTGAAATTGTGAACTTTTCATTTTTAGATTTTTTGTAGATAATTGTGACATAATATTTCCATCCAAATATTAAAAAATCAAAAGGAAAATTGGGTAACTTATATTTTTTAGGACATTTTTGGTTTAGAGTCTTATATATTTAGAAACCCCTACATTAACAATAAGCATGTCATCCAATGATAATTTCTCCCAATTAAACCATCTTTTCTTATTTCAGATTAAGTCATCATCATCATCCATATGAAATATATTATAGACATGATTTTTTCAACCTCATTCTTTATAACACAGGGAAAAAGAATCATAAGAATGGTGAGATCAAATTATCAGTAAGGGTAAACATAACAATTATCAATTGAATGAAATCAATGATCATAAAAAGTGAATAAGGGTATATCATCATAATTAGAGTTCTTGAGTGAATCATAAAAGAACTCACACCCATGCATACATGGATCATTAAATAAAAAAACATTGAAAAGGTATGAGTCATTAAAATCAATAATTATGAGCCATGTGATATCAATCTTGATCCTAAGATACATTATGAACACATAGAAAGCATATATAAAAAATAATGGTATCTTGGAACATCATATAATATAACCCTTACAAAACCCTTATAATTGAAATAAATATATGGATAAATTCAATTAGAATTCTCTAAAGAATATAATTGTTACCCAATGCATTACATCCCTTTTGGGGTACACCCATAATTAAAGATATAACGGGATTGTCCAGTGATATCTAGGTTTTCCCATCACAAAAGTTATAACGGGATCACCTAATGCTATCTGGGACAACCCATCATATAATTAGTAATCATTACACCCGATGCTATTTGGGTCACCCGATCATATAAATAATTTCCATGAACCAAAACATGAATAAAGTCGAAAGAGCTGGAATTTCATTATAAAACAAATAAAAACAATATTTATTCTTTTATAACGTAATTATCCCATGTAAAATAAATGGGTTTCATTTAAATCTCAATAAAACCTGATTAACCTATGGAAAATAAATGGGTCCCATAATAATCTCCCAGAAATATGGTTAACCCATGGAAAGAAATGGGTTCTATAACAATCTCATTGAAACAATATTAATCCATATAGAGAAATAATGAGGATGGTATCATTAAAAAATATCTTCAATGGAGAATAATTACCAAAAATGTGTTTTTAACACTGATGAATGGAAATTCCCTTAAAATATCATTAAAAACCTTCATGATGAAAATATCCTTTTCATTTTGAAAATCACTTTTACAACATAAACATAATTTGAAAATCCATTTTTTTGATTTTTTTTTTTAAAAAATAACGAATTTATAGAATATTAATAAAATATTTAATTTTAAATTAATATTATAAAATTGAAAAGGAATATTCAAATAATTTATTTTCATGTCGGCGGTTACTTTAGTAAATTTTGTAAAGAACAATCTTTTTTTCCCACTAAAAAGGTTAAAAAAGTTTCTTATTCGATAAGCAATAAGACAATTATTTTGAATTTTTTTAAAATAAAAATTGGTAGAAATGTATTTAATATATCATTTTTAAAAGGATAAAAAAATTTAAAACTTTTTTATAAATCATAGTTATGGAAGAAAATAGAGTTCCGACTGAATATATGAATGAAGTTGGATTTTCATAAAACAATTACTCAAATATTTTAAGTAACAAAGATTGAAAAATGGTAAAATTACATGATAATATCATGAATAACCATAAGATAAGATAGTTCATTATAATTATAATATTTCAACACTAAATACTTAATCATACACAGTCTCATTAAATGATGAAATTGTATCAAAAGACTCTTACCACTTTTGGAAATTTTAATCATAATCCAAATGAAAGAATAAAAAAAATGAAACTTATAATATTAGGAAAATAATTATATTCAAGATATAAAATTTCAGAGGGTTGTTATACACACCTCATAAAAGAAGATAGGTGTATAACATAACATATTTCTCAAAGAAGGCAAATTGAGACAAAAATACCTTACCGATTTGGTAACATTGAAACTGTAAAACACATGAAGGATATATCATAAAATAGATATTTAAATACACATAAATTTGAGGATAATGATCATAAAATATATTAATGGGAATTATATACACCAAAAAACAAAAATAAGTGGGAAATATGGAATATATCCCACAAAAATAAAAGTGAGACTCGAAAACCCTTACCTCGAGTTTGATTCATCACATTTGTTCTTTATATTACGGAATAATTAACTTATGTTAATCATTTAAATTATTTATAACCTTTTTAAATTTTATTATTAATTTTATTCCACTTATTATAATGTTATATACAATTACTTAATCAATTAGGTTTACGTCCGATTATTTGACCTTATTCAACTTTTGTGTCAAAAATGACTTTGATAGGTTGACTATAGTCAAAGAAGTAATTATTTAAACATATATCAAATAATAATCAGGAAATAATTATAATATTCATAAATAAATTACACTTTTAAAAACAATAATTAATGATGATTATGAAAAATGAACTAACGTTATGATTAAGGAGACGGTAGGCCGTACATAGGTATGAGTAACAGTTCCATTTTAAAATGATAATTATGAATATAAGGTAAGTTGTATTTATATTTATATAATGATCATAATATAATAAATATAGTATTATTTAATAATATCTAGTTATATATATCATTCATGTGTTGTGGTGATGAAGAAAGGAATCGCTTTCCTTCGAGGAGGTGATAGTCCACACGTTTATAACTGACATTGCCATTTTTTCAGTGAGTGAAAAGGTGAAAAGAAAATGATATATTATATATTAATAATGATACATATTTTATTAATATCATAAATATTTCATTTATAACACATATATTTATTATATTTACCCATATCATCTTCAACATAATGCGTTAGTGAAAGATGAATCACATCACTTATCGGGACGGTACTCCACCATACACATGAGTGACGTTATCTTATCTCTTATACAATGGAACATAAAAGGGTATATATGATATAACGAATGTATATGTATAATTATTTTTTAAATATTATATATAAATTTTATATCCATCATCATACCCAACCATTAGAGGTGTTAATGAAAAAATGAATGACATCATTTTGTTAGGTGTTTGTCTGCCGTGTATACAAATGATTATTTCATAACCCCTTTAACAGAAGTGTGTGTGGTTGTTGGTAATATCCTTAACATAAAAACATCTTAGAATATGTAATATAATTAGGTTATTATATCATTATGGTATAAGAACAATTCCTGAATTTGGATAAAGTAATAAAATAAAGACGCTCGTTGAAGAACATTACCTCTTCTTTGGGAATTCTCCTTAGGTTTCCACCAAAGGCCTTCCAAAGTTGGTTTTATGAACAAAATAAGGATTATAGGATGAGGGTAGGTAAGTTTGAATTTTTTTTCGATTGGTATTTTCTGAACCTAAGACGTTTTAAGGTTTGAAAAATTGAGGAGGTGGTGGCCTTATATTTTTGGGGTGAGTGGCACACTTGTCATGTTTTGAAAGAGTGATTTCCACCAACGGCTTTTTCATGTCACTAGGCCTAAATAATGGCCCACTATCAATAATATAAGGTATAAGGTCAAAATATGATAATAAAATTGTTATTTTACAAGTTTTGGGTCATTTTTACACATTAGATTCTAAGTTTAGAAACTAAGTAAACTCATTTTTACCTTAATCATGGTAGTTAATTTTAATTTTTTTCACTAACCATTATGGTAAAAAATTAATTTGGAATTATTATAAATCAAAAATTATTCTTATTAAAAAAATGGTATATATTTTTAAAAATTCAATGCACGAAATTTGAATATTTTAATTTAATATTAATCCCACTAGGGTGGTGAGACAGTGCATTTTTAAGAAGAGTAATTTTTATAAAAAGATGATTCTATATTAACTCTATAACTAATACTAATAATTGTAAGAAACTAAATTAGTATTTAATGATATATAATCTTTAAATTTCATTTAAAACATTCCCCATTGGGGATTATTTTAATTAATTCAAAAGTATAATCATTATGGACTTCAAAATAGTTTTAGAAAAACCCGTTTTTAGACACAAAAATATATATACTAAATACAAATATAAAATAAATTTAAATTAATATAGAGGATTAAATATAACTAAATAATTCTTATTTTACATGAAAAAATATTGGAAACACATTTTTACTTTTAAAACACATAATTCATTTAAAGTAAAATGCTTTTTACAAGGTGTCTTTTTCACTATTCATTGAAAATATTTTTTTTGAAAGGTCCCAAAATTTCATCCCAATTAAAATTTCATATTATAATTCCAAAAAATAAGTTAAATTTATAAAATAAATTTTATAAAAGTTCCAAAATTTTGTTATATTATTTTTTCATAAAAAGAAATAAAAATTATTTTTGAAGAAAACATATTTTTGAAGAATAAAATCACTTTATGAAAAATTAATTAATTGTATACAAAATTTTTATCAATAATTTATATTGAGTAATATATATATATATATATATATATATTTTAAAAATTAGTTTGTACAATTCATACCCACCAATTTAATGGCTATTTTATAATGGTAATATATATAATGGTTTGTTTAAGTTTGGTGTTGCATGTTGAATACACTATTGAACATAATTTTATTATTTTAAGGTATTGGGGTGTTACATCTCCCCCTTTCATAAATTAAATCACAAAAATGTTAACTTCATCTCATTAATCAATGGGTGTATATTTGAAAAAACGTTTTTTTGTAAACCCACATCATAAAAAGGGTTAATATAAATTCTCTTAATAAGAGAGAAAGAAACATTAATAGTGCACAAAAGTACATTAATTGTGAAAAAAAAGAAATTTAACAGAATAAAAAATGGTCTTTCATAATGCGACATTTGTTTCCCTCAGAACCATTAATGGGGGGTCCCCTTTATAGGCAATAAAGAAAGCACTGATAAAGGTCACCCTTTATCAGTGCTAGTTTAGTGCTGATAAAGACACCTCATTATCATCACTTTCATTAAAACTGATAAAGTCCCCCTTTATCATTTCTTCCAATAGAATTGATAAAATTACCCCTTTATTAGTGCTAGAAAAAGTGCTGATAAAGGCCTAACCTGCTATCGTGTACTATTTGAATAATATCATGCTGGAGAAAATACATGTAACTTGTATGAAAATATATCATTTAACTGAAATAAATTTTACATCACGAATACAAAAAAACACTACTTTATACATTTCAATTTTTTTTTTATAATTACATTTAAAAATACTATTCAAAATCATTTAAAAATAATAATGTTTCAACGTCTTTGGTACCCACAATCCCCTCTCAAAAAATCAACCCATGGTATCAGTTTCCGTCCAAATTAAATCAACCTGAGAAAAATAATCCACCTATATAAGAAAAGAATTATTATGTTATTAAATCTATAAAAAAATTAATTAAACTCCATTATAAAATAATACATTAATAAATTTTCAATTTTTAATAAAAATACACACTTGGAGTTATACTAGTCAAACTGTGCATTGTATTGATGTTAGGTTGGTTCCTACACATCAAAAATGATTCATGGACAATTTTATTTAAGTGTCAAAAAAATATGAATATTTTTTCTCAATTTTGAGTATGTCATTTATTCTTTTTACGGAAATTAATGTCAGATTTAAATAAAAATACACACATGGAGTTATATCGGGGATAGTATGCATCAAATTGAGGGGAGACTGGTTTATTCATGTCACAAATTACTTATGGATATTTTTCCAAAAGTATCAAAAAAATCTAAATACTTTTTCTCGATTTTCATTATGTTTCTTGTGTTTTTTTCTAAAATTTCATTTCAAACTAGAAACACATACTTTGAGTCATACTATTCACATCATGTGTTAGTTTGTTGTGATACTACTTCCTACATGTCAGAAATGACATATGAATATCTTTCCTAAATTATCAAGAAAATAAGAAAGAGTTTTCATGGTTTTCCGTGAGTGAAACACATTTTGAACTAAAATAACAATTTTAAACTTATAACAGACACTTAGAGTCATAATGGTCACACCATGGGTCATATTGATGATTTTTTTATTCCTAAACATCACAAATTACTTATGAATCATTTTCCTAATGTATTAAAAAAATAAAAACTTATTTTCTTAGTTTTTGGTATGTCACATGTTCTTTTTACTAAAATTAATGTCAATTTTAAATAAAAAGATACACATGGAGTCCTATCAGTCACACCATGCATCAGATTGAGGTGAAACTGATTCCTAAATGTCAAAATTTACTTTAGGGTAATTTTCCTAAAGTATCAAAACAATTCAATTATGTTTTATCAGTTTTCAGTATGTCACATCTTCTTTTTACTAAAATTAATGTTGATTCTATATAAAAAGACACACTTAGAGTTATAACGGTTACATCATGCATCATTTTAAGGTGTATTTAACACCTACATATCATAAATAACTTATTCATAGTTTCACTAATGTATTAAAAAAATATGAATGCATTTTCTGGAGTTTCAGTATGTCACTTTTTCTTTTTATTAAAATTAATGTCAATTTTAAAATAAATAGACACACCAGGAAATATATTGGTCACAACATGCGACAGATTGAGTTGAGGATGATTAATACTTGTAAAAAATGAATTATGGATAATTTTACTAGATTATCAAAATAACATGAATTTTTTTTCATGATTTTGAGTATATCACTTGTGTTTTCTATTAAATTTTTGTTTGAAACTAGAAACACACACTTTGAATCATACTGATCATATCATGTGTTATTTTTACATAATACTACTTAATAAACTTGAAAAATATCTTATGAATAATTTTTATTAATTATCAAGAAAATCAGAGTATGTTTTCTTGGTTTTCAATGAGTGACACATATGAAAGTAAAATTTAAATTTTAAACTGATAACATAAATTTTCAGTCATACCTATCACATTGTGCATCAGATTGAGGTGGGGTTGATTCATACACATAAAAAATAACTTATGGATCATTATACTGAAGTATCAAAATAACCAAAATGTGTTTTATTAGTTTATAGTATGCCACTTATTCTTTTTACTGAAATTATTTTCAATTTTAAATAAAAAGACACTCTTGCAGTTATATCGGTCACACCGTGGGTCATATTGAAGTGGGGTTGATTCCTATATGATTGGAATAAATTATAGATCATTTTACTAATTTATAAAAACAATAAAAATGTGTTTTCTCAGTTTTCAGTATGTTACTTGATCATTTTAATAAAATATCATTTGAAACTAGAAACTTTGAGTCATACTAGTCACATCGTGTTTCGGTTTGATGTGAGACTTCTTACTACACATCAAAATAGACTTGTGAATCGTTTACCTAAATTATCAAAAATTAGATAGTGTTTGGTTACTATTTTGTGAGTTAAACTGGTTTTGAACTAAAATGAAAATTTCAAACTAGTAACTGACACTTTGATTCGTAATGTTCCCCCCACGCATCATATTGTGGTGTGGTTGATTCCTACTCAACAAAAATGACTTATGAGTCATTTTCCTAAAAAATCAAAATATTATGAATGTGTTTTCTCGGTTTCTAGTATATCACTTGTTATTTTTACTAAAATTAATGTCAATTTTAAATAAAAAAGACATACATAGAGTCATACCAGTCACATCATGTGTCATATTGAGGTATAATTGATACCTACACATATAGAATAACATATAGATCATTGTAAAAAAATAGAAAAAAATATGAATGAATTTTCTTGATTTTGAGTAAGTCAGATATTTTTTTACAAAGATTAATGTCAATTTTAAATAAAAAGATACACATGATGTCATATCAGTCACACCGTGTGTTTTATTGAGTCATGGTTAATTACTATATGTCAAAATTGACTTTTGGATCATTTTTCTAAAGTATCAAAACAAACCGAATGTGTTTTATTAGTTTTGAGTATGTCATTTTTCTTTTTTATTAAATTAATGTTGATTTTAAATATAAAGATGAACTTGGAGTCATAATGGTTACACTGTGTGTCAGATTGAGGTGCAACTAATTTCAACATGTCCCTACTGACTTATGGATCATCTTCTTAAAGTATCAAAACAATACAAACTACCAATGTTACCTTGCGTTCCATTTCCCATCTTTGTCAAAATTCCAACACTGTACATTGATTCAATGTTCTTAGCTGATAAATATTCCTCTACTATTTTGGTTTTCAACAACAAGAAAAGTCTTTCAACTAAGAACATTGAATCAATATGAATTATTGGAAGTTTTACAAAGAAATGAAATTTAATGTGTGGTAACATTGGTAGAAAAGAACATGTTATATCTTTTGTGGACTGTTGAAGATAGTTTAAGGTATAATATTACTTCCCAAAAGATCTGGGAAAAAACTAAATAATTATTAGATAAAAATGATAATGAAATTAACTTACAAATAGTAGATAAAATGAATAAAAATCTAATTAAATAATTTTTATGAATCCACATTTTTGTGATGGTTGTATAATTTCTTTCAATGAATGTTTCAACCTAATTGACTATGTTCGTTGTTCACAAATGGGACACACTTGAGTTCATTTAATGCTATTGCCCAAAAAATTTACATAAGAAGAAAATTAATTTGTCATCCCATAAAATATGACTCTCTGCATAGAATCTTTATTTCTATAATAATCATACAACGTGACACCTTAATCTCGCAATACTTTTTAAATCTTAGATCAACGGATCCAAATAAACATCAATATCATTACCTAGTTTTTTTGGTCCAGATATAAAAATATATAACATAATGTATTTTCATTTCATGGATAAATATGGTGGAAATTTATAACTTACCCACATTATTAGAAATTTACTGTTAGTGATTCATTGAAAACCCAAAGGATTCAATCTATCTATAAAAAAACTAAATTTCTTGTCTCATTTCCAAATTCAGGATACTCGTGATCATTTAGCTTCCACTATTGAGAGTCTATTGGGTGATGTAGTTTCCTATATTTATTTATTTTACCTGTGTGTTATCTCAATTACCTTGTAGTCTCTTCACTTCCATGTTTGAACCTAAACCTTAGAATGATTAGAAAGTACCATAAAACTTTTGTAGGACCCAATTCATCTTTCTTGTATTAATAAGAACAACTATTTTGAATTATTTAAGTGATTTATGGTCCTTGTGATATAGTATACAGTCATTTGGAAAATCATGTTTTATTTGAGAGATCATACCGATTAAACGTATTATTCATTTAGCATCATGTGTTCGGCTAGAGAGCTCATTTTCTTCTAGGATCATATCATTAAAGAAAGAAAGTAGTTCATTAAAAATAGAATCACTCTATCTATTGCTAGATTTTATATTATATAGGTTCAGTATAGTTGACAATGGTGTATATTTAGTTTAACCATTATACAATGGAATGTTTTCATAATTCTTTATCCTATCAAACATCTTTTGAAAATCATTAAGGTCATCTTTAACTATCATTCTCATTTTCTCAATATGATCTTCATCATCATTCACACATGTAATCACATCCTTGATATGGTCTTCTTTATTTTACATATATTTAATATTAGATGGTCTATAAAATGCAGTGTTATCCTAGTCACTAGATACCTTCCCTTTTTTCCCATGTTTATTCCAATATTTATAACTTTGATTAATTATGTGATAGATCAAGTGTTCTTAAAACTCCTTTGGACTAATTAGTCTTTAATAAAAACAACGTGATCACAAACAAGGATTTGAGAAGAGTCATATTCCTGAATATTTTTAAACTTGATGAAATATTTCACCCCATCTTCGTACTCTTTGGTTATATGATTAGAATCCATCCATTCTCTATTCATATCCATCCTATTTGATTTATTAATATAAAAAGATAACAAATTAAATACAAAAAATGGGCCTTTAAAATAAGTGGAACCTAACATTTTAATGCTTCAAATAAATTTATCAAGCTTTGAAGAAAATTGGTATTTTAATTCAAGAGAATAATTACACCACTGGTGGTAGGTGTTACCCTCTTAACTCATCTAGAAGAGATGAGAGATTAGTCTTGGGAAAAAAATTCCATAATAAATATTCGGGAGATGAAGCCAATTAGGATGACAGTTATTATTACATTTTGTTTCATAAGACTCATACCCATAGAAGATAACATAAAATTACATAGAATATTTAGTTGTACAGTACACCCCAAATTTAAACCGTGCAAGTGTTGTTGGATGAAAACTAGGTTTAGGAGTTCCAATGGGGTTAAAAATTAATTGATCTTTTGTAATATTGAGATCATGATGCATATAATATGGGTTGGATAGAGTTAGAGACATGCCCTTACCATAGTTTTATTATCAATCTATACTATTTAATAGGATAAGATAGTGATAAGTAAAGGCTAAGGTTTCCTGTTTTGTGTTATGATTGATCGAGCTGGATCATTACAATAAGGGATTTTCTTGAGTCTAATGAATCACGGGTAATCAATAAAAGTTTCCTAGTGTTTTTTTAATGGTTTCTAAGTTTAGGGAAAATAGATAATAGAGTAAACCTATCATTGTGGCATAAATTGAAAATATTTCGTGGGAGATAACTAATTTTTGGAGAATGATCATGTAGAGAATTTGAGTACAAGTTGAAACCAAAAAGAGTGGAAGGAAGAAAATAGACTAACACATGGATTTTAGAATTCTAGAATTTAAATACTTTAAAAAAATAAAATCTACTATGAAATAAAATATTGGCCCATTTAAATCATCTAGGAATCCACTTGAAGACTAAAATTAAAACTATATATAAATTCACATTCATTTTTCTTAGAGTTGATTCCACTGCACATGGTAGTAGTGGAATTTATGGAATTTTCTTAGATTTGAGGTGGTGGATTTGACTCTATGAAGGCTTCTTTAAAATTAGGAACCGACATACAAACACCAAATAATTTCCCACCTTACCTTAGGTTCAACCCTACTTTATCACTATAATATCATGGTGTAGGTCTATAAATAAATAATTTTTTAGTCCAATGGCCTATTATTTATTTAAAATTTAAATGTTTAAGATGGATATTATAAAGATTTCAGAGTAAAATATTGAGTATGACACTGAACTTTAAATATGGTGGTTACCTTGGAATAGAAATTTGGGTTAATATTTTTCCCAAGAATAATTTATAAGCATGATTTTAAAAAAGGTATACTCAAGTAATAGGTAATGTAACTTAATAGAATCCAAACCATAATTAGTTATCCATGTTTTTTAACTATACAAGCCTATTTTTATTCAATATATATGATTTATACTGATATGTTTTTTATGTGTTATCAATTTTATACCCCTATCTCGTAATTAAACACCCATTTATTACCCTAAAATGTCTTTGACTATGTTTAAATTTTTTTATAGGTAAATTTTAAGGGTTTTACATCCTTATTCCATGTTTTTTCTCATTATATATTGAGATAAGTATACATTATATTAATGGTAGGAAATTCAATATGTCCTTCATTCATTGACCTCTCTTCTTTTTTATAAAACTTCATTGTAGTACATATATGTTATAAAAGTATATATAATTTATTGAAGTATATAGTTTTAAAATTTTATAAGGGCATTTAATTATAATATATAAAACAAAAATCTATGAATGTATAAAAGTATAAGAATTTATAATGAATTGAACTATAATTTTAAATTATTTTATAAATCTATAAAACTATAAAAGTATAAATAATTAATAAAATTTTATATTTAAACTATATAAGTAAATATGATATACTATAAAATTTATAAAATTATATAAATTTAAAAATCAATAAAACTACAAAAGTATAAATATTTAATAAAAAAACTATTAAATTACACATGTATGATGTGATATACTATAAAATTTATAAAAGTATATATATATATATTAAATTATTTAAAACTACAAAAATAAAAAACTTGAAACACTTTGAAAATGTCCAAATACATTTACATACCATGAATTTTCTATCCCAAACTAAGCTTGAATCACTTTATCAACACTTTAAATTTCAGTTATTACTTGAAATAACAAGTAAAAATTAAGAACTAGTTGGAAATTATTTTTGAAGAACATAACACCTTTTTAAATTATACACTTCGTTCAAAAGGGCTATTCAAAAAAATTAACAAACATATGTTTAAGAAGGAAATTGATAAACAATTTAAAACTTATATTTTTTAAATATAAAAAAATTAATATTCATTGGAAATAGAGAGAAAACCTTTCTTTCATCCTATGGATTCTACTAGCATAAATAATAATATTATTAAAAGTCTAAAAATGAATTAAAATACCAAGAAATCCAAAAATCCAAAATTAAAGTGATGAGCATGGAAAAAACCTAATTCAAACTCACTTCTTTCAATAAGGAAGGCCAAAATCTACCTCAACTGAGTCCAACAAACCCATAAGAGAGATCACAAATTCTAGTCCCATCAAAAAAATGAAAAATCGATTATCCTCACACCCTAGATTTTGCCTTATAGTGTGAACAAAAAGGGGAATACAAGAGGACACACAATGATGAGGACATAAACAATAAACATAAACAATTAAATGCCATCATTCCACTTTCAAGTCTTGTCTAGGAGATCCATTCTGCATTTAATATGCATTACTGTTAATAATTATTAAATAAAAAACCCATCAATTAAAACCTAGTCTCAACACCAAAACATACTCCTCATGTTCAGTCTATATCACTTTTATGGTGAATCATTTTTGGAAAATAAAACCATAGTCATCATGCAGTGCTGCAAATCTAGCACCTAGGGTCATCGAGCTCCTTCAATAAGACACCATCTCAAACATGACCCTCACATAGATTAACACTACTGGATACAATAGGGATATTTGTTTTAGAGGATATTTATTCGGGTTGTCGAGAATTAGTGAAGATGTGTGATTAAATGAGGTGAGAGTGAAGAAATAGTGTGGTTGAAGGCTCTAACAAGATAAATGATCCACATACCTTAGATTTGGAGAGATATATTCATTGAGAACATTTAATGGCGGCATTAGTGGTGTCCAATGACAATGTTGGAAGCGGTGGAGCGGTTGAGGTTCAACAAAAGCATCAAGGTGCGAGTAACATAACCCATCTGTTAGGGTTAAATTTTAAGAACACGTATGTATTTTATCAGTGATTTCAAAAAATAACTAATAAAGAGAAATTTTATCAGCATGTAAATAGAAAGTGCTTATAAAACGTCTCTTTATTAGAACTTTTTTTTCATGGATAAAGATACACCTTTAACAACACTAAAAATGTGCTGATAAAACATGTCTTTATCAGTGCTAAAATTCTAGCACTAATAAAGAATAGAATTATCAAACTTTTTTAGCACTGATAAATGGATATCTTTATCAGCCCAAAAAAATGATAAAGAGATAATATTAATAATTTATTTATATTATTTTATATATTTATAAAATTATAAATATATAAATATATTTATATATAGTACTTTTTTTGATAAATTGCGTCCTTGTTTCCCGCCTCTTCTTTCTGAGTCACGCATAAATACTTCCTAAGATCATTCTTCCATTAACAATTTTTACACATGCTCAATAGGCGGAGCACTGTATAATTAAAAAGTGAATGTTTCCATTTGATTGAAGAAGTATTGAATTGATAATTTTTTCAGAGTTTGAGTTTTGTAGATTGAGAGTGATTTCATCGTATATAGATAATTGAATCTCGAATTATCATACTTAGGAAAATGGATCCATCGTCATTGTTTTGAGAGAATTAGATCCAACATCATTTTATTAAGAAAATCATATCCATAATCTAGAATCAATGTATTTTGAAAATCATATCTTCAATCCAACATCATTGTATTGAGAAAAAATCAGATCTAGCAAAATCAGACTGAGGATTCAGACTGTGAAATTATGGAGTAAATTTACCAAAATTTTTATTCTTTTTTGGATCAATTGTTTTATATGAAAACACTGTAAACTAACTAGAGTCAGTATAATCATTCCTATCAGGAGATAAAACGTGTCTAATAAGAGTTGGAACAAGTTGTATTCACTTCATCATTATAGTGGATTTCCATAGACCGACGAGAGTGGTTATGGAAAGGTTGTAGGTTCTCACACTAAGTTCGAACCTTGAAAATCTTATTTGATTTAGTGTCTTTCCTATTATTTCATGCAAGAATATTTGATCATTTGGAACTTCAATTGGTATCAGAGGTATGGTTCTCTTGTTGAATCCTTATCATAGATAATATAAATTATATAAATAGTATAGGAATTCTTAGGTTTGATGGAAAAAATTATTATGGATGGAAAAATATGATGATTTTTTTATCTCCTATATCTTGGCCTTGAAGATTTTAATACTACTACTATTGGTTTTCCACATATTGAGAAAGATGATCTTATGAATCTTACTGATATGAGAAATATAGAAGTTGATGTAAAGGATATAAATTAAATACTTATGTCCTTATCAAATAATGTTTATCATAAGGTGACGGGCCTCAAAACTTCAAAAAGTATGTCGGACAAGATAAATAATTTTTTTAAGGAAATATTAAAGTTAAGGAAGAAAAAGTACAAATATATCATAGTAAGTATAAAAACATCAGAATGAAATATGAATAAACGATTGATGAAGACCTCAACAGAGTAAATGAAATTGTTTATATCATCTGAGGATTAAGAGATGCCTTGTAAGATTCTATAATTGTGAAGAATATTTTGAGAAACTTTCCAGACATATTTGATTCTAAAATTTCTTCTTTAGAAGACAAATATTATTTATCTCTTGATGAATTGCATAACTTTCTTGTTTCTTATAAAATAAGGAAAGATCCAATGTTTGAAAGTAAGATGAAATATGAAATGAATTTTGAATCTATGAGAATGTTTAAAATCAAAGATGTTGAAGATGTTGATCCTTTTGACTCTGAAGATAAAGTGGATTCTGAGTTGAATGAAAAAAATCATGTCTTTTATATCTAAGAACTATCGAAGAGGAAGAGGAAAGTATAAAGGTAAAATTACTCTCAAATATTTTGAGTGTGGTGGAATTAGACACTTCTCTATGAATTTTCCGAAGAAGAACATTGGAGAATATCGAGATGATTCTAATGAAAAAACTCAATAGAAGAAGTGGAAGAAAAATGATAAAGAAGAAAAGTCTTCCAATAGATACAAGAATAATTTTATTGTAAAAAATAAGTATATTGAGTAAGAAAGTTGAATCAGACTAAACTGACAACAATTTTTATGAATATGAAAGTTCAAAACAATTCACAACCTTTATTTCAAAAGTTGAGAAAAAAAATATTTCTTAGAGTGTGAAGAAGTTTGTGAAGAATATAATAGATAGTGTCTGCTCAGAACAGAACTAGTTACATGTCTTGAAAAAAAACACTCAAGAAAGAACATAGAGTTATGAAGAAGTATTATCAATAATTTGTTGATTGAAGAAAATATGTTATCAAGAAGGAGGAATAATACATTGGGGATATTTAATGTCACAAACATAGAATTGTAAAAAAGGGAAAGTTGATTTAACATATTAGAAAAAATATAAAAATGAATGAAGAAAAAGTTAACTAGTTTCAATCAAAACTTCTTGAGTCTGAAATCACATTGAGGATGATGAATGAAAACTTCAACAAAGCTTTAGAAGTAAATATGAGACTTATAATGTTGTAGAGAAGGCTCAATACAAGAATCAGGTGAAATCTTCTCTTATGAAAAATAATGTTTCATATCATTCTTTTAACATTATAGGTTCCAGAAAAATTATTGGGAAATATTGGGTAGATAAAGAATTTGAGAATCCTATCAAATCTAGAAAACTAGAAAACTCACTCAAAAGAAAATATTCTCTATATCCGGAGTATGTTAGAGCTAAAAGAAGTTAACAACCTAAAAAAATTTCTATAGAGAAAGATCATTATTTAATAGAAAATAAAAATTTTAAGTCTATTGCTGGTATTATGGAATCTATGAGAATATAGCTTATAATTTTTGGCACAACTTATCTCTACTAGGAATAAGGTTTTAGAAAAGAGGAAGAAATAGTGAAAGAAGATTGATAAACTCACCTAACCCGCAAAAAGTTGGAAAGGTGAATTCTTAAGATATTAGAAACTTTCCAACAAAGATCAATTTTAATGTATAGAAGAAGTTTGTGAAAGATGTGATTAGTCTAGTAATCATGACAATATATTTAGGACACTCCTTCTATAACCAGTTTCTTATGATAGAAAAGAAAATAAAGCTGAAAAGAAGAAGGCTGAGAAAAGATATTCCGTTGCTAAGACAACTTTGAAATCAAGTAATAGGAACAAACCATGTATACTTGATAGTTTTTGTTACTCACATATGACAAGTGATATAAATACTTGAAATATATTGAATTTCATTATGGTGGAGTAGTTACTTTTTTCAATGATACTTCCTTAAAAATCATAGTAATCAGAGTGATAGAGATTGATTTAGAGAAATTTAAATCTAAGGAAGTTTTACTTGTTAATGGATTAAAAAAAACATACTTAGTGTAAATAAACTTTTTGATGATGGAAAAGAAGTAATCTTCATAAAGGATTATTGTATCATCAAAATTGTAAAATATGGAAAATTCATTATAAAAGGAGAAAAAACCAGTTATAATCTCTTTCAAATAAAAGAATTAAAGAACATGAGTGCTGAAGATGAAAAAAATTGTGGCACCGAATACCTGACCAAATTCGGTAAAAAAACATGAATAAATTTCTAAAGTTGATATTGTTATAAATTTTCCATAATTAAAAATAAGAGATGAAGATGTTTGTATTACATGCTAGAAAGGAAAGATGACTAACAAAAGTCAAAAGAGAATTGAGATTCAATCTTCCAAACCACATAAGCTTATTCATTCTGATTTATGTGGGCTGATGAGACATCAATCAACAAAAGGATATTTATAATTTATCACTTTTATTAATGATTTCAATCAAATGAAGAACAATATGTATATAAAGAAAACGTTAGAGGCTATCGAAATGTTTAAATTATTTATAAAGGATATTGAGAAAGAACAGGGGTTTCTATAAAGAAGCTGAGAACAGATAATGGTACTGAATTCATAAACAACACTTTTAAAGTTATTATAAGAAAACATAGTATCAAATATGAGTATAGAGCTCCCTACACTCTGTAAAAAAATGGTATAGCAGAAATAAAGAATAGAATCTTGGTGGAAATGGGAAGAAGTATGTATTCCAAATATAAACATTCTAATTCCTTTGGAGAGAAGCTATTCGTATTGTTGTACATTTTGAAAATAGATGATTTTTGAGATGTTAAACCAACATGACTACTTATGAAATGTGGTATGAAAAAAAACCTTAAATAAAATACTTAAGAGTTTGTAGAAGCTCATTTTTTTTCTGAAAATCAAAAATCCAGATTTGGGAATGATTGATGAGATAGATGAGGAAAGAACTTTCATAGCTTATTCACCAAATGGGAGAAGTTGTAAATTTTGGAACAAATATTTCCAAAAGTTGTTGGAATCATATGATGTGAAGGTAATTGAAAATAAATGTTCATTAAAAAAAGTTTTTTAGAATGATAAGGAGGATACGTAGGATAATTCCAAAAATAGTTAAGGATATCAAAAACATCTTCATCTAGACTCATCTGAGTCATGTGGTGAGGAAACTAAAGATAGGAGATAAGTCTTGAGATTTCTTACCTTACAAAGACATGTTGAATCCGAAAACATTATTAGGAATCATAATCCCCCACTTCAGACTAAAATATGGTTGATATTAAAAAATATGACTTCACATATCTCCAAAATTGTACCTAAATATGTTTTAAGTGTCTTTCAACATAATGAACGGGTGGATGCTATCAATGAATTGTTGGATTAGATTGAGAGGAAAGAAAGATATGAACTTGTTCTAAGGATAGAAAATAAAAAAATTATTAAAAATAAGAGGGTTTATAGAAACAAATTGAATGAGCATAGATAAGTCATAAGAAATAAATAAGGCCTTTTTTTGTAAATTTTATTCACAGGTGGAAGGTAAGAATTTTGATGAAACCTTTTCCTCTGTTGTAAGGCAATAAACAATTCAAATGTTTCTTGCAGTGGATGCTCATCGAAATTATAAATTTTATCAGATGGATGTAAATTCATCTTTCCTAAATGGTGATATTGATGAAGAATTTTACATTGAACAACATTGTGGGGTTCAACTTGTTAAGGATGAAAACAAATATTGTAAATTGAAGAAAATTTTGTATGGGCTAAACTAAGCTCTACGTGGTTAGTATTATAAACTTTATTTTTTTTGAGAATGTTGAATTTTTATAAAATAAATGTTGATAAAAACTTATATATGATAGATGTTGACTCCAAGACTCTCATTGTAATTGTTTATGTGGGTGATATAATTATTTCTAGAGATAGAGAAGATGTTTGTAAAACATTTTCTAAAGAAATGGAGAAGAATTTGGAAATCTCAATATTGGGAGAGTTAACTTTCTTCTTTGGATTACAAGTTCCACAAAAGGAAAAATATATTTTCGTATCTCAAGAAAAGTATGCCAAGAAATTATTAATGAAGTTTGGGATGGTAGATTCCAAATAATTTTCAACTCCTATTTTAGTGAGCACAATGTTGAGTAAAGAATAATCTGGAACAATTGTGAATCAAAAAGACTTTGAGAAGCTGATAGGATGTCTTATTTACCTTATAGCCTTAAGGAATGATATTTTTTATATTGTGACTGATGTTCCAGGTATTAGAGTAATCCAAGAATCACATATATTGGCATTAAAAAGGATTCTAAGATATATTAAATGAACAAATTCACATGGGTTTCAATACGAAAAAAAGTAAGATGAATTTTCATGGTTATATTGATGCTGATAGGGATGTAGATTGTTATAATAGGAAATAAACCTCAGGAAGCACCTTTTTCATGGGTGAATGTTGTGTGAGTTGGAATAAGAAGAAATAATGTTCAGAAACTTTTAGCACATTCAAATCCAAATATGTTGCATCTATTCAATCTTGTACTCAAATTTTGTGGATGAAAGTTTAAATTAAAGAATTGAAAGTAAAAGTTTCTAAACTATTGAATATACATTGTGATAATCAGTGTGAAATTTATTATTCTAATAATCCTATCCAACATTGAAGATCAAAACACATTTATATAATGTTTTAATTTATAAAATAAAAAATTTCTACTGGAGATATTTTGTTGGAACACATTTTAATAAAGTATAATATTGATTATATCTTTAAAAAATCCATACCGAAAGAAAGGTTTATAGAATTGAGGTTGCAAATTCATGTTTAGCCTCAGCCCATGTCTTTTAAAAATATCATAAGGAAGCAAACACCATTATGAATTAGATTATTTTGACAATAGGGGAGAGAAAGTAAACAACTTTATACTTTTTAAGAAGTTTTTACTTATCATTCTTTTATGAATTAGAAGTTGTGGTCATAATATAAAGGGAGATAGAAAAATAAAGTGATAAAAGAAAAAATTGGGGAGAGAAAGAAAAAGAATGTATAAAAATAAAAATGAGGAGAGTTTATCTATACATGGCCACAAAATTTTGTTATGACCATGGGATGAAATTTCTTTAAAAACATTACATTATCCAGTAGTGTAGTGTCAAAAGGCCCTCTTTTGAGAAATGATATGTTTTGATAAAATTCAAAAAACTTGAGTTGTGAAAAAATTCTAAGAGTTGTAAAAGTTCTTAATAAGGGTTGTAAATAAGTCCAAAGGGGGAGATTTAAATACCATTTGGATAAATTGTTTTAACAAGTTTTTGTATTTTTTGACAACTAACCTTTTTTTACCATAATATTTATGTTTTCTAGGAATTGTATTCAAAACATTAGATCCAAAAGAATAAGAGGTAGAATTTATTATTTTATATGAGTCTATATTTTTTGTAATTAGAGAAATAATGATGTTTTTGAAGAGTTTTTAAATAATAATGTGATGTTAAAAGTTATAGAGTTTTCATACTTTCTAAAACAAAATCATACGATGCTTTGTGGATGAAGAAGTTCTCACAAATCATAAAATCTTTTATGATCAATATTTCTGAATAAATTGTGGAGTGGTTTTATGAAATTCAAAATTTGATCATAATGAGAATTCCATCATAATGGGAAATTGTTCATAATGATAATTCCATCATAATGAGGATTTAATTGTAATTAGGTTTCCATCATAACAGGGATTTAATAATAATGACAATTACATTTTAATGAGGATTTCATCGTAATGAGAATTCCATCATAATGGAATTTACATCATACTGAGTCCAATCAGCATCAGGTATTGTAGAATCTGATCATCCATCTGAAGCATAAAAAAAATTTCAAACCAAGGATGATCATACTCAGACTCAAGAGGAAAATGATCATACCCAGATTGAATAGAACCAAGTGAAAAGAGGAAGGGATACTAACAATCATACCAAGAACAATAAAAATATTATAATGTGAAAATAAAGAAAAACTATTATAATGAGCTAACAAGGAAATGAATCATAATGAAGCTGAGAAAGAAATAGATTATAATGAGCTGAGAAAGAAAATGTTCTTAAGGAAATGAGAAATAAATAGATTGTAATGAAGCTAAGAGAGAAACAGATTATAATGATCTGAGAATGGTAAAACGAATTGAAGTGGTCATACTTGAATTTCAATTTTTTTTTAAATCTCATGGAAATAAAATTAAGTTTGAATAAGTCAAAGTTTAAGTTTAAATGAAATACATTTTCAGAGATTTTGATATTTGAGGAAGCGGGGAAGGTTTCCAGGTTTTCAGCCTTCACTTTCTGAGTCTCCTATAAATAATTCCTCTGATCAATCGTCCATTCACAAATTTCACAAATGTAGAAAAGGTAGATCACTTGAGAATTCAAAAGTGAAAGTTACCATCTGATTGAAGATTTATTAGATCGATAATTATTTCTGAGTTTGAGTTTTGCAGATTGATAACGAGTTCATCATATTCATAGAATCAGATCCAGCATTATCAGATTCATGAAATCAGATCCAGAATTATTATATTCAAGAAATAAGATCTAGTATTTTTATATTTAGGAAATCAGATCCAACATCATTATTTTGAGAGAATAAGATCTAGCATCATTGTATTGAGAAAATCATATCCTGAATCCAACATCATTATATTGGGAAAAAACCGAATCCATCCAAATCAGACTGAGGATTCAGATGGAGTAATTGTGGAGTGGATTGAATTTTTTTTATTCTTTTGTTTGGCTCAGTTTTTTTATAAGAAAACATTTTAAACTGATGTGATTCAGTATAATCATTTTTATCAAGAGATAGAAGGTGTCTAACTATATATGGCACAAGTTATATTAACATCTTCATTATAGTGGATTTCTATAGACCCATGGGAGTGGCTATGGTAAGGATGTAGGTTCTCACACTGAGGTTGAACCTTGTAAATATTGTGTGATTTACTTGCTTTCGTACTATTGAAAGAATGATTATTTACTAAAAGTTGATAAGGATATAAATCTAAATAAGTAGAAAGGGTTAAGTTTTGAAAATAATTAAAACTTGTAAAAGCGAACAACTAATTCAACACCCCCTTCTCAATTGTTATTCAATCCTTTAGAACTTCATTATTTATTGTAATTTTATTATTATTTAAATAAATAAATATTTATTTATAATTATAATTATATATATATATATATTTCTAATTAAAATTATATATAAATATATTTATAAATGCTTATATATAATTATAAATATATATATTTTTTAATGTATAAATGTATATATTTATAATATTATAATAAATTTATTTATTGTAATTTTATATTTATTTAAATATTTATTTATATTTAAAATTATAAATATATAAATATATATATTCAAAAATATTTCTATATAATTATAAATAAGTATATTTAAAAATATTTCTACACAATTATACTTATATTTATAAAATTACACCTCATGGTCCACACTACTTTTGGCATATTTATATAATTATATATATATATTTGTGTGTGTGTGTTAACATATATATATATAATAACTATATTTATTATTTAAATGTATTTATTATAATTTTATAATTATTTAAATATATATATATATATTTACGATTATGATTATAAATAAATATATCTAAAAAGTATTTCTATATAATTAAATTTTTATAATTATAAATATAATAAATATATTTATTATTTAAATATATTTATTGAAGTTTTATAATTATTTATGAGAACGTAATAAGTTCATGGGTTTGACATGAATGAATTATTCCAAGTATAGTACTGTTCATAAAAAATGAGTCGTCACTTATATAGAATCATGAATAATAAAGGTGTCAATGTATAAATGAACATTCATGAGTCATGAATACATAACATATGCATCAGTCATTATAATATAGGTAATTTTACATTTGGAACATAACAACCCATCATGTCCACAAATAAACTTATGATCATATAGTGTTAATTATACTGATGCCTCAATATGTGAACATATATAACGACAATTAATCACGCCCATGAATATCATTATTATCTCATGATATATATATATACATATATATTAACTTAATTCAATAGATAATTATATTTATTTAAATATAAATAATTTTTTCGTATAATTATAATTAAGAATAAATATATTTAAAAATTATTAATATATAATTATAAATATAATAAATATATTTATTATTTTAAAAAATATTATAATTTTATAATTAATTTAATATATATATATATTTATAATCTTATAAATACTTTTTTAAAAACATTATATATATATATATATTTTAGAATTATTATAAAATATATATTAATACATCATATTTATATTAATTATAAACAAGAATTTTTAATTAATGTATATAAATAAACATTATTTTTAAATATAAATATAATAATTATATATATTAATAATATTTATTATTAAAAAAATTATTAGTGCTAGTAAAAATGTTCATAAATACAAACATATATCTGTGCTAAAAGTATCACTAATATAAGTGTACCCCATTATCATTACTTTTACTTAGCACTGATAAAGATGATGCTTTTATCAATGCTTTCTTTTTAGCAGTGATAAAAGTAGGCTCTGATTTTGTATCAATCTGTGGTAGTGTCCCCATGAAAGTATAACATTAAATGAAACTTATAATAACATTAAAATAATCATATTCATCATATAACATTTCAAAAGATAATTATATACACCTCATAAAATAAGATAGGTGTATAACATAACATATATCTCAAAGAAAGAAAATTGAGAAAAAAATCTATTACTGTTTGTTAACATTGAAACTGTAAACCCCATGAAATATAGATCATAAAATGGATATGTAAATCCCCATAAATTCAGTTATAATAATCATACAATACATTAATGGGAATTATATGAACCACAGAACAAAAATAAGTTGTGAATATAGAATATATCGCACAGTTTAAAAAGTGAGACGAGAAAACCCTTACCTCGAGTTTGATTCATCACACTTATTCTTTATCTTCCCAAATAATAAACAAATTTTAATTATTTACTTTACTGAGAAACTTTTTCAATTTTATTAATACTTTAATTTCACTTATTATCATGTTATATAAAATTACTTAATCAATTAGTTTTAAATCGAATGTTTTGACCATATTCGGTTTATGCATCAAAAATGACTTTGGTAGGTTGGCAACGGTCAAAGAGTTTATTATTTAAACATCTCCAGAATTATATTAATGAAATTTTTTTCATATTTATAAATCAATTATACTTTTAAATCCAATCATTAAATATTATTATGAATAATGAACCAATGTTATGATCATGGATACGATAAGCCATTCACACGCATGAATAACATTTCCATATTTCAATGATCATTATAAAAAGAAGGTAAGTAAAATTTATCTTTATATAATTATAATAATATCATAAATTTCATATTATTTAATTATATATACACATATATATATATCATTATTTTGATGTTTTTATGAAAAATTGAATCACATCGCTTCGACGAGCCGACAGTCCACACATCCATGAACGACATTATCATTTTTTTCAGTGAGTGGAAATGTAATGATAAAATAATATATTATATTTAAATAATGATAAATATTTCATTAATACTATAAATATACCATTTATATCACATATAATTATTATTTTTACCCTTATTATCTTCCACATAACGTGTCAGTGAAAAATGAATCACATCGATTCATGAGGCAGTAGTCTGTCGTACACATGAACGACATTATCATATCACATACAAAATGGAACATAAAAGGTTATATATTATATAATGATTCAAAAAGTATTATTATATTATAAATATAATATATAAACTTTATATCCATCATCATATCCAATTGTGAGATGTGGTAATGGAAAAACGAATGACATCATTTCGTGAGGTGGTAGTCTGCCATACATATGACAGATGATTTCATAACCTATTTGATGGATGTGTTTTTGGTTTTAGGTAATAACATCAAAATAATAAAATATAATTATATCAAATATACTGAGGTTATTATATCATCATGTTATAATAATAATTGAAGGAGGTGAAGAAATAAATAAAATAAAGATGCTCGTTGAAGAACATTAACCCTTATTTGGTATCCTACTTCAGTTTCCACCAAAGGCCTTCCTAGTTTGGATTTATACCCAAAATAATTCTAATATTATGATTTTATCTAATTTTTTAGTGTCTTGGGTAGGATTTGGCCAAACCCAAGAGCTTTGATGGTGTGAAGAAGGATGGAAATGGGTGGCCTTTTATAGGTGGAGTGAGTGACACACATGTAATTGTTTGAATGTGTGAATTCCACCTATGTTTTTTATGTCACCTGTAACACCCCAAGATTTCATCGTACGTTATTTATTAAAATAAATTCAGTAACTTGGATTACACGCAACACCAAGTTCAAGCGCACCACGACTTACCATACTAGCCGTTCAAAAGAGGTTATGAATAGTATTAACTAAATTTTGGAATTTATATAATCCTTATAATTTTAGAATCCATATTATGAGATTCTTATACCTAATGAAAAAACAAATTCATTTTTTTTCAGATAAAAGAAATATTTTTTAAAAAATGAAATGTTACTGCATTTTAAAGGAAACCCCTTTTTAAATCCAATATTTGAAACTTTTATACATTCAAATTGAAAAAATAAACTTCTTATTTAGAATCGGGACATAAGAATTTAGTTTCAATACATTTTTGGTGTTTTTTTGATAACTTTCATATTTGGGTGAATAGTGAAAAATACTATATTTTAACTGAAAACAACTTTTTTAATCAAAAACATTTGTACTGTTAAATTATAAATTTTAATGGTTTGGAAGTATAAATAGATTATATTTTTACCATTTAATCCAATGTTATTCATCGGAAATAATTTCACTTTAAAATTGAACATAAACAAGTATCAATATTTTGTTATTTATTATTTCTTAAAAACATGTTATTTGGTTTTGACAACAAAAAATTAATTTTAAATTAATAAATGAAATTATATTTTATTAATTTCTTAAAATAGACTTAAATTTTTAATTAATAATATAAAAATTAGATTAGGGTGAAATTTTGGTATTTTTCTAAAAACATTCAATTTTTTGATGAATAGTGAAAACACAGAGTTATTGGTTAAAACTGACTTTTTATTTAAATAATTATTTGCTTTATTTAAATTTATTTTAGGTAAAAATAGATAAAATATACCTATATATGTTTAATTTAATTTATTGGAGTCATTTTATAATATGTTCAGATATATAAAAATTTTATCGAACTTTTTACCGTCTTTTACCCCCCTTTTAGGAGCATTTGTAAATTTGCATAAAACATAATTTTACCACTTCTGTGACTTGTATTTCAAAAAGCATAGAGACATGGTTAATATTAGAAAGTAAAATGTGGTTTAATAATATGAAAATAATTTTGGCTGAATAGTTACTTTTTACTTTTATTTACCACGGTTAAAAGTAAATAGGGTAATTAATGGTAAAGATGATATTATTATTACCCTAAAACATGTCCTAATTCTACTGGATAAGTATAATTTGACCCAAAAAACCTTAGTAATAAAATATGAACCTCTTTGGACCACTTGGATTAGATTAGGAAATTTATTATTATTTTATTTAAAGAAGTGCTAAAAGAGTTAAATTCAATGTTTTATAACTAAATAATTTTTAATATAGGGTTACGCCCAATATAAATTCAACTATAAATATTCAATAGAAAGCTAAAAATATTTCCGACATAATGGTATTGTATTTATAATTTTTACACATTAAATAATTAAATTTATTTATGACACAATGATGATGCAGTAATTACAGTATTAATGAAAATTTAAAATAATTGATATTATAAATATCCAAATAAGTCCAATTTGAGACTTTTAATGAATTAAAATAATTTTACAGGTAAATATGACATGTTAGGGTTGATTAAATGTGTTTATTTTGAAGTAATAAATATTTTATGTCTTTAACAAAAATAAATTATTAAATAATGTCAAAATTGACATAATGAGTTTTTAAAAAAAATACAATATTATTTGTTCATATAATAATCCTAAAAATATAGGGTTCATCAAAAAGACTTATAAAATGATATTTGTATCATTAATGAAGCACTTGGGGTTATATTTCATGTTTATATTATGTTTATTAACCATATAATATAAAAATACAAAAAGACATAGTAAATGTCACACTATTTAACTAAGAGTTAAATCTAAAAGATAAGGTTAATATAGTGACTCAAACCTATCTAAAACCTATTGGTTGAGTGTTGTTCGATCCATTACCACCTTATAATTTAAATAATTAATTTTTTGAGCCATTATGAACTTAAAATTATTAAATTAGTCAATTATATTTCAATATTTTCTGAAGGTGCCCCTCACCCCTCTTATAAAAGATCACTTCCCCTTCTCTCCAATTTACACCTACATATCCTTTTGGCTCGGCCAAAACCAACCCAAATATCCTACCAACTATCCTAACTACATCCTAGATGAATTACTTTGGTCAGAAATCCAACCTAAGGATCCATTTTGATCTAATCAAATGGATGAACCTAAAGAAGAGGTAATGATTTCACCACCCTCTTTCATGTTCTTTTCTTCTTCCACTTACGCTTTCTTTTCTATTACCATAACAAAATAATAAATCCATTACATTATATATACTGTGATGTTATTGTTAATATTTAAAAATCATATTCATTATTCTATCCATCCTATGAATGATAATGTCACCATGCGTGCGTACGTACGCCTTACCATCTCCACGCCATGGTGTAATTTGTTATTCAACCCTATGTTATTTGGATGGATATATTGATGAGTAATATTTATATAAATAATGAAAATAACATGATAATGCCTTTTTAAAATAAATATATAATCCAATTCTACACCTATAAAGAAATGATATTGTCGCTCGTGCGTATGTACGAATTACCGTCTCCACAACGTGATGAGATTCATTTCCACGTTCCCCATTCATCGACGATTATAAAAATATTATTACTAATAAGTATGTAATATATAAAATAATAATTATACTAGATATATATATATATATATATATGTATTTATTTACTTACATATATCTTATTCACTTACTTCCGTTTAATACGGTATGAAAATAGAAACATCGTTTATGCGTACGTACGACCTACCGTCTCTATAAACGGTGTTTTCCATTTCATATATCAATATATTATAATTAATTATATTATAAATATATATGATATATAAATCATGGTTTTTATTTTGGAAGTATTTATATCATGATCTAAATGATATGTTCAAGACTAACAAGTTAAAATACATACTATAAAGAAAGCGATTATTACCCAAAATGATAATCTAACATGAAAATTATTATTAAATGGGTATTATAAAGTCATAAATGAATCATTTATGATATCATAAATATTAATATGGTTCTGGTATAATTTAATATCATACGACGGTCTTTATACAGGAGATTAAACATACCCTCGACTAAAGGAAAGTGCAAGGTAAGGGTTAATTTTATAATCACTTTATTATCCAATGTTTTTTTACATAAGTATCTACTGGGACATATTTATTATCAATGTCCATGTTTCATAAAAGTGTTTTCAAAGGGATTATTTTAAAGGGAATTTTTCACTAAAACATCATTTTGAATGTTTCAATTATTTATTCTTCTAAATAATTCTCACTAATGTCCATGTTTTCAAAATGGTTTTAAGGATTTATATATATGTACATGAATGTTTTTAAAATGCTAATTCCTTTCAAAAGTTTCAAGGTGGTATGGGACACTTTGATTCAAAAATTTCTTTAAATTTCTTCCTTTCTAAATTGAGTTTTTATGAAAAATGGAGATTTCTCTCAATGATCTTGACAAATCATTTTCATCTATATCAACATCCCTTGATGGATTTTAAACTTGTTTGAAGTTGATTTATTATGATACAAATCTTCCATATTATATTGAAGGTTGTGTGATATGTCTGACTGTGGATGTGTTATTTTTATACAATTCATGGTTTATGTATAAAGTATTGACATTTTGTATGCTAGTTTTAATATGAATGTTTATGTTATGTTTAAACCTTTTCATAGGAAGAATACATTGGACTTAGTAAGTGATGGGTGGAGGCCACTATAGCTCCTCAAAGCATCGGTAGGTCTCATGAGACAAACTAGTGTCTTGTCATATGGCCATGACAAAATCTTATTTTTAGTCATGGCACAAGTCCTTGACTATGTGGTTATAAATTCTGGAATTATGCATTCCATCATTATGAAAGTGGCTATTGATATTGCATGTGATTATTTGACTAGTAGAATATCCATGTGAATAAGTAAATGGAATGATTTGATTTTATCTTTTCCATATTATGCTGAAGTTTAAGTTTAAAAGTCTTTTCTTTTAGTCTTATACATTTCCTTACATGTTTATGCTTATTTATGAAATATTCCACTATATTTTTATCCTTATTGAGCAGCTGAGCTCACCCCTTTCTATGTTTTATTTTTTTCCTGGATTCCAAGAAGTGTATTGTGATTGATATACAGGGTTAATATAAGGGAATAATGATGTTCATAAAGGATTATATATGTTGTGTTGTATGTTATAAAGTGTAGTGTAACATTCATGTATGTAATATATTTTCCAAGATAGCTAAACCGATCGGTCCTTAGGGAATTGATTCCTTGTAATCATGCCAATGTTATGTAGTAATGCACCGACTCTGGGTAACTGGGGTCGGAGAATTATAGTTGGTATCAGAGGAAGTTTAGAAATAACCTTGAAAACCAAATTTTGATAAACTCTGATTAGATCACATTACCCTAAGATAGACTTTGAGGATTAGTAAAGAAGAACTTCCTAGAATTTTGGTACTCTAGAGATTTTGTGAGTTTTCCAAGAAATACATCCCTGTCTGGATATGATCAGGTAGAGGAAGCTCTGGCACAGATATACCTAGGGGTAAAACCTAAAAATACTGCATTGAGCTAGACTCAAATGGAAACTGGTGCACGACAATGGGCCTTGCTGCACTCTTTGTTATGACACTCCCAAGGGATATTCTTAGGATAATTCTTGTTTTATTTACATAACACTATGAAGGGTTTATGAGTATATAAATCATAAAATAAAACATTTTTGTGATTATGGATTATATCCATAAACTATTCAATTTACGTTAGGTATTTTACATGTTTGGAATTATGAATTGCGATTCATGAACTGACCTAGTGTATGCCATTTTTTAGAAAAGGCGCCAAGAAGAAGGAATGAGAAATCCAACAATACGTATGATCCAAAGAGTAAGAAGGGTTATATAATTCATGGTATTAAGATATCATCTATAAGGGAAATATTCTCCCATGCATTTTCAACGTATGAAGAAATAATATCATGTGTTATTAAAATAAGTAAATAATTATCTGAGTCCTATGGCTTTTAAGGGAAGCAAGAGAAGAAAAGGATGGTAGAGAGAAAGATGGATAAAGGGAAGTGGGGAAAGTAGGATTTTCCCATATTTGATAAATGTGGAAATAATCACCTTGTTAAATGATTTAAATGAATGGGAGTTTTTTATAAGTGTGGAGGAAAAGTACACCAAGTACATGATTGCAATGGTAAGAAAAAGTTTTCAAATGTAAAATGATTCATCTACAAGGCGTTGAGACACTATGCGAATCAATGTCCCAGTCATAAGAGTATACCACAAATGATGTTATTGGATAATAATCAAGTTATGATACTACCTTAGATGAAGATTAATGACTAGTTTTCTTGTGTTGTTATTATATAATTATTTAATTTGAGTGTTGTATCAACAATATACTGGTTATATGAATTATGAAGATAAATAAGGATGGTACTGCTGTACTATTTTATTAAGGATTTGAGATTATATGGTTCTAAGAAATGTTACTTAATAGTAATCTAAACTTTTTGGAAAATACATGGTTGAAGGAAAGGTAATCCTTAATATGGTCCCGATAATGAGGTAGTTATATTGGAATAAGAGATGGTTGATTTAGACAAATTATATTGGATATTCTTTACTACCTTGAAATGGATTAATGATTTATATATTCTATCATTGTTGGAGTTTACATCATTTTTCGATAGAAAGAGTATATCTAGTATTCTATAAGGAATAAGGGAGAATTAATGTAATCAATAAGGTTTTATGGTAATTTTGGATGTTGTAGTGTTTTAAATGAATACATGATGAAGGCGTTCACATGTTATTACCTGGAAAAAAGGATCTTAATTGTGTTTAACTTCCTTATAAATCTTGGACCGAGAGTTTGGATAGAAGTATTTTGGATAAGTATAAAGGATGGATTGGATTATGTTTGATATTGGATACTATTGTTAAGGTTATTTTTGGATTGTTATAAAAAGGACAACCCAGATGATCGGGCGACAACTAGTCACGTCCGGCAAGGCTGTGAGACTTGAACCTGTAACAAAAGGGAGACAAGGGTGAATCACCTACCACTGGCCTACTTGATATCCTGGATTGAATAATGTATTTTTTTTAAAAGTTATGGTAGATGAATTATAATTTCATTTTGTTTGAAACCCTATATGAATAGGATAAATAGAATATTTTTTAAGTTCTATTATCTTTTAGAGTGAAAGATAAGTTTGTGGTATAAATTAGTTAAAGGATGGAACTATACATGTCAAGTATATATATATATATATATTTTCTTTTATTATTATATGAATAAATTAATTCTTAAACATTAGGTAAGGGATCCTAAAACTAAAAATGTGTTATCCTAATACCTTATGTTTTATTGAACCGATGATATTTTAAATCATCATAGATTGATGGCTTTGAGGCCCTCAATTCTAAAATTCTTTATGACTGATGACCTCAATCACTCACTATAAAAAATTATGTTTTTCCTAAAATTATGTGTCTCTAGTTTCCACCAATGTTCTTTTAATCGAGATCATGATTTGGAGGTGACATTTTCATTCCCCTTTTCCTCTTATTAAGACAAAAATTTATTAACCCAATTTCTGATGTGGGTTTTCCCACAAAGGTATTTTCAATTTTCAACATTTTATTATCGAAGAACAATTTCAAATAGTTAGGATGAAATTTATTGAAGTAGTTAAGAATGTTACACCCCAAGATTTCATAGTATGTTATTTCTTCAAAGTAATTCAATAACTTGCACTACACACAACATCGAGTTCAAGCACACCACGACTTACCAAACTAGCCGTTCAAAAGAGGTTATGAATAGTATTAACTAAATTTTGAACATTATATAATCCTTATAATTTTAGAATCCATATTATGAGTTTCTTAGACATAATGACAAAAGAAATTCATTTTTTAGATAAAAGAAGTATTATATAAGAAATGCAATTTTACCGCCTTTTAATGGCAAACCCTTTTTAAATACAATATTTGAAACTTTTATATATTCAATTTGACAAAATAAATTTATTCTTTAGAATTTTGACATATCAATTTAGTTTCTATAAATTTTTTCTGTTTTTCTGATAACATTCATTTTTGGGTGAATAGTAAAAATACTATATTTTAACTGAAAACAACGTTTTCAATAAAAATAATTTATTATGTTAAATTATACATTTTAATGGTTTGGAAGTATATATAGATTATATTTTCACCATTTCATCCGATTTTATTCATTGGAAATAATTTTACTTTGAAATTGAACATAAACAAGTATCAATGTTTTGTTAGTTATTATTTCTTAAAAACACGCTTTTTGGTTTTGACAATGGGAATTAATTTTAAAATAATAAATTAAACTTATATGTTTTTAATTTGTTAAAATAGACTTAATTTTTGAATTCAGAATATCAAAATTAGCTTAGGGTGAAATTTTGGTATTTTTCTGAAAACATTCAATTTGTGATGAATAGTGAAAAACACTGAGTTATTGTTTAAAACCAACTTTTTATTTAAATAAATATTTATTTTATTTAAATTTATTTTAGGTCAAAATATATACATAATACCAATATATGTTAAATATAATTAACTGGAGTTATTTTATAATATACTTAGATATATAAAAAGTTTGTTGAACTTTTTACCGTCTTTTACCCACCTCCTAGGAGCATTTGCAAATTTTCATAAAACATAATCTTACCACTTCTGTGAGTTGAATTTAAAAAATACCATAGACATGATTAATATCAGTAAGTAAAATTTGGTTCAATAATATGAAAATAATTTTTGGTGAATATTAACTTTTTACTGTTATTTACCACGATTAAAAGTAAATAGAGTAATTAAGGGTAAAAATGATATTATTATTACCATAAAACATGTCCTAATTCTATTGGATAAGTATAATTCGACCAAAAACATCCTACGAAGTAAAATATGAACCTATTTGATCCACTTTGATTAGATTAGGACATTTATTATTATTTTATTTAAAGAAGAGTTAAAAGAGTTAAATTCATTGTTTAATAACTAAACCATTTTTAATATAGGGTTACACACAATATAAATTCGATTATAAATATTCATTAGAAATATAAAAATATTTCCTACATAATTTTGTTTTATTTATAATTTTTAGACATTAAATAATTAAATTTATTTATGACACAATGATGATGTAGTAATTGCCGTATAAATGAAAGATTAAAATAATTGATATTATAAATATCCAAATAATTATAATTTGAGACTTTTAATGAATTAAAATACTTTTCTAGGTTAATATGACATGTTAGGGTTGATTAAATGTATTTATTTAGAAGTAATAATGTTGTTAGGACTTTAACAAAAATAAATTATTAAATAATCTCAAAATTGACATAAATGAGTTTTTAAAACAAATACAATATTATTGGTAGATATAATAATCCTAAAAATATAAGAATCAGAAAAAATACTTATATAATTATAGGTGTATAATTAATGAACCACTTGGGGTTCTCTTGGAACTTTATAGTATGTTTATTAACCATATAATATAAAAATACAAAGAGACATGGTAAATGTCAAACTATTTAACTAAGAGTTAAATCTAAAAGATAAGGTTAATATAGTGACCCAAACCTCTGTAAAACCTATTGGTTGAGTGTTATTCGACCCATACCCACCTTATTTTTTAGATAATTCATTTTGGAGCCATTATAATCCGAAAATGAACTTGATATAAAATAATATTTCAATATTTTCCTAAGGTGCCTCTCACCCCTCTTATAAAAGGGCACTTCCCCTTCTCTCCAATTAACACCTCCATATCACTTTGGCTCGGCCAAAACCTGCCCAAATATCCTAAAAAATATCCTAACTTCACCATAAAGTCATTAATTTGGTCATAAATCTATCCCAAGGAGCCCTTTTGATCAAATCAAAAGGAAGAACCCGAAGAAGAGGTAATGATTTCACCACCCTCTTTCAAGTTCTTTTCTTCTTCCACTTAATATTCCATTGTTATTACCATACCAAAATAATAACTCAAGTAACTTATATATACTGTTATGTTATTATAAATATTTTACAACTATATTAATTATTCTATCTATCCTATAAATGATAATGTTACCATATGTGCGTACGTACGACTTATGGTCTCCGCACCGTGGTGTAATTTGTTATTCAATTCTATGTTATTTGGATGGATATAATGATGAGTAATATGTATATAAATAATAAAAATAACATTATAATTTCTCTGTAAAAAAAATATACCATCCAATTCCACACCTTTAAGGAAATGATATTGTCACTCGTGCGTACGAACGGATTACCGTCTCCACGACGGGATGCGATTCATTTCCACGTTCACTATTCATTGACGATTATAAAAATATATATTAATAATAAGTATGTAATGTATGACATAATAATGATACTGGAGATATATATATATATATATATGTTTGTGTGAGTGTGTGGGTGTATTTATGTACTTACATATATCTTATTCACTTACTTCTGTTCAATACGGTATGAAAACAGAAACATCGTTTATGCATACGTACGACCTACCGTCTCCATAAACGGTGTATTACATTTCATATATATATATATATATATATTATAAATAACTATATTCTAAATATATATGATATATAAATCAGGTTTTATATTATGGAAGTATTTAAATCACGATCTAAATGATATGATCTAGAATAACAAGTTAAAATACGTATGATAAAGAAAGCGATTATTACCCAAAATGATAATTTACCATGGAAATTATTATTAAATGTGTAGTATAATGTCATAAATGAATCATGTATGATATAATAAATATTAATATGGTTCTGGTATAATTTAATAACATACTAAAGTATTTATAAAGGAGGTTAAAATTACCCCCGACTAAAGGAAAGAGCAAGGTAAGGGTTAATTTTACAATATCTTTATTATCTGAGTTTGTTTTTACATATGTATCTACTGGGACATATTTATTATCCATTTCCTTATATCATAAAATATTTTTCATAGGTATTCTTTTAAAGGGACTTTTTTTACTAAAAAATCATTTTAAATATTTACTCTTCTAAATCATTTTCATTAATGTCCATGTTTTCAAAATGGTTTTTAAGGATTTATTTATATGGACATGAATGTTTTTAAAATATTAATTCCTTTAAAAAGTTTCAAAGTGGTATGAGACACTTTGATTAAAAAATTTCTTTAAATTTCTTCATTTATAAATTTTGTTTTTATAAAAAAGGGATACTTCTCTCAATGTTTTTTATAAATCATTTTCATCTATATCAATATCCTTTGTTTGATTTTACACTTGTTTGAAGTTGATTTATTATGATACAAATATTGCATATTTTATTGAAGGTTTTGTGATATATTTTACTGTGGATGTGTTATTTTTATACCATTCATGGTTTATGGATAAATTATTGACATTTCTTATGCTAGTTTTAATAGGATTGTATATGTTATGTTTAAACTTTTTCATATGAGGAATGCATTGGACTTAGTAAGTGATGGGTGGATCCCACTATAGCTCCTGGATGCATCGGTAGGTCTCATGAGAAAAACTAGTGTCTTGGAACAAGGCCTTGAAAAAAATATCATTTTTAGTCTTGGAACAAGGCCTTCACTATGTGGTTTTGAGGTCTGGATTATGCATTCCATCATTAAGAAAGTGGATATTGATATTTCATGTGATTATTCAACTAGTATAATATCCATGTGAATATAAAAATGTGATTATTTGATTTTATCATTTCCATATTATGCTTAAGTTTATGTATAAAAGGATTTTGTTTTAGTCTTATACATTTCCTTATAAGTTTATGCTAATTTATGAAAGATTATGCTATATTTTTATCGGCACTGAGCATCTGAGCTCACCCCTTTCTATGTTTGATTTTTTCCAAGATTCCAAGAAGTGTATTGTGATTGATATGCAGGTTTATTCTTAGGGAATAATGGAATTCATAAAAGATTATATATTTTATGTTTTATGTTACAAAGTGTAATGTAAAATTCATGTATGTAATCTATCTTCCAAGACTGCTAAACTGATCGGTCCTTCGGGACTTGATTCCTTGTAATGATGCCAATGTTATGTAATAATGCACCAACTCTGGGTAACTAGGGTTGGGGAATTACATCACCAGGTCCCAATAATGGTCCATTATTGATAATATAAGTTATATGGTTGAAATATGTCCATAAAATTGGTTTTGAAGAAATTGTGGATCAATTTTACACCTTATATTCTAAGTTTAACCACTAAGTAAACTTGTTTTTACCTTAATCATTGTAATTACGTTTAATTATTTTGAGAAATATTATGGTAAAAAATTAATTTAGACTTATTATAAATTATTAACTATTCTAATTAAAAATATTTAATCCATTTTCCAAATTAAATTCACAAAAATGAAAAAATTTAATTTAATATTAACCCCGTAGATGCAATAAGAGACCCGGTTTTTAAGAAGAGTATTTTTTAGAAAAAGATATCTATATATTATCTCTATGAATAATAATAATAATTTTATGTAACTCAATTAATATTAAATGATATATAATATATAAATTTAATTTTATATCTTCACAATTAGGGATTATTTTGATTGATTAAAAATGATAAACCTTATTCATTTTTAAAATAGTTTTTAGGAAAACCCGTTGTTAAACCCAAAAAAAAACTTATAATAAAAACCAATATAAAATTGATTCAATGTAATTAAGTGTATTAAATATAATTAAATAATAACTAGGTTTCTTGAAAACATATTGAAAACATATTTGGACTTTTAAATTACTTAATTCATTGAAAATAAAAAACTTTTTATATAAATCAGTAGTTTTACTATTCAATAAAAATCAAAAAAATTCAAGAGTCCTAAAATTTCACCCAAAGTAAATTTTGATATTATGATTCCAAAAATTAATTTAATTTTATCAAATAAATTTTAACAATTTTTCAAGAAATGTATTATAACAATTATTCATGAAAATCTATAAATATCATTTTTGAAGAAAACATATTTTCAATAAATAAAATCAATTTAATAAAAATTGATAGATTATTTAATAAAAATTTATCAATAATTATTATTAAGTAACAAAACTATATATATACCTATATATATCATAAATTAGATGATATTATTCATACCTACTAATTTAACGACTAGATTATAACGGTAATATATATCATGGGTCATTTAAATTTGGTGTTGCATATTGAATATTATATTAAACGTAATTTACTTCTTTTAAAATCTCAAGGTGTTTCATCCTATCCCCAAAACCTAAATAATTGTTTCCTTATAATTTAAAATTTGTATCAGTAATCGAAGTTTGGATATTTGAAAATACTTTTTTAAAGTCACATCATTAAAAGGGTTAATATACATTATCTTAATAAAATAAAAAGGGAACTAAAAAGGTCATGTGGAAAAACACATAACTATGTTTCAAAATTGGAGAACAAAGTTGGGAAATGATAAAAAATGTAAATAATTATAGAGATTAATTTGAGGTCATTGATCACAAGAATGTTAATGATTGGTGGAAAGTTAACAAAACCATAAATATGTAATGATAGAAAAGACCATAGGTTCATCCGAAATTAAGTTACTAAGAGGAAATATATGTTTCAAGACACTTTTCCTTGATTTTAGGAATTATCTTACCATCTAAACTACAAGAATATGGAAATATACTTACTTGATTAGCAGAATTTTATCCTTTAATCAATTTCAACCATAATATCATTTTTTTCTCTAAACGATGTGTATTCGGGATGAATGTTTTTAATGTTTGAAGATCCAAAATAAACATTAAAAGGACCAAATAATCACCAAAATCATAAAAATATATTCCTCTTAAATTTAAATATTAACTAAAACCAAAATGGTTTGCACGTAGTGTGATAAAAAAATAAACCTTCATACATTAATCTCAAAATTTCAATAGTAATTCCCAAAGTTCAAACCAGATAATTCCATAAATAACTATCCTTAAATCTCATAAAATATTTCTAGAATAAGTTATAAACCTAATGATAAAAAGGATTTGGTCATATATTCTTCTAAGATAAAACAATTGTTATTCCTCAAATAAAATCCCATAAGTTTACGAAATAAACTTAATCTTTACATATAAAAATGCCATACTAACCACAACATCACATAGGACTATGGTAGTCAAAAAACACTTATAATGCTTTGGTCATGGGTTCAATCCCCACAACCTTTCCAGATGTAATGGGTTCTTACCCATCATATGATTTGTCTTTTTTTTTGTTTAAACCAAAAAAAATAATTCCTCCCAAAATAACACTTCATGTTAATCCCAGGGGTTACAAATAACCCTACCAAATAAAATATCTCCCAAAATGTCATTAATAACCTCATAATTTTTACTACTTAAAACCTCAAATGGGTTGTCTAAGACATTGAACTCATGATCAACCTTAAATTTATTGAACTATGATGGTATCCGTAACTTTTAGGAAAACCTCACATGAAAACATCATAATCTTTAAATTTATCTAAACTGACCTCTAATACCAACCATAACATCCTAGAACTTACAATCCCAGTTCTGGTGATGAAATAATAAACATTAAATTTCTGTATTTGATGCTGATAATTGTGACCGATTTTTTCCATCTAAATTTTACAACATCAAAAGGAAAAAGTGTATCACTTATATTCTTGGGGAACTTTTAAGTTTAATGTTTCATATATTAAGGAAAAGATACAACCTAAATAATAACCATTTCATCCAAAAAATAATTTCCCACAATTAAATCATCTTTTCTTATTTCAAATTAACTCATCATCACCATCCATATGAGATACCTTGTAGACATAATTTATTCAACCTCATTGTTTATAACCCAGGGAAAATGAAACTTAATAAGGGTGATATCCAATTCTTAGTAAGGGTAAACATAAACATTTTCAATTGAATAACATCATTGATTATAAAAAGTGAATAATGGTATAAAAACATAATAATATTTCATGAGTGAATCAAAAAATAACTCATACCCATAAATACCTAGATCATAAAATATGAAAGAATAAAAAAATAAAGCTTTATCAGAATAAATAATCATGATCCATATGATATCAATATTGATCATAAGAAACATTATAAACCCATAGAAAGTATAGATAAAACATATTGGTGCCTTGGAACATTATCTCATAGAACCCTTAAATAACCATTACAATTGGAATAATCATACGGCAAACTTACAATAACATTCTCTAGAGAAGATAATCTTTACCCAATTCATTAGTGCTCCATATGGGTTCACCCATCTTTTAATCTATAACAGGCTCACCCAGTGTCATCTAGGCCATCCCATAAAATTATTTGTAATGGTATCACCCAGTTCTATCTGGTCCACCCCATCTTATAAGTAGTAATGGGATCACCTGAAACTATTTGGGTCACCCCATCTTATATGTAATGTCCGTGAACCACAACATGAATAAAGTAAAAAGATTATGCATTTCATTATAAAAATATTAAATATATCATTTTTCATTCAAAGACTAATTAACCCATGAAAAATAAAGAAGTTTCATGTTAATCTCTTTGAATCATGATTAACCCATGGAATATAAATGGGTTCAGTAACAATCTATTTGAAACATAATTTAACCCATGAAATGAAATGGGATCTATAACAATCTCATTGAAACAATAATTATCCATCTAGAGAAATAATGATAATTGTATCATTACAAAACATCCCCATTCAATAATAAATAACAATAATTTTATTTTGACATTGATGATTGGAAATTACATTAAAATATCATTAAAAACATTCTTTAGTAAAATATACTTTTCATTTTGAAAATTACTTTTTAAAAAATTTTAAAAAATGAAAATCATTTCTTAAAAAACCGATTTTAAAAACTATAAATTTCAATAATATTAATAAAAAATATTATTTAAGAGTAATATTGTAAAATTGATAAGTAATCTTGAAATTAATGATGGTTATATTGGTAGATAATCTCATACATGTCTTAAATAACATTCTTTTTTCATACTAAAAAGGTTCCAAAAGTTTATTATTTGTTATGTGAAAATAATATTATTTTGATAAAAAAAGAAAAAAATGGGTATAAATTTATTTAATAAATAATTTTGAATAGTGTAGATGCATTTTTTAAAATATTTTTAGAAATCATGGTTTTGGAAGAAAAAGTATTTCCAACCGAAGAGAGAAATTGATTCAGATTTTCATAAAAAACTTTATAAAACATTTTAATTACTAAAGAGTAAAAAAATTGTATATTTACATTGAAATATAATGAATAACCAAATGAGAATACAAGTCATTATAATTATAATATTTCTACATTTGATACTTAATCATACATAATAACGATAAACGATGAGATTGTAACAAAAGGCTCTTACCACTTTTGTAACTTTTAATCGTAATACACATGAAAGAATAACATTAAATAAAATTTAGAATATACTGAAAATAAGTAGATTCATTATATAAAATTTCAAATGTTTAGTATATGCACCTCATAAAATAATATAGGTGTATAACATAACAAACATCTCAGAGAAGTAAAATTAAGATAAAAATACCTTACCGCTTTGGCAACTTTGAAACTCTAAACCCCAAGAAAAAGATATCTTAATATGGATATCTAAATGCTCATAAATTTTAGTATAATAATAATAAAATAAATTAATGGCCATTATATAAACAATATAATTTTTTTGGTGAATATGGAATATATCTTTAATAAATAAAAGTGATACAAGAAAACCCTTACCTCGAGTTCGATTCGTCACACTTTTTCTTTATCTTCCTGAATAATAAACCTATATTAATTATTTAATTTATTTAGAAATTTTTTCAATATTATTATTAGTTTTATTAAAATTATTATCATTTTATATACAATTATATAATCAATTAGTTTCATGTCAGATTTTTTGACCATATTCGGATTATGTGTCAAAAATAACATAGATAGGTTGACTATGGTCAAAGAGGTCATATTTTAAAAAATAAAGAATAATAATCATGAAATAATTATAAAATTTATAAATAAATTATAATTTAAAAACAAATAATGATATATTTTTATGAAAAATTAACTAATGTTGCGATCATGGGGATGGTAGGTCGTATGTACACATGAGTAATGTTTCCATTTTTCAACGATCATTATTAAAACAAGATCAACAAAATTTATTTTTATATAATGATCACAATATCATAAATAACATATTATTTAATTATATATACTTATATATATCTTTATATTTTTATGTTTTCATGAAAAATGTAATCACAATACTTTGAGGAGGCGGTAGTCCACACATCCATGGACGATATTATCATTTTTTTATTGACAGAAAAGGTAAAATGAAAATGATATATTATATTTAAATAATTATAAATATTTAATTAATATCATAAATATTTAATTTATATAAAAAATAATTTTTATTTTTACCCATATTACCTTCCCTGTAATGTGTTTGAAAAAAATGAATCACATCGCTTCGTAAAGCAGTAGTTTGTCGTACACACGAGTGACATTATCTTATCCCTTACAGAATGAAATGTAAAAGGGGAAATTAGATATAATGACATCAAATTTATAATTATTTTATAAATATCATATATAAACTTTATAATAATCATCATACCCAACCATGGGTGGTGCAAATTGAAAAACGAATGACATCATTTTCTATGGCAGTAGTCCTCCGTACATGCGAACGATGATTTTAAAACCCATTTGATTGAAGTGTGTGTGGTTGAAGGTAGAAAACTTAAAATAAAAATATCTTAGTATATTTAATATAATTTGGATATTATATCAGAATTATATAATAATAATTTAAGGAGTTTGATAAATAAATAAAATTAAGATGCTCGTAGAATAATATTACCTCTTCTTCAGGTATCCTCTTTAGGTTCTCATCAAAGGCCTTCCTAGGTTGGATTTGTACCCAAAATAAGCATTATAGGATTAGTGGAGGTAATTTTTGATGTTTTTAAGTAGGTATTGGATAAACCCAAGATGTTTTAAGATGTTAATAACGGAGGATGGGTGGCCTTTTATATGTGGTATGAGTGGCACACTTGTAATTTTTTGAAAGAGTGAATTCCACCCATATTTGTTTCACCTCACCAGGACCAAATAATGGTTCATTGTTTGGAATATAAGTTATATGGTCTAAATATATCCATATAATGTGTATTTTACATGTTTATTCATTTTTACACCTTATATTCTAATTTTGACCACTAACTAAACACGTTTTTACCTTAATCACATTAATTAATTTTAATTATTTTCACTATTAATTATGGTAAAAATTTAAGTTTGACTTATTAGAAATTATAAATTATACAAATTGAAAATATAGAATCAAATTTTCCAAATTTAATTCAAAAAAGTGGAAAATGTTAATTTGATATTAATCCTCCAAACGCGGTGAGACAGAGGGTTTTTAGAAGAGTATTTTTTAGAAAAATATGATTTTATATTAAATATATGATTGATAATAATAATTGTATTAAATTAAATTAACATTTAATGTTATATAATCTATAAATTTAATTTAAAAAATATCCAATTAGGTATTATTTTAATTAATAAAAAAGGATAATCATTATTCTTTTTAAAATAATTTTAAAAAAAACATATTTTTAAAGCCAAAAAAAATTATACTAAAAACCAATATAATGTTTATTAAAAGTAAATAAGTGTATTTAATATAAATAAATAATAATTATGTTTCTTTTAAATATATTGAAAAAATATTTTTACTTTTAAATTACATAATTCATTAAAAAGAATAGACTTTTTTCTAAAATCTATATTTTTCACAATTCACAAAAAATATAAATTTTCTAACGAGTACCAAAATTTTACCCAAAGTAAATTTTGATATTCTAATTCCAAAAATAAATTTAAATTTATAAAATATATTTTCCAATGTTAAAAAATTTATTATGATATTTTTCAGGAAAAACAATAAAATTCATTTTTGAAGAAAACATATTTTTAAAGATAAAAATCAGTTTACTAAAAATTGATTTATTACTTACTAAACATTTATCAATAATTATTATTTATTAATATATATATATATATATATATTTCATAATGTAGTTAATACTATTCTTACCCTTGAATTTAACGACTATGTTATAATAGTAATATATATCATGGTTCATTTAAGTTTGGTGTTTTATGTTGAATACACTATCAAAAATACATATTTTAAAACATTAGGGTGTTACATACCCACCCATTTAATAAATTAAATTATCCCAATTTGAAATTTATCTCATTAATAAATGGTTGGATAATATACTTTTTTGTAAACTCACATCATAAATAGGGTTAAAAAATATTCTCTTAAAAAGAGTGAAATGGAAGTAAAAAGATCATGTGGAATAACACATCACTAGGATTACTAAAAAGAAAACATAGGTGGGAATGGAGAAAAAATGAAAATAATTTTAGAGAGTGATTTAAGTCATTTATCATAAGAAAGTGAATGATCAATGAAAAGTTAAGGGCCTCAAAACTATAAATATGTGATGATCGAAAAGACCGTTGGTTCATCAGAAATTAAATTAATAAGATAAACAATATATTTCAAGAAAATTTTCATCGATTTTAAGAATTTTCTTAAAATAAAAAATTAGATAATTTGTAAATATACTTACTTGATTGGTATAATTTCATCCTTTAATCAATTTCAACCACAATCTCATAATGTTTTTCCAAACTATGGTTATTCAAGATGAATTTTTTTAATGTATGAGGCACTAAAATTGAAATTATAATAACCACATAATCCCCAAAATCATAAAAATTTATTCATAATATCTTTATACATTAACCAAAACCAAAATTTTTATCACATGGTAAGATAAAAAATAATCTGTCATACATTAATCTATAAATCTCAATAGTAACACCCAAAGTTCAAACCAAATCAATCCATAAATAACCATCCTTAAAATTATTCCAAAATTTACTAAGTTCAAAACCCAATGATTATAAGGATTTTATCAAATATTATTTTGAGATAAATCAACTATTATTACTCAAATAAAATCCAATATATTTCCAAAATAAACATAATATTTTCCTATAAAAATATCATACTAACTAGGACATCACGTAGGCCAATGGTAGGCACATAACTCTTATCATACATCGGTTATAGGTTCGAGCCATACCACATTTATGGATTTGATGGGTTTTCACCCAACATATAGGTTGTTCTTTTTTAATTAAACATGAAAAATAATTCATCCCTAAAAAAACTTCATGTTGATCAAATAAGTTACAAATACCACAACACAATAAACATCTCCAAAAATTACATTAATAACCTTGAAATTTTTACTAATTAAAACCTAAAATGGCGTGTTTAATACAATGAAATTAGGATCAAACTTAATCTTATTGATCTATGATATTATACATAAACATTTAGATAACCTATCATGAAAACATATTAATCTATAAAGTTTTTTAAATCAACATCTAATACCAAAAATAATAGGTCAGAACCCACACTCTTTACTTCAGTGCTAAAATCATAAACATTACATTTCTAGATTTGATACTGATAATAATGACCCATTTTTTTTCATCTAAACCTTATAACATCAAAAAGAAAATTTGGATCAGTTATATTAATAAGAAATTTTTAGGTTTAGAGTTTTAGAGAATTAAGAAGAACTCCTAAATAAAAAAATCCATGAAATCAAATGATAATTTCTCCTACTTAACCAATCTTTTATTATTTCCCATTAAGTCATCATCATCATCCATAAGAATTCCCTTTTAGATGTAACTCATTTAACATTATTCTTTATAACATGGGGAAAAGGAAACATAATAAGGGTGATCTCAAATGCTCAGTAAGGGTAAATATAAGCATTAGAAATTAAATTTCATCACTGAGAATAAGAATTATATAAGGGTATGACATTATAATCAGAGTGCATGATTGAATCATAAAATAAATCATACCCATAAATACTTAGATCATCAAATATGAAAACACAGAAAAGGAAAGAGTCATAAGAATTAATAATCATGAGCCATGTGATATCAATCATGATCATAATAAATATTATAAACACATATCCAACATATATAAAACATATTTATATCTTGGAACATCATCTCATAGAACTCTTACAGAACCCTTAAAATTGGAATAACCTTAAGGCCAATATACAATATAATTATTCTATGAACACAATCACTATCCAATGCATTCACTACTAAAAAGCTTGGCTTGTCTAGTTCCAAGGATTTAATAACACTAGTTAAAAAGGCTATTAAAGACTCCCTTTGTCAGTGCTAAAAAATCATTATTAAAGGGGGTCTTTAATAGTGATTTTTTCAGCACTGTTAATGGGGGTCTGTAATAGTTCTAAAAAAGCTTTGTTAAAGGAGAAAAATTACCAGTAATTTTTTAAAATGATTGATAAAGGCCCACACTTTAATAGAAATTTTAAAAAAGTGATGATAAATGGGGTCCTTTATTAGTGGTTTTTACTAGCACTAATAAGGTTATATATCAAAAAAATTATATTTCATTAAAAATAACATATTTAAATATTTATATATTTATATTTATATAAATATAATATATATTTCTTAAAATATGTTTTAGATAAGGTAAATAGGAATTTACATGTAATATAAAAAATATTTAGTGAAAATGGCATATAAAATAATTTAAAAATTATTTTTAATTAATAATTTTATTATTATTATCTAGTAATAGTCATTAAATATAAATTTTAAGATAAAAAATAAAAAAATTAATAAAAGATCTAAAATTATGTGAAAACATAACTCAAACTTCAAACTACCATAACTTTCGATCCGGGTGTCTATTTGGGCTCTACCACATATAAAGTCAAAGAATGTTATTAGCTCTATACCCTTACTAATAAAGGTAAACCTATTTCACATTTTTTTGAGTCCTAAAAAGTCCTATAAGTCCTCCAAAACTATGATTTTAGTCGGGGTACCCTAATCTTTTTACATTTCATGGATTTTTAGCCTCGTTTAAGGGGGTCTTATTACCTTTTTTTGGAGGATATTGAATTTATTACCAGGGATTACATTTATATTGATGTTATTATTTTGAAATTTTATTGTTTTTAACATCTTAATTTTATTTATAATTAAATATATGCATGTTTTATTATATTTACTTATAATATAAATCACTCATATAAATACATATATCAATATATCTATGTAAAACATTATATTATAATATTTGTAAATAAATAAATACTCTAAAAAATTTATTTAAAATAATATATTACCATTTTTAAATTATAAAAATATATTTATAATTTTTATATATGTGTGTGTATTAATAAACAAGTTTATATTTATATTATATTCTAGTACATGTAAATTAATATAATATATAATGTATTTAAATAAATATAAGTATATATACCACCGAGACACATATATTATATAGATGTATTTAAAAATAATAATATTAATATATTAATAAAAAATATATATGTAAAAATATATATATAAATAAATAGAAATATCATTAAACAGACAAAAAACAAAATGTTGTGGTGGTAAAGGTGTTCCATCTTCATAGAAGAGGTGTATGGTTCAAATCTAGGCAGGCACACATGAGGTAAGAAATTTTAAAAGCACTGATAAAAGGAGTGGTGGGGTGAAAATAATTGTTAAAGGTGAGGGGAGCGCTGTTAAATGTGCCGTGGAAGCATTGTTAAAGGGTTCGAGTTTCTGGACATCCAAAAAAATAAAATTTTTACCCCATTTAACAGTGTTGGATTAATCAGCGAAAAAGTCACTATTAAAGTCACCCTTTAATAGTGTTAAAAAATTAGTGTTAAATGGTACCTTTAACAGTGCTAAAAAATGCTGTTAAAGGGCCCTTTTAACAGCGCCATTTTAGCACTGTTAAAGGACCCTTTTAATAGTGCTTTTTTAGCACTGGTAAAATATTAAGTATTTTAACTGTGCTCTGATTATTGCACTTTTTTAGCACTAATAAAGGCCTATTCTAGCACAATTTAAGGCCATTTTTTTAGTAGTGATTGGCACACTATCTGGGTGAACCCATCATTTAAGCTATAACAAGCTCACTTGGTGCTATCTAGTTTATCCCATCATATAATCTGTAATGGACTAACCTGATGATATCTAGGCTACCACATTGTATAAGTTGTTATTGGCTCACCCAATGTTATTTGGGCCGCCCCATCATACAAGTAATGTCTAAGAACCACAACGTGAATAAAGTACAAACTAATTTCATTTCATCATAAAACTGATAAAAATCATTATCATTTAATAAAATAGTTATCCCATGGGAAAAAATTAGTTTTATGTCAATATCATTATAATGTGACTAAATTATGGATAATAAATGGGTTTTATAATAATCTCTTTGAAACATGGTTAACCTATGGAAAGAAAGGGGTTCCACAACAATCTAATTGAAACAATCTTAAACCATCTCAATAAAGAATGAATATGGTAGCATTAAAAAAATATTCCCATTGGATATTAAGTAATAATAAGTGTTTTTTTTATGTTTATGAAATGAAATTCCATTAATATATCATTAAAAACTTCTTGGGAAAAATATTTTTTTCATTTTGAAAATGAATTTTAAAACATAATTTTTTTAAAACTAATTTTCTTTAAAAATCACTTTTAAAAACTAAAAATTTCCATAATGTTAAGGAAAAGTTTTATTTAAAAATATTTTTATAAACATGAAAAGGAAGATTCAATGAAATTATTTTCATGTTAGTGAGTAATTTCGTACATGCCATACATAAAATTTCTTTTGTACTATAAAAAGGTTATAAAAATGGCTTGTTTTATAAGCAATACGATGATTACTTTTATTTTTTTTGAAAGAAAAAATTTGTAAAAATTTATTTAATAAATCATTTTGAATAGGATGAAAACATTATTGAAAACATTTTCTTTTGAAAACATGGTTTTGGAAGAAAGTATATTTTCATCTGAAGAGAGAAATGAAGCCAGGTTTTCTTAAAACACTTTCCCAGAAATTTTAAGTGACAAATAGTGGGAAAATGAAAAAAATTCTTTAAAATATCATTAATAAATAGTGGAAAATATAATTCATTACAATTATAAGATTTAAATATCATAGACCTAATCATACACAGTCCTGATAAATGATGAGATTGTAACAAAAGACTCTAACCACTTTTGTTACTTTGAATTGTAATCCCCATGAAAGAATAACATTGATTTAAACCTATAATATCCTGAAAATAAATATATTCATGATATAACATGTCAAAGAGTCAGTATATTCACCTCATAATATAATATAGGTGTATACAATTACATACATCCCAAAGAAGGAAAATTGAGACAAAAATCCCTTACCACTTTGGTAACATTGAAATGGTAAACCCCATGAAAGTGATATATTCAAAGGGATATGTAAATACCCAAATATCTATGAATAATAATCATATAATACATTCAATTTCATCTTATACACCACACAATAAAAATAAGGGGTGAATATGGAATATATCTTCTAGAAATAAAAAGTGAGACAGGAAAACCCTCACCTCAAATTCCATTCAACATGATTTCTCCTTATATTTAAGAATAATAAACTTATGTTAATTATTTACATTATTTATAACATTTTTAAAGTTTTTTATTACTTTTATTTCACTTATTATCATGTTATATTATTTACCTAATCAAATAGGTTTACGTCAGATGTTTTGACCATATTTAGCTTTTATTTCAAAAATGACTTTGGTAAGTTGACTATGGTTAAAGAGGTTATTATTTTAATATATAAAGAATAATAATGAGGAAATAATTATCATATTTGTGCATAAATTATATTTTTAAAAACAATCATAAAATATTTTTCAGAAAAATGAACTAAAGTTATGATCATGGAGACGGTTGGTCGTACATACACATGAGTAACATTTCCATTCTTCAATGATCATTATGGAAAGAATGTAAGAAAAATTTATATTTAAATAATGATAATAATATCATAAATACCATATTATTTAATTTTATATAATTATATATATCATTCTTGTGATGTAGTGATGAAAAAATAATAACATCACTTCTAGGAAGTGGTAGTCCACACGTCCATGAATGGCATTATCATTTATATAGTCAGTGAAAAGGTAAAAATAAAATAATTTATTATATTTATACAATGATAAATGTGTCATTAATATCATTAATATTTTATTTATTTCGCATATATTTATTTTATATACCCCTTTTACTTTTCATATAATGCATTAGTGAAAAACGAATCACAATGCTTTGCAGGGTGGTAGTCCTCTGTACACATGAAAGATGTTATCATATCCATTACAGAATGGAACATAAAAAGGTATATATGATATAATTAATAAAAAGGTATAAATATTTTATAAATATCATATATAAACTTTATATCAATCATCATAACCAACTGTGAAAGGTGTTAATGAAAAAATGACTGACAACATTTATGAGGAAATGGTCAGTCGAAATGTCCTGAAGGCCGTTATTTTTTTTATTTTGATAATCCACCTTTCAGGGGGTGATGTGGAACCCTTAAAAGGCCCAATTTCTTAGAGATAATTACATGACCCGTAGGTCTTAGAGGAAATCACCGCGACAAGACAACTTAAAACTGCTCCTCCCTAGCATATGACATGATATCAACACTCCACCTTCATAGGGCTGGTCAACTAGCTATCCTATGAAAAGCTACATAGGCCTAGTACCGATGGAAAAGTCATACCCTCTCATTCTTCTAAATCCGGTTATCTCTGCTCTAGTGAATGCACCTACCCTGTATCCTCATCTGAAGCCTTGATTTTTGTAGTCAAACTAGTACATTTGTATTCAAGTGGCCCGAAGGACTTGGGGTGGCCCAAAGGACTTAAGATGGCCCTAAGGCCTTGAGAATCAACTGGAACAAAGGCCATGGGTAGCCTGAAATCCTTGCAGGACCTGAGGCCCAAAATGTTGGCCAAAATGCCCAAATGGATGAATATTTCTAGCTGCTACAATACCTACTAAAGTACTTCTATAGTACTACTACAATAACCCTAAAATATGCCTCCACCCAGATTTGATCTCGGGTCTCTTGGATGCACCTATCGAGTCCCCACCAACTAGGCTGAGGCTCATGTGTGAGGTGATAGTCTGTCGTACATACGAACAATTATTTCATAACCCATTTGATGGAGGTATGTGTTTTTTAGGTAGAATACTCAATATAAAAAAAATATGAGTATATTTAAGATAATTAGGTTATTATATTATCATGGTATAATAAAAATTAGAGGAGGAAAAGAAATAAATAAAATAAAGATTCTTGTAGAAGAACATTAGCTCTTCATCAGGTATCCTCCTTAGGTTTCCACCAAAGGCAGTATTAGGTAGAGTTTATGCAAAAATTATCATTCTAGGATGATGTGATAGAATTTGGGAATTAATTTTGGTAGGTATTATTTGGACCCAATAATTTTAATGTGTGAAAAAGGGAGGATAAGGGTGGTCTTTTATAAGTGGGGTGAGTGGAACACTTTTGATTTTTTGAAAGAGTGAATTCCTCCCACATTATATGCATGTCACTAGGCCCAAATAATGGCCCATTATCGATACTATAAAATATAATATTTAAATATGGCCATAAAATTGGTTCTGAATAATTTTTGGGTCATTTGACACCTTATATTTGATGTTTAACTACTTAGTAAACACATTTTACATTAATTACATTAATTAATTTTAATTTTTTTTAATTAATTATTATGGTAAAAAAAGACTTTTGGATTATTTGAAATTATAAATTATAATTATTCCAAATATTGAATCCATTTTTACAAATTCAATTAATAAAATTTCCAAAATGTAATTTAATATTAATTCCACAGACGTGGTAAGAAAAAGGGTTTTTAGGAAGAGTATTTTTTTAGAAAAATCTGATTCTTGATTAAATCTATGAATAATAATAATACTTGTATGAAAATAAACTAATATTTACTAATGTATAATCTTTAAATTCCATTTAAAATATTCTATATTAGTGATTATTTGAATTAATTAAAAAAGAGAAGAATTATTCATTTTAAAATATTTTTTAGAAAAAATCATTTTTAAACCCAAAAACAAACTTCTACTGAAAACCAATATAAAGTTGATTCAAAGTAATTAATTGTAGTAAATATAGCTAAATATAACTTAAGATATGTCAAAATATATTAAAAACATATTGTGAATTTGATATTACTTAATTTATTTAAAAGAAATTTTTTTACAAAAAACGATATGATTCACTATTCACTGAAAAATCAAAATATTCTCAAAAGTCCCACAATTTTACCCATAGAAAATTATAATATTCTGATTAAAAAATGAATTTAATTTTATCAAATAAATTTTCTTAAAGTTCCAAAAATTATTAAAATCCTTTTCCCTAAAAATCAATAAAAAACATTTTTGAAGAAAACATAATTTTAATGAATAAAATGACTTTACTAAAAATTGATTAATTATTTAATAATTTTTTTTCAATAATTTATAATCAATAAGATAATTAAATATATAAATATATATAACTAATTTGTTTATATTATTAATATCCTCCAATTTAATAGTTAAGTTATAACGAAAATATATATAATGGGCCACTTAAGTTAGGTGTTGTGTGTGAAATATGCTATCAAAAATAATATTATTATTCTAAAATATCAGGGTGTTACATCCTCCCCCTTCAATAAATTATGTCCTTGTAATTTCAACATTATCTCAACAATCAAAGGATAGATATTTGAAAATAACGTTTTTTGAAAATCTACATCATAAAAAGGGTTAATAAAAATTCTCTTAACAAGAGAGAAAGAGAAGTACAATGGTTATACAGAATAACTCATAACTAGGTTTCCAAATAGGATAACATATGTGAGAATGGATAAAAGGTTTAAATTATTATATAGAGTAATTTAGTTCAATGGTCACAAGAAAGTTATTGATTACTGGAAACTTAAGGGCCTCAAAACCATAAATCTTTGATGATTGAAAACACCATCTCTTCATCAAAAATAAGTGTACAAGGATAACATTTTTTTCAAGATCCTTTTATATTAACTTCTATACTAATAGAATATGGAAATATTCTTACATGATTACTATAAATTCATCCTTTAATCAATTTCAAATATAATATAATCTTTTTATCCAAATAATGTGTATTCGGGTTGAATTGTTTTATTGCCTAAAGCAGTAAAATAAACATTAAAAGTACTATATATCCCCAGAATCATAACAATATATTCATATTATGTTTAGAAATTAACCAAAACTAAAGTGTTTAGAACATATTATGTTAAAAAATTAAACCTTCAAACATTAATATCAAAACTTCAACAATAATAGCCAATGTTCAAACCAAATCATTCCATAAATAACTATCCTTAAAATTCTTACAAAATTTTCTGACTAAATTGAAAATGAAATGATTAGAAGGATTTGATCATATATTCTTCTAAGATAAATCAACCATTATTCCTAAAATAAAATCTCATATTCTTCCAAAATAAACATAATATTAACCTATAAAATTTTCATACTAATCAGGACATCACGTAGGCCTGTGGTAGGCGTGAAATCCATATCATTATTAGGACATGGGTTCAAGCCCCAAAAACTTTTATGATGTGAAGCTTTTTGACATAACAAAATGTTTCCTTTTTTTAAACATGAATGATAATTCTTCCCTAAATAATACTTCATGTTGATCCTAGGGGTTTCAAATACCCCAACCTAATAAAACGTCTCCCAAAATATCATTAATAACTTCAAAATGTTTACTACTTAAAACCAAAAATGGCGTGCCTAAGACTTTTAAATAATGTTCAAACTTAATTTTATAGATTTATGATGGTATCCATAGATCTAAATGTTGGGTCAGAAACAGATTGGTTTCAAATATAAACCCAGTTGCGACAACATAAATTTGTGAGAATCACCAATGTAAACAAAGAGCCAAACCAAACAGAAGAATAAAAAATATGGACACAAATTTTAACATGGAAAAACCCTCCTTTCTAAGGAGTAAAAACTACGGGGAAACTCCGAGAAAAATCAATTATGAATCAGTAAAAAAATCCATGTTAAACCCGAAACTTGAATCGCAAATACAGTATAAAAACTTGTGCGAAAAACCACACCCTGATATGCCTCCGTCGCCACTCTGATAATAGTATGTGATAATACGTCACACTTTGGAGATCAAAATTGAAATTGTGGCGTTGTTGCAACACCTCGTTGCACAACCTGATTTTCCACTGCTCGCTGCTACCCATGCCCTAGAAAATAGTTACCCAAGTATCTTATCTCCTTGGGTTTTCGCACACCACCAATTGTCACATCCTTGATTAACTACTTCCCCTTTAATAGGCTCTCATATGCCACACATCTTGATTGAAAAGGAAATCTGAAAATATCTCAAAAAGATATCCTGAGATATCACCTGAATCTCATGCTGTCGGATACACAGTGGAAGAATCTTTAATTTCCAAAAAAAAATATCTTCAAATCTAAAAGATACATCATATCAAAAATAATGAAACACCCATGGGTGGGATGAACCCCAACAATCTCCCCCTTCATCCCATCGAAGAAGGAGATCACATCCAACAAACTCAGTTGGAAAGAAAACCGATTGGTATCGTACCAACTTCCATCCTCTGCAGAAAATATAACATCCCTCTTTTGCATCTCTGATGGAAACCTAAAAGCTCCCCCTGCAAAAGAAATCCAAATGCCGTAGTCTTCTTCATACTTATCTCTGCACCGCTAATTCCAGAATCAGCAATATCTTGATCCCCCATAACTGTGATCACCACATAATCTGGAGCACCTGCATGAATTACCTTCTCCCTCTCCTCAACATCCTTCGAGTAGTCAAAAACACTCAGCACATCACCTCGATATTTGATTTCCATTCTTTCTTCAATAGTGGAACTCTATGAAGAAAAATAATTAGGTGTAAGATCTGAAACACCTTCCATGACATGCTTCGGCTTCCAAACCTTCTTCAACTTAGTCGACGGTCTTCGACTCATGCACGACGATCGCCACTGCCACAAATCTGACGAAGTCCTCTTCACAACTGGATTCGTCACATCACTGCATGCCTTTAAATCTATCCTATAAAGCATGTCATCCATTTTCCCACGCGCATAAACCATCGATCCTCTGAACAAAGTCCATCTTCCACCACTAAACGAACTCCTGAATCCATCAGTATCAAGAGAACTAGTAGATAACAAATTATGGTGAATACCTAGCACATGTCGCACATCCTTCAATGTCAGTGTACAACCTGCATTCGTAGTGATACAAATATCATCAACACCAATGACATCAGCAGAATGTCCATTTCCCATCTTCAATCTACCAAAGTAACCTTCTTCATATGAAGAAAATAGTCCCTTCTTTGGTGAAATATGGTATGATGTTGCTGAATCAACCACCCATTTGGTGTAAAAATCTGACCTACAACAATCAATGCCAACTGAAAGTAAATCACCATCACCCTGAACAAGACTTACGCTGGTATCCTCAGAATCAGTGTTGTGTGCCTTCTTTTCCTTCTTAGGATTTTTCAATTCATAGCAGCGTCTCTACACATGACCCTCCTTATTGCAAAAGTAGCACTTGACCTTTCTTCTTGTCTTTGACCGACCTCTCTGACTACCGCGTCCATCTACCACAGCCAGAGTACCACCATAACCTGAAGATTCACCATCATTGGTCTTTCGTCGAGTCTTGTTAATCAATAACGATGAAATCACATCATCCAACTTCAATGTATCCTTCCCGAACAACAGTGTGGTGACGAGATTATCATAGGAATCAGGAAACAAACCCAAAATAATCAATGCCTTGTCTTCTTCTTCCATTTGAACACATACCGTGTTACCTTTATCATCAATATTGACCGCCGCTGAGGATAGCTCCGTCAGAAGATTGGTGAACTCGTCCAGATGGTTACCTAAATTTCCATTCTCTGTAATTAACAAACGATACATCCATTTCTTCAAATATAAACGATTTGTGAGGGATTTTGATTTATACCTGCTTTCAAGCTTTGCCCAGATCTCCTCCAGATCTGTCATATTCTTCACTTCCCGTAGTGTATTATCACCCAAATACATCTGAATCGTGCTTGTCGCCAACCATCACATATTCTGCCAATCATCATCACTCATCGTCTCCAGCTTCTCTGATTTTTTCTTCAACGCCTTCGCAATCTTCTCACAGACCAAAATATTTTTAACTCTTTGCTTCCAAAGTGTAAAATCATTTTTCCCGTTGAACAGTTCAATGTGAGCAGAAATCCCATGGCATGAATCCCCCATATTAATCAGAAAGAAAACACAGATAACCTCCTCTGATACTAGATGTTGGGTCAGAAACAGATTGGTTTCAAATAAAAAACCAGTTGCGACAACATATATTTATGAGAATCACCAATGTAAACGAAGCGCCAAACCAAATAGCAGAATAAAAAATGAGGACACAATTTTTAATGTGAAAAAACCCTCCTTTCGAAGGATTAAAAACCATGGGGAAACTTTGATAAAAATCCACTATGAATCAGAGAGTACAAAAATTCAAGTTAAACCCAAAACTTGAATCGAAAATACAACATAAAAACTTGTGCGAAAAAACGCACCCTGATATTCCTCTTTCACCTCTCTGCTAATAGTCCATGACAATAATTCAACCTTTGGAGGTCAAAATCGAACTTTCGGTGTCATTGCAGCACCTCGTTGCACAACCTGATTTTCTGCTACTCGCTGCTGCCCTTGCCCTAGAAAACAGTTACCCAAGTATCTGCTCTCCTTGGGTTTTCGCGCACCACCAATTGTCACATCCTTGATTCACTGCTTCCCCTTTAATAGGCTCCTATATGCCACATATCGTGATTGAAAAGGAAATCTGAAAATATCTCACGAAGAAATCATGAGATATCACCTGAATCTCATGCTGTCAGATACATAGTGGAAGAATCTTGAATTTCCAAAAAACTATATCTTCAAATATAAAAGATACATCATATCAAAAATAATGAAACAACCATGTGTGGGCTGAACCCTAACACTAAAGATATTCTCATATGAAAACAACCAAATCTTCAATGTTTTTTAAACTGATCTCTAATACAATCTATAATATCCCCTAACCCGCACTCTTAGATACGATGTTGAAATCATAAAATTTTCATTTTCATATTTGATGCCGCTAATTTTGACCCATTTTTAATCCAACCTTTATAATATCAAAAGTAAAAATTATATCACTTATATTATTGAAGACTTTTTAGGTTTTGAGTTTTAGAAAATTAGGAAAAAATCCAACATAAATAATATTTTTTCATCAAATGATCATTTCTCCCACTTAACCCATATTTTTTTATTTCACATTATGTAATCATCATTATAAATATGAAATCCCCTATATATATAATTCATTCAACCACATTCATTATAACATGGGTAAAATGATACATAATAAGGGTGATCTCAATTGCTCATTAAGGGTAAACATAAGCATTAGCAATTGAATTTCATCAATGAGAATAAGAGGTGTATAAGGGTATGATTTTATAATCAGAGTGCATGAGTGAATCATAATATAACTCATACCTATCAATATCTAGATCATAAAATATAAAAACATAGAAGAGGAACTAATCATCATAATCAATAGTCATGAGTCATGTGATATAAATCATGATCATAAGAAACATTATAAAAGAATAATAAGCATATATAAAACACATTTTTATCTTATAACATCATCTATTAGAACCTTTATAGAACCCTTACAATTGAAACAACCATACAGATGACTTCCAATACAATTCTATGGAGAATATAATCATTAACCAATGAATTGGAGTACTATGTGGGTACACCCATTTTATAATCTATAATGTGATCACATAGCTCTATCTGGTTCATCCCATCATATAACATATAATGGCCTCACCGGGTTTTATCTTGGCCACCCCATAATATAAGTTATAACAGGATAACCCGATGTTATCTATCCCACCCCATTATATAATTAATGTATAAGAAGAACAACATGAAAAATTACAAAGAAATTTCATTTAATCATAAAAATCATAAAAACATTATTCTTTCATATCCAAATTAAACAATGGAAAAGAAATGGGTTCCATGTCAATCAATTTAGAACATGATTAACCTGTGGAAAAGAAACAAGTTCCATAACAATCTCATTAAAACAATATTAATCCATACATAGAAAGAATGTGGATGGTATCATTATGAAAATATCATCATTGGATCATAAGTAAAAATAAATTTTTTAGGTTTATTAAGTGAAATTATATTAAAAGATCATTAAAATTCCTGTTAAGGGAAATTTACTTTTCATATGGAAAATAACTATTTAAAACATGACTTTTTTTTAAAAATCCTTTTATTTCAAAACCACTTTAAAAAATAATAAATTTTTAAAATATTAATAAAAAATTTTATTTAAAAACAATATTGTAAAATTTAAAAGGAATCTTTAAATAAATGATGATCATTTTGACGTTTAATTTCATACATTCCGTAAAGAACATTCCATTTTCACAATAAAAAGGATAGAAAAGTGTCTTTTTAGTAAGCAACAATAAGAATCCTCTAAAAAATTAAATAAAGAAAAAAATGGTTAAAATTTTATTTATAAAATCATTTTTAAAAGACTACAAATATTTTCAAAAACATTTTTATAAAATATGGTTTTGGAAAAAATATATTTTCGATCGAAGAGAGAAATGAAGTCAAATTTTCTTAAAAAAGTTTCTAAATTATTTTAAGTACTAAAAAGTGGGAAAATGGTAAAATTACTTGAAAATATAATAAATAACAAGTGTATAATATAATTAATTATAAAGATAATATTTCAACATCAAGGACTTAATCATACATAATCTTGATAAATGATGAGATTGTAATAAAAGAGTCATTCCACTTTTGTAACTTTGAGTCATAATCCCCATAAAACAATAACATTAATTGAAACATAAAATTTCAATAAAATAATTATATTAATGATATATCATGTAAAATGGGAATAATATACACCTAAAAAATAAAATAGGCATATAACATAATAAAAATCTCAAAGAAGGAAAATTGAGGAAAGAAATCTCTTACCGCTTTGGTAACATTGAAACTATAAACCCCATAAAATAGAGATATTAAAATTGATTTATAAATCCACATAAATTTAATTATAATAATTATAAAATAAGTTCATGGTAATTATATACACCACACAATAAAAAATGCGGCGAATACAGAATATATCTCATATAAATAAAAGTGACATGAGAAAACCCTTACCTCAAGTTCAATTCATCATGTTTTCTCTTTATCTTACTGAATAATAAACTTATGTAAATTATTTTATTTCAAGATAATTTTTTTAAATATTGTTGTTACTTTTATTTCACTTATTATTTTTTTATATTCAATTAATTAATCAATTAGGTTTATGTGAGATGTTTTGACCTTATTTGGCTTATATGTCAAAAATAACTTTAGTAGATTAAATATGGTCAAAGAGATCATTATATAAACATATAAATTATAATAATAAATAATATATATCATATTTATACATGAATTATACTTTTAAAACCATTTATGAATAATGGATATGAAAAATTAACTAAAGTTACCATCATGGAGATGGTTGGTCGCACATGTGCACGAGTAACGTTTCAATTTTTCAATGATTATTATGGAAAGAAGGTAAGTAAAATTTATCTTCCCATGATGATAATAATATAATAATATCATATTATTTAACTATATATTCTTATATATATCATTATTTTGATTTATTGATAAAAAATGAATCGCATCGCTTCAAGGAGGTGGCAGTCCACCCGTCCACGAACGACGTTATCATTTTTTCAGTGAGTGAAAAGGTATAACTAAATTGATATATTATATTTAAAAAATGAAAAATATTTCATTAATTTAATAAATAATTCATTTATATCACATAAACATATTATATTTACCCTTATTACCTTTAATATAATGCGTTAGTGAAAAACGAATCACATCGCTTTTTGAGGTGGTTGTTCACTATACACACAAAAGACATTATCGTATCCCTTAAAGAATGGAACATAAAAATTTATATATTATATAGTGGATAAATAGGTATAATTATGTCATAAATATCATATATAAAATTTATATCCATCATCATACCCAAGTGCGATAGGTTCTAACGGAAAAATGAATGACATCATTTCATGGGGTGACAGTCCATCGTATATACGAACAATGATTTCACAACCCATTTTATGGATGTGTGTGTGGTTGTAGGTGATGAAATTAATATAAAAAATCTAAATATATGTAATATAATAAATTTAATATACCCTAATTGTATAATAATAATTTAAGTTAGTGGATAAAGAAATAAAATAACGATGCTTATTGAAGAACATTACCACCTCTTTGGGTATACCCCTTAGTTTTCAACCAAAGGGCTTAATAGTTAAGATTTCATCCCAATATAAGGATTATAGGATTATGAGAGATAATTTTTGAAGTGATTTTTTTTGGTATTGGTCAAATCCAATAGGTTTGAAAGATTTTATAATGGAGGATAGGGGATGGACTTTCATAAGTGGGGTGAGTGGGTCACTTGTAATTTTTTTTAAATAGTGAATTCCATCCATGTTAGTTTCATGTAAAAAGGCCCCAATAATTTTAAATAAACAATAATAGAAAGTAAAAGTTATATATATGGACATAAAATGGGTTTTGGAAAAATTTTGGGTCATTTTTAAATCTTATAGTCTATGTTTAACCACTAAGTAAACTCATTTTGATCATAATTACTATAATTAATTTAAATTTATTTAAATAATCATCAGGGTAAAAATTAATTTAGAGTTATTATAAATTATAAATTTTTGTTATTACAAATATGTAATCTTTTATTTAATATTTAATTCACATAAGTGTAAAATTTAAATTTAATATTAATCCTGTAGATGCAGAGAGACAATAGGTTTTTAAGAAGAGTAGTTTTTAGAAAAGGATGATTCTATATTTACTCTATGACAAATAATAATCATTGTATGAAACTAAATTAATATTTAACAACATATATTCTATATATTTAATTTAAAAACACCACCCATTAAGAATTATTTTAATTTATTAAAAATGATAAACATTATACATTTTAAAATAGTTTTTAGAAAAATAACCCATTTTTAAACCGAAAAAAAACTTATAATAAAAACCAATGTAAAGTTTATTAAAAGAAATTAATTGTATTAAATATAAATAAATAATAATTATGATATTTTAAAACATATTAAAAATATATTGGTACTTTTAAATTACTTAATTTGTTGAAATGAAAATACTTTTTATAAAAAACATTATTTTTCACTCTTTACTATAAAATAAAAATTTCTCGAAAAGTCCAAAATAATTCTCCAAATTTAAATTTTGATTTTAATATATCAAAAATGTAGTTAATTTTATAAAATAAATTTCTAAAAAAATCCAAATATTTATTATAATATTTTTTTATGAAAACATATAAAACTCATTTTTGAAGAAAACATATTTTTGAATAATAAAATCACTTTACTAAAAATTGATTGATTATTTACTAAAAATTTATCAAAAATTTATATTGAGTAATAAATACGTACAGATATATATATCATAATTTAGTTAGTACTATTTTTTCCCACCAATTTAATGTCTAGGTTATAATGGTAATATATATCATGGGTCATTTAAGATCACTGCCATTTGTTGAATACATCATCGAACATAATGTTCTTCTTTTAAAATCATGCCGTGTTCCATAAAAAGACTGTAAAATGATTCATTATCGACCCTTATAAGTTATAAGGTCTAAATATTTCCATAAAATGGGTTTGTACACATTTTTTGGTCATTTTATCCTTTATCTCTATAGTTTAACCCCATAGATAATCATTTTTTACCTTCACCGTGGTAATTAATTTTTACTTCTTTTAATATTATCAATGGTAAAAAATTAAGTTGAAATTATTAGATAATATAAATTATTCAGATTATAAATATGAATCCATTTTTTCAAATTCAATTCACATAAGTGACAGAATCATATTTAAAATTATACACGTAGACGCGATGGAAATGTGGGGCTCTAAAGAGAAAATTATCATAATTATAGAAGGTTTTAATTTCAAATATCAGTATATAAATTATTAAAATGACCTAAATTAGTTAAATTTTAATATAATTTAACTAATTTTACTTTAAACTCAATATAAAATATAATTATAACTTGTAAATTTTATAAACCAAAAAGTAGATTTCTATAAAAATTAGTATTTTTCACTATTCATTGAAAAATTATACTTTTCAGAAAACATCAACCTAAGGTAATTTTTATATGATTGTTTCAAAAATTAATTTTTTAAAATTAATTTTATAAATGTGGTAATGATTAATTTTAAATATTTTTCACAATGCATGACTAAACCAATTTTTAGGAAAATATATTTTTTTAGAAAATATTTATTTTTCTTTTAAATAGTTATTATTTTATTTATAATAAATAAATAAAAATAATTTGCACAATTTAGTTATTAATATTTATACATAAAAATTTAATGGCTAGTTTATATTAGTATACTATATTACGGTTCATTTAGGATCATTGTTTAATGTTCCATAAGCTATCAAAGAGATTAAAGTTAAAGAAATTTATTTCATGGGTTGTTTAAGATCAGTTTTGTGTGTCACATAAGCTATCTAATCCAACTTTATTATTTTAAATTATATAGGTGTTAAAAACCTTTATGTTCCTCAGGAATTTATTTTTAACATGTATTTAATATTCATCTTTTATGATGTAATATCAATGTATGAAAATTTTGAGTCTCTATAGTTTGTATCAGAGGCTTGTTTAGTCAATATTTGGATATTAAGATCAGATAAATTTAGTGATAAATCTAGGGATTATTATAAGTATATTATAATATCATAATGTTTTTTAAGGAATAAATTATGTGGTTTACCTAGAAACACACCCGTTTCTAGATACTACAGGTGGATGTGGTTTTGGAAAAGATGCAACAATGGGTGATAATGCCAAAAATAGATGGTCGATTATATCTCAACCATCATTCTGGTTTATAGTGAGTTCTCCCTTATTCCACACTAGGTTTTTCACTCATATGGTATATTCTTGTGTTAATTATTATTTTAATTATGAACCATTATTAAGTATTTGAATATAATATGGTGTTGAATGACCTAGGTTTAACATAAGGTGTCATTGATTGAAATGAATGTTTTATGATTTAGACATTCTATAAATTATTTTTCATGATTATGTAGTTTCCCTTATGATTATTGTTGCTCACACTATGCTGTTTTGTTTAATTCAATGGTTCTAACTAAGAGTAATTGTGTTAATATTTAATTTAGTAGAAAATGGAATGATTTTACTCATGAGAAACTAATGAAATAATAGCTGGAATGTGAAACCTTTTCACGATGCCTAATTATCTATCTTGTTATTTGATTAAAAATATATACTTGGGCGAGTTTACTAATATTACTAATAATATAAAAATGGAGTTCCCTGAATAATATGGATGGAATAATATCCATCCTCTTTTATGTTAAGTGTGTGGGATGAAACACTTAGGTAAATGTCTTAGAGAAATGTGAAGTTATTTTATTTGTGGAAAATAAGGGAATAGAGAAAGTAATTGCTTCGGAAAAATGAACATTTTTACATAGGGATGTGGATTTTATTCTAAGTTAGCATTTAAATTTTAATGAATTATATGTGGGGAATATGGGAATTATCTGAGTCAATTCCCAAATCTAAGGGTTAACTCCAATACCAAGGAAGGGCATATGTTATAACACAAATTAGAGGGAAAAGATTGATTTTTTTTTATATTTTAGGATTTGAGAATTATGTTGTATAATTTTTATATCAATTATATTCTTATTATAAGAATCATGAAACATATAACTATTGTTCCATAATAATATTTCTTTAAGTATTTGAAAACATATATTGAATGATAATGATAACTAAGAAAATTTATTTAGTGATATGGTGAAATTTTTGGGGAACTTGTGATTAAAGAAAAGATATCCCTTAATATGTGTCTGATATTCAGTTAATAAAATTTAGTTGGGATAAATATATTATTAAAATTGATGAAGTAAATGTGATAGTATTGATGACCATGTAATTGATTAGTTATTTGATAAAAAAGTAGTTTATGTAATCCTTAATGCAGTTTACTAAATATTTGGATTTGTGGAATGGATTATATAATATGTGATTTTATTTAAGGAATAAGGAGATAGTTATTTTTGGAAGGATATATATTTTCATTAAGGTTTTATAGTGATCAAGGTTATTATTATGTTTTAATAGAATATATGATCAAGGTATTCACATGTTTGGTATGTGAGATTTTCAGCCACTTTATGTTTTATGAGGATAAAAGTTAAAGTTAATCTTTAAAAAAAATATGTGATAAAATCTTTCATATTTATGGGTTTTGAATTTTTTTAGAAATATTTTAGAGGAGTCTTAAGGTTAACTATTTATGGAATGGGTTAAGTTGAACTCTGACCATTGTTATTAATGTTTTATAGATTAATTTATTATATTTATCCATATTGGATAACTTATGCTAACCATTTTGGTTTTGTCAAATAATTAGTGAAATAAGGATTGAATTTTAATTATCTTTTAGACATTATGATCCATTAAAAGTTAATTTTAGTGCTTCGAGCATCAAACATTCTTCTTGAATACGAATTTCTTGGAGTAAGAGATAAAGTGAAAATGAATCAAAGTATAACAAAAGGATAAAAATGTGATTATTAAATGGAAAAGATTCATGTAACTACTTTTTATACTATTCTATATCTTAATAGTAAAATAATCCTTCAAATTTATGAAAAGGATATTGAAATAAAAATTTTATCCTTTTACCTTCATTTCTGATGAATTGATGGTATTTTCACCCCTCACCGATTTATGGGTTTTTGGTAGTTAACTTTCTCATGATCATATTATCTATCAATCCTTATTAGTCCATGGATGTTATTTTTATCCAATATATCTATAATTTTACATCCCACAAATTTTCTTCTTATCCATGAACATGATTATGTGTTATTGTAGGAAACCTTTATATTTCACACATCCCCTGTTCAAAGGAATTTATATTATCCCTTTGTATGATGTGTGTTTTAAATAAATGTATTTTCAAATATTGAACATTTTATTACTGATACAAAACATTGAGGGTGTAAATTATTTAAGGGGGAATAATGTAGTGCACTTAATGTTTAGTTTAAAAGAATAATGTGCTTGATTTATTTCATAACACACAACACTATGCTTTACGTGAATTGTGATATATTATAAAAATATTATTATAACCCATATTTTGAATTATAGGGTATGTATATGATAATCCACATTATATAATAATTTTATAATGACCTTAATCAATACATAAATATTGATTAATTCTTACGAAATGAGCACTCAATTTTTAGTGAATTCATTTTATGATTTAAAATTTTGTTTTCTTCAAAAATGATTTTTATTGATTTTTTGTGGAAATTATATTTTGGGGTTAATGTCTGTACACTATTCTTTTTCATGTTATATTTTTTGTTACTTCAATTATTGGTTTTGTAAAGGCTGATGATGCGGCGAGCTTCTCTCACCGGTATTGCAAGTGATGATGATATCAATAGAGTGTCAGGTTACTCAGCTCAAGTTTTGATGTGTTCATTCAGAGGTTATATCTTGGTGGTTCCTTAATTATTCTATTTTATTTTTAATTTTAAATTTATAATGGTGGATTTTGGGATTCTTGATTTGTTGTGGTGGTTCCCTGATGTGATTTTGAATTTCAAATCATGATTGCTGGCAGTTTTGGAATTATACCTAGATGTTTTTTGGTAGAATGATTTTATGTGATTAATTTATAGTTTTATGATTTTTAACTGTTTCCCACTCATCCTAAAGGTGGTTTTATTATAAAATACCAAAAAACTGAATTGTAGGATGAAATGATTGATTTTTCAGTGAATATTGAAAATACTAATTTTTTAAAAGCTCTTAATTCATTTCATTAAATAAATTAATTTAAAAGTATAATAACATTTTGTATTTAATATTAATGTTTCATATGATCTATTTTATTTATAATAATAAAATAAATTCTATTTTAATCATCCATATTCATTATTTTTGTATATGTTAATTTTGTGGTTTAAAAAACGTTTTTTAAAAACTATTTTATGTTATGTTTTATGTATTTATATCAAAAATTTATTTCTTCCAAATACATATATATTACTCCTTGAAAAATGGAAAATATTTTTAATTAGTTGGTTTAAATTTTTTAAACATTTTCCTTTTTTAAATCATGATTAGTAACCAAGGTAAATATTTATCACCTTAGTATGGGTAAAATGGGTAAAACATGATTAAAACTATGAGATAAGGTCTCAAAATCAACCAAAAATAAAATTTATTTAATTTATGGGATACATTTTACAATATATATACTAAATTATAATATATATAATTTTTTTTTGCATTTTTCCAAGTTAATTACATTTATATTATTTTAAGTAAAGAAATTCCAAAACATCGCTATCATAATTTAAATCTATTTTATATGTTTAAATATGGATACACATATGTTGTGAATGAATATAAAAGTTTGTTTTAAAATATTTATTCAATTTAATTATATTAGTTTTTTTTAATTTTTAGTTATGGTATAATTACATTAATTTCTTACACCACGCTGACAAAAATCTAGTGAAAGAAGTAGAAAAATCAAAGTAAATAATTTTAAAAACATCAAAGGTAATATTGTTTTCATAAATTATAGTGTAGAATGGATTTTATTCTTAATAATAATGTATAATTTATGATTAAATAGTTTTTATTCAAATTAATTTTTTATCTTGATTCCTTTAAAATTACCTTAAGTGAATAATGGTAAAGGTGATATTAATGAAACTTTATGAAAATTAATATTTACTAAATTATTTAAAAATACTAGAAAAACTAAAATGGCACAATTATGATTAGTAATGGTATTAAATTTTATATATTTTTTATTTATGATTAATGTTTTACCTTATTTTTATAATTATAACCCTTTAATATAGAAAATGTTGTTACCGCTATTAATGTTAAAACGAGTTTTTTGGAGGTTAAACCAAGATATAAGGATATGTTTTTCAAATAAAATTTCCTTAATATTATTGTATGGAAATATTTTAGCCCCATAATATACCAAATTATTATATATTTCCATTTTTAGTCTTTTATCTTGAGTATGAAATTATTTTATTTTAATCTTTTATGAAATTCCTAGTGTGTCATCTCCATCAATTACAAAAGAACCCCAATCCTTTCTCTTCTTTACAAAACTTTAAGAATTATATCTCTACAAAAAAAATTCCAAATTATATTCTAATATCCCATATACATTACTTATAGGTTCTTTTATTAAAAATTACCATTCTAAGGGTCCTTAAGAAAGGATCTAAAGGATGTCTACTGAAAAAGAGGTAATCATCCTACCTAACCTATTTCAATTTATTTATTATTATAACTATTATAAATATATTTTATCCATCATAAAATAATAAATTTATTATAGTATTTATTTATTAATTCTATAATGACTATTTACAACTATTATCCACCATATATTCCATCAAATGGTAAGTGAAATTATTGCCTATGTGTATACGTGGGAAACCACCTCCACGAAGTTACATAATTCATTTTCTATAACCATAATTCGTGGATGGTCATTATGATGGGTTTACTTTTTATATATTAAATTTATGACATATTTATTCTTTTTAAATTATAATATCATATCTACATTCTTACATTTCAATTCATTTGAAAAGTATAAGGTCGCTCTTGTGTACGCGTCGGCTACCACCTCTACGAATCAAAGTGGTTCATTTTTTATTTTTGTTTTAATTGGATGGAAATAATGATATATTAAATTTATAAATTTTTTAATTATGATATAATTATATTTTTGGAATGATAAAATAATATCTATCTTTATTTTCATCTTTTTTATAAAATAATTAAAACATTTTTCATGCGTACGTACGACCTACCATCCCCATGAACTGTGTAAATCATTTTTCTATCTCTACCTTTTATGGATGAAATAATATATATATATATATATTTAATTAATATATATAATATTTATATCATTATTTAATTTATGGATATTATGGAACCATGATCAAATTACCAAGATCACAACTACCGAACTGAAACTCTCATGAAAAAACAAAATATTTAACACCTGAAAACGATGATTTCAATAAAATATTATTAATAAATGTGTATTAAAATTATATAAGTGGATAAAATATGATATTATAAGTATTTAAATAAGTATTTTATATAATTATAATAAATTAAAATTTATTATACGGGAGGTTAGAGCGCATTCAATGAAATTTGAACCTGAGGTAAGGGGATTTCTCACCTCACATTTATTTATTTGGGACATATTATATATTCACCAATTATTTCCATTTTTTGGTGTATATTCTACCCATGAATTTTTTTTATGAATATTTTAATGAATATTTATTTTATTTAAAAATCTATATAATTTTCTCCCTTTCATGAGCTTTTGATTCAGAGATTACAACTGTTTTAAGGGTTAATCTCCTCAAAGTGTCTTCTTTACGACATATGTTATGATATAAACCTTTATTTTTTATGAGGTGAATATATATCCCCTTTTGCATGTTACATCATAAATATACTTTTAATCATGATATTTAATGTTTCATTTGAATTTATTCTTTCGTGGGGCTTATGATTCAAAATTTAGCAATGTGGTAAGGGTTTTATGTTACAATCTCATTATTTACCAGTACTATTTATGAATTAGTTTATGATAATAAAATTTAATTATCTAACCCAAAATAATGTAATTATTTTTATTATACTCTATTTATTCATGTAATTGTAAATTAATAATACCATTTACACTCGTTGGTACTTAAAAATATTGGGAAATGGTTTAAAAAAACTGACTTTTCCTCTAGTCAAGAATAGTTTTCTTCTATGTATATTTTTTCATTAACATATTTTCAAGAACTTTTTTAATATTAACCTATGATTTTTAAAATTAATATTTACCCATGTTTTAGTTTTTTAAAAATGGTATAAAAATAATATTCTTTTCCTTTTTCAAATGAGGTACTTTGGATTTTTACTACAAATATGAATGAAATATTTATTTTAACATACATGACGTAAATAGAATTTATTACCATTACAACCAATCAAATATTTAAAGACTAAATTATAATTTTCCATGGTTATTTTAATAGAATTTTTTTACATAATATTTTGGATATTTTTATATTTTAAATTAGCGATTTTAAAATGGAAAAGGTATTTTCGTTAAGAAATATTCCAAGAAACTTTTAAAGGAATTTTTCATCTATGATAAAATCTATTTATATTACTTATTATTTTCCTGGGATATGATCCAATGATACCATATTTATTATTTATCTATAGGGTTTATAATTATGATTATATAATGTTTATGAAACCTATTTATTTTCTATGGGTTATGCTATTTTGAAATGTTGAAATGTTTATGAAACTCATTTAATTTCCATGGGTTATAATATATGATAAATAATTTAGGATTTTGTTCCACACATATGAATGGGTTATGATTATGTGATGTAAGGTCCCAATATTATATATCCCTCTAGTGTATTGGGTAAATATAGGTATTTAATAAGATAATAAGGACTGGAATGGGGATTGAACCCAGTTCATTAAGGGACTTTGTCCATTAGGATAGTCTTGGGAGTAAACATTGACTAAGGATATGATGGAATAGGGAGTGAACCCAAGCCACTATTATAGTATTGTAAATGAGCCTTAACTAAGGAAATTTTTTTATATTCTTATGTGTATGCCACAAACTTATGTATTATACTAATGTTATTCTCTCTTTGATAATGTTCTTTGATTCCTTTACAATTCATGTCTTATGAACTACTATGCTTTATGCCATGATTCAAGATTATGATATATGATATGATGGGTACAGTTTTCAAATGTTATGTTCATGTTATTATACCATTAAGATCATGTTATATTTCAATGATCATTAATATCTCCATTTTTAACCTTATTGAGAATCTAAGATCACGCTTTCCCATGATTCATTTCCCATGGTCATGAAGAAATGTTTTAAGTAGGTCATATCTAAGAATATTCATATATAGGAATATCATTGTGGGAGATATTGGATATCTTTCAAGAAATAATTTTTTTCCCAAAGAAACTAAACCTTTACAGTCCTAGGGTGTGTATTTATAAAATATATTGAATATTCATCAATTAAGATGTAATATCTTTGTATGAAAAGTATGGGTTTCTATAATATTATTACACCTATGATTGTTTGATTTTTTTCACTTTATAACTCATGTATTATGCTATACTGATTCCTTATTCCATAATTCATGATTTTAGATTTATTTCATTGGGTATAATAATCTTAGTAGTGAACCTTGATAAAGGAAATGATTTTTTATGCTTATGTTTTTATCAAAATCTTAGGTTTTGTAACATTATAATTTTGAGATGACTTGTGTCATATGTTATAGTTAGATCTATATTCTTTGATTTATTATTATTGATCCATGTTTATTTGGGTATGATTTTTTAATGTTATGTCTGTAGACTTTTATTATATAATTATATACACATGATTATCTTATTCTCATATATGACCATCAATTATTATCTTTTAGGTTTAACCTTATTGATCATTTGAGGTCAGCACTTTATTATGTTTCCATTTACTGGGTTATGAAGATTAGTATAAGATATGATAATTATAGGATGAGGTTTAAAGGGGTATAATTATTGGAGAATGATTTTCAAGTATTATAAAATTCTATTTTTATATATCAATTTTCCATAAAAACTACTCCAAAAAGTTATCTCAATTGTGAGAAATTATTGTAAGATGTATTATTAATTAGGAATATATTAAATTTTTTCTTGGGTGATATCACTTGGTATGAAATATATTGTTTTAGAAATATTTTTAAAACCATACCTACAAGTACACATCTAGGGAACCTCATTTGAAATCAAAGCAGAGTTTAGTTATTTTGAGAATTATTTTAGTAGTATTTGTGGATTAGGATAACAGAATAATAGTGAATACATTATGGGAAAGAATAAATGTAGGAAAATATCCAAAAATATTTGGTAAATTATATATTCTGTGGATTGCAAGCAATAAAATACTTATCTAAATACAAAAAAGTGGATACAGACTCTAGTATAGATGCACGTATGGGTAATAACATTAAATGAGGTTTGTTAATTATTAACTCAATCTTAAATTAGTGAAAAATTTATCCTTAACTACATATCTGGTTTGAAAATATTGGGGGATATTCATTTTTTGATTAATGTGATCTTTGTAAACTATTATGAAATATTTAAGTAGAAGTAGATGATGTACTATATAACTTGTTAGGTTAGAGAACCAAATAGAAATGTGATCATAGATAAATAATATTGAAACTTAATGATTCATAAGTTATATTATGTAAATTATTTAAAAGTTAATTATTCTAATTTTATAGTTTTTTATATATTTATTGATTTAAGAATTGTCATACCTCAATATCCCTTTATTAATGAATTGTCTGGAGGAATAAAAAATTGGGTTAACATGGGATATGATGGGAAATGTGGTGATTGTCCCAATGATAAACCAAATATGATGGAATCTGGTGTTAAAAATCTTATGTCATGGTCACCCAACTATTATAAGTTATAACTAACAACCTAAACATTAAAAAAAATAGACATACCAAAGAAGGGAAGTATAAAGTTCTATAGAAGTTTTGGTGAAAATGACCATGGTGGAAAGAATATTAAACATCCTATATGATGAAAATATGTTAAGAGGTACCCAATAAAATTTATCAAAGTAATAAGAAAAGGTTTCAATTGTGGAAGGATTTTCTATTGATCTCAAGATTATAAAATTTAGATAAATAGGTATTCCAATAAAATTTAAGGTATAAAGGTCCCAACTGATTCTTTACATACACTTCCATACCTAAAATTTATGGAATTCATAAATTATGAAAATTTATTCCCCAACCAAAGGGATAACAAGGGTAATAAACATCACCAAACTCTAATACCATTTAAACAAGGAAGAACCAATGTAATGAATACTAACAAAGTGAATCATTATAATTAATGAAAACTTATGCTCTAGTTGATATTTAATTATGTATTATTGGATTCTAGTTCTATCCAGTCTAATATATCTAGAATGTTTTCTAAGAGCATCAAATCACTACCCCAACAATTTGATTATTAGGAAAAACCTATATTTGTATAATTATTTAATCCAAGTTAATGTTTGTGGGAATTTTATTTATAAAAAGTTTCTTTTTCTTATTTTATATTAATTTGATGTGAGTTTGTACATTGAGTATCTCTCTCAACATATACCACATATCAATTTCTATAATAAGTAAGTTACATTTTATATCCTTAACTAACTTATGAACTTTTATTAATGAAATTATAACTATAAACTCCTTATAAATATTAATTGCATTATATAGGTCTTAATAATCAATAATGAGAGGGATTTCCTTATAATACCAAAGTTATTGAGGTTTATATTTCATTAGAAATTATATATCGAGTTGTTATTATAAAGAGAATAATGTAATAAATTTCCATCGGTAAGAGAAAATTAAAAATAAAAGGGTTCCATTTATTTTAGGGAGATAGAATATAACACCATGATACTTCATTATAAAATTTTTTTTAGTAAAAAAACTATGTTTAATATCTTCCTCCACACACAACATAAAAATAAAATGAAACATCGATGCATTTTTTTAATAGAAAAATATTAGTATTGAAATATGATTTTTATAATGTAGTTGTTATGTTAGAGTATATAAATCAAGGTAAATACATTAAGAAATATCTATAGAAATAAAAATAAAGGTCATATTAAATATAAATTAATTAAAAAACAATTAGTGTTGTTCAATATCTTATAAATTTATTTTACACATAATAATATATTTTACCAATAATTAATTTTGTATACGATATTAATTTTATTATAATATGATTAAATGATAATTTTAATGAAATTTATTTGATAATATATATAAAAAATAAGTTAAAATTCATCCAATAGTTTTTAATAGGTAAGTAATAAATTCATTTCATGATTAGAAGTTACATTTTTCTCTAAAATTTATTTATGCAATATTATGTTCACTTATATTAAAATTAAATTTTATAACTTTTAGAAATTTAATTAGATAAAATTATTTAAATGTTTTTAATCATCATGTTAAAAATAGGTAAAAAGGTAAATCACATTTTTTAGACATGAAATACTCTTACTGAGGATAAAATTAATTACCATAGTATTGGAAAAGGGATTATTTTTAAGGAATTGCTTTTACAAGTTTCTTTATAATTATTATAAAATTAAATTAAGTAAATATATTTTAAATAATTAATATGATTTATTTTATATATATATATATATATGAACACTAATTTAATTGGTCATTGATATGATATCATACTAAGAAAACATAATAATTTAAAAATATAATCTTTTCAAAATAAATTTTCTATATATTATATATCTAAATTTAAAAGTTAATTTTATTATATATATATTGAATTAGATTAAAGGTTTTCAAAATTCATAATCATCACATCTAAATTTGTTAAGATGGATCACCATATGTTTTTAATAAAAAAATAATTACAATAGTTAATTTTTAATCAAGGTAATCAGGGTAAAAATGAGAAACACAAAGTTGATAAAATTTTAATAAAATATATTTATATAAATAACTTCTATTGGTCAAAGTGGGACACTCAATAGGGGGGTGAATTGATTTTCTATAAATTTGTTTTGTCTAAAATGCTTATTTAAAAAAATACTTAAAAGTTCCCCAATTTGAATAAAAAAAGCCTAGTTAACCAAATTAGAAGATTTATTAAATTTTTTTGTTCAAAATATTTCTCAAAGATGGATTAGTTCTCAATTAAAACAATATAATTAAATATATGAACTTTTAAAATTATTCTACTAAAATAAATTCTAATATAAACCCTATCTAAGATTAAGTTTCAAAGTAGAGTTATGTTTTATAAAATAGTTACATGAAAAAAGAAAACCAAACTTGAAAACACATAGTATAAGTAAACAAGTGGTTTAGTCTTAATCCCAGAAGTTGAAATTAAAAGTTTTCACAAATACATCTATTGTTCTCCCATTCATGGGATTTTTGACTCAAAGGGTTCTGAATCTATAAGGGTTTCTTTCCAATAATAATTTCAAACCTAGATTGTTACAAATGAATTCACATATAGGGAAATATTATGTGAAAATTATATCTAAATCCCCAACCATTTTTTATCCTATTTTTATCATTGTTTTTTTACATTTCCACTCTCAATTTAATTTCCATTAGTTAATAATTTACCATATATGACACTTGTAAATGAAACTAATCCAACCTCTTCTTTCTGGTCAGCAATCTACCTCATCTATATCCATATTAATTTCATTTATATCAGTATCCATGCCTCAATAAATGATTAATATCATTTTATACCATTTTTATATTCTTTATAAAAAAATTAAAAGAATTTTTATTCTTTTTTACACATGTATCATTTTGAAAAAAGTATCCCTTTTAAACTCTTTCTCTATAAAAACATTATTTTCCTTTATGAGTTCTTTATTATGAAAATTATTTTCCATTTTTTGAAATGGTTTTCACAAATGGTTTTTATTCCAAGTTATTTTGAAAATAAAATTAAATTTTCTATATTTTTTAAAATATAAAATTTTTATTTTAAAAAGGAATTATTGATTGTAAAGGCTTGTGTTTTTAGGAAATAATCCTTTAACAGTTTTATGTTTTCACACATAATATTTTTTAAACCATATTCTTTTAAAATTTATTTCTAAAAACAATTTTAGGTTTTAAAATGTTATTTTTAAAAAAAAATTATCAAGATCAAATTATTTAATATTCAATAAAATTATTTAAAGAATATTTCTATCATTTCAAAAAGTAGATATTTCTTTTTATTTTTCATAGTGATTTATCAAAAAATCTTAAAAGGGTGTTTTTGATCCATGTAAACAAAATTTGAAATTAATAATATTACACTTGGTATATGTTCACATGATACCATCTACCTTATTTATCTTGATGTCTTATGATGATTATGTTTTAATAATTTTTTCATAAAAGCCATTTCTTTCCCACGGGTTAATAATGATATGACAAATTGGTAAATGTTTTTATAATATTTCCGAATAATTATATATGATTTTAATTATTATATTAATAGGATAAAAATTATATATCCCTCTAATAAATTAAGTTATATTTTTTCTATCATGAGCTCAAAGAGTACATGGTCAGTTAGACTAAGCCCAAAAGGGTGCACATGTGGTTATCCCAATCCAAAAATGGTACACAAGAAGTTAAAAAAAAAAATCCTAAACTGGTATATGGAGGGTTATCCCAAGATCAATAAGGAACATATTTAGGTATCCCAAGCCTAATATGTGATGAATTTTTTTGTGGTTATTCTTTATATATGATTTTTATGCTTCAGTTTATATCACCTCTTATGTTATATTCTGATGCCTATGATTGTTTGATTTTCCTCACTCTTATGAATCTTTTTTTCTATTACCTGATTCCTTATGCACGGACTCATAATTTGAAATTATTTCTTTGGTTATAACTATTTTTTTAGTGATCCTTGATAAAGGAAATGGTTTTGATGCTTATATTTGTTTCATAATCTAAGGTTTTTCAATTCTATCGTGTTATGATGTAACATGTCATATGTTATTCTCATATCCTTATGACATGATTTATTATTGAAAATCCATGTTTATTTGGTTATTATTTTCTAATGTTATGTTCATATACCAGGACTACGCACTCATACCCACATACTTATCTTATGGTCACTTATAATCATCAATTGTTATCTCTTATGTTTACTAATTTTGAGCATCTCATCTCACCCCTTTCTTATTTAGGTTATAAAGATATGTATAACCTATGATAAGTCTAGAAGGAGGTATATAGGGGCATTATTATGGAGGAATTTCCATAGGTACTGTAAACTAAGAATTTTATATATCCAATCATCAAATAAACTAAACCTAAAGAATTTTATATATCTAATCATCAAATAAACTAAACCTAAAGGATCTCAGGATTATATGGGATCATTGTGATATATAATCTTACAACAAAATATATAAAAGTTTATGTTGGGTCATATAATTTGGTATTAAATCTTGTGTTTTAAGATATGTGTTTTATTATAAGATCTGGGAATGAGAGTATGGGGTGTCTCATGGCCTCTGATGTTAGTGAATCCCTCTGCCTAGATCCACCCCTACCTTACACCATTATCATCCCACATTATGTTCTGCCAACATTGCTTATACTTTCCAATTTCATTATCAGGACAATATTGACTTGAGCCATCATTGTCTTCCACACCCTCATTTGATTTCTTTTATGTTCCACATACAATAAGGAAAAAATATACGGGGAGGATAAATAGAGTTATCAATTATTGATTCACCACCATGAATGAATGTATGAGTAATAATGTTAGTAGAGATAAAAATATACCCTATAAATTTGGTGCACTTAATAGAAAATTCATAAAGTGATATGATAATCAAAAAGTTATTGAAGTTCATGAAATTAATGGTTAAACCAAGAGAATATAACAAAAACTTAAATAAAGGAGTGATTTATAAATAAAAAATCCCTACCTTTTGGAATAATGATCATCACTTCAATTCACTATTGGTGACATGAATCTGTTGGACATTATCACATGTTCGGATTGTCGATTACAACATGGATTGGGTGTCATCCCTTCAGTACATAGTCATATTCTTCAAGATATGATCCATTTTTTATCTTTGTCTCTCTAGATAAATATTAATGAAAAATGAATCCAACTATAGAGAGAAATAACAAATATGGTTTTATAGAAATATTTTTAGGATTTGCACCACTAAACATATTGTAAATTAATAATCATTAATTAATCAACACTGTAATAGAGTATCTTGGGGGCCCAAAATGTAAACTTGAATTACAACATCCCTATGGTAAACACTGAATTTTGGACAGATTCATACTAATGGTTTTTCCATATAACACTCAATTTTGGAGACATATTATTTTCACCAAAACGATTGTATGTACAAAATAAATATAATATCTTATTTTTAATATATTATTTCTAAGCCTCCATGGAACTAAAAAAATACAAAATACCTCTATAACACACCTATAAAATATTCTTATAATTTTTTAATTTATTTAAATGAAATCCCAATGTCACTAACACAACATCGTCTGATTGCAGGATAAATATTTAGTTAATTAATTATTATTTACAATCCATTACATTTTAATGGGATTTAAAATTCATCATAACTTTAGGGAATATATAACATCATGAGGACAATTAAACCATAATTTTTTTTCTAAGGATTCATTCATAGGAAAATTTACCATTTTAGCCCTAAAGAGGACACATGACTATGAAATACAAAAAATTGAACTAATTCCCAATCATAAAAAATTTGTGTTTCTATATGTAATTATTATTAATGTGGTTATTACAAGGTATTTTAAATTCAATTATTCCACCATAGTAATATGTATCCATTCCATGTAGGGAAACCTTTATTAGGCCTCATACCTTTTAATAAGTTACTTAAATGTCTAGTTATCTCCTCTATGAGATCTGTCTCTTAGATGACACTAGTACATGACATGGTGTCGATCATTAATTTCAAAAGTATGGATGTGTATAATTATTTTAATAGAAATTATGATTATATCCTTTGGTGAGGTTAAAAAACTAGTATCTTCAGATGGGCCAGTTTTTTTGATCATTTATCAATCTTTAATAATGAATTATATGATCCTTTATTATGATGCTAATATAACAAATTATTCCCTTGTAACATTGTGTTTCTTTAATCATGGACCATGTCATAGCTCACATACATTTCATGATTTCTAAATATGGGTTCTAATACTTTTGGGATCTATAATAGATCATTTTGTTACCTTTAATGTTTTTATTGAATCATAAATTGTTTGGGAAATGATATATTTTTTGGTATTCTTAAACCTATAATGTTTTCTGAAATTATAACATCATGTATTATTCCTTGAGTTGTTCTTCATGAGATTTCATTTTCATTTATATAATAGAGGGACGATCATGTGTTTAACTCATCTATGTTGATGAGTAATAGTATATTACAAATTCATGTATCATTCTTGAGATGAATCATTCATGCTCTAATTATCGTATTCGATTATCTTGAGGTAATTCAAGAGTAGATTAACATCCTTTTTAAAATAGATGATGGATTTTAGGGGTTATAAAGTGTATTAATAGGGAGAATTCACACAACCTAAAGTCATTTATATATATATTTTCATATTAATATTATATCATTTTTATCTTGATTTTTTGTTTTTGGGACTGAAAATAATGAATTTTAGTAAAGTTTTCTAGGTTACATGGTTCTTATATGATTTTAAAAATCATGCGAGTAATGTTTTTGGGTCTATAGTGGTTTGAATCCAGTGGATGACGCATGGTTACTATATAGTTTTGTAAACCAAGATTTTTTTTTTAAATTAGGTGTTTTAATGTTTTTTCTATATTTTTATTATCCCCCCTCTTTATGCATTCATCTAAATAGGACACCTAAGAAGGATTCTACATTGATTCCTCCTCCTTCCTCAATATTATATTGTGCAAATTTTTATGGTTATTCATGGTTCTTGATGGTAAAAATCACTTCTACTCACACTACTTCCATCACATTTAACTTCTTCCTTCCTTCTTCAAGATTCCTATTATTTATATCCAAGTTGGATAATATTCACATAAAATGGTTCATAAATTGGTGTTTTCTTGATTTTATGTTTCCTAATATACATTTAAATGTCCATATTACTCTATTATGGTTCAATAACTTCATTATACTTCATTATTTTTTAATCTAGAATGTGGCACAATTGATTTCAATTTAAATATTAAAATATGAGTGATTTCTTGGTTTTATCATAGTTTTTTTATCAAAAGATGTGTTTTTATTTGAAATATTGTAAATGTTATTGTTTTTATAAATTTGTATTTTGTATTTAATTTGGTCGTTACATATTTGAAATTAAAAAACCACTTTCCATGAAAAGCTTGGAAACCTTGTGTTTTATAAAATGTTTAATTAATATTTTGAGGAATTAATTGTTGTTTATATAATTAAATAATTTATTATGAATTATAATGTATTTTGAGAAATGTTTGAATAATGGTTTCAATGTTTATGGACATTTTTCGTATTTTTAATGTTTACTTATTCTATTTGTAAATCTCTATTGTTATTTCTTAATATTTTTAAAAATAATTTAGATGTTTTTATAAAAAGGAAATTTCATGAAATTTACATGTTTTCAAAAGCCTATTGTTTTGGAAGATGTATTTTGGAGATATTATTTTTTGATAATTGGTTCTTGAGGTTCATGATGGACATGGATTATATTATTAAATTTTTATAGAAAATAAATAACATGGTTATTCTGTTGATACTGTTAAAGTGGGGGGTTTCTTTTTACAGTGTGATAGAGGTGAGATATGAGTTTATGTGTCTGGTTGATGTGTGTTATATGATATGTTTACTTATATTGTATTCATATCTTGACTTAATTGGTATCACGGTAAACCTTGGGTGGTTAGGTGGGATTTCTAGGGATTAGTACTATAGTAGGGTATGATCACACCTTAGATAGTGGACCCATGTTAGGAATTTATCTTTGCTAAAGGAATTTTCCCTCCTGATTAGGCCACATAGCGTAATATCATTTATTTAGGAAGTTGGATAATTTTGTTTTATAATTAGGTATGATTCATTACTATGCTACCCTAGATTATTTTCATGGATTCTAGGTGTTCACGTGAAAATTATTATTATTTTTAGTTATGGTTACATCATTGATACTTATTATCACTATTTATTTCTCTATTATATATTCACCCAAGTTTGTCTATCTTAAAGTATAAAAGTATGATTATATCTCTTATGTAAATTTATTAATTTTTTAATAATGTGTATTTATTCCTTAGTAAATTATTTTCTATGCATTCTTAAGTTAGTATATTGAATAATGTTACCTTTGAAATACAATATTACCCTTTAATATGTTTTCTATAATATTGTTTTAGATAGTTTTTATGTATATTAAAGTATAAGGGATCATGATTTATTTTCAAAATTATTGTTTTAATTTGGTTTCCCCTAATTAATTCATCATTTTATTTAATGTAATGTTTTAATATCCTATTTTTGTAAGGTATATAACTTTCTTAATTGAAACAAGGTTTTTTAAAAAAAAAATTCTTTTACCTATTTTATTGAAAATGAAAATAATATTCCCATATCCTAAGTTAAAATAATAATTTCATGAATTAACATTTAAAAAGTATTCATGGAGTGTGGGGAGGATACATACTGGGAATGTCTTCTCATGACAATCATACAAATCAGTTTTAGTATAGGTACTATAGGGATAAAATTGGTGATTGATAACATGCTGTGGTGGATTAGATTAGGATCTTGAGGTGATCAAGGGCCACAATGAGATGATTATATGGTGGTTTGAGTCTTGTGTCTTATGCTAGGATGGTTAATGTATCAACCACTTTAGTATTTTTTTTACCTTTTTTCCTTTATATATATGTATTCATTATGTATCTTACTTCATATTTATTATCTATGTGGGTTTGGTAATTTATTTAGTTTATTACTTATATGGTTTTTGTTTAATAATTTGAAACTACTTATCTTGTTTATGCTTGGAATTCCAATGTATAGGCACACCATGTTGGATTCTTAATATGAATCCATGGATTGATTATACTTTTTTTGAGGGTGAAATCATTCCTACTAGTATAAAGTTGATACCTTTGGTGAGTGTCTCTAGTCAATGGTGTCCAATAAGGTTCCTCAAGCCTTATTATGGGCCGGATTGGGCGATGTGCTCAGTTTTCTCAGGTTGGTTCATGATAAGATATATTTCCATTATTTAAAATTGTGTTTTTAATAATTTACACGAGCTTGGATTAATTATTAATATACATGCACATGGGTAACTTTCAAAAACCAATTTCCTCTACCTTGAAAGGTATTATAAGACTCCTTGTCATATTCTTCTTGATTCTCTATTTTTATTAAGAGTATTGGGATATTTTTTGTAAGATAAAATTTTCATTAATTTTTTATATAACTTTTTTATGAACATGAATTATGTCAAGAAAAATTAGTCATGTTTATTTTTAAAACAATTTTTAAATAAATTGATACCAATATAGATTTTTATCCTTATTATAATCTCTTATTAACAATAAATTATATTTTAAGTGATCCACATTTCTTTTAAATTTCATTACCAACCCAACAATTTATATTTTTTCATGATTTTATTTCAAAATCATATCATGGGATAATGTTTATTTCTTTGGAAGATAATTCACATGTTTTGTTAGAGTTTGAGGTGTACTACTTATTTTGTGGGTAAAAGAAATGTGATATTGAGTAACTATTTTTAATTTCATTGCATTTTTATTAATCCTATTATCTACTCAAGAAATTAATATATATATATATATATATATATATATAATAAATATAATAATGAACCAGAATGTGTACTTAAAAAGGTAAAAAATATAAAAAATCATGAAAAAAGTGAATATGGGGAAAATTATTCATTGATTTACATTGTTTGAATTATGATACACTTTAAGAAAAAAACATGAAATTATGGTTTCAATTATATATTTTATAATGTGATATAAGGGAGGTTTTTTTAATTGAGATTTTGATATTTAATTATGTATTATACTTATGATTTTGACCTCCTCTTTGAAACATTTAATTTTTTAAATAATTACCCACAAACCTTAAACAGTTGAATGATTTTTTAAAAAAATAACACATTACTATCCCATTTTCATTGTATCATTGTTTGGATAATATATAATCCTAAAAATCCTATGATAATCATGTATATTCTTAAGAAGTAACATAACTTTTCCTATATTTTTCTTTGAGTGAATAATGAAACATTTTCTTGGGAGGTAGGTTAAAAATAATTTGTGGCTGTAATTAGAATGATAAAATGGGTGTATGAGGTTGATAAATAAGGTTGGTAAATTTTTTCCCATATATTATTCATGATGAAACTTCTTGTTTGAAATATTATATATACTTTTTCTCTTGACTATGTTGTTTGAATTTTTTCATGGTATATAATTTTTATAAGTATTTTTACCTTAGAGTGAAAAAGGGTAAGCGTAGGGGAGTTAATAAAAAAATTAATTACTATTTTTTATAATGAGTCAATTAATTTCTCTATATTGAGTTAAATATTATTATTTAATTAAAATTTAGATTTAGAACATGCATTTTAAAATACCAGGAAAGTTATAGTTATTACTCATTTAAAAACACTCTAGTATTATTTATATGAATTTTCATGTAGTATTATTTTTATTTTAAATTACATGATATAATTATTTAATTATTTTTATATAATATTTATTTAGACTATCCTTGTTGGGTTCTACAAATGAAGTGATAAAATGGTTTGTGAATTTAATATTGGATAAGATACCATAACATGGACATTACCTAACTCTATAGGCCATAACTTCTTCATCTAGCATTTCATTGGGATAACATATTTATAGATGTTATGTAACTCTAAAATAAAAAAAATACAATATTTTATAAAGTTATCTAGATCATATGGGAATGGGATTGGGTAGTTAAAGTTATTTAGCCTAAATTAATTACTCAAATTTCATGATTCACACTTGTAACCACTTATTACCCTAGCCTCACATATAATCTACAATTTTTTATTTTTTATCTTATTATAGGTATGTAAATGGATTAGGATATTATTAATATAGGATAAATGGTTTATCTCCATATATCTATGTATTGGTGGAGGGATATGTAACATATCATACCGGACTAACCAGACCAGTCACCGAAGTTAGCCCATTACTAGGTGAGGTATAAGAAATATAAGAAAACAAGTCTCATATATGAGGGAAAAAAATACATAATACCAGAGTACAAAGATTAAAAAAAAGGGATAAAACTAAGAAAAAAAGGCTAAAATAAAAAGTATGATAAGTCTAGAAAACAAGTCTCCATGTGACCAACTATCACCTCCAAACCATCCCAAATAAAAACAGTGACATAAATAGAAGCCCACTTGGAATAGAATGGTCTTAACATTACTTGTATCCTACGAAAAAAGTTCAAAATTATCATACTTGTAGAATTAGAGTATGATAAATAGATCCTAGCAGGATACCATCAAGTGATCTAGAAAAGTTATAATAACAAGAATACATAAGTCCCAGCTTTAAAATAAAAACAATTTACAAGACTTTTTATAAATGAAACAATTTGAAAGCCTTTTTCAAAAAATACTTGATTTTAAAAAAAAATAAGGTCATATTTTCAAAAATTAGAAAAAATTACATAAAGATACCAAAATATAAAGATCCATGTAAGAAAACATCCATGAAATAATCTATCATGTAGTAAAAAATCATAAACAACAATGAACCATATAATCAAGCCCTATACTATGGAAAAATACATACCACACACTCACGATCCTAAAAAGATATAAGGTTGGATCTAACTAATACCTAGTCCTACCACAGTCCATCGATATACAAGAGGCTACCTCCTAGTGGTGTTATACACATTAAGGCTACTCGTGTCTTTTTCTCAATGCACCCAAGGTTCCTGTTATGCAATGTTTGAAAATTTCCATTTTAAAAACCAATATCACATTTTTATAAAACCATTACCAATCCAAGAAAATATTATTTAGGGTTTGAAAAGACATTTTCCATTTCAAATTGAAGAAAATTATATTTTCAATTGAAAACCCCTTTAAAACATGAAACCAGGCCCTATTCAATTTTAACACATGAAATCCCATTTCAAATCGCAAAAAATCAATATAAGCTATAAAAAATTCAATAAATTAGAATAATTGAATTGATCCACCTATGTATAGGATGTAGAAGACCAAACCACCTTTAATAATGAGTATTAGAAAATATAAGATCTGCCTATTGAAAACAAGGTACAATAAGAGACTGAAAAGGATTGATATAAAACACAATTTGTTTAAAAAACCATAGCCAAACCATAACTAAAACCAAAACTAAGGAAGAATAAAAAGAATTCTTACCTGTAGTGTATAAATCCAACCACAATGGAGATCAATGATTGAAAAAACTGATTCATATGGGAAGGAATTACCAAACAATGCCTAGGTTAAGAGCTCTAACTGGGAGGAGAAGGATGCAAAAACCAATGAGTCCTCAAAAAACCATATTCCACCCTAAAAGATGCAAATCTGGTCATTACATAACATGTTATATTTTACTTGTTTTGAAAATATTTCATTTAAAGTTATGTTGAAAAAAATGTAACCTTTTTAATTAAAAACCAAATTTTCACATCACATGACATGTAACACTTACATTATGTATACAATTATCATATTGTGAAGTCCATTGAATGGTATTATTAATAAGGTATTATATGTCAAGTAGTCCAATTATACATCATGTAACTCCCTAGTAAACAATAGAAACAACAAGTGTATACTGAACATTCAAGAAAAATTTAACTTCCTCATTATAGGTATCCTCCCAATTCATGGTTAGAAACACTCACCCAACAAAAAGGAAACCCAAAGAAGATATTAGAATATAACTTATAGAAAGGTAATGGTTCATTACAATCTACCCACCATAATTGATGTATTCCCCTATAAAGATCTTAAGATACTGGATTCTCAAAAAGAGAAGGTCATTTGTTCCTCACCAATGACTCCCGATCCCACATATCATGGTTATCTTATTGACACTACCACAATACCATAACCAAGAGGATAATTTTACCATGAAATACCTTATCCTAGTGATCCATAATCTTAACTGAATTCTCAACTGAAGTGGTATGAGGATCAAGATCAATATTCTCTCATCTAATCACATAGGAAGGATTTGGTATATACCTCCTAATCTTGGAAACCTGAAACACATCATGTATAGAAGTTAATATAGATAGTAAAAGAAACTGATAGGAAACCCTCCCCAATTTCATTACGGTCTCAAAGGGGACCAAAAACCTCAGTGACAACTTACACAACTTACCCAATAGATAATTTCCCAAGTGTGGTGAGACTCTGAGAAATACCCAATAACCAATCTCAAACACCAACGAATGATTATTATGGTATGAATAAGATTTATGATGACTCTATGCCACGATCAAATGACTTTGGATCAACTAAACCTTCCTTATTGTCTCTTGAACAACATTCATCCCAACCAAGGACCGCTCTCCCATCTCTGCCTAGCTTAAGTGAGATCGACGTGGCCTCCCATACAATTCCTCAAAGGGAACCATCCTGATCGAGTCCTGATAAATATTTTTATTGGAATAATTAACCAAAGGAAAAATAAATTCCTAAGATCTACCAAAATTATTCACAAAATTCTAAAGAATATGCTCAAGAACCTGGATAGTCTTCTCTATCTGTCCATCTATCTGTGGATGATAAGTTGTGATCAATTTCAACTAGGAACCCATTTCCTCTTATAAACCATTACAAAATCTTGATGTGAACCTTGAGTCCCAATCAGAAACAACTATAGAGGGTTCCACATGAATTATCATAATCCCTCAGACATATAGTTCCCCAAGCTATTCCACTTTCTTTATTTCCTTTATTGGTATGAAATGCACTGATTTAGTGATTCTATCAATAATCACGCAAATCTCATCCTTACCAATAGAATTCCATGGTAAAACAATGATGAAATCTATGTAAATCTCATCCCACTTACATACCATAGTGGGTAAAGGCTACAACAAACTTGCAGGTCTCTGGTGTTCCACCTTAACTCTATGAAAAGTGAGACAATGTGATACAAAATTTGCAACTGACCACCTCATCGTCGGCCATCAATACTAACATATCAAATCTTAGTATATATTTGTATCCCCAGGGTGTAAAGACTAAAATTATTGGTGTAAAATTTCAAGAAACTCTTGTCTTAGAGAAAAAGGAATATCCATCTTTCCACAGAAGCACAAAGCTCTACTTGGAGATCGAGACCACTCACTAGAGTTCTCCCAACTATTTTGGAATTCTCCTTAATTTCGGATCTTAGTGTTTGTCATCAACTGAAGTATAAATTTCTCATTAATAGATGAGATAACGTTTTATTGAAATCAAGAACTACTATCCACTAGCATCCTTCACTCCCAATATCATCTCAGTAAAAAAACTCATTAGAGACCACTACTCAATTGATTCATTATAGCTTGTGTCGGTAATTTTCTGCTCCGCACATCGACAACCACATTTCCTTTCCCAAGGGTATATATGATATCAAAATCAATGGATTTATGATACTCAACCCAATTTCTCTATCATAATTTCATATCTCTCCATGTAAAAATAAAATCCAGGTTCTTATGAATATAATATAGCGTAAACCTCTCTTCATATAGATTGTGATGCTACATTTTGAGTTCATGCATAATAGTTGAAAACTCAAGATAATTGGTTGTGTAGTTCTTCTCAAGATGGAATTACTGGAGAGAAACATAATCCATAACCTATTTCCATTTCATCAAGACACATCCAAAACTCGTATTTTAATCATTGTAGAAAAAATCATAACCCGAACCCGATTCTAGAAGAATAAAAAATTGTGTTGAAGTAAAACTCATCTTCATCACCTCAAAATATCTCTAACACTAGTTGTTACATCCAAACGTTACACCCTTATGGGTTAGTGTTTCCATCAAAGATGAGAGTTTGGAGAAGTCACAAACAAATCGCCTATAGTAACCCACCAAACCCAAGAAGCTTCGGAACACAAACATCTTTTCTATGCTCCCAAGATATAACTACCTATACCTTTTTAGGATCTACTGAGATTCCCCCCTCAGATATCACATACATTTGAAAATTTACCTATCAGATCCAAAACTCACACTTGAAAATATGACCATATATATGATGTTCGTTGATGGTTCTAAGAATGATATCCAAATGGCCCCTATACCCATTTTATAACCTTGAGTACACCAATATATCATATGTGAATAAAATAGTAAAAGATTCTAAGAACCAATGAATGATCTAGTTCATCAGAGACATAAATACTAAATAATCATTAGTGAGTCTGAATGGAATAATTTAAAACTCAAAATGCCCATATTGACTCTAATGCTATGTCTTGGCTATGTCCTCATCTTTGAATATCAACTGATGGTACCCTGACTACATTTCAATATCATATAACAAACATGACCCTCTAAGTTGATTAAATAGATAATCAATTATTAATAACAAATACTTGTTCTTAATTGCCACTTGATTAAAATTTCAATAGTCCATAAAAAGTTTAAGGCTCTTGTATACCTTCTATTAAAAGAGTATAGGTGAATCTCTTAGTGATATAATAGGTTGAATAAATACTTTTGCCTTATTGTACTCAAACTGGACCTTAATTTCCACTATCTCAACTGGTTCTATTCAATATGATGGCATAAAAATGGGAATCCTTATAAAGATCATGTCAATAGTAAACTCAACTATTCTATATGGCGGTATACTAGAAAAATAATCCATAAAGACATAAGGGAACACACACAATAGCTTGTATCATATCACCCAAGAATGGGTCAATTGCATCAAGAAACATTTATAATAACTAGAATGATATTATACTGGTATAAGGAATAATGGTCATTTCCATTCCTAATCGAGAGTCCCACTCACCTTGGAAAACATGAGTGAATCCATATGCAGATACGAACTGTACCCAATGGCGATAACAGTCTATTTGGGCCTTCACGATAATCATCCAGTTCATATCAATAATCAAGTGAATTATTTCAACATCAAGTGTTAAGAAATACCAAACCACCTCAACATCATTTATCACCACCCGATACGTGGTTCACTTGAAACCTTATTCGGGCCTATTTCCAAATTGTATGGAAAGATAAACAAGAAGGACATAATCTATGTATGCAAACCCAACATGTAAACTAACATTGATTATATAAAAGAACGAGTAGCACCTATATCAAACAAATCTATAACAATAGAAAAATAAATAAAAAATGTACCATTAATAGTAGCAAGCCTTGTTTCAGATTCCTCTGGAACACAGTCTTCCACATATAACTATCCAGACATAGCCACCTAGACATCCCCCTTTCATTGAGAATGAGACCTACCACCCTTGAAAGCATCAAAATGTAACAAAAAATTCTATCTGAAAAAAATACCACTTATTTTATTCAACTTATCCTACACACACCAGTTCCCCAGACTTTATAGATATGTTAATTTAAATAAACTTCCCATAAAATTCATTAAAATGTACCTAAGTACCAAGTCTTGGACTTGGTAAATACTTTCTGACCACCCATGGAAACTCAGATTCAATCATGAGAGTGAGCTGGCCAAGACTCTTTTCCACACCTACTATTCGAATTCCAACAATAATACTCCTATCTACCCAAGACACATAACAAACTCAGGTAATGCTAACACACTTAAGGATGAGTAACCCCTCAGATACCAAATCATAACAAACCAACCTGGTCCAACCAGACCAGTCACCCAAGTCAACCCAATATAGGGTGAGGTGTAACAAATATAACAAAACAAGTCTCATATATAATAAGAAATAAATACTAATAGAGTATGAAGAAGAAAAAAATGGATATATAACTAATCCTAACTGGTTAAACCAGGAAGTACGACAAGTCTAGACAACAATTCTCCATGTAACTAATTATGATCACCAAACTATTCCCAACAAAAACAGATACATAAAGAGAAGAAAACATTCTTCAGAATTCTCTTCCCTTTACCTATATCCTATAAAATAAATTCAATGGATTCTTAAAGGTAGAAGTAGGGTGTGACAAATAGAGCCTATTAGAATACCACCAAGATATCTATATAAGTTCTAATAATAATGCATAAGTCCAACCTTTAAAATAAAATATTTTTACAATAATTATATATATGAAACAATTTAAAAACCTTTTTCAAACAATCCTTGATATTTTCACAAATTTAATTTCATATTTTCCAAATCTAGAACAAATAAGGTGAATATATAAAAATATAAACATCTATGTTATCTTACATACATGAAATAATTTATCATGTAATAAACAACCAGAAACAACAATGCACCTTCTAATTGGGATTTGGAAAATGGTATAATATGTAGAAGACACTCATGAGCCAAAACATTAATATGGTTGGATCTAACTAAAATTGAGTTCTATCATAGTCCATCGATATATATGAGTTTACCTTCTAGTGGTGTCACACATACTAAGGCTACCAGTTTCTCTTTCTTGGCACACCCAAGATTCCAATTGTGAATTAATTTTCAATTTCCATTTTAAAAACCAATGTCACTTTTTTCAAAAAAAAAATCAAAGGTAAGACGATCTACTTTAGGGTTTGAAAATACATTTTTCATTTTAAATGAAGGAAATTTTATTTTAAATGAAAACCCACTTTAAAATACATACTCATTTCTTTTTAAATTTAAACCCACTAAATATCATTTCAAATCTTAAGAAATCAATAAAAACAATATGTAATTCAAGAAATTAGAACAATTGAACTTGTCCACCTCCCTCAAGAAAAAATTAAACTTAACTGCCTTTGACAACATGGATTAGAAACCACAAGACCTGCATTTGGAGAACAATATATGATAAGAGAATAAAAAGGATTGATATAAAACAAAATCCAACTAAAAAATATCAGCCAAACCACAACCACAACCGAAAAAATAATGAAGAATAAAAATGAAGGCTTACCTGAAGAAGATAAATCCAACCACAAAGGTGAATAATAATTGAAGGAATGAAACTAAATAGGTTGTAATCACCCAAAAATGCCTAGGGTAAGAGCTCCGACTGAGAGGAGAAGGGTGAAAAAATCAACGAGGCCTCAAACACCTGTACCACACCCTAAAATCTACAGCTCAGGGGGATTACATGGCGTGTACTATTTTACACATTATAAAACTATTTAATTTTAAGATACAACAAAAAATGTGCCACCTTTTTAATTAAAAACCATATTTTCACATTACATGACTTTTAAACCTTATATAACATTTAAAATTCTCATGTTGTGAAATCAATTCATGTGATTTTCAAGAAAGCATTACATGTTATGTAACTACCTTGCAGGCTATCGAAACTTCGTGTTTATGTTTAAAATTATAATAAATATATGACTTCACAATTATAGGTATCCTCCCAATTCAGGGTAAAAAACACTTTCCTAATGAAAAAGGTTACCAAAAATAGTTATTAGAATATACATAACAGAAAGTTAACAAGGAATTACAGGACAAATCTTGAAGTAATTGTCTCTTTTATAAGGCTCTATCTTCTTATTTTATATTCTAGTATTTTTTTAAATAAAAATTTTCTTTTGATTTATATATATATATATATTATTTTATTTAAATCATTATATATTTTTTTCTAGTAAAAGTATAATATAATTAAGGAAAAAGTATTATGTTATACTCTTTATAATCTTTAGCTTATGAAAGTTGTTTTCATGATGATCACTCAAATAAAAGAATATTTTTTTCATTTCATAGTATATTTATTTTATAATATATTCAATTATTCATTATGAATATATAATCGTAATTTAATTAAAAAATATATGTCAATTCAGTCATAAATTTATAAATCATTCCATCTAGTATCACTTAGTATGCAAGGATAATTTAAATGTTAGTAGTGAGATATAGATCATAATCATTAAAATTTTAAAAAAGAATGACTTTTTATAATTCAATTATCATCTATAAACATAATTAATCTCATTTATAATATATATATATTGACATAATTGAACCCTTAACATAATTTTCTTTTAAAAGAAAATTAATGGAGGGTTTCAGGATTGAATGTCATGGAGTGAACCAATAGTTCAATTAATCTAATATTTGTGATCATTTAAATTTAATTATGATATGAAAGTTAAAAATTAATTGATCATAATGAAATGAATTTAAAAATAAAGGTATAATTTTTAATAATTATATGAAGTGGTATATAATATTTATTACACTCTATAAAATATATATTTTTAAATAAATATTCTTAATACTCTCTTCTTTTATTATTTGTGGTCCTTGCGAAAAATTACCAAAACACTTATTCACATTAATTTATTTTTCATGATTTATTAAAAACAATTAAGGTTTGTTTAATAAAATTTCACATGGATAGAACCATATAGTCCAAACATTATTTTTTTCTTAGTGAAAATAAATATTCATTTGAGATAGACCATATGACAACCCATACCTTTAATACACTTTACTTTATGATTCATTACATAAAGATACACTTAATACAACCACATAAGATCTTGAGGCTTAGTGTATTTGTGAAATCATGTAAATTACATAATGAACTAAAATATGGGTAAAAATAATTATTTAAAAACTTTAAAACATACCCTTATATTCCTTGGATCTTCTGAAATTTCATTGGATAACCAGTTGATGTACATATTAATGGGGTGAGTTATAAATCCAAGTATGTTAATAATCAAGAATAACATGATGAACATAATACATGTGAGTATATATATATATATATCAATGAGACATAAAAGGGCCAGTAATCATAAACATGAACAAAAAAGCATGATCTGTGATGATAACATGAAGTCAATATAGGAATGTGGCAACAACATAAAATATGACTTCATAAACATAGGTTAAGGGTAACCCCCAAACAATCATAACATAGTGTGATTAGGATAACCTCATGTGAATCATACATATAATTTCATGATATAAAATTTTTACCTAATATATTGGAGGGATATATGATTATGATCCCCCCATTAATTTCATATCACGTACATGCATAAGTGTTCCACATATATCATGAAATTTAAGGATGAATTTTATAGATTATAACCCCATCATTAAGGAATGTGGGTTACATAGATGGAAATACCCAATTAATGAAGGATATATACAACTAGTTTAATACCTTTGAGTTGAAATGTGAATGGTTATTCACAGCAAAAATGTTTGGCATAAAAAATCACAAGATGATTTCGACAGCAGAATATGGGTACATTCAGATTCATGGAAGGGTTAAATGAGATTCAATGGCGAATATCATAACTTTTAAATAATAAGTACAGCAACAGGGATGTCTAAAAATATAAACCAACAATAACACTTGTAAAACAAAAGGCATAATTTAAAGAAGGTGCTTGAATAAAGTGGAGAATTACACTTACCTTGAGAGGGAACTTCTTAAATACTGGGAAATGATTCTTAAGATATTTTGGAACCTTGGTAGTGCTATGGAGAGGTAATGGAAGGTTAAATTTTTTCTCCAAGTGTTTTTACTTATGGTTAATGGGATTTTGGGTGGGTTTATATATCAAAATAGAGGGAAATTCTTTGTTAATTTCTAAACTTAGGTTTTTGATGCCATATAAAAAATTAATCCAAAACACAAACCATATCACTATTTTTTCATTGACTATAACAAAGAGGGTTGTATTTAATCAATTTATAAGTCCAAAAATCTAAATAAGAAAAATAATAGCCTTGGTGATGTGGAAGTGAGTCATGTTTATAAAGAATTGATTTTAGAACCATAAAATATAATATGCGTATTAAAGGAATCATTAAGGGTTTATAAAATTAATAAAATAACTTAAAAACACATAATTTTAAAGGGGAGACATAATTTTGGTCTTAGATTATAAGGCCCCAGCCTTAAACCTTACTTAATATTGAATTAAATGAATAATTCACGTTGAGGATCTTTTCAGGTTTAGAGTTTTAGAGAATTAGAACATAACTATTACATCTCAAAAGATTACAAAGTAGTTACTTATACTAAGTTTCTGTAATAAAAAAAAAGAAACATGTCTAGTTCCATGTTTTATATAGGATGACATTACCTTGATCCCATCCTTGACCTTATTCTACATTAAGTCCTGTGAAAACATTTCAAAAAAAAACTTGGGGTGAGCATAAAAAGCTCAGTAAGGGATACAAAAAGAATGAAAACTGTTAGTTTTTCAAACATCAAATAAACCATATATACTCTATCAAAGTAATAACTTCACCTTCATGAAGTAGTAAAAAACTCTTCACTAAATAAAGTATCATTACTTACCTTTTTGTAACCAAATGATTTCCATAAAACCCATAAAAAGAACACATAACATATATAAAGGTAACTTGGGACAGAAACATACTTAAGTGGAATAACCATACGGTCGACTTCCACACATATCACTTAATGGAATAGCCATACGGCCAATTTCCATACATACTTAATGGAATAGCCATACGGCCGAATTCCATACCCAATGCATTGGAGGTTATAACGTAACCACCCGTCCTGGTATTTACGGAACCACCCGTCATATGGTTTATAACGTAACCACCCATTAAAATGTCCAAGTACCAGTATAAAATCATAAAACATAAAACCAATATAAAGGAATGATAACATTTCCACATTTAAATCACAATATATCATAAATATATTGACATAATAGAATCCTTTTTCAAAACCATTTTCAATACCAAAATACATAAAAGAGTATATGGTATTTATTTTATTCTAAAAACATTACGCATTTTTGAGAAAGCCAAAGACCAAATAATACTCGCGGCGGCAGAAAAGGTCGTTGTCACTGCGTACGTAAAAAAAACATTCCTTTTTGTCATTTAGTAAAACGCTTCGTAGAAAAAGATTCCTTTTGTATAAAAGTAAAAGTCAAAGGGGTTTATACACCGTATAAAAGAAAGTTGTGTATAAAACGAAATATGCCTCAATGAAAGAAGATTGAGACGAAGTCCCTTACCTCGGGTCCGACTTGACTCGATCGTTCTTTAACGTCCTGAATAATAAACTTGAGTTAATTTACACTTTATTAAGAACCTTTTTAAAGTTCATTATTCCTTTTATATCACTTATTTCCATGTTATAAACATTATGTAACCATTTAAGTTAATAATGTTTGTTTTGTCAATATTTGGTTCTTAAGTCGAAAGTGGACTTCTTACAATTACATGTTGTTCGTGTGGTCAAAGGTTCTTTATATACAGAATGAAATTCCCGATTTGGATATCATATATATCATATATATACAGCATATACATGTATTTATAATATTACATAATCATTTAGAGGTAAGAAATGAAATGCACCGTTCATGGAGACAGTAAGCCGTGCGTACGCATGAACGCTACTTTCATTTCTTTGTCATATTAATGGAATTAAAACTAAATGAGAGGTATGTATATTTTAATTCTAGAATTATATTCATCATTTAGATATATCATTAATTATATATATCCATTATTTACATGTACTTTTAATATTACATTACATTTGGGGATAAGAAATGAAATGCACCGTTCATGGAGACGGTAAGCCGTACGTACGCATGAACGCTAATTTCATTTCTATCTCATACTTTAATGGAAAGAAATAATAATGATATAGAGGTATATTATAATTCTAGTGTAACATCATATATAATAACTTTAAATCCATCCATTACACGTCCCACATATGGCATTAACGAATCACATCACTTTGAGGGGGCGGTAGTCCGCACTTCCTTAAATGAAGATATCGTGTTTACCCATAATGGAAACCATAAAGGTATGCCCAAAATGAAAAAACAGAAGCTTAAAGAAAAAATAAACATATCATATATCATATATAAAAACAGTGACATCATAATGGCCACCTTTGAAGGTGTTAAATGAGTATTGAACAATCATCATTTCGGGAGGCAGAATTTCGCCATCCACGGAAACTGAATGTTCTTTAACCATTTGATGTAGTTGTGTGAGAGTGTAGCTCAAATAAATCTTATAACAACATCCTAGTATATTTAATATACTGGTGTTGTTACAAAATAAGTAAATAAAAAGAGTTTAGGGGGTTGGAGAAACAAAATAAAACAAATGAACATGAGGGAATGAATTACCTTTAAAAGTGTAACTTCTTTTGATTTGAGCCTAAAGGCTTCCTTTGAAAGGATTATGCCCAAAGGTAATCCTCTAGGATGAGGAGAGGGATGTGGAGAGAGTAAATGGGCAGGGTTTGGCTGAGACAAAGGCTTGAGGAGTGTGTGAAATGAGGTAGAGGTGGGGGCCTTTTATAAGAGGAGAGGAGGGGGAATTTTGGAAAGTAAAGAAATATTACATTATTTGAAAATGTGTTTCGGTTTTAAAAGGTCCCACATTGAAATAATTCGTGGATAAGGTGATAAGGGTTCGAAATCCACTCATCCAATTGGTTTTTGACATGTGTAGTTCATAGATGTTACATTATCTTTCCATTTTATTTAAATCGTCAAATAATAATGTCATCGCTGCATCATTATTATGTCATAAATAATTTAATTTATTTAATGTCTAAAAATTATAAAAAAAATACTATGATGTAGGAAATATTTTTATCTTTCCAATGAATGTTTATAATCAAATATCTTACTTGTATAACCCCATTTGAAAATTTTGTTAGTAAAACATATCATGTTTGTGTCATTTTTACTTTTACATTAAATAAAAAGTTATTTATGTCATTTCCCAACCAAAGTGTCCCCATGGGGTCCCCAATTTGACCCATGGCTTGTCTTGGTCGGCCAACACACATCCAATGATGTTAGGACATGTGTCAAGTTCATTTCATATTATTAAAACATTATTTTTACCTTAAACTACACTAATTACCACTAATCGCGATTAAAAACTTAATAAGTTACTATTCACCAAAAAATTATTATAATCTCATTGAACCACATTTTACTTCTTAATGACAACCATGTATGTCGGATTTTTGAAATTCAAAACACAATGATGGCAAAATTTCATTTAAACGGAAAATCGGTCTTTATAAGTACCACTTAGTGGTTTCACTATTCATCAAAAATTGAAGTTTTTCAGAAAATTACAAAAAAATCACCCTAAGATATATTTGATATTACGAATTCAAAAATGAAGTCTATTTTACAAAATTCAAAACATATAAGTCACATTAATTAATTTAATAATTAATTCCCGCTGTCAGAGAAAATAGCGTGTTTTTATGAAACAATAAGTATCAAAAGATTGACACTAGTTTAAGTCCGATTTCAAAGTGACATTAATTCCAACGACCACTATTGGATTTAATGGTAAAAATATTTTCTAATTTCACTTTAAAACCAATTCAAAATATAATCTAATCATATAAATAAATTAGATTAAAAAGTGGTTTTGAATTAAAATACAACATTTTACACTATTCATTAAAAAAATGGACTTTATCAGAAAGGTACCAAAAATTTACACAAAGTAAATTTTGATATCCCGATTCTAAAGAAGAGTTATATTTGGTCCAAAAGAATTTATAAGATCAATCAAAACTATATTTAATGACGGTTCTCCGTCAAAAGGTGATAAGTGGACCTTTCGTGAAAATTAGGGTATAAATGCCTAAAATTGAACTCTTTCCGTATTTTAAGCCTTTATCTTTTATTGGGTAAATGTAAAAACATTTAAAAACATATATAATCATATTTTAGTTATTTCTATCCATTCCTGCCAGTACAACGACTACTCGTTAACTAACATTTAAAATAATATTATTTTATTACTTGTGTGCAACGTAAGTTTTCAAAGAAACTCATCGTTGTGTACCGAGTACGCTATCGAACGTAGAAACCCATTTTAATTAAAATTAATATTTAATTCGTAAATATTAATAAATATGAAAATTCTTTATTCTTTATTTACCTGGGATGTTACATCCTTCCCCCCTTTTGGGAATTGCGTCCTCGCAATTTTATTCACTTATCAAAATAAGTGGGGGTATTTATCCCTCATAGCATTTTCAGATTCCCATGTTGCCTCTTCAATCACATGGTTTTTCCACAAAACCTTTACCTGATGAATCACCTTATTCCGTAACACCTGCTCCCTGTGGTCAAGAATCTGGACTGATTGTTCTTTATAAGATAGGTTATCTTCCAGCTGAACCACCTCTGGACTCAAAACATGAGATGGATCTGGCATATACTTTCTCAACATTGAAACATGAAAAACATTGTGTACCTGAGATAAACTCGGAGGTAAATCCACCCGGTATGCAACTGATACAACTCTCTCCAGAATTTCATATGGTCCAATAAACCTTGGACTCAGCTTTACTTTCTTACCAAATCTCATCACACTTTTCCAAGGAGAAACCTTGAGAAAAACATGATCACCTACCTCGAAAGATAGATCCTTCCTCCGGTTATCCGCATAACTCTTCTGCCTACTCTGAGATGTTCTCATGTGCTTCTGAATCAACTAAACTTTTTCTGCCATCTCTTCTACCAATTCTGGTCCCATCAGCTTCCTTTCACCCACTTCATTCCAAAATGCTGGAGTTCGACACCGCTTCCCATATAATGCCTCAAATGGTGCCATCTGTATACTGGAATGAAAACTGTTTTTATAAGAAAACTCAACCAAAGAAAGATGTTGGTCCCAACTTCCCTGATAATCCATAGAACAAGCTCGTAGCATATCCTCCAAGGTCTGAATTGTTCGTTCTGACTGCCCATCTGATTGAGGATGAAAAGCTGTACTAAAATTTAATTCTGTACCCAACGACTTCTAAAGGCCTTTCCAAAAGTTAGATGTGAACCTGGGATCACGATCAGATAAAATGGAGAGAGTAACTCCATGTAACCTGACTATCTCTTTAAGATACAAACGGGAAAGTTGATCTAGAGAGAAAGTATCTCGTATAGAAAGGAAATGAGCATATTTGGTCAAGCGATCAACAATAACCCAGATTGCATTATTACCTCAAGATGTCCTTGGTAATCCCACAACAAAGTCCATGGATATGTTTTCCCATTTCCACTCTGGCACTGGTAAAAGCTTAAGCATCCCTTTCGGTAACTGCCACTCTACTTTAACCTGTTGACATGTTAAACACTTCACAGTAAAATCAGCAATGTCTCTTTTCATTCCACCCCACCAGTAATACTCCCGCAGATCTCTATACATCTTAGCACTGCCAGGATGAACTGAAAACGGGGAACTATGAGCCTCACATAACAACTAATTATTCAACTGTGAATCACAAGGCACACATAACCTCTTCCCAAACCTCAAAACACAAACACAAACTTATCCAAGAACTCATGGAAAATTTTATTCGTAAGGTCCATGAATACAGCAGGTGCATTGGTTAACCCAAAAGGCATAACTACAAATTCATAATGGCCATATCTAGTACGGAACACAGTCTTCGGAACGTCTGCTTCTTTTACTTTCAACTGATGGTACCCCGACCTCAAGTTAATCTTTGAAAAATACTGAGCTCCCTGGAGCTGATACCACTTCATTCGATGGCCCAACATCTGCTGAAGTTGTTGCAAAGGATTTCACCACCCCTTTCTGCTTGTAGTCTGGCTGCATTCCCCCAGTTGAGTTCTTTGTTGGACACTCGTTTTCATAATGACCCATTTCATTACACTCAAAACATCTTACCGTTGGCTTTTCATTTCTTGCTTGATCATCTTCCTTACAGTAACGAGCAATATGACCAGACTTACCACACCGAAAGCACTTACCAGACTTGGATAAACATTCTCCAGGATGCATTTTACCACACTTCTCACAGGATGGATATTTGGTTTTCTTACCTCCTTGCTTCTTTGATGAATTCTTCCCCTTTGCCCGCCAACTAGACCTCTTATTCTGTTGTTTGTCATAGAACACCTGATCATCGGCAAACTCCATTTACACCTTCTCCGCACATCGAACATGTTTTTCATAACTTTTGAACTCACGAGAAGCTAAAGCCCTTCGATAATTTGGCTTTAAACCTGAGTAAAAACGGTTTATTTTACTATCAAGATCTCATATGAAGTTTGGAGCATACCTTTCCAATAGAGTGAACTTTTCTTCATAAGCAGCCACTGAATCATCCTCCTGCCTCAATTCTAGGAACTGTTTTTCCATCCTAAGACGAACCAACTTAGGAAAATATTTTTCAAGAAACATACCTTTGAATTCGTCCCAGTGAATATCCTCAATCTCATCACTATCCCTTATATTTTTCACCATCTAACACCACTGACCAGCTTCACCTTCAAAACGGTAAACAGAAAGACTAACCTTTTGATGTTCTGAACACCCCATGACATCAAAAATCTTCTCCAGTGCTTTAGTCCACCCTTCAGCTTGCACAGGGTCAGATGATCCTCTGAATGATGGTGGAAGTTGCCTCATGAAATGTTCCACCACTGACATGTTCCTCTGCGATTGATCTGGCTGATCTCGTGCATGGATACCACCACCATTTATAGCCTGAGTCAACTGTGCCATCACTGCAACAAACTGTTCAGTTCCGATTCCGACCATCTCAGGTTGTTGATTTGGAAGGTTATCTTCCTCCTGATGTCGTCCCAACATAGCTGCTTTGTTTCCTCTGCGGAAAACCATTATGAACATAGAAATATCTTAGGCGAAGCAACATGGTAATCCGTAAATGCTATATCATTTCAATCATATTATAATTTAACACTTTTCTAACTCCTAAAGTTGTCTAAACCGACCTTTGATACCAACTATAAGGCCCCAGCCTTAAACCTTACTTAATATTGAATTAAATGAATAATTCACGTTGAGGATCTTTTCAGGTTTATAGTTTTAGAGAATTAGAACATAACTATTACATCTCAAAAGATTACAAAGTAGTTACTTCTACTAAGTTTCCATAAAAAAAAGAAACGTGTCTAGTTCCATGTTTTATATAGGATGACATTCCCTTGATCCCATCCTTGACCTTATTCCACATTAAGTCATGTGAAAACATTTCAAAAAAAAACTTGGGGTGAGCATGAAAAGCTCAGTAAGGGATACAGAAAGAATGAAAACTGTTAGTTTTTCAAACATCAAATAAACCATATATACTCTATCTAAGTAATACCTTCACCTTCATGAAGTAGTAAAAAAACTCTTCACTGAATAAAGTATCATTACTTACCTTTTTAACCAAAGGATTACCATAAAACCCATAAAAAGAACACATAACATATATAAAGGTAACTTGGGACATAAACATACTTAAGTGGAATAACCATACGGTCGACTTCCACACATATCACTTAATGGAATAGCCATATGGCCAATTTCCATACATACTTAATGGAATAGCCATACGGCCGACTTCCATACCCAATGCATTAGAGGTTATAACGTAACCACCCATCCTGGTATTCACGACACCACTCGTCATATGGTTTATAACGTAACCACCCGTTAAAATGTCCAAGTACCAGTATAAAATCATAAAACATAAAACCAATATAAAGGAATGATAACATTTCCACATTTCAATCACAATATATCATAAATATATTGACATAATAGAATCCTTTTTCAAAACCATTTTCAATACCAAAATACATAAAAGAGTATATGGTATTTATTTTATTCCAAAAACATTACGGCTTGTTGAGAAATCCAAAGACCAAATAATACTCGCGGCGGCGGAAAAGGTCGTTGTCACCGCATACGTAAAAAAACATTCCTTTTTGTTGTTTAGTAAAACGCTTCGTAGAAAAAGATTCTTTTTTTATAAAAGTAAAAGTAAAAGGGGTTTATACACCGTATAAAAGAAAGTTGTGTATAAAACGAAATATGCCTCAATGAAAGAAGATTGAGACGAAGTCCCTTACCTCGGGTCCGACTTGACTCTATCGTTCTTTAACGTCCTGAATAATAAACTTGAGTTAATTTAATCTTGATTAAGAACCTTTTTAAAGTTCATTATTACTTTTATATCACTTATTTCCATGTTATAAACATTATGTAACCATTTAAGTTAATAATGTTTGTTTTGTCAATATTTGGTTCTTAAGTCGAAAGTGGACTTCTTACAATTACATGTTGTTCGTGTGGTCAAAGGTTCTTTATATCCAGAATGAAATTCCCGATTTGGATATCATATATATCATATATATCCATCATATACATGTATTTATAATATTACATAATCATTTAGAGGTAAGAAATGAAATGCACCGTTCATGGAGATGGTAATCCGTACGTACACATGAACGCTACTTTCATTTCTTTGTCATATTAATCGAATTAAAACTAAATGAGATGTATGTATATTTTAATTACAGAATTATATTCATCATTTAGATATATAATTAATTATATATATCCATTATATACATGTACTTTTAATATTACATTACATTTGGGGATAAGAAATGAAATGCACCGTTCATGGAGACGGTAAGCCGTACGTACGCATGAACGCTACTTTCATTTCTATCTCATACTTTAATGGAAAGAAATAATAATGATATAGAGGTATATTATAATTCTAGTATAACATCATATATAATAACTTTAAATACATCCTTTACACGTCCCACATATGGAATTAACGAATCACATCACTTTGAGGGGGCAGTAGTCCGCACTTCCTTAAATGAAGATATCGTGTTTACCCATAACGGAAACCATAAAGGTGTGCCCAAAATGAAAAAAAACAGAAGCTTAAAGAAAACATAAACATATCATATATCATATATAAAAACAGTGACATCATAATGTCCACCTTTGAAGGTGTTAAATGAGTATTGAACAATCATCGTTTCGGGAGGCAGAATTTCGCCATCCACGGAAACCGTATGTTCTTTAACCATTTGATGTAGTTGTGTGAGAGTGTAGCTCGAATAAATCTTATAAAAACATCCTAGTATATTGAAGATACTGGTGTTGTTACAAAATAAGTAAATAAAAAGAGTTTAGGGGGTTGGAGAAACAAAATAAAACAAATGAACATGAGAGAATGAATTACCTTTAAAAGTGTAACTTCTTTTTATTTGATCCTAAAGGCTTCCTTTGAAAGGATTCTGCCCAAAGGGAATCCTCTAGGATGAGGAGAGGGATGTGGAGAGAGTAAATGGGCAGGGGTTGGCCGAGACAAAGGCTTGAGGAGTGTGTGAAATGAGGTAGAGGTGGGGGCCTTTTATAAGAGGAGAGGAGGGGCACTTTTGGAAAGTAATGAAATATTACTTTATTTGAAAATGTGTTTCGGTTTTAAAAGGTCCCACATTAAAATAATTCGTGGATAAGGTGATAAAGGTTCTAAATCCACTCATCCAATTGGTTTTGGACATGTGTAGTTCATAGATTTTACATTATCTATCCATTTTATTTAAATCGTCAAATAATGATGTCATCGCTGCATCACTATTATGTCATAAATAATTTAATTTATTTAATGTCTAAAAATTATAAAAAAAATAATATGATGTAGGAAATATTTTTTTCTTTCCAATGAATATTTATAATCAAATATCTTACTTGTATAACCCCATTTGAAAATTGTGTTAGTAAAACATATCATGTTTGTGTCATTTTTACTTTTACATTAAATAAAAAGTTATTTATGTCATTTCCCAACCAAAGTGTCCCCATGGGGTCCCCAAGTTCACCCATGGCTTGTCTTGGTCGGCCATCACACATCCAATGAGGTTAGGACATGTGTCAAGTTCATTTCATATTATTAAAACATTATTTTTACCTTAAACTACACTAATTACCACTAATCGCGATTAAAAACTTAATAAGTTACTATTCACCAAAAAATTATTATAATCTCATTGAACCAAATTTTACTTCTTAATGACAACCATTTATGTCGGGTTTTTGAAATTAAAAACACAATGATGGCAAAATTTCATTTAAACGGAAAATCAGTCTTTATAAGTACCACTTAGTGGTTTCACTATTCATCAAAAATTGAAGTTTCTCAGAAAATTAAAAAAAATTCACCCTAACCTATATTTGATATTAAGAATTAAAAAATGAAGACGATTTTAAAAAATTCAAAACATATAAGTAACATTAATTTATTTAATAATTAATTCCCACTGTCAGAGCAAATAGCGTGTTTTTATGAAACAATAAGTATCAAAAGATTGACACTAGTTTAAGTCCGATTTCAAAGTGAAATTAATTCCAACGACCACTATTGGATTTAATGGTAAAAATATTTTCTAATTTCACTTTAAAACCAATTCAAAATATAATCTAATCATATATATAAATTATATTAAAAAGGGGTTTTGAATTAAAATACAACATTTTACACTATTCATTAAAAAAATGGACTTTATCAGAAAGGTACCAAAAATTTACACAAAGTAAATTTTGATATCCCGATTCTAAAGAAGAGTTATATTTGGTCCAAAATAATTTATAAGATCAATCAAAACTATATTTAATGATGGTTCTCCGTCAAAAGGAGATAAGTGGACCTTTCGTGAAAATTAGGGTATAAATGCCTAAAATTGAACTCTTTCCGTATTTTAAGCCTTTATCTTTTATTGGGTAAATGTAAAAACATTTAAAAAAATATATAATCATATTTTAGTTATTTCTATCCATTCCTGCCAGTACAATGGCTACTCGTTAACTAACATTTAAAATAATATTATTTTATTACTTGTGTGCAACGTAAGTTTTCAAAGAAACTCATCGTTGCGTACCGAGTACGCTATCGAACATAGAAACCCCTTTTAATTAAAATTAATATTTAATTTGTAAATATTAATAAATATGAAAATTCTTTATTCTTTATTTACCTGGGATGTTACATAGATAATCTTTATTGTAATTATTATATCACTTTTTTTTTATGATTTCATAAAACATACCGTTTATTTATACAATATTTAATTTTGACCTAAAAAATTGATTATCTTAGAAAATTATGAAAAATTAATTGTTGGATAATTTTGATGTGATGATCCCAAAAATTATTACTATTTTATCAAAATAAGTATATAAATATGACAATTCACACTTTTAAATAAAAAATCAACATTTAATGAAAAATACTATTTTTTTTAAAAGAACAACGTTTTGACCTTTATAGAAACTCCATTCGAATTCATAAAATTATTCTATAATTTATATTTAAAAAATATTATTTAATAATAATATTTTTAAAAAATATTAATTATTTCAAAAATTATTGAATTTATCAAAATAATTTTTTTGATTGAAATGATATATTTCCCAAAAATAAAATTTTCATTTCATCATATCAAAATGTCATATTTTATAAAACTCATTATCTAATCATATAAAAGGTTATAATAAAAATTAATAACTAAAATAATTATTTTATTGAAAGAAAATATAAAAATTCATATGGTTGGGATCTATATAAATAACCCTTTATTACGCAAGTAAATTTTCCAACAATAAGGTGTGCGATGGTGAGATATTTTTGTGGTGGTTTGATGAACAAGGTTTGGGATATGATCTCGATGAGATTGAACTTCTCCTAAAAATTGTTTCTCTCATGATTTATTGGTTGAATCTCCTATTGGTATTTATCAAGGAAAAATTCCATTAATGTTATCTCCCTGAGAAGCTATGATAAGTGGGTTTCAAAGGGTACAATCCTATTGGTCTAGGCCATCTCCCAATCCTTATGTGTCAATTAGAATTTATAATAAATATTAATATACTAATCTTAATGGCCGTTTTAAAATAGATATATAATCAATTATTAGGATTCTTAATAGTCTTTTAGATTTGATAGACCATATAATAGTCTAAAATAATGAAATTATAGCATACATTTTCTATAACTACTTTACATAAAAATGATTCTATTCATTCAAAATTGTAATTTCATTTAGATCAGTTTGGGTCATTAAATCCCACATATAAAAAAATTTACTCTTGAAATTTTTATTTTACACACTAAAATAGACTAGGGTATTTATGTTTCATCACCTTTTCTGGTTCCCATGTTACTTCCCGAAAAGTTTTGTTCTACCACAACACTTTGCCCAGGTGATTTGTATTGTTTTGTAGAACAATGTCTCTATGATCCACAATCTTCAATAGTTGTTCCTCATATGAAAGGCCATTATCAAATGATATCACCTATAGATTTAGTACCTGTGAGTGGTATTATATGTACTTCCACAATAGGGATACATGGAACACATCAAGCACTTGACATAGGTTAATTGGGATTGATAGTTGATAGGCCACCAATCTTATGAGATCAAGTATCTCAAAGTGTATGATGTATCTTGGAAAAAGATTTCCCATCTTCCCAGTCCTCATGAATTTCATCCATCAAAATATACAAAGTAAAAAATATATCTATTCCCTCAAACCCCATATCTCCTCAATGATTATCTGCATATATATTCTATCGAATTTATGTTGATTTATATATGGTCGAATGGTTTGAATCTTATCTTTCATATCTTGGAGAATATCAAGTCCTATCATATTTCACTGGATAACCTCATCCTAGTAGGTCAGATTCTGAAACCTATTCCCATACAGAGCCTCATATGGTTTCATTTGAATTCTAGAATAGAAACTTTTTTTATGTGAGAACTACACTAGGAGAAGGTCTTGATCCCAACATCTTTGGTAACCCATTAAACATGATCCAAAAATAAACTTTAAACTTTGAAAGGTTCTTTCAGATTGACCATACATTTGAGGAAGATAATAAGTATTGAAGCTTAGTTCTGTATCCAATACTTCTTGAAGGATTCTCCAAAACCTCAAGGTAAACCTTAGATCTTAATTAGATATAATGGAGAGTCGAACTCCATGAAATCCTACCACTTATATTTTCTATATCTTGGTGATTTAGTTGAGTGATAAATATTTGTAGATATATATGAAATATGTTATACTTTTAAGGTCATAGACTACCACCCAAATAGAGTTATTACATTTTGGTGTCCCGGGGAGTCCTATGATTAAATACATGGTTATTTGTTTCCCATTTCCATATTGGTGTGGAAATTATTTCATCATACCCTTAGACTTCTATCATTCCACCTTGAATTTTTAGCATACCAAACATCGAGATAAAAACCCAACTATGTCTCTTTTCATATTATACCATTATAAATTTTTCTTAAAATATCTTCACATCTTAGTGATTCCTAGATGAATAGAGAAGGATGAAATATACACATCATCCATAATTTCCCTCTTTTAATCCTTATTTTGATGGTATACATATTTGGGATCCAAAATTTATTAATCCATCTTTAGAAAATTTTAACTCCAAAATATTCACTACCTTTTTCTCTATAATCTTATTATCCTTTTAAGCCACCTTGATCCTCTCAAGAAAAGATGGTTGAAAAATTATTTGAGAAAGGTAATATTTATATCCTTATATTATTCCCATGTACATCCTTTGAACCTCTAAGAAAATTTGATCCCTTCCAATCCTTATGTATAGGGTTGTGAGATCCTTTCTTCTCAAAGCATCTAACACTTTGTTTTATTTCTAAGGATAGTAATGGATTAAACAAGCATAATCCTTGATCAGATATAACCCCTTAAATTAGTTCATATTGATCTCATTCTTCGTGAATATATACTTAATTACTTTGTGATCCATATATATCACACTTTTATCTATAGATATATTGCACCAAATCATCAATATGAAGATCTTTGCATCCAATTTTAGATCATGAGTTGGGTAGTTATACTCATGCAACATTAATTAGTGGGAGGAATAAGATATTACTTATTCATATTTCATTAGTATACAACCAAGACTATTTTGGATGAATAATTATAGATCCCAAATCTTTCCCCACTGATGGGTAATGTGAGAAGCTGTCTATGGCCATGAAAGACGTGGAATCGTTGGAGGCATCCCTGGAAATTGATTGGGGGGACAGTGTGTATGAGGAGCTCACAAGGACGAAAAAACTGACGGGGAAACTCCTTCTTAATAAAGAGCGCCTGGCCAGGGAGGCGGCCATGATCAAATGGTTGAAAGATGGCGACTGGAACACAGCATTCTTCCACGCATGTATCAAGGAAAGGAAGAAGCGGGCTAGGCCAAACATCCTGATGGAGGATGGAACTTACACTAACGACAGAGACATGGTGTGGATCATGTCTTGTTCATTATTCCATGACCTTCTAGCCGGCCCGAATGAGTGCCTTCCACAGGGGTATCCCTCAGAGCCTTCAGAGATATCTGATTCAATCTAGAGTCGTGTGACAGATGATAATAATGCCAGCATGGGTGCAATGCCTAATGAGGAAGAGGTCCACCATGCACTCATTCATCTAAATTCGGAGAGCGCCCTAGGTCCGGATGGCATCCCAGCTTCCTTCTACAGGTCTTCTTGGTCCTTGGTGAAGGAGTCTATGACAGAATCTATTCAAGACTTCTTTCACGGGGGTTACCTACCCAGAGTAGCCTGCACCGCCACTCTTTTTCTTCTTCCCAAAACTAAGAGCCCATCCAAGATCTCTCACTACCACCTATTTTTCATGTGAAACATGACGTACAAGATCCTTGCGAGTATTATCAACAATATATTGGCCCTACATCTCCCTCACTGGATCTCCCATGAACAACACGGGTTCGTTAAAGGGCTGAACATCCAGGAAGCGGTCTCCCTTGCTCAGGAGATGCTGCACAACATCAACTAAAATACTAGAGGGTCCAACGTGGCCATCAAACATGACATGAATAAGGCATTTGATCATGTGAAATGGAGTTTCATCAATAGGGTTCACTCATGTATGGGTTTCAACTCTTGGAATGTAGACATAATCTTCCGATGCTTCAGCTCCTCCTGGCTCTCGGTGCTGTTCATGGGTAAATCGTTCGACTTCTTTAAGACCATCCTTGGCCTCAGGCAAGGTGACCCCCTTTCCCTATCCCTTTTCATCATTACTTAGGACGTTCTGAGTGGTCTTCTAAAGAATAGTATTGATCGAAGAAGAATTCTGCCGTTCCGTCGACACTTGAGGGTACATTCGATTTCCAATTTGATGTTCACCGATGATTCCTTCGTGCTTATCAATGGAAGGTGGAGTTCCATTAGGAGATTCCTTGAGGTTCTAGAGAACTTATTTTGATGGAGTGGGCATAGGATTAATAAGGATAAGAGAAAGTTCTTTATCGGCAGTGGGTGTGATGCGGCGAGGATGGATTCGGTCAACATCTTCCTGGGGATGGATAGAGGCGAGTTTCCGATGCAGTACCTCGGCACGCCCATCTCAGCGAGTAGGATCAGGATCTGGGACTTGGACGCCTTATCAGCAAGGATCAACGAAATATTCTTTAAATGGAAGAATCATTTTCTATCCTTTGGCGGGAGGATCGCCCTGGTTAATAGTGTCCTGGTGAGATCGCCCCTCCACGCCCTTGCATCCATCAAAGTTCACAAAGGGGTCATCAAGTCCATCGACAGATCTTTATCCAGGTTCATTTGGGATCTACAATCAAAGGGGAAAAAGCAATGGGTGGCGTGGAGCAAGATGTCGCGACCAGTGGAAGAAGGAGGATTTGGCGTGTAGAACCTGAAAGATTCGATCTACTACTTGCATGCTTGGCTTGCATGGAGTGATTTGGAAGGTCCCTCTCTTTGGGGGGATTCCATTCATTCATATGTTAGCCTCTACAACAGCTCGGAGAGCTGGAGTCACCTCTGGCCCGTAATCTCCCCCATCGTGGAATCCTCCGCCCGCTTTCATGTTGGCTGCTAGGGAGAGGGGAAATTTCCTTCTGGCATCAGAACTGGTGCGGCTCGGAGTTGGGATTCCCTGGGTGCACGGCTCCGCTGATCTCCTTTAAAGAATCCAGCCTCTTTTCCCCCTTAATTGAGGCCATGTTGGAAAAGGATCAACATTCTTTCTTCAATGACATTATTAGCAACTCATAGGACGACAGATGTATTTTCACCGTGTCTCCTTCAGGGCGCTTCTCCTCAAATTATTTTCACCATGTAGTCCATGAATAGAGACTTCAGGTAGGATGGGATGAGATCATCTAGATAAAAAGTGTTCCCACTATGTTCAACCTCCTTGCTTGGAGACTCAGGAACACAGCCATCCTGACAGATGAGAATGTCATGAAATGTGGTATTCAGCTTGCTTCAAAACGTGTTTGCTGCAAGGTACACATGGAGGAATCCTATGTCACCTTTTCTTTAGTAGAGATTGGGAGAAAGAGGTTTGGGAGGATATGGTGGAATTCAAGACGACAAAACCTTCCTACCAGGATATTGTTGGCTTCCTGGATCAATGGTACTATGGTACAGAAGGATGAGGACCGGAGAGGAAGGCCCATACAGTTCTTTTCCAGGCAGGGTGCTGAAGCATTTGGAGGGCTCAGAACTCGTCCATCCATCAGAGAACAGTGGTTTTGTCCCACCTTATTATCACCTGGGCTTTGAACTTGCTTGTGGATCTTAACAGAGAAGTGAAGTCTCTGAAAGAGTCTCATTCCTTGCGCCAATTCCAGGGTACAACTCGAGATCATGATCTCCATGGGGATATGATAGCTTCCTGGGTAAAGTGGAGGTCTCCCCTCATAGGCCTGAAAATGAATACTGATGGATCTTGTCTACATGGGACTATGAATGGGGGCGGAATGGTGCGGGATCATCAGGGCTCTACCTTTTTGGCATTCTCTGCCAGATTAGGAAGTGGTAACTGTCTTCAAGCAAAGGCAAAAGCATTACTGACCGGCCTCACCATTTACCACTAGAAAGGGATAATGACCTCAGAGGTGGAAACTGACTCCCTCAATGCTTAAAATTCCCTTCTAGGTTACGAGACTCCCCCATGGTCGATCTACTATGAGATTAAGAGGTACATGAATCTGATTGGCAAGCAGACTCGAGTGTTGCATACCTAGAGGGAGGGGAAGAAAGTGGCCGACCACCTAGCTGCCCTGGAAATGCCCAGGGAGGAGGTAGTTCTCATTCACACATTGCATATCATTCAACCTAAAGGTCTGGAGTACATCAAAGGGGATGCGATGGGGTTACATTACTTTAGGCCACCATGAACTCTCCCTTGGGTGGAGGGGTATTCTCCATGATTGGGTTCTTTTGTTACTTGTTTCTTTTGACCTTACTATTTTTATAAAAGATAATAATTATGATGATTGATTTATTTCATATATGTTAGTCTTAGAAATCCTTAAGTTGCATTAGTTTTTTAAGGATCCATATATATCCCATTACTGGTGATAAAATTACATAGGAATGTTACTATCTCCATCTAGATCTCACATTTACTATACCTTGTAAATAATTTTTCCATTTAAAATGTCTTCAATGAAGAATTAAAATGATCCTCATGACCCCCCTTGGTTTTAGAGTTGATAAGAATATCTTCTATAAAGACTACCACAAATATATTGAGTTACTCCATAAACACTCTACTAATCTTGTTCGTGAATATTTTTGGAGCATTAGTGAGTCTAAGTAGCATCATTATGGACTCATAGTTCTTTTACCTTATATGAAAAGAAGTCTGGGTGATATCCACCTTTTCACATTTACTTGATAATATCTGAATTGAAGATCCAACTTAAGGAAGTATTATGCTCCATATAGTTGATCGAGCAATTTATAAATCCATAGTAGAGGATACTTGTTCTTTATAATGATCTTGTTGAGATCATAATATTCAATATGGAGGCACATTTACCCATGATTCATCTAAATTAAGGGGACCAGTGCAACCCACAAAAAAGCACTAGGGTATATAACTATTTATCCATATTCTCTTATAATGTCTTCTTTAGCTCTTGAAGTTCAAAATTGGCCATTCAATATAGATTCTTGTACATTGGAAAATATCCTAATATAACATTTAATGAGAAATAAACCTCTCAACTAGGAGGAAGAATATGAAATTCTTTAGGAAACACATCAGAGAATTCCCTCACATTGGGAATGTCTTCAAGGATAATCTTTCCTTATTTTTAATCACTTGAAAAATAAATTATTTCTATTGGGGAAATAATATCCTTGATTGATATGATGAAACCATATTAGATTTATCCTCATCCAATAACTTGTATACAATTAGAGTATGATTCTCGATATAGAGGGTGATTTCTTTCTCTTGGAAATTTATGTTGGCTCTATATAAAGAAATCCAATCCAGGCCTAGGATATTATAAAAACCTACTAAATGGAGTATCATAAGGTTTTCTAGGAAATTATTCTATAAAATTTAGATAGGTTAAGAATTTTATTCTTAGGATGTAACAATTTACCCTTTTTCCATCTTCACCGATAACTCGACTTCTGGGTTCTGAGGTGGTTCTTGAATAGTTATGCTAAACGTGCATGATTAAAAATAATACATAGAACTATAGTCACATAAAACATTTGATGTTCATTAAAGGAAAATAATACTACCTTTCCCTATTTGATTCTGGTTATAATCATTTAGTTAATCAAAAATAGACTTACGTGTGAGAATCATTAAACTATTAAATACATTAAAGGGAAACTATGAACATTGAATGGATAACTAAAAAATGACATACATTCCTTAACCTATTAATTTATTAGTTTAAATCTATATTATCCACAATCTACTTAATGATATAAAATCCTATGGTAATTTTGTTCCCTTCATAAGTATTTTTAAAGATATTGTGAATTTACCAAAAAATATCCCTCAGGAGTGTCAAACCAGGTGTGTAGTAAGGCATGTTGTCATGCACCAGGTGATTATTGAGTTAAGGTCAATGTGCCCCTATCAAGGTTCTTACCCTAACTGAAACTATTCCAGAGCTACATCCATTTTTATCATCTAGATAAGGATGTATTTTATTGTAAACCACTTACTCAATACTTTAACAAAATTTTGGTAGATTTTCATATGTTTCATCTTCTTCTTAAGGATCTCGTAATAATTATCTGATTATAATCCATAAAGTAAATATGTATTTTCTTATATCAACAATGATAACTCATATATTTAATATTGTTTACTTCAAGATTTATTATATAAAGATATATTTAATACATCCCCATAAGATCATGAGGCCTAGAATCTTTCGAAAATTAGGTACATGATATAATAACATAAAACATGGGTACAATGTAATTATTTAAAAACTTTGAAACATGCCCTTATATTCCTTTGATCTTCCAAAACTAGAAGGGATAACTTGGGGATGTACACAAGAAAGGGGTGAGATACAAAGCCCAGTAAGGGAATAATCAATCATAATATGATGAAAGTAAAACATTTGGGTAAATACGTATATCGATGGGATATAAAAGCGGTGAGAATCAGAAACATGGATATAAAATCATTATATTTTATAAGAAAATGAAGGCAATATAAGAATGTGGAAAAAACATAAGACATGAAATCACAAACATAAGTCAAGTATAGCTATGAAGACATCATAACATAGTTTTCTTAAGATGACCTTCCATGGACCATATATGGAATCTGATGAGATAAAAACATTACCTAATGTATTTGACAGATATAAAATTTTATGCCTACCCATCACTTTCATATCAAGAACATGCATATGTGTGCAAAATAGATCATACAAAATAAGGATGAATTTCTCCACTTTTAATCCCATGATTAAGAAGTTTTGGTTATATGCATGGAAATCCCTAATCAATGATGGATAGATATAAATAGGTGAATACATTTGAGTGGAAATAGGAATGGGTATTACCTATAAGAAAATTTGGCAAGGAAAATCACAAGATGATTTTGGAAACATAATAGGGGTATATCAAGATTCATGTAAGGGTTAAATGAGAGTTAAATGAGACTCTCATCACTTGGAAATCATAAAAATAATAATAGGGATGTTTTAAAACCTAACCCAACATTAACACTTGGGAAAAAAGAAATAATTTAAAGATGGTGCTGGAATAAAGAGAATAAGAGGATCCCTTACCATGAGAGGTTCTTATTAAGATATTAGGGACACCATGGGAGGGATATAGAGAGAGAAGGGCAGATTATCTTCATAATAAAAGGGTTTTGAGTGAAGATGAATGGTATTTTGGGTGGGTTTATATATAAAAGGATGAGAATTCTTTTTTAATTTCTAAACTTTTGTTTTGGGAACTATATATTAAATCAATCCAAACCACGAACTACCCTAGGGGTTATCCCATGGTTTCTACCAAATAGTGGTGAATTTAACTATTTTATTATTACATGAACCCAAATCATTAAAATAATACCCTTAGTGATGTGGAAGTGAGTCAGGTTTATAAATAATTTATTTCAAAACCCTACAATATAATATTTGTTTTAGAGGATTCATTTAGGTCTTATCAACAAATAAAATAAATTAAAACACACATTATTTTAAAGGGGAAACATGATTTTATTCATGGTTGATTTTTATAGTATTTATTACATCAAATTTGGACTCATATTATTTCATAATACATACTATATATTTATACCATATTTAATTTTTACAAATAAATTTAAATCTCAAAAAATTATGAAAAATTCACCATTTAAAAACATCAACATGATTAATTCAAAATTAGTTTTTATTTTATAAAAATAATTATCTAAATATGATAATTTAAACTTTTAAATAAAAAATCCCCCTTTATTAAAAAATAATAGTTTTGACGATAATATTTTTATGACCCTTAAAAAATTACATTTGACTTCATAAAATTATATTATAAATTATATTTAATAATTTTTTTTGATAAATTTTTTAAATTAAAATATAATTAATTAAAAAAATTATAATTCATGAAAAGTGTGTATTGATTGAAATTATATATTTAGCAAAAATAAAAATTATGTCTCATATAATCAAAATATATTTTTTTATCAGAATCATTATCTAATAATTTAAAAGGTAATAATAAAAATGAATAAATATTATCATCATATTTTTGAAAGAAAATATAAAAATTCATATAATTAGGGTTTAGATACATATTCGTTTATTACACCAACAAATGCCTTAATGGTAAGGTGTGAAATAGTGAAAATTTATTAGGGTGGTTCAGTGAACATGGTTTGGGTCATGATCTCAATGATCTTTAAGATGACCCATAAATGGGTTTTCTTATGCTTTAGTTGTTCAATATCTTCTTGAGATTGGTTAATGGAAAATCCTAGTAATTTTATATCCCTCAAAAACTCAGATAAATAAGCTTCATAGTGTATGATTCTACTAATCGAGGTCATCACTATTTACTTCTATGTCAATTGGACTTTATCATATCCCTTAATATAAAAAAATTAACGATCACTATATAATGGCTATTTTATCAATGTTTATTATAATTAATGATATTTTAAATCTGAGAGAACATATAATAGTCCAAAATAACCAATGTAGTGAAAGAATTTTCTATAACTACATTACTTAATAATTAATTTCTTCTTTCAAATGGGGAATTTCATTTATAAAAGTTTGGGTTGTTATAGACCACAATATAACTCATCAATAATATGTCTTAGTTTCCAAATTCACTAAGAATAATGATTCTATAAATCAATTTTATGTAACATGTAACACCATAACTCTAGTAAACTAGAGTTTGTGGTCAATTTATTATGTTGGTAGTGAATACAAGAGATCACATTACACATGATCCAATAGTTTTGTAATCTTAGAATACTAGATAAATACACAATCTCTATATTAAATTTGAAAAAGTTAAATTAATAATAAAAAACATTAAAAGAATTATTATACCTCCTACAATATCCTTTAATAATTCAAAATAATCCTCCTAGTTCCCTAGGGGAATTAATGAAAAAAATGTGTGAGATCAGAAAAATCAAAGAGAGTAGAATAAAATGGAAGCTATCATGGAACAAACAAGGTATAAATACATTGTAATGACTAAATAATTAAAATATAATTAAATATAACTGATAATGTGAGTATGAACTATATCCATAAATAAAAAATAAAAAATAGATAATCACAAGGATAAAAATAAATATTTTTATTGGGATAAAAATCATAATATTACATATATTAAACATGTAGGAAAGTACTTGGTACAAGATATCTTATATAAATGGGAATATAATACCCCAAATAAACAAAATAGTTCTTATCATTAGATTTTTATATTCATAATCACCAAAAATGACTACAATTTGTGTTTATATCAAATATGATAGCTCATATCATTAATACTATTTACTTAATGATTTATTACTTAAAGATATAATTAATACATCCCCATAAGATCATGAGGCCTGGTATATTTGGAAAATTATGTATATAATATAATAACTTAAAACATGGGTACAACATCATTATTTAAAAACATTGAAATATGCCCTTATATTCCTTTAATCTTCTAAAACTGCATGGGATAACTTGTGGATATACATAAGAAATGGGTGAGCTAAAAATTCCGTTAAGGGAATAATCAAGAATAACATGATGAAAGTAATACATGTGGATCAATAGGCATATCAACAGGATATAAAATGGGTGAGAATCATAAACATGGACATCAAATTATGAAATATGATGATAACATGAAGGAAACATTGGAATATAAAAACAATATAAAACATGAAATCATAAACATATGTCAAGGATAACCATGAAGAAATAATAACATGGTGTGCTCAGGATAACATCCCATAGACCATACATGGAATCTCATGAGATAAAAAAATTACACAATGCATTGGAGGGATATACAATTATATGCCTACTCATCACTTTTATATCATGTACATGCATAAGTGTGCCACATATATCATAAAAATCAAGGATTAGTTTCATCACTTTTAATCCCAATAATAAAGAGAGTGTTTTATTTAAATATAAATCCCCAATAAAGGAAGGATATATACAACTATTCGAATACCTTTTAGTGGAAATGGGAATGGGTATTCACAATAAAAATGTTTGGCAAGGAAAATCACAGGATAATATTGGAAGAAAAATAAGGTTATATAAAGTTTCATGGAAGGGTTAAATGAGAGTGAAATGGGATTATAATCACTTGGAATTCATAAGGATAATAATAGGGATGTGTGAAAACATATCCTAACAGGGAAACTTGGAAAACAAAAGGCATAATTTGAAGATAGTTTATGAATAAAGAGAAGGAGAGGATCCCTTACCTTGGGATGTGATTCCTAAGAGCTTGTGGGAACCTTGGTAGGGATATAGAGAGTAAAGGGTAGAGTAAATTCATAATAAAAGGGTTTTTAGTGAAGATGAATGGGGGTTTTGATGGGTTTATCTTGAAAAAGAGGGGGGTTATAATTTCTAAACTTAGGTTTTGGACACTATATATTAAATTAATCAAAACCAAAAACTAACCCATGGTTCATTCCCATGGTTTTTACCAATGAGGGTTGAATTTCATTATTTTATTATGATAATAACATAACTCATTAAAATAATACCAGTGTGATATGTAAGTGATTCATGTTTATAAATAAATGAGTTTAAAACCCTAAAATAGAATAATGGTTTTGGAGGATTCATTAACAGTTTATAAAATTAATTAATAAATTTAAAAACATATTATTTTAAAGGGGAAAAATAATTTTGGTCGTGTATTATCTTTATATTATTTATTACATCATTTTTAGACTCTTATTATGTCATAATACATATCGTATATCTACACTATATTTAATTTTGACCCCGAAAATTTAAATGTCTCAGAAAATTATGAAAAAATCACTGTTGGATAATTTAAGCATGATTAATTTCAAAAATATTTTTTATTTTATCAGAATAAATCTCTAAATATGATAACTTACACTTTTAAATCAGAAATATCCATTTATTAAAAAATAATGGTTTTTACACCAAATTTTTTAAGACCCTTATAGAAATTACAAATGACTTCGTAAAATTAAATTATCATTTATATTTAATAAATAAAATTTTATAATAAAATATTATTAAAATATAATTAATTAAAAAAATTCTTGAATTTACTAAAAGTGTGTCTTGATTGAAATGATATATTTCCCAAAAATACAAATTTCATTTCATTTTATCAAATCTAATTTTTTATCAAACTCATTATTTAATAATTTAATAGGTAACAATAAAAATTAATAAATATAATCATAATTTTTTGAAATAAAATATAAAAATTCAAACTATTAGGTTCTAGAAACATATCTGTTTATAACATTAATGAATACCTAAGGGTAAGGTGTGGGATTATGGGACTTTATTGGGGTGGTTTAGTGAACATGATTTGGGACACAATCTCTATGATCCTGAAGATCTCCAATAAATGGTTTATTTCATGCTTTAGTTGTTGAGTTCCAACTTGATCTTGGTCAAGGGAAAATCCAAGTGATTCTATCTTCTTCAAAAGATATGATAGATGGGATTCATATGGTACAATCCTATTGGTCGAGGTCATCACTCCTTCCTTGAATGTTAATTGGACGTTATCATAGTCCTTAATATACTAATATTAATAATAACATTACAATGATGATATTATTAATGTTTATGATGATTAATGATATTTTTAATCTATCATTCTATATAAGGATCTAAAATAACCAAAGTAGTGAATCTTTTTCCTATAAATAAATTACTTAATAATACATTTAATCATTAAAAAGGTAATTTCATTTATAAATGTATGACTCTTTATAGAACACAAAATAAATCATCAATAATATGTATTATTTTCAAAAGGCATTAAACTTAATGATTCTATAAATCAATTTTTTGTAACATGTAACACCCTGACTCCAGTAAAGCAGAGGTGATGGTCATTTTATTACATTGGTAGTGAATACAAGAGATAAAATTACACATGACCAAATAGTTATGTAGTATTAGGAGACTAGATACATACAGGATATATATATATATATATAACATTTTAAAACATAAAAATAAATCATAAAAACATTAAAAATTTATTATTCCTTATAGAATAACTTTAAATCATTCATAATAATCCTCATAGTACCCTATGAAAGTGAATGAAAAAATAAACGGGGGAGATAAAAAACTTCATAGGTAGTAGATTATATTTAAATCTATCATATAAAAATAGGTTATAAATAAAATGGAATAACTAAATAATTAATAAATAATTAAATATAACTTATAACTTGATCATGTACTATATCCATTAATAAAAAACAATAGAAATAGATAATCACATAGATAAATATAAATGTTTTCATAGTGATGGGATGCATAATTTATTATACATTAAACATATCTTTTGGGCCTTGGGATAGGAAATCATATATAAATGGGTAAATCATACACCAAATACCCAAAATAGTCCATCTCATAATAATTACTAATGTATAGAGGGGTGACATCACCCAAAATCATTTTAAATTATCTTGGGGATATCAAAATACAAATTTATAGTCACCCTATTATAATAACTAGGAGAACATAGAATAGTGGTAAGATGGGGTCAATACCATGAGGAATAGGGTTATGAGGTTTCAATAGATTTGACTTTTGTTAGAATTTATTTAACTAAAACTAAAATTACTAAACTTACTAGATTTGTTTTATTGGAATAAAAAAAAATTAAAATAATAATGAAGAGAATAGAGTTGATATCAAAGGATGATTTTTCACAAATTTAAAATGATTCAGTCATTTCTTGTGAAATTAAATCATAAAAAAGGATTAAATACTTATTGTAGTATCTATCCTATCTTATCATCATTATCTAGAACTAACTAAGATAGTTTACTCCTATCTCAATGTATGTCTATAACTAGATTTCACACATTTATTTTAATCTTTACATGAAATTAAAAGTTAAGTTCACTCTCATTTTCCACTTCTATGAATCACATTGGGATTCTTCCCATAATTACCATCACTTTCACTAGGTAATTAGGGATGTGATCAAATTTTTTCTCAATGAAATACAATTAAATAAGGTAAATTCATAAGTTTAAAAGAATTAAAATAGTGATACTTGTCATATTTTATGAAACTCACTCCCTCCCTCAACTCCTAGACACTCATATCTTCTCCCCAAAACATGAATTTATCATAATTTGGGGAATAGGGAATGGAAAATTAGATATATAAAAAATTAAGGAAATAATGATGACATAAATAAATTACTATCACAATTGACATATGCATTTAGAATTAAACAATGAAAATCATAACAAAAAAAATTAATGTCCTAATTTTTGAAGCAACATGGTTGATTCCAATCCTTTTCCTCCACTCTCACTTCAGATACATTATTTACATGTCCCACTATCCTCCTACATTAGAATCCTAACTATAAGTGGAACCTCTTTTAATATATGGAAATCTATCATGGGTCCCATCCTGACCTATCTTTCCAAATACTTTACGTGGCAGTGTATCCCTCTGATTTATATAGGATATTTCCTCTATATTTTAAAATTTTATTTTATATACCCCACTTGAGATTTTATTTTTTACTAGGTTAAAATGTCCTCTCTCTGATAAATATTTTTATATTTTATTGTTAATATTTTACTCAACCTTTATGAATTTGGGAGATGGGGAGAGTATCGCTTGACCAACCTTGAATATATAAAATAATTTTTAATAATTTTTCCTCAATAATATATCTCCACTATGGATTAAAAAGAAAGCAACCATTATATCAATATTTAAAATTTAAAATTAATGATACTAAAAAAAATTCAATGAGGGAAAATAAATTTCAAGTGTCACATATAAAAAATGATTCCAACTCCTCACTAGACAAAATGTATTATATTTTCCCATGAAAAATGATGGAACCTTTCATGTTTCCCATTCAAGTATTTTAATTAAACATTATTAACATTCCAAGTTTTAATATACATCAATAATGTTTTTCTTCTCTTATCACTCAATGTAAAATTCAAATGTGAATTATTTACTCATACCTTCAGTACATGAACCAAACTTATAAACACAAATATGATCTAATTTATCCACTTAGTAGATAAAAATATCACCAAAAATCGATAGTAATTTGAAATATGGATCAAATTATTCAAAGGTTAAGGGATGGTAGGAAACTGATGAATAAAAAATTATGATAAAAAAGGAAGTTTATACATAAGTGTTCTTCATGATAAAAAAGTATAAATAATTAAATTATCCCCTTATAAATCTTATTTTACCCACATCCCCAATATCTAGTAACTATATGATCAATAAAATCATAATTAATGAGTTACCACTCTATTTTTTTTTCTTCAAAATTTCAATTTTTTTATAAATTGGGATAGGATAAGTTTTAAAATCCATCAACCAATTCCAAATGAAGAAAATAATTTGTAAAGTGATAATGATTTTTGACCCTTGATTGCTCAACCCACATTTTCATTTTTTTTCTAGATGGGTGGTAATAAAATAAAAGGAAATATAGCATGAACCTTCTCCAAAACCCAATGAACCCCCCAAAACATTTCCACTCAATGAAGAATATCACTTCCTCCATTAAATTCATATCCCACCACACTTGAACTTTGAAAATCATGAAAAATACTAGAGTATGTGTAGGAATAAATTATATTGAAATGTGGATATTTCGATCAACGTCCATTCATGGCCTCTAATAACTAAAATGAGGATTAATGTTTGGGAGGTCTCAAGGATAGTGGCAATATCAAAAAATACCTCGATCATATTTTAAGTTAATTTTCACAATAATCCTTTTGATAAGATCTAAATCTAAATCCAAGTTGGAATCAGGCCCCAAGTTCTCTCAATAAATTTACTAAGAAATATTAGAAATTTTGATTTATAAACCTCATAATAATAAGAGCATGCAATTTAAATCTGTTGATGTTGATGCCCTTGAACCAACTTTTTTATACTTTGTATTACATGTACATTAAAAGAATATAATATTAGTATAAATATATTATCACATATTGATTTTTAATTTGTATAACATTGATGTGATAATGTTCTAGAGTTTCTATGACACTAATAAGGTCATAGTAGTTCCCCACTATGTTGAGGACCCTGATGTTCCATGAAGATATTCTTAAAATATATTTATGTGGTCAGATATTATTATATGAAAGAGAACATAGTATATAGACTATAAGGTGTGAGTAATCATAAGTAGATGAGGTTTATTTTAAGGAAGTTAACACTTGGTAATATATAATGTGGTGTTTTATGAGAACAAACCCACAAGTATGAATTCTCCATGTTTTTCGGCATTAGATATTCCTATCTATGATATTTTGTAATAGTCTTTATTTTTTATGAGTATTATTAAGGAATTTTATGACTCATTCTCTTAGATATATTTCATAAACCACAATTATAATAGTTCATGGTGAATTTGGATACATCGAGTGTGTCACGAGTGATGAATTATTAATGAATAAGTCAACGAAGGATTTTCATTTCCATATTTAAGGAATTTGATGTCTCAGACCTTCGATTAGAATAGAATCATTAGATTAAATTCAATTCCCATGGTTTAACGAAGTTTTTATTTCAGTTATTCAAGTAAAGATGTATCAATCAAATAGGTTGATGACACAAATGTACAACCATCATGATGAGATATCAAAGCAAAGGGGTTATATTACATAATGAGAATTCATATGTGGTTATCATTATTGTGACATTAAGTATTTTATCTTCGGTTTCTTGACACATTTCTAGATATTAAACTTGTAATTTAGGAAATCCCTGTAAATGAAAATTAAAAAGCCTTGTATCGGATCACAAAATATGTTTTTTTAATCTCAAATCAAATTATATTTGATTTTAATTAATGAAATATATATTATTCTCAAGACCTAGGAATAATTTAATAAAAGTTTTTATGATCACTAATATTCACAAGGTAATAATTAATTATTTGTTTATTAATAAATAATTTATTTGTTTACATGAATATATATAATAAATATTTATTCGCTGGATTGTGAATAAAATATTAATTTTATTTATTGATTATTTAATAAATATTTATTTACTAGTTTGTGAATAAAATATTTATTTATGTGAATAATATATTTTATTTAGGTATTCAACAAATGTCGAGGTGTTTTAATAGACAAATACTATGTCCAGAAATGAATAATTATTTTCAATATGGTAAATAATATTCATCACTACACAATTTATTGCACACCATAATATAGTATTATTATTTTATTGAATGGGGTTTCATAATGGTTATTATATTATTTGAGGGATGATATGAAATTAAAATAATATTTTAACCAATACTCTAGGTCTATAAATAAATGAGTATGTGACCTATATAGGGTTAATCAATAAATTTAGAATCATTGCATCTAATTGATTTCTCTCTCATATTTATCTTTCTCTCCCCCACAAGAATGAGAAACACAACATAGATTCTTTCAAGATATAAGGATGGGAGATCAACACAAATGACATAAGAAAATTTATTCACCACAATAGCACCCAAAATTCAATTGGAATAAATCATAGATCAAAGGAGTACATGTGAATCAACACTAGAGAGATTCTACATTTGATCCTTACAGCTCTACAAAGACAATCTAAACAAGGGTTATCAGAGGATGAATAATATATTCATCAGAGAAAGTTTCCCAAGATGAGGTAATGATTTTTTACCATATATAATAAATAAATTAAAAATTTAACTTGAAAATATCTTCTATTGGGGATTTAGGAAACTCTTAATCAAATTAATTTTTTATTTATTGCCACCGATGACATGATTTCATTGTGCATGTAACATTCAATTGGTATCAGCACAGTCACATTTTAAATTTATAATTATTTATTTTATTGTTGATCTATTCACAATAGTGGTTATATTTTCATTTCATATTATTCATTATTTAATATAATTTGAATTATCATATTATCAACATACTAATCATTAGTCAGTGTTTCATTTTATTAAATGTCTAACAAAATATGAAGAATGACCAAAGATTACATGATGAAGTGTTGAGGAATCTGGACGGAGATCATGGGTTACAAAACATGTATCTAGAGTACATTACATGTACCCAAGTTCACTACACCTAAAAGTTTCATGGGATATAAAATGAATTGAGTAGTAGCTATAGATGGTTCATTTATTGAAAATTGTGTGTTGATCTCCCCAACCTATCACATAGGGTGTCAGATTAAATGGAATATAGAAGGAATACGTGTCCTATAGTCTACATGGTTTATAAATGAAGTTCCTACAATCTTTGGGGTCATTATACATGATCAAACTGCATGGTACTGACAAATTAGAGCATTAATGATATACATGACATGTATTCAGTGTACCCGATATGTAGTTCATCATTTTCTATATCTGAAATACACACTAAGATATTCAAGGAGTTACATGGACACACAACATGTGAGATACATGATGTATAGTTTTTATGTACACTCTGTGCAGTCCCACATCTGACTAACACATCGAATATCTCAATGATTTTAATGGAAATAGGGCATTCAGACCACACAACATGTAGTTGGATTGTACACCCTACGTAGTTAGGATGATTCAACACGTTAATGCCCCAATCATGTAACCTAGGTATATGAAAATTGATATATCTGGGGTGTGTTTCATTAGAATATTCCATATAGTCTTTCAATAATGGAAAAAATAAATTAAATTAAACTGAAAATTTATATCATTAAAACCATATTTTATTGATTGGAATACATGGTGTGTTTGACAGTTTAATAATAGTGTTAAATAATTTTAAACGCTTAATAGTTTTTTTAATACATCTATGATTTTTAGTTCTACCTTTTATTTTCCATGAATTCCATTTATTATGGTTATAACCAAAGAAATTTGTATGGTCATTAATATGAAAGGAAATTAATTAATTAAACAATTAATTAATTAATATAGGTGTGTTTATCTTAATAATAAAGAATAGATAAGATATCAATGTTAACTGGTTTTATGTTTTTATATCCATTTCTTGTGTATAACTGTCCAAGAACATGATTAAGACCTATATATATGTTAGAATTATTTAATTTAATTTATTACATGGATTTTCAATTCTTTATTATTAAATTAAATTTTGATGGTGTGTGTGTCATACCTCCCTCCATTATTATGTTGAACATGAACATCCAAGGATATTTATATAATTACCCTTAACCAATCTATAGTTTCCCTCACCTACATGTGATTTATAAATACATGTAATTGATGGGGTATCCTAAGGCGTGTGGAGGTAGTTCAAGACAGAGCCAAGATGATTCCAACCTAGAACATAAATAGGTGTATAGGTGTAATGTTGCAACTCATGCCAAGAATGACACAATGAGTTATTTTCCTTAAGTTAAAGGTTGATTTAATATCTTCTCATTAAATCAACCATTAGATAATATCATGATCAGGTAATTTATTTATTAATTTATTTCTGTCTTATGAATTACTTACTTTATAGATACAAGATTGTGATCATATAAATAAATGAATTAATATGAAAATGTGGAATATAAATAAACAGTTTATGACTAAATGTATTATCCAACATGGTTAATTAATTAAGTAAAAACCACTAAATATTAACAAAACATGTGAAGGATAAAAAAGGTAAACTTTATTCATAATAAATTAAAATAACTAAAATAAATATAAAGTCATACTAATACATCCATTAATTTATTGGGAATATAACCATATATCTAAGTATTTAAATGTCCAATGTCTAGGCAGTTACTTTTATCGAGGAGTTCTTGTGAGGATTTTGGGTTGAATTAACTAAAATTTTAATGGAAAAATTATATTCAATGGAAAATTTTAGGAAAGTTTTGAAGGAAAAAAAGTTGGGATTACTTGATTGGGGAGTCTAATAAATGGATAAAAGAACTATAATTCCATATTTGGAATGAACTCATACCTAAACACTATATTATTATTGTCATGTCCAAATTTCAGATCATTAAGAAGGGAAATATGGATCCTTTCCACTAAAATGTCATAGAAAATAGACATTACAAGTTCAATGGTAAGATATATTGAGACTTGATAAAATATTGGGGGAATTAATAAAATTAATTATTATTATTTCCCAAATAATTTGTAATCATGTAATGTACTAATCATTTATTTTAATTATTGTATACAATAGATAGAAAAATCAAAAAATAATGAGATTATTCCTTAACTCAGGGTACATCCTTAAAAATACAAATTTTCCAATATTTTACAATCTTTTATGAAATGAATTATTATCAATGATTTTTTATTATGTGTTAGAATAACTTACACGTTTTCTTCCACCCTAGAAGGTGAGACAAGGAGAAAAGTATTCTAACTAGAGATATGTTAAGGTTTCTTCTTATGTCTACTATATTATATTATCAACTATGTTTGGAGAGTTGATGATAAAACATAATGACAAGTATACTTAAACCATAATATATCATCTTATTTATTTTAATAAATATATGTAAAGGATTAATATAAAAAATATTTTCAATGCACAATATCATTGTAAATTGGATAAATAGAATCTAGCTACTGATCATTCTTTAAAAATGTTGAGGTAAATTGATCTGTTAGGGAAACTGGGCTTCCACATGGATAAGAAAATATCCATTAATATTATATTATTATCTTTGCCACTAATGTTGTCCTTATTTTTCCAGGACCAGATAAATAAAATGGATAAGTCACTCTGGAAACTTTTGTCCATACTTCACCAAGGGAAAGAGGGTTAGTAGAAACCTATTTCCCCACCCCTTTCAAGAAAAAGTTTGAAAGGCAAGGTTAAAGATAACTTGGATAATATAAAGCTAAAATATCCTCTATGGCATCCTTAAAAGAGAAAAATTATTCAAAGGTATAAGAATAAATAAGTGTTTTTTTCTTTTTATGTGGAATGAATGAGCACTGAAAAAGAAATTTCAATGAATTGAAAAAGTAATAAGTTTCATCTACTTCAATTATATTAATTAATTTTCAATTTTCCACTTGTGTATTGAATACAACATGTTTAAAACATTCATGTATTTAAATATAGGAAATGATAAAGAATATAAAGTTTGTATAGTGAACTCCAAAGGAGATGTAAAAGGGATATTTCTATATTGGCGAAGGGGAGTTCATTATTAATCATTTTAAAATTAGATTGATAAAAATTTGAAATAAGTTTTACAAAATTGTTTTATCTTATTGAATGATTAGACGCAAAAATACATTATTTCATTTTGGAATAAATGTTGTTATCATAATTAAATACTAAATCAACGGTCCAGTAACCCTTAAATAAAAAATATCCACTATAGTGAATGATATATATAAAATATTGTACTCATACCAAATTATTAAAAGATAATTATTTATCAAATAAAAGAGAAAATTGTTGACATGTTTATATCCATGAAAGTGGTTTAGTTTCAATTGATCTTAGATATTGGATATACAAACAAACTAACTATCTTGTTTAAGAAAATGAAACCTTTTGAAATAAAGGTACATCCCAAAAACATTTTATATTTGGTTAAATATAGTAACTTGAACCATTATAAAACTAATGGTAACTTCATATACTTCACAATATTATTTTGAGAAATTTTATAAATTATTATTAATGTAAATGAGCTCACTTGGAAAATATTAAGTAATCTTAGAGAAGAATTATCAGAGAGCATATTATCTAAGTAGTCATTGATCATATATGTGGAGTAAAGTTTATATTAAACACACATTTCCTTATATACATAAATTAATTAATGGTCGTAAAAGGAAGAACAACGATGAGTCTTATAAATACTAAAAAATTTCCACTATTCCATCCAAGTCATATTTTTAAAATGAAAGTGAAACAACTGACTAAATTACAACGATATTTTTGAATATATATAATATCATTTACGATATTATAAAAATCTATTAGGACACTACCACACATTTTTGTTGAAAAAAATGTTAAAATCTAGACTTATCTATAAAGGAACATTAAAACACTATGATGTAGCTGAGTTAATAATCCTGTGGATAATGAGAATATTAATGTGTAGTAAATATTAGATATATTTCTATAAAGTAATCCTATATATTTAGAGATAGTTGGAGAAAAATTAAATTCTAGATGTTAAGGTTCTGCATGCATATGAGTTGACATAGGAATATTTGACTCTATTGAGTATAGTGGGAGGGGTAGTTCTAGAGATAAATTCTGTGTAAGAATACATATAACCAAAGAGTTTGTTTCTATTCACCATTTTAGGTGATACATATATTATTATTTCATAATAAATATTCCTACAAATAATTAGTAAATGGTAGTATATTAATATTGATATGTATGTATAAATTCATGTAATATACTCCATGTATCAAGATTTAGGGACTTCTTATTTTGAATGTTTCTAAAACGTGATACTTTTGGTGTGTATTCCAGATAAACTGGACATGAATTGTATAATATAGTACCAATATAAAATATATATTTTATTAAAAAGTATATTATATGAAAAAACTTATTCACCACTCATAATGTTTATAATACTTTTTTTAATTAAAGTATACATATATGATCATCATTTTAGGATATTAATTATAATAGCCATATTGTTTTTAGGATTCCTTATGGAAGATTCCTATATGATGTGTCCAAAGGGAGACCCTATGGTATATGTTTATTAGGAATGACTAAAAACGGTTAGTAACTTAAATAAATGCCAATAAGATATGAAGATTACATAAATTCATTTATGAACTTATCGTACATTGTGATAATAGAATATTCATTTAGAAATGACTGAATGACATGTGTCTCTAAATTGTTAGTAGGAGAAATATAAGTTTTAAAGATAGATATGTTGATAAAATATTGTAAACAATTGTTTAGTTTTACCAGTTTGTTAATAGTAAATAATAAAATCTCTCCATGTATGACTTAAAGTAGTAACCATGTTATAGGGAACTAGATCTACTGTATAGATTCATGGATTTTATAAATCATGTCATATAACATTTATTAAATAAGTATCAAAAAAATATAAGATAAAATAGTTCAATATAGAATTGTTATTGTTGTAGAATCCTTCAAATATAACATGCATGGGCATTGGAAGGGATTATGAAGATTAAAAGAATTTCATTAGTTTAAATGTTTGAAATTCATCTCATGTGACATAATAAGTACTGAAATTTGATATTCCTAATTCATGATGCATAAAAGGTAAATATAAAACAAGATCATACATAATTTTATAGACTTGTAGTTAAAACTGTCCAATATTACTTTGAAAAGTAAAATTGGATGAGTTTTTAGTGTCTAGAGAAGTATTAATAGTTGCAATAAAGGTAATTGAAAAATTATCTTCATTTAGTTAAAATTTATCTAGTATCATTGATAAGGCTATAATAATATTAAATAAAAAATTATTACAACCAATAGTTCCCATATCTACAATAATCAAGTATGTTGCCTCTTCAGATACAGTTTAAGAAGCTGTTTAGCAACATCATATTCCAATTTTTTATTATACCAAATCAAAGATACATATCATTTTATGATAATAATTAACTGTTGATTTAGTCATGATAAAATATTCTAACATGGGAAAAAAAGTTGGACACAAGATTATATCACTACTTGAGGGATTTTCTCAAGATAGTAATGTGGAAGTAAACAAATTCGTTGTATATACATGTGGTTTTACCAACCCTAGCCACATAAATGTGTTAGGCTTAGCCTCTATAGTCATACTCTACAAAATCTGGTTTAACATGTGAGGACTAACCAGTCATTGGTAGTTGGATATTGTGAAAGTGGGAGTTTGTTAGACTTGGTTCCATAGAACCAACTACTTTGTACATTGGATTAAATTTTTATTCAAATAAGTGAATATTAATATAAATATCTTGTCTTATATTTATCTTTATTCTACATAACATTTTTGTGATAATGTTCTAGAGTATCTATTACATTGATAATCTCATATTAGTTTCCTGATATAATGAGAACCTTGAAGTTCAATGATGATATTCTTAAAATATAGTTTTTTGGTGGAATATTGTACTATGAAAGGGAACATAGTATATATTTTTTTAATTGTCACTACTCATAATAGGATAAAACTTATTCTCATAAATATCACACTTGGTAATCTCCAAGATGGTAGATTTTGAGAACAGACCTTCCAGTAGGAATTTCTCATGTTTTAGTGTCACTGGAAATTCATATCTATGAGCATGTGTAATGGTCCATAAACTTAAAGATTATTAGTAATACATGTTATGACTCACACACTCAGATGTATTTCATAAACCATTATGAAAATAGTTCATGGTGAAGTTTGATACATTGGGTATGTCATGAGTGATGTGTTATTAATAAATATGTTGAGGAAGGTTTTGTCCCTTGCATATTTATGGAAGTTGAAGTATTGACCCTTTTATTGGAATATAAATATCACATTAAATTATATGGTCATGGTTTAATGACATGTTTATTTCATATATTCAAAGAATGGTTTATTAAGAGAATAGGTTGATGACACATATGTGAAACTGGCTTGACGAGATATTGAGACAAAGGGATTATATTACACAGTGAGTGTTCATATGCAGTTATTATTATAGCGACATTAAGTTCATTATCTTGGGTGTCTTAACCCATTTCTAGATAATAATTTTAGACTTTAGGATTACTCACCTCATAATAATGGAAAATAATCCAAGATAGTCGCACATTAAATGTTTTTTATCTCAATTAAATTCTATTTAAATTTAATAAATAGAATAAATATTATTCTCAAGACCAAGGAATAATTTTATTCAAGATTTATTAATCACTAATATTAACAAGGTAATAAAAAATTATTTGTTTATTAATAAATAATTTATTTTATTACATGAATATATGTAATAAATATTTATTTTATAGATTGTGAATAAAATATTTATTTTACTTATTGAATATTTAATAAATATTTATATACTGTTTTGTGAATAAAATATTTATTTATGTTAATAATATTTTTTATTCAGGTATTCAATAAATGTCGAGGAGTTTTAAGGAACCATGACTGCATCATATTTTGAAAATTTAATTGCAATTCGATAAATAATGTTCGTTACTGCATAAGTTAGCACATGTTATATTATTTAACGGTTGGTAAGTAATTAAAATAATATTTTAACCTAAACCCCATCTCTATAAGTAGATGGTTTTTTATATTGTATAGCATTAATTAGGAAAATAGAGAATCATTTCATACAATAGATCTCCCTCTAGAATTTCAATTTCGTTATTTATCTTGAGAAAGAGAAAAACAATAGATATTACTTTAAGATCAAAGGACAAGTGATCAACATGAATGACTCAAGATAGCCGATTCACCATGATAGCACCTGTAAATCAGTTGGTATCACTCAAAGATCAAAGGATCACATGTGGATCACCGCTAGAGGGATTTTACACATGGTTCCTTACATCACAATGAAGGAAATCTAGAAAAGGGTTATTGGATGATCAATAATATCTTTATCGAAGAATGTTTCTTAATTTGAGTTAATAATTTCTCCTCATTTCCAATAAATTAATTATAAATTTTTTATGAAAAGATCCCCTATTGGGGTTATAAGAAACTACAAATGAAAATAATTTTTGATTTATCTCCACCCACCATGTGCTTCTGCTAAACCCTTAACCTTACATGTTAGTCACTCATTGCATGTGTCATAATAAATAAATTAATCAACATAAAATTCTAAAATTTAATGCATGTAAGATAGAATAGATTTAATGGACATGCGAATACAAAGAAAAATCATGATTCATTGAATTCAAATCCCTATGTTTTACTCTCATCACCCAATCTCCCCATCTCACTTATTCGATTCAATCAACATGAAAATTAAAACATGGCAGCATGGGGTTCATAAAAATTCTATGTATCATTGATTAAAATGTAAAGTATTGATCTAAATGTGGTTGTAATATCCCAGGTAATTATAGAATAATAATATTACTTATTTATTAATATATATGACTTATAAAGTAATTTTACTTTAAAATGGATGTTATGTATGATAGTGTACTCGACAAACAATAATGGGTTTCTCCGAAATCTTACGTTGCACACAATACTATGTTATACCAAAAAAATAATATATTATTATTTTAAGTGTTAGTTATCACGTATTCATTAAAATGGAGGGAATTAATGATATTAACTAAATTATTAAAATAGGGTTTTAACATGTTTATAAAATGATTCATTTTTTATAAAATTAATTAGAAATGAAAATAAAAACTAATTGAACACAAAGGATGTGTTTTTATGAAAAACTATTTAAGTGAGAATATTTCTGATTATAAAATAACAAAATCACTCTTGTGGGATTAAATTAATGAAATATAAATTCTATATGATTTTTAAAATTTATATTATTTGTTTCATAGACATTATATATGAAGAAATTCAATTTTATGTATAAAAAAAGTATTAAAAAAAGGCATTTTACTACCTTTTCATGGAGAACCCATTTTAAATCTAGTTTTTTTTACTTTTATAAATTATATTTTACAAAATAAACATATTATTTGTAAGTGGGATATAAAAATTTACTTTGAGTTATTTTTTTTAATTTTTCTGATAAATTTCATATCTTGATGAATAGTGAAAAATACTGCATTTTAATTCAAAACTACTTTTTTATTAAATTTATTTATATAGGTAGGTTATAATTTTAATTAGTTTTAAAGTATAATTATATTTACTTTATTTAATTTTATCCAATTTAGGTCATTGGAATCAATTTCTCATTGAAATTGTATATAAAAACTTTATGAACTTTTGAACATTTTTACTTCAAAAACTCATTTTCTCGATCCATCAACGGAATTAAAATTTAATTTATTTTTCCACTTCTATGAATTGAATTTTAAAAAATGGGATTACATGGTTGTACTAAGTATAAAAAATTTGATCTAATAGGATTAAAATAATTTTTGGTGAATAGTAACTTTAGTATTTTATTTACCACATTTAAGGGTAAATCGAGTAATTAAAGGTAAAAATAATATTATAATATTTTAAATTTACCCTAACACTTATGATAATTTAACGTGATAAATTATTTTCAACCAATACAATCCTTGGTTTTAAATTTTTTTTCTTTTAGAAGCCACTTGGGTGTGATTATGACATTTATAAACATTTTATTTTATTTAAAGACCAAGATGTCATAATTATGTCTCTCATAACTAAATAAATTTTAATATGGGGTTATAAAAGTGATATATTCGACAATAAATGGTATTTTAAAATTGAAAATTATTACCTACATTATGGTAATTTATTTATAATTTTTATAAAATTAAAAATTAAATTAAATGGTTGCACAATGATGATGCAATAATTACTTAATTAATGAAAGTATCAAATAAAAAAGTATGATAAATAATTAAATAAATATAATTTTAGAGTATTGATTCCATCCAAGAATCTTATGGATTTATTTGAAACATATGTGATGATTTAAAGGAGTCGGTTTGAATTTTTTTTACTATTATGATATTTTTAAAAAGTCAACTAATGAATAGTGTCCAACTTGACACTATTGATATTTTAAAATATAAAACAGTTATTAAATGATATAAAATTAATAAAACTATAATATTCAGAAATAGTATTAGGAAAAATTCAAAAATTTCATTAATTAATCATTAATTGGTCATGCGGCATGTTATGGTAATTAATTTAACCCTCAAAGGGTAAATTACATGATAAAACGGTAATAGTGAAAAGGTGTTCAAACAAAAAAGATTTGGTTTAAAATAAAATAAATACCTATCTAAAAATTATTGGTTTAGATTAATTCAAACCATCCTCACATTATCTTATATCTAACATAATTTTGACTCATTTGTAGTAAACAAATAATTTATATTAATTTATTATTTTAAGGGTTTCCAAGGGTGCTCCTCCCCTCTCTTATAAAAAAGAACACATTCCTCTCTATTAATCCCACTTAAAAATCATTTTGGTTCAGACAAAACATACCCAAAAAACATCTTATAATACCTCCAGAGATTCTTGAGACCTTATTTTAGGAATAAATTTCTCCTTAGAGGTGTTATGGTGTTCATCAAAGGTGATCAACTGAAGAAGAGGTATCATTTTTATTTAAGTATTTATATTTTATTTATTCTTACACAACTTTCAAATATTATTAATACTTGATGAAATAATAACTCTCATATACTGAAAATAATGAGATTTTATTATGTTAATATCATCACTTTAATTCATATCCACTTCCATTAAATGATAAAGGAATTAATCGTTTATGCGCACGTGCGAACTATAACCTCCACGAACTGATATAATTTTTTTTACATAACCATCTCTCATAAATAGTCATAAAGATAGAATTAATGTTCATATAAGATATTAATTAAATATTTATCATAAAAATATCATAATATATCAATTACTTTCTTACTTACCATGAAAATAAAAATGATAATGTCGTTCATGCGTATGTATGAACTATCATCCCCACAAAGCAATTAGATTCATTTTTAATCACCACATCACTTGTATGATATATATATATAAGTATATTTCCATGATTAATATTATATTAATTATGTTATTATAATTTTGGAAAGATAAAATAATAATTACCTTCTTTCCATAATTATCAATGAAAAATAGAAAATGTTACTCATGCCTACGTACGGCTAACCATCTTCATGATTATAACATTGTTCATTTTTCATAACCATATTTAATGGTTTGATTAAAAATTAAAATTTATGTATAAAATGATAATAATTTCATGAATATTATACTTAATATGATGTAATTATGACCATATGGACTATTGACATCATATCATGTTCATTTTCAACTCAAGTACTGAATATCAAAAAAACGTCTGACATGAACTCAAATAATTAACTAATTATTATAATGATGTAATTAATGATATAGAAAGAACAAAAATTATATAATGGTTTTTATGAAAGTATAAATTGACCTCAGTTTATTATTTAGAAAGAATAAGGAACATTCTTGATGAATCAGACACGAGGTAAGGGATTTTGTATCAATCTTCTTTCATTGAGGCATATTTTGAAGTTATATACCACCTTCTTTTATAAGGTGTAAAATCAACCCCTTTAACTTTTATTTTCATTAAAATATATTCAGAAGGAATATTTTTATAATAACCATATTAGAAAATGAGAAAAGGATTGTTTTTAACATATACGACGACAATAACTTCTTTATTTTCGAAACCGTTATTTGATATTTTGCTTCCTCTACAAGCCTTAATGTTTTTAAATGAAGAAGAAATCACATATTCTCTTTTTTAGGTATTTTGACATTTAATACGGTTTTGATAATAAATTTATTATTTTAATTTCTTGAATTGATTTCTCTAATTGAAACTGAAATTTTATGAGTGAAATATTGATAATTGAAATATTTTATATGTTATGATTATGTAATGGTACTTAGACATTTGACGTGTAGATACATGATACACGAAAGATAGGTGTTTCTATGATAAACCAAGGATGGTTGGTTCTGTTATAACCTCTAATGAATTGGGTTTGGAAGTCGAGCATATGGATATTCCATTTGTAAGAGTGACATGTATGGAAGTCGACTGCATGGTTATTCCATTTAAGTATGATTATGTCCCAAGTTAACTGTATATGTTATATGTGATTTATATGGGATATGTGGTTATATTTTGATTAGAAGTTTTTAATAAATGATCTAATATTGAAATTAAGTTTTTTACTACTTCCTAAGGGTGAAAAGTATTACTTTATGATAAAGTATTCATGGTTTACATGTTTTCATAAGGCTAACTATTTCATTATTTATGTACCTTACTAATATTTTTGTGCTCATCCCAAGTTTGAAAATATTTTTTCCCTGTATATAGGGGATAATAGAGACTAGTATGTGATCAAGTAAAAATAATGTATGATTAAACGTGAAATGAAACCATGTTTCTTTTTAATGGTTTTTGTTTTGTGAAAAAAATGTATAGTGAGTACAAGTTTATACTTTTTAATATATAATATATCATTTATTATATATGGATTAATTATCTAAATCTATAAACTTGAAAATATCCTCAATGTGAAATAATGAGAATTTCTTAAGTTACCTCAAGAATATGTAATGTTTAACATTAGGTCCTTATAGTTGTTATCAGTGGAAAGTTTTAGATAACTTTAGAGGTCAGAATGTTATCTTGGTCTAGGTTAATTATCCCATATAACCAATAGGTTTATTATCATATAAAAAATATTGTATGATTATGTTAAATTAATTGGATTGGATAAAAACCTAAACAACTAAGATATAAAAATGTTGATGTATTAGAGTATTATAAATATAGTTATGTTATCTTTACCTTATAGTGGCTTCTTATTTTAAAAATTCATTTAATATTTTAGTGATGATTATTCTTAGAATATTATGGATAATTTTTTATAATGTAAAGAAAATATATATTTCACAACCTTATTATCCCTCCCCAATGATTTTATTATCACTATTATCACAAAATCTTGTTCGAATGATTTTGACAGCTTCTTGAGTATTCAAATCACCTGTAAGAAATTGTTTGAGTTATCCAACACCTACACATTTCTAAAACAAATTATGGGACATGGTATCCATATCATATGATTTCATGATATTAACTCATCCAACTCATTATAAAGGGGAAATACCAAAATTAGTGTAAATTTTTACTTTTTGAAAGTAGGAGAACATGTTGAAAGAGAAAAGAAACATCAAGAAGATACTAAAATTTTGATTCAAGCTATGAATTATCTTCTCATCCATAAAGTATAAAACATGATTTTATTGATATTTATGAATCATGATGAAATAATATTTATATTTTATTTTAAATAATGAGTTTTTAATAGATGAGTTAACAATGCATAGTTAATGTAATATGAATAACGTTGAAATATTAAGATGTCTACATAAAAAGAAATTAATAGTTATGGTATACTTAAGGATATAAAAATGTTTAAAGGTATTAATACTCATTTTATGATGGGGGTACCTTTGAAAACTTTATTTTAGTTTTGTAATATGTAACCCTAATTTTTATGTAAAAAATTTATTTGAGGAAGAATTCTCTTTAGTTGACATAATTATAAAGTAATGGATAACCTTTAGGGATCATATGATCTTTTGTTTTTGAGGTAATTAAGGGTTATTACATTTTGGGATGAAATATGAAAGGTATGAGACAAAAATTGAGGTTAAAACATGTTATGGTTATTTTTGAGTAAATTATCATATTTTTTGAATGTTATAAGAATGATATAGTTTTAGAAAAATTACAACCCACAGGATGAGTGAGAACTCATCGTGTCTGGAAAGGTCATAGGGATCGAACCCACAACCGATGGGTGGAAAGGATTTATCACCTACCTCTGGCCTATGTGAATTACCTGGTTAGTATGAGTGTTTCTTTTTATGTGAGTTAATGGAATATGAATAAGTTGATTTTGTAAATTTATGTTTTATCAAATGTATATCCTTGTTATTTGAAAATGATTTTGTGATTAAGTTATTAATGATATTTTAGAATATTTTTACTATTTATGTAACCCTATATGATCAATGATAATAGAATACTATGATATTTTATTTGACCAATAATATTTGAATTATATTTTGTAAGAATCAAGGGTTATTGGATTTATTTATGAAAATGGTTATCAAATCTTAAATATTGTTAGTGAAATTAATTTTTTGTGTGAGACTTCAAGAGTAGTTGAATTCGATTGGAGATAAATGTTAAAATTTATCTTGGAAGACTATGTAATCAAATATTTGTGAATTTTGGGTTTCAATATAATTTTGTATTATTTTTATGAGTTTTAAGGATAGTTATTTTTTGAATGGTCTATGTTAAACTGTGGGTATCAATGTTGAATTTTGGAGATTAATGTAATTTTTTATCATATAAAGGTTTATTCATTCTTGATAATTATCTTATCTTATCAAAAACATTTTGGTTTTTTTAATGTTTCCAGATAAGAGGAATATATATTTAATATTTTTTGGATTATGTGATTCTCTAGAATTTGATTCAAGCTTGGAAAATGCATCTTAAATACTCATCATTTGGACACAAATATGAGTTTGTGGTGGAATTTTATTAAAGGATGAAAATATAATTTTTAAGTAAGTATATTTCCTTATGTTATTTGTCTAGGTAGTAAAATAATTCCCCAAATCGATGAAAATGATCTTAAAACAAAAACGTTATCCTTTTACTTTTCCTACTATGAAATAAAAGACTTTTTAACCAATCAAAAATTTATGATTTTGTGATTGTTAACCTTCTCCTGATCATATTTTATATCAATCTATATCAGAACATGATGGTAAGTTTTTATTTCATATCTATGTTTTATTACATGGAATCCAAGTATGTGTTCTCTTGGGTGACCTTTGTACTTAACATTCTTTATATTAAAGTGGATGTTTTATTAACTCTTTTTTTGATGTGGGATTTCTATGAAGTAATTTTGAAAAGTGAAAACATAGTTACCAAGAATAAATTTAAAATTAAAATGATGAAATTTCTAAAAGGAGGGAGTGATATAACAACCCAAGTAATTATAAAATAATAATATTGTAACATCCCTAGTTTTTAAAAGGATACAATATGTTCGATAGTGTACATAATACGCCACATTAAACTTAAGAAAAAAATAAATATTATTATGCTACCTTATAAACTAGATGTTAAAATGGAGGTAATTAATGATATTAATTGATTTATGAAATAATTTTTTTACGCATGTATTTAATTAATTATTTTGTGAACAATTATTTATAAATTAAAACAAACCCCTTTTTAATTAAAAGGAAATGTTTGTCTAAAAAACTATTTTAAAGAAAATAAGTGAGTTTATAAAATAATAAAATCACTATTTATGGATTTTATTAATGGAATATATGATTAATATATTCAATTTAATGTTTAAAATTCATCTTATATGTTTTATAGATATGATACAAGACAAAATCCATTTTTCGGATAAAAGGAGTATACAAAAATACAGTTTTACTACCTTTTTATGGAGAACCCATTTTAATTATTGTTTTTGAAACTTTTATAAGTTATATTGGAAAAAAATGAACTTATTATTTGAAATAATGACTTAAAAATTTACTTTGGCTGAATTTTTTTTATTTTTGTGATAAAATTCAAATTTTAATGAATAGTGAAAAATAATGCATTTTAATTCGAAACAACTTTTTCATCTAATATATTTATATACTTAGATTGTCCTTTTAATTTGTTTAAAATATAATTAGATTATGTTTTGATAATTTAATCTAATTTTTCTCATTGGAAGTAATTTCACATTAAAATTATATATAAACACATGTCAATCTTTTGATGGATTTTACTTTAAAATAAAAACATGTTTTTTGGTTTTCAGAACAAAGATTAATTTTAAATTAATTGATGTAACTACTATATTATGAATTAAAAAAATGGATTCTATATTTTGAATCATAATATCCTAATTATTTAAATATTTCTTTTTTATTTTTGGACATAATGAATACTATCTTTAGTAATTATTTTAATTACAACGGTTATGGGTAAATCAGATAATTAACGGTAAAAATAATTTTATAATAATATAAAACTACCCTAACAGTTGTATTAATATAATTATATGAGTTTATCCCGAACATTAGCATACTTGGGTCTATTTTAGGACCACTTGGAGCCACTTGGACGACTTTAATGCATTTATAATATTATATTCAATGAATAGTCATTTTTATTACACTTTTTTTTTAAAGTGAAGTATTTTAATATGAAGTTATATAGGGGATATCTTAAACTATAAATATTCATTGGAAAGCTAAAAATATTACCTAAATCATGGTAATTTATTTATAATTATTTAAAATTAAATAATTAAATTTAATTATGGCACAATGATGATGTAGTAATTTCTTAATTAATAAAAGAATCAAATAAATGATATTAAAATAAATATTATATGACATAATTTATGCCTTCAAAAACTTTATGGATAATATTGAAATTTTTTAATGATTTAATGTATTTGTTTCAAACTTATATACATGTTATGATATTATTAAAATTCAATTAATTAATATTTTCAAAATTGACACTATTGGTATTTTAAATATATAATATTTTATTAAATGATATTAAATTCCTAAAAATATAATATTCATCCAAATAGTTATTTTAAGTCCAAATATTTCATAAATGACACTTTTTTGGATCATTTGACATGTTATGGTAACTACATTAACCCACAAAGTGTAAATAACATAATATCATGATAACATTAAAAATGATAAAATAAGGCTTAAACCAAAAAGATAAGGATTAAAAAATATTAAAAACCTGTATAATTTTAATTATATGAGGGTTATTATACAAAAAGTCATCATATATTATAAATAGATGATTCTGGGACCATTTTTAACCAAAATTAAATTTATATTAATTTAATATTTTAAGAGTTTTCAAGGGTGCCCCTCCCCTCTCCTATAAAAAGGTACTCACTATTCTCTAATACTTACACTTCCAAAGCATTTTGTTTTGGCCAATATCAACCCAAAACGTTTCCTTTAATCCTTCCCCATATTCTTGCGGCCTAATATTAAGTAGAACACCCTTCATAGAAGTGTTATGGTGTTCTTCAAAGGTGATAAACTGAAGAAGATGTATCGTTTTTAAGAGTTTCTATTTTATTTATTCTTCCACTTCCATTAAATCTCCTTCATCTATGATGATCTAAAAAATCCATTATATTCATTATAATGATATTTTATTTTGTTAATATCATCACCTAGATCCATATCTAATTTCATTAAATTAGAAATCAACATTTCGTCAATGTGTACGAAGGACTATTGCCTCACGAACCGATATAGTTCTTTTTTCTTTACTATATATCAAGAATGGTTATAATGATAGAATAAATGTTTATATATGATGTTAATGACATATATCATTTTAATAGAATAATAATTTAATTATTTTCTTACTCTCCATGCACATTAAAATGATAACGTCATTTGTGTGTACGTGTGAATTATCACATCTACGAAGTGATGTGAATTGTTTTTATTCACCACATAACTTGTATGATATATATAAGTATATTTAAATTATTATTGTTATTTTAATTATATTAGAAACATTATGTAAGTATATACTAATAATTATCTTATTTCCATAATGATCAATGAAAAATGGAAATGTCAAGCATGTGTTTGTACGACCTACCATATCCATGATTATAACATTGTTCATTTTCAATACCATAAATGAACGGTTTGATTTAAAAAGTATAATTTACGTATAAAAATTATTATTATTTCATGAATATTATTATATATATGATGAAATTATGACCACATGTACTATTGACATCATACAATGATCATTTTTTACTCAAGTAACAATTATCGACAGAACGTCTAATATGAAATTAAAAAATTGTGTAATTTTTACAACATGGTAATATGTGATATAAAAAGAATAATAAACTTGAAAAAAGTTATCAAGAAATTATAAATTAACTTAAGTTTATTAGTCATGTATATAAGGATTATACATGATCAGTTGGACTCAAGGTAAGGGACTTCGTCTCAATCTCCTTTCATTAAGGCATATTTGGATAATATACACCACCGTCTTTTATACAGTGTATAACCAATCCATTTGACATTAAATTTTATTCAATAATTTTCAAAAGGAATCTTTTATAATTTTTTTTAGTAAATGAAAAATATTAATTTTTTTAATGTATGCGGCGATGACGACCTTTCCGCTGTTGTAACCATTATATGGTATTTTTCTTCCTTTATAAGCCTTAAGGTTTTTAATAGAAAAATAAATATCATATTCTATTTTCTCTCCTTTTGGTATTGAAAATTGTTTTCATAATTGATTTATTGTATCAATATCTTGAAATCATATCTTGCAATTATAATGTGAATATTTTATTTTTTCTTTATGCTTGTTTTATATGTTTTGACTATGTTAAGGTTATTGGGAATTTTTTCTGTATACTGGTTGTTCCATGATAAACCGAGGGTGGGTGAGCCCATGATATCTCTATAATTCATTGGGTAATGATATGGAGTTAAACAATGGGTTCCCCCTAAGAGATTTAGGGAATATACTGTGATGGGTATTCCAAAAGTAACCATGAATGTTACTCCCTATGTTGCTGTGAAAGCTACAATTTAAGTATGATATGGATTCCATAAGTTATCTTTAGGATTTATGATCTCTCTGAGTTTTTCAAGAATCCTATGATTTCATGAGGTATGTTAGAGTGTTTATGTTTTACTGGTGAAAAGTTTGATTTTGTGAAAATTTTTTCATGGGTTTAAAATATTCATGGACTAATTGTTTCATTTCTCATTGTATATCCCTTAATGAGATTTTTGTGCTCATCCCAAGTTTTTTAAATCTTTTCAACATGTTACAAGTATGGGTAAATGAAATGATGATTTCAAGATGAATGTTATGTAGTTTTTTTATCAAGATAAATAAATCAAGTTTTATTTTAAAGAGTTTCATTTTTATAAAAAAATTGGATAGTGAGTTGAAGTGTCTATTTTGGAATATTTGATTAATTATGTAATATGTATTTCTAAATTAGCTAAAACTCTTAGCCTGAAAATATCCTCAATGTGAATTCTTGATTTAACTCAAGATTATGTAATGTTTAAGGGTGAGGCCTTATAAATATTACATATTCATTAATATTTATGAATTAGATAGTAATTTTAGTTTAAAAGGGATGTTATGTTTCATAGCATATCTGACACACAAAACTGGATTTCTCTAAAATATTATGTTGCACACAAGACTGAGTTATACCGAAAAAATTATATATTATTAATATTATTATTTTAAGTAGTATTTATCACATAGCCATTAGAATCAATGGAATGAATGATATTAACTAAATTATTAAAATATGGTTCACACATGTTTATATAATGATTCATTGATTATAAAATTAGTTATAAATGAAAATAAAAACTAATTGAATATAGAGAATGGGTTTTTATAAAAAACTATTTAAGTGTGAATAATTATGATTATAAAATAATAAAATCACCCTTGTTATATTATATTAATGAAATTTAAATTATTTCTAATGTTTAAAATTAATCATATATGTTTTCTAGAAATGATATAAAAAAAAATTCAATTTTATGTATAAAAAGAGTATCTTTTAAAAAAGTCATTTTTACTAGATTTTGATTGAGAACCCATTTTAAATCTAGTTTTTGTCACATTTATACATTATATTTGAAAAAAGAAACTTCTTATTTGGAAATGAGATGTAAAAATTTTATTTGGGTAAATTTTTGGTATTTTTCTATTAAATTTCATATTTTAATAAATAGGGAAAATACTTCATTTTAATTCAAAACTGCTTTTTCATATAATTTATTTATATAGTTAGGTTATCTATTTATTTGTTTTGAAGTTTAAATAGAGTACGTTTTTATCATTTAATCTAATGTAGGTAATTAGAATAAATTTCTCATTAAAATTGGATATAAAAACTTTGTGAACTTTCGAACGTTTTTACTTTAAAAACTTGTTTTCTCGATCCTTCAACAGGATTAACATTAAATTAATTTTTCTAATTCTATGAATAATTTTGAAAAATGTTAATAATTTCTTTTATTCATTATGATAAATTTGATCTAATAGGGTCACATAATTTTTACTAAATAATGACGTTAGTATTTTATTTAACATGGTTAAGGGTAAATCTGGTAATTAAAGATAAAAATAATATTATTATATTTTAAAATTACACAAAACATGTTCTAATTTCATTTTATGACTTATTTTATACCAATAAAATCCTTGGGCTGAAATTTTGGCCTTTTGAAGCCACTTGGGCATGATTTTGACATTTGTAAACTTTTTATTTAATGGAAAGACAAAGATGTCATAATCATGTCTCTCAAAACTATAACAATTTTAATATGGAGTTATATAAGTGATATTTTAGACAATAAATATTAGTTAGTAATTTAAAATTATTAACTATATAATTTTAATTTATTTACAATATTTATAAAATAGACAATTAAATTAAATGGTTACACAATAATGATGCAGTAATTTCTCAATTAATGAACGAATCAAATAAATGGTATTATAAATAATAAAATAATAAAAATTGAGAGAATTTATGATATAAAATAAAATAATGTATTCAATTATCATGTTGGAGAATATTTAAATGAGTTGGTTCGGACTCATTTTGTTGTTATGATATTTTTAAAAAATCAACTAATGAATAGTGTGAAAATTGACTCTATTGGTATTTTAAATTTTAAAATATTTTATGAAATGTTATAAAATTACTAAAAATATAATATTCTGACAAATAGTTAGGATAGGTTGAAAAAAAGCATTAATGACTCATTCATTGGTTGTGTGGCATGTTCTATTAATTAATTTAACCCTCAAATTTTAAATTACTTGATAAAATAGTAAGAGTTAAAATGGGTTAAAACAAATATATAAGGTCTAAAATAAAATCAATACATGTATAAAAATTATTGTATGAGATTATTTAGAACCATACTCACATTAACTTATAACTAACATAATTTTGTGTCATTTGGAGTTAAAAATTAATTTATATTAATTAACTATTTTAAGGGTTTCCAAGGGTGCCCCTCCCCTCTTAAAAACAAATAAACCCATTTATATATATTACTCACACTTCAAAATCCTTTTGGATCAGAAAATACCTACCCTAAACCATTCCTAGAATACCTCCCCAGATTTTAACACCATATTCTAGGTATAAAACCTTCCTTGAAGGTGTTAATGTATTCGTCAAAGGAGATCAATCGAGGAAGAGGTATCGTTTTTATTTAAGTATTCGTATTTTATTTCTTCTTCTACATCCTTCAAATCTTCTTCATCCTTAATGAAATAATAAATCAAATATACTAAATATAATGAGGTGTTATTATGCAAATATAGTTCCCTAAATCCATCTCAACTTCCATTAAATGTAAATTGAATTAATCATTTGTGCATATGTGTGAACTATCACCTCCACGAACCAATATAATTTTTTTTCATGACCGTCTCTAATGGATGTTCATAAAGAAAGAATTAATATTAATAAGTGATATTCATGAAATATTTATCATTATAATATAATAATATATAAATTACATTCTAACTTTTCATTTACATAGAAATTATAACATCGTTCGTGCAACCGTGTGAACTATCACCTCCAAGAAGCGATGTGACTCGTTTTTAATCACCACATCACTTGTATGATATATATAAGTATATTTAAATGATTAATATGGTATTAATTGTGTTCTTATAATTATATAAATATAAAATAATACATAACTTCTTTACATAATGATCAATGAAAATTGGAAAACTTTACTCATGCATACGTACAACCTACCATCTCTATGATTGTAACGTCATTCATTTTTCATAACCATACTTATTGGTTTTATATAAAAGTATAATTTATGTATTAAAATTATAATAATTTCCTGAATATTATTCTGTATATGATTTAATTATGACCATATAGACTATTGACATCATTCCATGTATATTTTTGACTCAAGTACCAAATATCGACAAAAAATCCGACATGAACTCAAATAATTAACTAATTATTATAAACATGAAATTAATGAGATAAAATGAAAAATTAAAATTAAAATGTTATGAATCAAGTATAAATTAATCTAATTTTCTCATTCAGGAAGAATAATGAACATACTTGATGAATTAGACTCAATGTAAGGGACATCATCTCAATATCCTTCCATTGTGTCATATTTTGAAGTTATACACCACCTTCTTTTGTAAGGTGTAAAATCAACCCCTTTGAATTTTAATTTAATTAAAAGGTCTCCAAATGTAATATTTTTATAATAATTTCTTTAAAAAACAACAAATGGAATGTTTTTAACATATATGGATACAACATCTTCTCTACTTCAGTAACCATTTTTTGATATTTTACATCCTCTAAAAGGATTAATGCTTTAAATTGAATGATAAATCACTTATCCCTTTTATAGTTATTTTGATATTCAATATGGTTTTGATAGTAGATTTAGTATTTCAATATCTTCAAATGATTTTGTGATAGCCCGACCCCAGGATACCCGAAGCCTGTGCCTTGAAACATGATGTGTAATTTTTTAACAAAACATGCACTGATATTTCACAAATCATGTCCCATACAGAGGATCGATTAGATCCATGTTCTGGGAAACCAGCTGCTTCTATCATGCTTCTTCTACTAAAAACCGATACCTAAAAAATTTATTTCAAAAAAAATGGGCAAGCATACAAATTCATAGTAAGGGGTTTCAAAAATAAAATAATAAACAATTATAACTTTTGAAAACATTATTTAAAACATTCCATAAAACATTTTTCTTAAGAAAAGCTGTAACACTTGTAACATATCATAATAATAAAAGTGCACAAATAAAAGCATACTAACAGAATTATAAGGGAACACAATTTAGTTTATAGGCATGCTCAATTAGAGTAATAATTAAAAGACATTATAAATATGTATGACATATCAATATGTAGGTAAAAATTCAACAATTAAGAGTAATACATAATTAGAGTTGTGCATAAAGGTAATAACTTCAATTTCATACATTGGTTACTAAATCACTGAGTGCTAAACAATTTTCATGCCTTATGTATTTACTTTTTTTGTTACTCATAAGTGCTGGATCTTAACCAGGGATATTCTACTAGTCGAATATCCACTTGGTTAATTAATTATCATACACATAATGAGGGAATTATTAATATTATACCATGTCAAGACCTCGTGTCAAGAATCTAAAATGTCAATGGCCTCGTGCCATGACCTGATTGTCTCATGAGAACTATCGATGCATTAAAGGGATTACATTAACCAGTCCCTAACCTGTTATACCGAGTGTATTACATTCCTCATATGACAAAAAATGGTTATATATTCCAAATGTCCCATACCACTTTTAATATTTATTTTTATCATTTCATATTATTCAAAGTGTCTCATACCACTTCGAATAATTTACTTTATAATTCGATAAAAGGTCATAAGAGTTCTAATTACATTTATTAGCATTTATATATATATATAGTGAATTAGGCATATACGTATTAACTATAGAACTATGAACCAAATTGCTATATCATTGACTGGTGAGTATGATGAGAAGATTATGGCATATGTGATGACAACTAATGCACTAAAAGAAGCAAATGTTTTGGTACATAAAATGATAACCCTAAAATTATAAGACTTTATTAATCAAAACATATTGGAATTTCACCTGGATGCATATTCAATTAAAAAGATAAAGAAAATATTTCAGGTGGGGTATTAAACTAATAGATTCTCATACATTTATTATTGAAATTCTTTGGTATAACACATCACCAGGGTATACATAATGCTAAAAATGAAAATCATATGATTCAACCATAAATAACACCATTTAATTTGTATATATATATATATATATAAATAAGTAATTCATACAAATTGATGTTAAAGTTGCAAACCCTAAATATTATACCCATGTACTTCACCATAATTACTAAACATATCATAAGTATAATATTTGGAAAATACACAATTAGGGTTTGTGTAAATTGTTTGTAAAAGAGGGTGTATACAAAGAGTAGTGTTTTAAAGAATACAAATTTTGGAAACAAATGTTTTATTCTTTCTTAGTAATCCTTGGAAAATTCTATGTAAAAATGGGTATCAAAGTTTATCTTCATTCACATATTTTCACACATTCGAATAAAAATTATGAATTAAAAAGTTTAAACCAAAATACATTGATACCCTTATAACTTTAATATATTGGTCACATTAATCAACTTGAATCCCTAAAACATTAAATCATAATATAAATTCAAAACGGGTTTATTTATTAAAAAATATTACATAAAGGTTTATGTAAACATATGTAACATACATGTATAACCGAGTCCTACACAAAGGTTAGTTGGCACATAATTATTTACCAAAAACATAAATTAATCATAGAAGTTCAATGTTAAAAGACTAAAAATTGGTCTAGAAGGTGAGTTATATGAACTATATAATTATATACAACTGTGTATACAAATATATATATATATATATATAACTATTGTACAACACATAATTCCTTTTGTTTTAAAACTAAAATTAAACTTGACAATCAATGTTTAAAAGTCTTAAAACTGGATATAATAAAGATTTATGTAGAACTGTATGGTAGTGTATATATATAGGTAACTAAATATATATATGGTATGTAAACAAGTTTTTCATGGGAAAAATTATACTTCAGGTCTAATATTACCACATATACCTGAAATCCAGAAGACCTGATTTGGGTATAGGAGGGTTTATTTCCAAACCGCAAGGCTGTATACTTATTTATATGAGTATATATATAAATTCATATACCTTCAACACAACAAGGAAAAAACAATTCCCATACACATAAACAAAATTTCCCATAGTTTTATAAACAATAAATTTATAAAACACAAATTTATAAATTGAAATTTATCAAATCCACATGAAAACTTCATAGTAAAATTATAGAAGTCAAAAACATAGTTTAATTAAAACCATTTTTAATCATTAAGAATGAAAACCCTTAAAATATATTTGAAATATTTGAAAGATGTTTGAAATTCTCACCACATTTTAAAATCATACTTAGTAGCTCAAAATATTATCCCTTGCCCTTTTAAGGATCATAATAAGAGGTTATATTATAAAATCAATTCATAACATAAATATTATGGAAAATTAATTATACTTAGATATTTTTAATTAATCCACCAAAAGACCAATGACTATAATTATAGCCATTAAAATTCAATGGTAACCCAAGGCAACAGTCGAATTAAGACTCTTATGAAACCATGCTTTAAGGTGTTTCGAAAATCAAAAAAAAATTGATGAGGATGGTGCACATCTTCCCATTGATGATCAGTGTTGTTGTAGTGGCTCTGGCCATTCTAATGTTCATTGTGATCGATCTGAATGACCCATATTATCTTCTTGGGGTTTTTTGTTTTGGGTGGTCTCCCTGTAATTCTAATAGGTCTTTTAATAGGTATTTTTGGTTTTTATTGTCTTACTTGCTATAATGTCAACACTTCTGTGTTTTATTTAAATAAATTTGTCTGGTATTTAGTTTGAAAGTCTTGTTCAGATAAAAAAATAAAACCATAATATTACTATTGCATGAGAGATAAGTTTTGGGGTGTCACATATTTCTTATGATTGAAAATGAAATTTTATGAGTGAAATGTTGATAATTGCAATCTTTTTTGTGTTATGATTATGTAATGGTACATGGAGATTTGATGGGTGGTTACATGATAAAACAAAGATGTGTGGTTCCATGATAAACCAAGGATGGGTGGTTATGTTATAATCTCCAACGCATTGGGTTTTGAAGTCGGTCGTATAGTTATTCCACTTTTAAGAATGACATGTATGGAAGATGACTGCATGGTTATTTCATTTATGTATAATTATATCCCAAGTTAACTCTATATAATATATGACTTTTCTATGGGTTATATGGTAATATTTTGATTAAAAAATGGTACTAAATGAGTTTATTTTTAAGGGAAGGTTTTTAATACTTCCTAATGGTGAAAAGTATTACTTTATGATAAAGTACTAATGGGTTACATGTTTTCACAAGGATAACAGTTTCTTTCTTTATGTCTCTTACTGAGATTTTTATGCTCATCCCAAGTTTGAAAATGTTTTTTCACATGATTTAAGGGATAACAGAGACAATAAGAGGATCATGTGAAAAAATTTGATGATTAAACATGAAACGAAACCATGTTTCTTTTAAAATAGTTTTTATTTTGTGAAAAAATGGATGGTGAGTAGAAGTGTCTACATTGTAATATATTTGTTGTTATGTATGATATATGGACTAATTATCTAAATATAAAAACTTGAAAATATCGTAAATGTGAAATAAAGAAAAATTCTTGACTTCCATAAAGAATATGTAAATTTTAAGGCCAGGGCCATATTATTGGTATCGATGGGAAGGTTTGGATAACTTTAGAGGTTAGGATGTTATCTAAGTGTCACTTAAAGATCCCACATAACCAAGAGGGTTATTATATTGTAGAAAATTTTGCAATATTATATTAAATTAAGTGGATTTAATTAAAACCTAAATAACTGAGATATAAGAAGGTTGATGTGTTAGCGTATTATAAAAAAATCATGTTATCTTTACCCTATAAATGATTCTTCTTTTAATAATTCATTTCATGTTTAAGTGATGATTCTTTTTAGAAGATTAAGGATTATGTGTCAAGATGAAAGGAAATATATCTTTCACAACCTTCTTATTCCTCTCTAATTATTTAATCATCACTATTATCAAAAAAAATATTGTTCGAATGATTTTGAATGCTTCTTATTTATTCAAATCACCTGTAAGAAATTGTTTGAGTTATCCAACACCTACTCATTTATAAAACAATTTTATGGGTCATTGTATCTTTCTCATATTATTTCAAGATCTTAACTCATATAACTCTTTCAAAAGGTGAAATATTAGAAGTGGTGGGAAAGTTTACTTTTGGAAAGTATGACAACATGTCAAAAGAGAAAAAGAACACCAAGAAGATCCAAAAATTTGTATTCAGGGTATGAGTTATCTTCTAATACATAATTTATGAAACGTTATCTGATTTATATTTATGAATCAAGAGGATATAATCCATATCACTGATTTTTAGGATAGAGGTGTTGACGGATAAGGTGGAAATTCACAGTTAATAGACTATGAAGAATGTTAAAATATTAAGATGTCTACATATACAGGATTTAATAGTTATGATATACTTAAGTACATGGAAATTTTTAAAAGTAATAATATATTTTTGATGATGGAGGTACTTTTGAAAACTTTTTTTAGTTGTGTAATTTTTAACCCCAATTTTTTTATGTAAAAATGTTATTTGGAGAAGAATTATCTTTTTTGGACATAATTATAAAGTAATGGATAACCTTTATGGTTGATATGATCTTTTTTTAGGTAATTAAGGTTTATTACACTTTGGGATGGAAAAATAAAGTTACAAGATAATATTTAAGGTTAAAAAACATTATGGTTATTTTTTATGAAATTGTAATTTTTTTAGAATGTTATAAGAATCATACAGTTTAGAAAAATGACAACCCGAAGGATGAGTGACAACTTGTCATGTCCGACAAGTCTGTGGGAATCGAACCCACAATTGAAGGGTGAAAAGGTTTACCACCTACCTCTGGCATGTGTGATGTCTTTGGTTAGTATGAGTTTTTCTTTTTTAAGAGAGTTGATGGAATAATAATAAGTTGATTTTGGGAATTTATGTTTTTTCAAATGTGTGTCCTTGTTATTGGAAAATGATTTAGTGATTAAGTGATTAATGTTATTTTGGAGTATTTTCACTATTTAGGGAACCGTATATGATCAATTTAAATTGAATACTATGGTATTTTATTTGAGGAGTAAAGGTTAAATTATTTTTTTGGAAAAATCAATGCTGATTTGAGTTATTTATGAAAATAGTTAGCATATCTTGATGATTATTTGGTCAATTACTTTTTTGTGTGAGACTTCAAGAGTAATTGAATTAATTGGGAGATAAATGTTAAAATTTATCTTGGAAGACTATGTGATCAAATCATTTTGATTTTTTTGTTTCATTATTAGTTTGGATTATTTTGAGGAATTTTAAGGATAGTTATTTATCTTATGGTCTATATTGATATTTGGGTAACAATGTTGAATTTTGGATATTAATGTAGTTTTTATCATATAAAGGTTTATTCATTTTGTCGAATTATCATATCTTATCCTAACTATTTTTATTTTGGTTAATATTTCCTGATAAAAGAAATAGATAAGTAATATTTTTGGGATTATGTGATTTTATATAAGTTTATTCAATCGTGAAAAATTCATTGTAAATACTCATCGTTAAGATAAAAATATGAGTTAGTGGTGGAATTTGATTAAAGATGAAAATATACTTTTCAAGTAACTATATTTCCATATGTTCTTAGTCCGAGTAGTAAAATAATTCCACAACTTGATGAAAATGATCTTTTAAAAAACATTATCTATATAATTTTCCTACTATTAAATCAAATACTATTTAACCAAAAACAAATTTATGGTTTTGTGATTGTTAACATTCTCTTGATTATGTTTTCTATCACTCTCTATCAGAACATGATGATCAGTTTTTCATCCATGTCCATGTTTTCCTACATGGAATACTAGTATGTGTAATAGTGGATGACCTTTTTAATTCACTTTATTTGTTTTAAAGTGGAGGTTTTAATACCTCTTTTTCCAATGTGTGACTTAAATGATGTAATTTTCAATAGTGAAACCTTAGTTACCAAGCCCGAATATAAAATTACGAGGAAGTAATTTCCAAAACGGTGGAAGGATGTAAAATTCAAGGTAATTATAGAATTATAATATTAGATATTTATTAATATTTATGAATTAGATAGTAATTTTATGTTAAAAGAGATGTTATTTCTGATAGCGTACCTGACACACAACAATGGGTTTCTCCAAAATCATACATTTCACACAAAACTATGTTATAGAAAAAAATAATATATTCATAATATTAGTATTTTAAGTTGTATCTATCACATAACCATTAAAATGATGGGAATGAATGATATTAACTAAATTATTAAAATAGGGTTTACAAATGTTTATATAAAGATTCATTGGTTTGAAAATTAATTAGATTTGAAAATAAAAACTAAATGAATATAAAGGATGAGTTTTTATGAAAACAATTAAGTGCGAATAATTCTGATTATAAAATAATAAAATGATTATTTTTGTATTATATTAATGAAATATAAATTCTATCTGATATTTAAAATTAATCTTTTATGTTTTCTAAACATTATATAATAAGAAATTCCATTTTATGCATAGAAGGAGTATTTAAAAAAACAAAATTTAACTCCTTTTGATAGAGAGCCCGTTTTATATCTAGTTATTTCACTTTTATAAATTCTATTGAAAAAAATAAACTTCTTATTTGTAAAAGTTATATAAAAATTTACTTTGGCGGAATTTTTGGTATTTTTCTGTTAAATTTCATATTTTAATGAATAGTGAAAAATGCTTCATTTTAATTCAAATATGCTTTTTTGTCTAATTTATTCATATAGTTAGGTTATAATTTTAATTGGTTTTAAAGATTAACTATAGTAAGTTTTATATGTTAATATAATTTTGGTTATTATAATTAATTTATCAGTGAAATTGAATTTAAAAACATTGTGAAATATGGAACATTTTTACTTCAAAAAATCGTTTTCTCATTCCATCAACGGTATTAATGTTAAATTAATTTATACATGGTTGTAATAATTATAAAAAATATCATCTAATATGATCAAAATATATTTTGGGGAATATTAACTTTAGTATTTTATTTACCACTATTAAGGATAAACAGGGTAATTAAGGGTAAAAATAAATTATAATATTTTAAAATTAACATAAAACTTTTCCTAATAAAATTTATGACTTTTTTTATCAATAAAATCCTTGGGCCAAAATTTTGGCCTTTTTAAGCCACTTGGGTGTGATTATGACATTTAGAAACATTTTATTTCATGTAAAGACCAAGATGTCATAATCAAGTCTCTTATAACTATATCAATTTTAATATGGGGTTATATAAGTGATATCGTTGACTATAAATAGAATTGAGAAATTTAAAATGATTACCAAAATCATTTTAATTAATTTATTATTTTTATAAAATAAATAATTAAATTAAATGGTTACATGATGATAATGTAGTAATTGCATATTTAATGAAAGAATCAATACATGAAATTATTAATACTAAAATAAATATAATTTCATAGAATTAATGTTATACATGAATTTTATGGATTAATTTGAAATTTTGGTGATGATTTAATAGAGTTTTTTTAAACATATCTTATTATTATGATATTTTAAAAAACATCAACTAATTAATAGTGTCAAAATTGACACTTTTTGTATTTTAAAATATAAAATATTTTATTAAATGTTATAAATTTTTTAGAAATATAATATTCATAAAAATAGCTAATATAAGTCTATAAATCTCATTAATGAACCATTTATTGGTCTTCTTCCAAGTTATGGTAATTAATTTAACCCTTGAAGTGTAAATTACTTCATAAAACGGTAAGAGTTAAAAGGGGTTAAAACAGAAAGATAAAGTTTAAAATAAACTCAATACATGTCTAAAAATTATTGGATTCTATTATTTGTAACTATACTCACTATTTCATATATATAACATAATTTTGAGTCATTTTTAATTAAAAATTTATTTATATTAATTTAATATTTTAAGGGTTTCTAGGTGTGCCCCTCCCCTCCCCTATAAAAATAAACTCATCGCTCTCTATTACTCACACTTTCAAATCCATTTTTTACGACCAATACCTACCCAAACCACCTTACAAGAATAACTAACCACAATTTTGATACCTTATTTTTAGCATAAAATCCACTTTATAGGTGTTAAGGTTTTCATCAAAGGTGATCAACTGAAGAAGAGGTATCATTTTTATTTAAATATTTATATTTTATTTATTCTTCCACTTTCTTAAAATATTTTTCATCATTGATGAAATAATAACTAATTATACGAAATAAAATGAAATTTTATTATTTTAATATCATTACCTAAATCCAACTGCACTTCTATTAAATGGTAAAGGAATTAATCTTTCGTTCGTACGTGTGAACTATCACCTCCACGAACCAATATAATTCATTTTCCATAACCGCATCACATGAGTGGTCTTAAATATGGAATTAATGTTAATATATAATATTAATGACATATTTATCATTATAATAGAATAATATATCAATTTAATTTTTACTTAACATGCATATAAAAATGATAATGTCATTTTTATGTACGTGTGAACTATCACCTCCACGAAGCGATGTGATTCCATTTTATTATACACATCATGTGTATGATATATATAATTATATTTAAATGATTAATATGATATTAATGGTTTTATTATAAATCTATAAAGATAAAATAATACATACCTTATTTCCATAATGATAAATGAAAAATGGAAAATGTTACCCATGCGTACGTACGACCTACCGTCTCCATGATTATAATATTGTGTATTTTTCATAAATATACCTAATTGTTTCTTTTAAAAGTATAATTTATGTATAAAATTTTAAATAATGTCAAAAATATTATTCTTTATATGATATACTTATGACCATATGGACTATTTACATCATACCATGTTCATTTTTCACTCAAGTATTGAATATCAACAAAACGTATGACATGAACTAAAATAATTAACTAATTATTATAATGTAGTAATTAATGATATAAAAAGAATAATAAACATTGAAAGGTTATAAATAAAGTATAAATTAATCTAATTTTGTTTTTCAAGATGAATATGGAACATACTTGATGAATTTTACTTGATGTAAGGGACTTTATCTCTATCTCCTTTCATTTAGGAATATTTTGAATTTATACACCACCTTCATTTATAAGGTGTAATGTCAACCCCTTTGACTTTAAATTTCATTCAAAGGTATTAAAAGGAAATATTTTTATATCAATCATTTTACAAAATAATAAAAGGATTTTTTAAAGTATGTGGAGACAATAATTTCTCTACTACCGTAACAGTTATTTGATATTTGGATTCCTCTACAAGCTTTAATATTATTAAATGAAAAAACACTTCTTCCCTTTTCTGGGTATATAGATATTGAATATGGTTTTGATAATATAATTATTATTTCAATATCTTGAAATGATTTCTTATGATTGAAAATGAAATTTTATGACAAAAATTGTAATAAGTTCAATCTTGTAACTATTATGATTATATAATGGTACTTGGACATTTGACGGGTGGTTACGTGATAAAACAAAGGTGGGCGGTTCCATGATAAACCAAGTATGGTTTGTTACATTATAACCTCAAATGCATTGGGTTTTTAATTCATCTATAAGGAAATTCCATTTATAAGAGTGACATGTATGGAAGTCAACCACATGCGCTTATTCCATTTAAGTATGACTATATCCCAAGTTACCTCAACGTGTTATATGTGACTACTATGGGTTTTATGGTAATATTTTGATTAAAAAAAGTGTAAGACATGATCTTATATTAACAGGAAATTTTTCCCTACTTCTTAAAGGTGGAAATTATTAATTTATGATAAAGTATTCATGGTTCACATGTCTTCGCAAGGCTAATAATTTCTTTCTTTATGTCTCTTACTAATTTTTTGTTCCCATACCATGTTTTAAACGTTTTCATAAGATTTAAGGGATAATAGATACATGTATGGGATTAAGGAAAAAATAGTGATGATTATACATGGAATAAAATCATGTTTCTTTTTAAATAGTTTTTGTTTTTTGAAAAAATAGATTGCGAGTATAAGTGTCAACTTTTTAATATTTGAGTTGTTATGTTTGAGATATGGTCTAATTATCTAAATATATAAACTTTAAAAGATCCTAAATGTGAGATAAATAAAATTTCTTAGATTACCTCAGGAATATGTAATGTTTGAGATTATAGATTTGTTGTTGGTAACAGAGGAAGGGTTTAGATAACTTTAGAGGATACAATGTTATCTGGGTATAGGCTAAAGATCCAATATAACTAAGAGGTTTATTATCATAGGGAAACTTTTGGAGTATTATCGTAAATTAAGTGTATTGGATAAAAATTAAAACAACTAAGATATAAGTTGGTTGATGTATTATAGTATTGTAAAAACAATTATGTTATATTTACCGTATAAGATATTCTTCTTTTAATAATTCATTTCATGTTTAAGTGATTATTATTGTTAGCAGATTAAAGATAATTTTTCAAGATGGAAGCAAAAAACTATTTCACAACATTATAATCCCCCCTCGATTATTTGATCATCACTATTATCACAAAATCTTGTTCGAATGATTTTAATAGCATTACGAGTATTCAAATAAACTGTATGAAATTGTCGGGGTTATCTAACACCTACTCATTTCTAAAACAATTTTATGGATCATGATATCTTTCTCATATGATTTCAAGATCTCAACTCATTAAACTATTTAAAAAGGTGAAATACCAAAAGTAGTGTGAATATTTACTTTTTGAAAATAGGACAACACGTTGAAGGAGAAAAGGAACAACAAGAAGATCCTAAAATATGGATTCAAGGTATGAATTATTTTATTATCCATAAAGTATGATGGATGACCTAATTGATATTTATGAATCAAGGGGATATAATACATATCGTTGATTTTTAGTAATGATGTATTAAGATATAATGTGAAAATGCATAATTAAAGGATTATTAAGAACATTGAAATATTAATATGTCTATATATAAAGGATTTAATAGTTATAGTATACTTAAGGACGTGGAAATGATTAAATGTATTAACAATCTTTTTATGATAGGAGTAAATTTGAAGAATTTTTTTTATTTATGTAATATGTAACCCTGATGTTTTTATGTGAAAATTTTATTTGAGTAAGAATTATCTTTTGTGGAAATAATTATAAAGTAATGGTTAACCTTTAGGGTTCATATGATCTTTTTTTGAGTGAAAAATGAATTATTACATTTTGGGATGCAAAATTAAAGGTATGAGATAATATATTGAAAAATATAATGTTAATATTTTAGGAAATTATCATATTTTGAGAATGTTATAATAATGATATATTTTTATAAAAATAACAACCCACGTGATGAGTGACAACCCATCATGTCTTGTAAGGCTACGTGAATCGAACCCACAACCAAAGGGTGATAAGGCTTTATTACCTACCTCTGGCCTACGTGGAGTCACTTGTTATTATGATTGTTTATTTTTAAGTGATTTTATAGAATAATAATAACTTGATTTTTGGAATTTATGTTTTAAAAAATTTATATCCTTGGTATTGGAAAATGATTTGGCGATTAAGTGATTATTGTTATTTTGGAAGATGTTCACTATTTCAAGAACCCTATATGATAAATGTAAATATAATACTGTGATGTTTTATTTGAGGATTAAATCTTGAATTATATTTTGTATGAATCAATGGTGATTCGATTTATTTATGAAAATGGTTAGTGTATCTTGAAGATTGCTAGGGAAATTACTTTTTATGTGAAACATCAAGAGTAATTGAATTCATTTAGAGATAAATGTTAAAATTTATCTTGTAAGACTATATTATCAAATCCTTCTGAATTTTGGGTTTCAATATTTTTTTGGAATATTTTGAGGACTTTTCAGGATATTAATTTGTTGAATGGTCAATGTTGAACTTTGGGTATCAATTTTGAATTTTATAGATCAATGTATTTTTTTATCATATATAGGTTTATTCATTTTAGAAAATTATCTTATCTTATCCTAACAATTTTGGTTTTGGTTAATGTTTCTCAATAGTGCAAGTAGATAGTTAATATTTTATGGATTATATTATTATCTATAATTTTATTCAAGCATAGAAAATTCTTCTTAAATACTCATCATTTGGATAAAAAGATGAGTTTGTGGTGGAATTTGATTGAAGGATGAAACTATACTTTTGAGTAAGTATATTTTCTTACGTTCTTAGTATAGCTAGTAAATGCATTCCATAATTTAATGAAAATGATATTAAAATAAAAACTTTACCCATTTTATTTTCTTAATATTAACTCCAATACCATTTAACCAATCACAAATTTATGGTTTTGTGATTGTTAAATTTCAACTGATCATGTTTTCTATCACTCTCCATCATAACAAGATGGTTAATTTTTCCTCCATAACCATGTTTTTCTACATGAAATTCTAGTATGTGTTATCTTGGGTGACCTTTGAACTTCACTTTAATTCTTTTAATGTGGATGTTTTATTGAATCATTTTCTGATGTGGTATTTCAATAATGTAATTATGAAAACTGAATCCTTAATTACTAAGACCAAATTTCAAATTATAGGGATGCAATTTCTAAAATAGGGGAAGAATGTAACATCCCTGGTAATTATAGAATAAGAACATTACATATTTTTTAATATTTATTAATTAGATAGTAATTTTAATTTAAAAGGGAGTTTATGTCTGATAGTGTACCTAACACACAACCTGGGGTTTTTCTGAAATCTTACATTGCAGACAAGACTGATGTATACCAAAAAAATAATATATTAGTGTTATTTTTTAAGTTTTTATTATTGCATATCCATTTTAATGACAGAAATGAATGATATTAACTAAATTATAAAAATAAGGTTTACACATTTTTATATAATGATTCATTGGTTAGAAAATTAATAAGAAATGAAAATAAAAACCCATTGAATATAGAGGATGGGTTTTATGAAAAATTATTTAAGTGTAAATAATTTTGATTATAAAATAATAAAATCACTATTTTTGGATTATATTAATTAAACATAAATTCTATCTTATTTTTAAAATTAATCTTATATGTTTTATATACATGATATAAGAAGAAAGTTAATTTTACGCAAAAAATGAGTATTTTTCCAAAAAGACATTTTTACCTCCTTTTGATGGAAAACCCATTTTAAATATTATTTTTGTCACAATTCTAAATTATAATTGAAAAAATAAACAATTAATCTAGAATTGGGATATAAAAATTTACATTGGTTGAATTTTTTCTATTTTTTTGAAAAAAATCATATTTTAATGAATAGTGAAAAATATTGCATTTTAATTCAAAAGTGATTTTTTGTCTAATTTGTTTATATAGTTAGGTTATAATTTTAAATTTTTTACAATTGTAATTAGATTATGTTTTTTTAGTTAATATAATTTAGTTTTTTGTAAAAAATTTATCATTGAAATAGGATATAAAAATTTTGTGAACTTCTGAACGTTTTTACTTCAAAAGCCCTTTTTCTCGATCTGTCAATGGGATTAACTTTAAATTAATTTTGACACATTTTTTAATTGAATTTATAAAAAATATATGGTTATAATCATTATGAAAAATTTGATCTATTATTATCAAAATAGTTTTTGGTGAATAATAACTTTAGTATTTTATTTACCACGGTTAAGGGTAAATTAGGTAATTAAAGGTAAAAATAATATTTTAATATTTTAAAATTACCGCAACACATTTCATAATTTCATTAGATGAGTTAGTTTCAACCAATAAAATCATTTTTCAAAAAATTTTGCCTTTATATACCAATTGGGTGTGATTATGTGTAACACCCGAGACTTTTATGTTATATAAATCATCAAAGGAATATTTTTCTACACAACACTTGCTTGGCTTGCTTTACACGCAATCGCGACCTTCCTCGATAGCTTGCGTCGTACGCAATACCGAGTTTCACTAAACAACAATATGCTATTAAAACTAGCTGTTATGAATAGTAATAACCACTTTTTGAAATTTTATAAATTTTATTTTTCAAAATGGACTTCATTTTTGGACTCAGAATATCGAAATTAGCCTAGGGTGAAATTTTGGTATTTTTCTGAAAACTTTCAATTTTTGATGAATAGTGAAACCACTAAGTGGTAGGTTAAAAACTGAATTTTGCATAAAACTTAATTTTACCGCTTCTGTGAATGGAATTTCAAAAATTCGAGAGACACGGTTAATATCAAGGACTAAAATGTGGTTCAATGAGATGAAAATAATTTTTTTGGTGAATAGTAACTTTTTACTATTTTTACCGCGGTTAATAGTAAATAGGGTAACTAAGGGTAAATATGATATTAATATTACCCTAACACATGTCCTAATTCTATTGGACAAGTGTAATTCGACCAAAAAAAAACTTAGGAATAAAATATGACCATTTAGGCCCACTTGGATTAGATTAGGACATTTATTATTAATTTATTTAAAGAAGGGTTAAAATAGTTAAAATCAAAGTTTAATAAGTAAATAATTTTTAATATGGGGTTATACATAAGATAAATTCGATTGTAAATATTCATTAGAAAGATAAAAAGATTTCCTACATGATGGTATTTTATTTGTAATTTTTAGACATCAAATAATTTAATTTATTTATGACACAAAGATGATGCAGTAATTATCTTATTAATGAAATATTGACAAAATTGATAATATAAATACCAAAATAAATGTAATTTAAGACTTTTTATGAATTACACTAATTTTCTAGGTTACTATGATATATTATTGTTGATTTAATCAACTTGGTTCGAACATATAATTTTGTTATGACTTTCACAAAAATCATATATCAAATAGTGTCAAAATTGACACAAAATAGTTTTTAAATCAAATATTATATTATTAATTGTTATTTTATTCCTAAAAATCTAAGGTTCGGCCAAATGACTTAGATAAGGATATATATATTAATAATAAACAATTTGGGGTTCGTTTGGCATGTTATAGTAAGTGTATTAACCATATAGTGAAAGAAAACAAAAAGACACGGTAAAAGTTAAATTATTTAACTTAGAGTTAAATCTAATTGATAAGGTTAAAATAATAACCTAAACTTGTCTAAATCCTATTGGTTGATAGGATTTCGACCCTTCCCCACTTTATCTTCGAAATAAGACCCTTTGGAACCATTATAAACCGATTTTGACTTTAATATAAAATAATATTTTGAGATTTTCCTAAGGTGCCCCTCTCCTCCCTTATAAAAGGGCACCTCCTCCCCCTCCTCCTCACACCAATTTGAGCACTCAAGCTCGGCCAACCCCTGCCATTTTCTCCTCTCCACTTCCCTAGAATAATCCTAGAGGTCCTGGTCTTCTCCAAAGACCAATCTTAGTTCCTTAAGTGGATGATTCAAAGAGGCGTTCCAAAGAAGAGGTAATATCCATTACCGATCTTTTCAATTTCTTTCTTCTTCAACTTCTTCTTCTTTAGTTGTTTCATGATAAAGTAATAACATCAGTATTACTTACATACTGATATGTTATTATAAATATGAAACAACCCTAATTCACCTTCTATCCATCCTACGGAAAAATGAAATCACCGCGCGTGCGTACGAACGGAATACCGTCTCCACGCCGTGGTGTAATCTATTTTCCACCATCACCTTACAAGGATGGGTATAATGGTGTAATGAGTAACTATATATGATTATTATTAAGTAATATTGATACTGAAATAATATATATATATACTCCAATACAATTCCATGATCATAGGAACGATATCATCACTCGTGCGTACGTACGGAATACCGTCTCCACGATGTGATGCGACTCGTTCTACATGATCTTCATTTCATAATTATTATATAAATGAATTGAATGAATGAATATGGTATATACTACACTAATACCATTCTGGAAATGAATTATCTATAACCTAAAGATAAGAATAAGAATTTATTCGACAAAACACGCATAAGAACAAAAAGTTATAAAGACCCGAGTAACAAGTAACAATGAAATATTACTAACAAGAAGCTAATAATATGACCATATATCATATAAATATGTATGATTCTGGAATAAGTCAATAACATTATTTAAACCATTATACAGGAGCTTCAGACACGTACAAAGCTAATCGGACCTAAGGTAAGGGAAATATCACAATCTCATTTTTATCCGAGATTGTTTATTCGTAAGTATTTACTGGGGTGTATTTTATCATCCACATCCATGTTCCCTCAATATGTAATATTGTTTCCATCCACTTGAAATAGTTTAAATCCAATTTTACCCTTAGGTGAGTTTTTAGTAAAGAATATGAAAGGAAACTTTTGTCGTTTTTCCGTACGAGGTACTTTTTGACTTTTCCGACAAAAGTACGAAGAATGTTTTTTTTTTAACTTATACGGCATGAATGAATTTTTAAAACATTACTTCAAAGAAGATTCCTTTACAAGTTTTCAAGTTTATTTTTAATCAACTTCTTTTATTTTAAAGTTGTATGACATGTTATGAAAGGAAAAATGTTTTTGAAGAAGAAAGGATATTTTCCTCAAGAATTCAATTCAAGTGTTTTATCAAAATTATTTTACATCTAAGATAATAAAGGGTTCTGTTTCTATCCATATTTTTACATTGATTTGACTATGTTGTGATGGAATTATGTTTATGAATTCCTTTATCTTATTGATTCATGATGTCATGATGTTTCAAGAATCCCATTTTTGTTACATGTGTTATGCGATGATGTATGTTTTATGATTATGTGGCACACATAAGAAAGGATTCATTATAAGATGGGTGGGACCTATATCTCCCTCCAATGCATTGGGTAAAGATTTTATATCTCATGAGATAGACATGGCTGGAACGGAAGGTTATTTCGGTTCAGTGATACAGGACTGAAACGAGGAGTGAACTCGGTTCAGAAAGGGACTTTGTCCACTAAGATAGTCTTGGCAATGAGTCATGACTAACAAGAAATGATTTTCCATGATTATGTGTGCATGCCACAAAGTTTCAAGTTTTATGTTATGATTATGGGGATCTCATTTTCACTTCTATGATTTATTCCATGTTAAGATATTATGATCTCTTTTGCAGGTTTTGATTTTCAAAAAGATATGATATGATTTTTATTTCCTTTATTTGCCCTTGCTGAGCATTTGAGCTCACCCTTTTATGTTTTCTTTTCCCCAGGTCAGGAAGATGGATATTAAGTAGAATATGCTAAAAGGGACCCTAGATATGATGAAATAAATGGGAGACACTGTAGAAGATTTATGAACCAGTTGTTTATGTTTCCCAGTTTCTAAAGACACTATACCTATACGGTCCTTTGTGGTTTTGTCATATGTTGTAATAAGTGTGCTTCAAATTTTAAGTATTAAAAATGTATGTAAAGTATGGGTCGTTATAGTTGGTATCAGAGGAAAGGTATAGTCAACCTTTGGAAACTAGGATGTGAAAGCCTTAGTAAGAACCCTAAGGATAAGTCTAAGCATAGAACACAATCTTAGTGTTTTAGAAATGGCCATGAATAACCTAGGATAATACCATAAGCATGAAAATTTTATTCTTGAATTATGTGGTTTCCTATTATAATTAGTGTTTCTCACACTATTCTTCTTGGTTTTAGTCAATGGCTGGAACCCGAAGGAACCGTGTTAATGCGGAATGCGATGTGCAATGCAATGATTGTCCCCCTGAGCAACCAAACGATATGGGAGCTGGAATGCAAAATCTTGTAGCCATGCTCACACAACTTTCTCAAGCTATGAATCATGCAGGATTTCCAAACGAGCAAAGGAGGGAGCAACATTCTGTTGAATCCTTCATGAGGCAGCGTCCACCTTCTTTCAGCGGGTCTACTGATCCATTAGTTGCTGAACAATGGATTAGTACTACTGAAAAGATATTTTCAGTTCTTCAATGTTCTGAACATGATAAAGTCATCCTAGCAGTGTACCGTTTGGAAGGAGATGCGGATCAATGGTGGAATCTTGTTAAGAATACGAGGCAAAGGGATGAAATTGAGTCTATGGAATGGGACGAGTTCAAGAACTTATTTTTCAATAAGTACTTCCCTCGTATTCTCCGAACAAAGATAGAGAAAGAGTTCCTTGAACTGAAGCAAAGGGATGATGAATCTGTTGGTACCTATGAAGCAAATTTTACAAGACTTGCAAGGTACGCTTCTGGTATTATTATCCAACCTGAGAGTAAGATCGATCGATTCTTTAGTGGCTTAAAACCAAGTCTTCGAAGGGCGTTAGCCATAAGGGACTTCAATAGCTACGAGGAAATCGTTCGATGTGCTCTCAAAGTCGAGATGGAGATTGGAGTAACCCATCAGTCACATGGGTTTGATAAGAAGAGGAAGATGGAATTCAAAGAAAAATCTAAAGAGCACACGGAAAAGAAGATGAAATTTCCCTTATGCTCAAAGTGTGGAAAGAAACATGGAGGGAGTTGTCTTAAAGGGACAAGTAAATGTTTTAAATGTGGAAAGGAAGGTCATCGGGCATTTGAATGCCGTGATAATGGGAAGAAGATGTCTAATGATGCAAACAAAGGAAGGGATACACAGAATGAACCTGCTACACTTCAATGTTTCAAGTGCAAGGAGATGGGGCATTATGCCAATCAATGCCCAAATCCAAGGGTTGATGATGATGGTCGACGTCAACAAAATCTTAAGGCTAAAGACAAAGGAAAGTCACATGCAATTTCTATCAGCGATGTGGAGTACGATAACGATGTGGTGAAAGGTACACTTACCATCCACTCTAATGTAGCAAATGTTTTATTTGATTCTGGATCCACCCACTCTTTTATTTCTGAAGACTTTTCTAAGGGTATCACCGTATTACCTCAACAATTAGATGTTGAGTTAGCCGTGACAACACCTAATGGCACATCAATCGCATCAAAAATTTATAATTCTTCTCCAATCGAAGTTTGTGGGAAAGTGCTTCCTGCAAATCTTGTGATCCTTCCTTTAGTGGAATTTGATGTGATTCTTGGCATGGATTGGCTTTCTCTACATGGAGCTCATATCAATTGCCAAAGAAGGGAAGTCACATTTCATATTCCAGATCAATCTATGATCGTCTATCGATGCAAGGATGAATATAACCTTCCAGTGGAAATTTCTTCCATCTTATGGGTCTTGATACCACTAAATGAAGGTTATTTATCTCAAATGGTTGGTGAGAAACTCACGATTAAGAATATGCCCATTGTACGGGAGTTTGATGATGTCTTTCCGGAGGAATTGCCGGGTCTTCCACCAAATCGTGAAGTTGAGTTTTCAATAGAACTCGTACCGGGTGCTTTGCCTATTTCAAAGACACCTTATAGAATGGCCCCAATTGAGTTGCAGGAATTGAAGAAGCAACTCCAAGAGAATCTTGATAAGGGATTCATACGCCCTAGTGCGTCACCTTGGGGAGCACCTGTTCTATTTGTTAAGAAGAAAGATGGATCAATGAGACTCTGCATTGATTATCGAGAACTTAACAAGATCACTATCAAGAACAAATATCCTCTCCCACGCATTGATGACTTATTTGACCAACTACGCGGAGCTCAATACTTTTCCAAGATTGATCTTCGTTCAGGGTATCATCAATTAAGGGTCAAAAGGGAGGATATATCAAAGACGGCTTTCCGTACAAGGTATGGACACTATGAATTTATAGTGATGCCATTTGGTCTTACTAATGCCCCTGCTATCTTCATGGATCTAATGAATAGAGTCTTTAGAGACTATCTTGATCAATTTGTGGTAGTCTTTATAGACGATATTCTTGTCTATTCAAAGAGCAAGGAAGAACATGAAGATCACTTGAGAATTATATTGAAGACCCTGAGAAAGGAGAAGCTTTATGCCAAATTTACCAAGTGTGAATTTTGGCTTCAAAAAAGTTGCATTTTTGGGTCATATAATCTCAAAAGAGGGGATATCTGTGGATCCAGCAAAAACAGAGGTTATCGAAAGATGGTCAAGACCAACAACAGTAACTGAGATCCGAAGTTTTATTGGTTTGGCTGGATATTATCGACGTTTTGTAAAAGATTTTTCACGATTATCTAATCCACTCACCAAGTTGACTCGGAAAGGAGTTAAGTTTGTCTGGACAGAGGAATGTGAAGAGAATTTCAAGGAGTTGAAAAGAAGGTTATCCAGTGCACCTGTGCTCACACTGCCTTGTAGTGGAGAAAGGTTTGTGATCTACAGTGATGCATCCAAGAAGGGATTGGGGTGTGTTCTTATGCAAAATGATATGGTGATAGCTTATGCCTCACGACAGTTGAAAATCCATGAGCAAAATTACCCAACACATGATTTGGAGTTGGCTGCGGTAATCTTTGCATTAAAGATTTGGAGGCATTACCTTTATGGTGAAAGGTGTGATATTTATACTGATCATAAAAGTTTAAAGTATATTTTCACACAAAAGGAGCTGAATATGCGCCAAAGAAGATGGTTGGAGCTGATTAATGATTATGACTGCTCAATCCATTACCACCCTGGGAAAGCAAACAAGGTGGCAGATGCATTAAGTCGACAAGACCATGCTAGTTTATCCATGATGAGGATCACAAAAGATCCAATATTTATGGATTTACAAAGGATGGATCTTGGAATTATAATGGAAGGGGAAAAATCTTATCTTTCTCAAATGAATGTTCAACCATCTATACATGTGAAGATTAAAGAGGCACAGAAAGAAGATGTAGAGTTACAAAAGAAGGTGAGAAATGTTCCTGAATTCAACTTTGATTTTGATGGGATAATAAAGTTCAGGAATCGGGTTTGCGTTCCTCCCATCCCCAAATTAAAGAAAGAGCTGCTGGATGAGGCTCATAGTTCTTCATTCTCTATTCATCCTGGAAGCACGAAGATGTATAGGGACCTGAAAGAGTACTTCTGGTGGGATGGCATGAAAAGAGATGTTGCTGAATTTGTCTCTCGATGCTTGGTTTGTCAACAAGTTAAAGCTGAGAGACAGAAGTCTAAGGGGATGTTACAACCATTACCCATACCCGAATGGAAATGGGAAAACATCACTATGGACTTTGTCACAGGACTTCCTAAAACATCCAAAGGCAATAATGCTATTTGGGTCATAGTTGATCGTCTTACAAAGTCTGCACACTTCATTCCTATTAGAGAGGATTTCTCTCTAGATCAGCTTGCTAGGATATATGTAAAGGAAGTGGTAAGATTGCATGGAGTACCACTTTCTATTATATCTGATCGAGATCCGAGATTTACCTCGAAGTTCTGGCGAAGTCTTCAGCATACTCTGGATACAGAGTTGAGTTTCAGCACTACTTATCATCCCCAGACAGACGGTCAGTCTGAGAGAACAATTCAAACCCTAGAAGATATGTTGAGAGCTTGCTCTATGGATTTCAAAGGAGGTTGGGATCAACACCTACCTTTGGTGGAATTTTCTTATAATAATAGCTTTCACTCCAGTATTCAGATGGCTCCTTATGAAGCTCTCTATGGAAAGAAATGCAGGACTCCAACTTGCTGGGATGAAGTTGGGGAAAGAAAGCTATTAGGACCTGATCTCGTTGATGAAATGGCAGAAAAGGTTAGATCTATTCAACAACACATAAGAGCAGCTCAGAGTCGACAGAAAAGTTATGCCGACAACCGAAGAAAAGACCTAGAGTTTGAAGTGGGTGATAAAGTGTTCTTACGAATATCTCCCTGGAAGAGGGTTATGAGATTTGGAAAGAAGGGGAAGTTGAGCCCTAGATATATCGGTCCTTTCGAAATATTGGATCGTGTTGGGAAGGTAGCTTACCGATTGGCGCTTCCACCGAATCTCTCTCAAGTTCACGATGTGTTCCATGTATCTCTCCTGAGAAAGTACATACCAGATCCTTCACATGTACTCAGCTCAGAAGTTGTACCGCTGGAGCAAGATCTTTCTTATGAAGAACAATCGATAGAGATTCTGGATCGTAGCGAAAAAAGTCCTACGAAACAAGACCACTCGCTTGGTGAAAGTTTTATGGAGAAACCACCAACTTGAAGAAGCTACATGGGAGCTTGAGGATATGATGAGGGAGACGTATCCTCATTTGTTTGTTACAAAGTGACGAATTTCGAGGGCGAAATTCTTTTTAAGGGGGGTAGAATGTAACACCCGAGACTTTTATGTTATATAAATCATCAAAGGAATATTTTTCTACACAACACTTGCTTGGCTTGCTTTACACGCAATCGCGACCTTCCTCGATAGCTTGCGTCGTACGCAATACCGAGTTTCACTAAACAACAATATGCTATTAAAACTAGCCGTTATGAATAGTAATAACCACTTTTTGAAATTTTATAAATTTTATTTTTCAAAATGGACTTCATTTTTGGACTCAGAATATCGAAATTAGCCTAGGGTGAAATTTTGGTATTTTTCTGAAAACTTTCAATTTTTGATGAATAGTGAAACCACTAAGTGGTAGGTTAAAAACTGAATTTTGCATAAAACTTAATTTTACCGCTTCTGTGAATGGAATTTCAAAAATCCGAGAGACACGGTTAATATCAAGAACTAAAATGTGGTTCAATGAGATGAAAATAATTTTTTTGGTGAATAGTAACTTTTTACTATTTTTACCGCGGTTAATAGTAAATAGGGTAACTAAGGGTAAATATGATATTAATATTACCCTAACACATGTCCTAATTCTATTGGACAAGTGTAATTCGACCAAAAACAAACTTAGGAATAAAATATGACCATTTAGGCCCACTTGGATTAGATTAGGACATTTATTATTAATTTATTTAAAGAAGGGTTAAAATAGTTAAAATCAAAGTTTAATAAGTAAATAATTTTTAATATGGGGTTATACATAAGATAAATTCGATTGTAAATATTCATTAGAAAGATAAAAAGATTTCCTACATGATGGTATTTTATTTGTAATTTTTAGACATCAAATAATTTAATTTATTTATGACACAAAGATGATGCAGTAATTATATTATTAATGAAATATTGACAAAATTGATAATATAAATACCAAAATAAATGTAATTTAAGACTTTTTATGAATTACACTAATTTTCTAGGTTACTATGATATATTATTGTTGATTTAATCAACTTGGTTCGAACATATAATTCTGTTATGACTTTCACAAAAATCATATATCAAATAGTGTCAAAATTGACACAAAATAGTTTTTAAATCAAATATTATATTATTAATTGTTATTTTATTCCTAAAAATCTAAGGTTCGGCCAAATGACTTAGATAAGGATATATATATTAATAATAAACAATTTGGGGTTCGTTTGGCATGTTATAGTAAGTGTATTAACCATATAGTGAAAGAAAACAAAAAGACACGGTAAAAGTTAAATTATTTAACTTAGAGTTAAATCTAATTGATAAGGTTAAAATAATAACCTAAACTTGTCTAAATCCTATTGGTTGATAGGATTTCGACCCTTCCCCACTTTATCTTCGAAATAAGACCCTTTGGAACCATTATAAACCGATTTTGACTTTAATATAAAATAATATTTTGAGATTTTCCTAAGGTGCCCCTCTCCTCCCTTATAAAAGGGCACCTCCTCCCCCTCCTCCTCACACCAATTTGAGCACTCAAGCTCGGCCAACCCCTGCCATTTTCTCCTCTCCACTTCCCTAGAATAATCCTAGAGGTCCTGGTCTTCTCCAAAGACCAATCTTAGTTCCTTAAGTGGAGGATTCAAAGAGGCGTTCCAAAGAAGAGGTAATATCCATTACCGATCTTTTCAATTTCTTTCTTCTTCAACTTCTTCTTCTTTAGTTGTTTCATGATAAAGTAATAACATCAGTATTACTTACATACTGATATGTTATTATAAATATGAAACAACCCTAATTCACCTTCTATCCATCCTACGGAAAAATGAAATCACCGCGCGTGCGTACGAACGGAATACCGTCTCCACGCCGTGGTGTAATCTATTTTCCACCATCACCTTACAAGGATGGGTATAATGGTGTAATGAGTAACTATATATGATTATTATTAAGTAATATTGATACTGAAATAATATATATATATACTCCAATACAATTCCATGATCATAGGAACGATATCATCACTCGTGCGTACGTACGGAATACCGTCTCCACGATGTGATGCGACTCGTTCTACATGATCTTCATTTCATAATTATTATATAAATGAATTGAATGAATGAATATGGTATATACTACACTAATACCATTCTGGAAATGAATTATCTATAACCTAAAGATAAGAATAAGAATTTATTCGACAAAACACGCATAAGAACAAAAAGTTATAAAGACCCGAGTAACAAGTAACAATGAAATATTACTAACAAGAAGCTAATAATATGACCATATATCATATAAATATGTATGATTCTGGAATAAGTCAATAACATTATTTAAACCATTATACAGGAGCTTCGGACACGTACAAAGCTAATCGGACCTAAGGTAAGGGAAATATCACAATCTCATTTTTATCCGAGATTGTTTATTCGTAAGTATTTACTGGGGTGTATTTTATCATCCACATCCATGTTCCCTGAATATGTAATATTGTTTCCATCCACTTGAAATAGTTTAAATCCAATTTTACCCTTAGGTGAGTTTTTAGTAAAGAATATGAAAGGAATCTTTTGTCGTTTTTCCATACGAGGTACTTTTTGACTTTTCCGACAAAAGTACGAAGAATGTTTTTTTTAACTTATACGGCATGAATGAATTTTTAAAACATTACTTCAAAGAAGATTCCTTTACAAGTTTTCAAGTTTATTTTTAATCAACTTCTTTTATTTTAAAGTTGTATGACATGTTATGAAAGGAAAAATGTTTTTGAAGAAGAAAGGATATTTTCCTCAAGAATTCAATTCAAGTGTTTTATCAAAATTATTTTACATCTAAGATAATAAAGGGTTCTGTTTCTATCCATATTTTTACATTGATTTGACTATGTTGTGATGGAATTATGTTTATGAATTCCTTTATCTTATTGATTCATGATGTCATGATGTTTCAAGAATCCCATTTTTGTTACATGTGTTATGCGATGATGTATGTTTTATGATTATGTGGCACACATAAGAAAGGATTCATTATAAGATGGGTGGGACCTATATCTCCCTCCAATGCATTGGGTAAAGATTTTATATCTCATGATATAGACATGGCTGGAACGGAAGGTTATTTCGGTTCAGTGATACAGGACTGAAACGAGGAGTGAACTCGGTTCAGAAAGGGACTTTGTCCACTAAGATAGTCTTGGCAATGAGTCATGACTAACAAGAAATGATTTTCCATGATTATGTGTGCATGCCACAAAGTTTCAAGTTTTATGTTATGATTATGGGGATCTCATTTTCACTTCTATGATTTATTCCATGTTAAGATATTATGATCTCTTTTGCAGGTTTTGATTTTCAAAAAGATATGATATGATTTTTATTTCCTTTATTTGCCCTTGCTGAGCATTTGAGCTCACCCTTTTATGTTTTCTTTTCCCCAGGTCAGGAAGATGGATATTAAGTAGAATATGCTAAAAGGGACCCTAGATATGATGAAATAAATGGGAGACACTGTAGAAGATTTATGAACCAGTTGTTTATGTTTCCCAGTTTCTAAAGACACTATACCTATACGGTCCTTTGTGGTTTTGTCATATGTTGTAATAAGCGTGCTTCAAATTTTAAGTATTAAAAATGTATGTAAAGTATGGGTCGTTATATTATGACATTTATGACCATTTCATTTAATGGAAATACCAAGCTGTCATAATCATGTCTCTCAAAACTACAATAATTTTAATATGGAGTTATATGAGTGATATCATTGAATATAAATAGTATATAGAAAACTAAAATTATTACATAAATCATGTTAATTAATTTATAGTTTTTAGAAAATAAACAATTAAATTAAATGGTTACATAATGATGATGCAGTAGTAGCTTGATTAATTAATGAATCAAATAAATGATATCATAAATACAAAAATTAATAAAATTTGAAAAAATTTATGCTATAAAAAAAATTTATGAATTCATTTGAAATGGTCTTGATTATTTAAAGAAGTTTTCTCCAACATATCTTGTTTATATGATATTTTTAAAAAGTCAACTAATGAATAGTGTGAAAATTAACACTATTGTTATTTTAAAATATAAAATATTTTTTTTAAATGTTATGAAATTCATAAAAATATATTATTCATCAAAATGGTTATTATAATTCTAAAAAATTCATTAATGACTCATTCATTGATCGTGTGTCATGTTACGGTAATTAATTTAACTATCAAAGTGTAAATTACTTGATAAATGGTAAGATTTAAAAGGGGTTAAAACAAGAAGATAAGGTTTAAAATAAAATAAATACATGTATAAAAATTATTTTTTGAGAGTTTTTAGAACCATAATCACCTTAGATTTATACTAACAGAATTACGTATCATTCTGAGTTAAAAATTAATTTATATTAATTTAATATTTTAAGGGCTTCCTGGGGTGTCCCTCCCCTCTTCTATAAAAAGAAACCCATTCTTCTATTCTAATCACACTCCAAATACTTTTGGTTTGGGAAATAACATCACAAAACCCTTACTAGAATACCTAACCATATTATTTAGATCTTATTTTGGGTATAAAAACCTCTTTATATGTTTTAATGTTTTCATCAAAGGTGACCAACCGAAGAAGAGGTATCATTTTTATTTAAGTATTTGTATTTTATATATTATTCTGCATCCTTCAAATCTTATTAATACATGATGAAATAATAAATCTAGTATAATCAATATAATTATATGTTATTATGTTAATATAATCACTTAAATCCATCTCCACTTCCGTTAAATGGTAAAGGAATTAATCATTCGTGTGTACGTGTGAACAATTGCCTCCACGAACCGATATAATTCATTTTCCATAACTGTCTGTCATGAGTAGTCATAAATATATAATTAATATTCTCATGTTGTATTCCTTACATATTTATAATTATAATATAATAATATATCATTTAAATTAATACTTTCCATACACATAAAAATGATAATGTCGTTCGTGCGTACATGTGAACTATCACCTCCACGAAGCGATGTAATTCGTTTTTAATCACCACATCACTAGAATGATATATATAAGTATTTTTAAATAACTAATATTATATTAATGTTGTTATTATAGTTTTTTAAATATAAAATAATACTTAACTTCTATCAATAACAGTCAATAAAAAATGGAAAATGTTACTCATACGTACGTATAACCTATCATCTCCATGATTATAACGTTGTTCATTTTTCATAAGCATACATAATGGTTTGACTTGAAAGAATAATTTATGTAAAAAACTAATAATAATATCATGAATATTATTCTAGATATTATTTACTTATTACCATATGGACTATTGACATCATACCATGTTCATTTTGGAATCAAGTACTGAATATCGATAAAATGACTGACATGAACTCAAATAATTAACTAATTATTATAACATGGTAATTAATGATATAAAATAAAAAATAACATTAAATGGTTATTAATAAAGTATAAATTAACCTAATTTTATAATTCAGGAAGAATAAGGAACGTACTTGATGAATCAGACTCGAGGTAAAGGACTTCGTCTCAATCTCCTTTCATTGAAGCATATTTTTAATGTTATAGACCACCTTCTTTTATAAGCTGTAAAATCAACCCCTTTGACATTTAATTTAATTAAAATGTCTTCAAAAGGAATATTTTTGTAAGAATAATTTTAAAAAAGGATAAAAGGAATGTTTTAAACATATATGGTGATAATAAATTCTCTACTGTCATAACCGTTATTTGATATTTGGCTTCCACTACGAGTCTTAATGTTTTTAAAATAAAAATAAACAACATATTCCATTTTCAGGGTATTTTGATATTGAATATGGTTTTGGTAATATATTTATTATTTCAATATCTTGAAATTATTTCTTGTGATTTCAAATAAAATTTTATGAGTGAAATGTTGATAATTGCAATCATTTATGTGTTATGAATATGTAAACATACATGGAAATTTGATGGGTGGTTACATGATAAACCAAATACGGGTGGTTCAATGATAAACCAAGTATGATTGGTTATTTTATAACCTCCAATTAATGGTATTTGATGTCAGTCTTATGGCTATTCCATTTGTAAGAGAGACATGTATGGTAGTCGACCACATGGTTATTCCATTTAAGTATGACTATGTAAAATGTTACCTCTATATGTTATATGTGTTTTAAATGGGTTATATGGTAATATTTAGATTAAAAAATGGAAATAAATGAGATTATATTTAATTTTAGGGTTTTACTACTTCCTAAGGGTGAAAAGTATTACTTTGTGATAAAGTGTCCATGGTTTACATGTTTTCACAAGGTTAACAGATTCATTCTTTATTTCCATTACTGATATTTTTGTTCTAATCCCAAGTTTGAAAAAGTTTTTCATAGTATTTAAGGTGGAACATATATAATTATGGGATCAAGGGAAAAATTTTGATGATTAAACATGGAACGAAACCATGTTTCTTTTTGAATAGTTTTTGTTTTGTGAAAAAATGCATTGTGAGTAGAAGTGTCTACTTTGTAATATTTGAGATGTTGTGTTTGAGATATGGCCTAAATCTATAAATATATAAACTTTAAAATATCATCAATGTAAAATAAATAAAATTTCTAGACTTACCTTAAGAATATGTAATGTTTAAGGCTGAGGCCTTATTATTGGTATCAGGGGAAAGGTTTAGATAAATTTAGAGATTAGGATGTTATCTAGGTGTAGGTTAAAGATCCCATATAACTAATAGGTTTATTATCATATTTAAAATTTTGGAGTATAATGGTAAATTAAGTGGATTGGATAAAAACCCAAACAATTGAGTTATAATTATGTTGACATATTAGAGTATTATAAAAAAATTATGTTATATTTACCCTATACTGGATTCTTCTATTAATAATTAATTTTAGATTTAAGTGGTGCTTCTTTTACACATAGTAAAAATAATTTTTCAATATGGAAGGAAAGAGATATTACACAACCTTATTATCCATTGCTGATGATTTGATCATCACTATTATCACAAAATCTGGTTCGAATGATTTTAACGACATCTTGAGTATTCAAAACACCTATAAGAAATTGTTTGTGTTATCTAACACATACTAATTTATAAAACAATATTATGGTTCATGAATGATTTCTCATATTATTTTAAGATATCAACTCATACAACTAATTCAAAAGTTAAAATACTAGAATTGTCCTGAATGTTTACTTTTTGAAAGTAGGAGAACACGTCGAAAGAGAAAAGGAACATCAAGAATATACTGAAATTTGGATTCAAGGTATGAATTATCATCATATCCATAAAGTATAACACATGATATGATTTATATTTATGAATTAGGAGGATATAATCCACATATTTGATTTTTTTTAATGAGGTTTTAAGAGACAAGGTGACAATGCATAGTTAATATATTATAAAGAACATCAAAATATTAAGATTTCTACATGTAATGGATTTAATAGTTGTGTTATAATTAAATATGTGGAAATGTTTAAATGTATTAATACTCTTTTGATTATGGGGTGAGTTTGATTTTTTTTTATTTTTCTAATATGTAACCCTAATTGTTTTCTTTGAAAATGTCATTTAAGGAAGATTTATCTTTTTTGGACATAATTATAAAGTAATGGATAACCTTTAGGGTTCATATGATCTTTTTCGTGGTAATTAAGGTTTATTACATTTTGAGATGAAAAATGAACGGTATGAGACTTCCTTTGAGGTTAAAACATGTTGTGGTAATTTTTTGAGGAAATTATCATATTTTTAGAATGTTATAAGAATTATATAGTTTTAGAAAAATGACAAACCATCGTGTTTGGCAAGGCTGCAGGAATTGAACCCACAACCGAAGGGTGACAAGGCTTTATCACCTACCTCTAGCCAATGTGAAGTCCCTGGTTCTTATGAATTTTTATTTTTAAGTGATTTTATGGAATAAGAACAATTTTATTTCGGGAATTTATGTTTTATTAAATGTATATCCTTTTTATTGGAAAATGATTTGGTGATTAAGTGATTAATGTTATTTCAAAATATGTTCACTATTTCCAAAACCCAATATGATCAATGTAAATATTATAATATGGTATTTTATTTGGTAAATAAAGGTTCAGAAATATTTTGGAAGAATCGATTATTATTCGAGTTATTTATGAAAATGATTAGCGTATCTTAGAGAATATTAGGGATTATTTTTTTGTGAGACTTCAAGAGTATTTAAATTAATTTGGAGATAAATGTTAAAATTTATCTTTGAAAACTAAGTGATCAAATCCTTCTGAATTTTGGTTGTCAATCTTTGTTTGGATTATTTTGATGAATTTTAAGGATAGTTATTTGTTGAATGGTCAATGCTGAACTTTCAGTATCAATGTTGAATTTTGGAAATTAATTTAGTTTTTTATCATATAAAGGTTTATTATTTTTGGAGAATTATCTTATCTTATCCTAACCATTTTGGTTTTGGTTAATCATTTTCGACTGGAGATGTATATAGTTATACTTTTTTGGATTATTTTATTCTCTATAAGTTGATTCAGGAATGAAACATTCATCTTAAATACTCATTGTTTGGAGAAAAGGATGATTTTGTGGAAGAATTTGATTAAAAGATGAAAATATACATTTAAATAGGTATATTACCTTCTGTTCCTTGTCCAGGTAGTAAAATAATTCCACATCTCGATGAAAAAGATCTTAAAAAACGTTATCCTTTTTCTTTTTTCTACTATTAAATAAAATACCATTTAACCAATCACAAATTTATGGTTTTGTGATTGTGAATTTTCTCCTGATCATGTTCTCTATCACTCTAAATCAGAACATAATGGTCAGTTTTTCTTCCATATCCATGTTTTCCTACATGGAATATTAGTATGTGTTATCTTGGGTTACCATTTTACTTACCTTTCTTTCATTTAAAGAGGACGTTTTATTAACTCCTTTTCCAATGTGGGATTATAATGATGTAATTTTGAAAAGTGAAACCTTATTTACTGAGCCCAAATTTAAAACTACGAGGTTCGAATTTCTAAAATAGGGAAAGGATGTAACCTACAAAGCAATTATAAAATAATAATATTACATATTTTTTAATATTTATGAATTAGATAGAAAGTTTACTTTAAAAGGGTCACTATGTTTGATAACATACCCAACACGCAATAACAGGTTTCTCTTAAATCTTATGTTGTACACAAGACTAAGTTATAACAAAAAAATAATATATTATTAATATTATTATTTTATGTTTAGTTGTCACATAGTCGTTTGAATGGTAGGAATGAACGATATTAACAAAATTATGAAAATAGGGTTTACACATGTTTATATAATGATTCATTGATTAAAAATTAATTAGAAATGAAAATAAAAACTAATAGAATTTAAAGGATATGTTTTTATGAAAAACTATTTAAGTATGAATAATTTTACTTATAAAATAATAAAATCACACCTTTTGGATTATATTAATGAAATATAAATTCTATCTGTTGTTTAAAATTAATCTTATATGTTTTCTAGAAATGATATAAGATGAAATTTAATTTTATGCATAAAAGGGGTATTTTTCAAAAAAAGAATTTCTACCATCTTTTGATGGTGAACCCATTTAAATATTGTTTTTGTCACTTTTATAAAATATATTTGACAAAATAAACTAATTCATTTGAATAGGGTATAAAAATTTGCTTTTAGTGAATTGTTTGGTATTTTTTTGATAAATTTCATATTTTAATGAATACTGAAAAATACTAAATTTTAATTCAAAACTATTTTCTCATATTATTTATTTATATAGTTTGGTTATCCTTTTAATTGGTTTTAAAGTGTAATTATATTAACTTTTATCATTTAATCCAATTTAGTTCATTGGAATAAATTTCTCATTAAAATTGGATATAATAACTTTTTGAACTTTTAAACGTTGTTACTTCAAAAACCTGTTTTCTTGATCTGTCAATGAGATTAAATTTAAATAAATTTCTCCACTTCTATGAATTGAATTTTAGAAAATGGATACTAATGTTTTTAATCATTATGAAAAAATATATCTAATAGGATCAAAATAATTTTTGATGAATAGTAACATAAGTATTTTATTTGACATGGTTAAGGGTAAATCAGGTAATTAAAGGTAAAAATAATATTTTAAAATTTTAAAACTACCCTAAAACATGTCCTAATTTTATAGTATGAATTAATTTAGACCAATAAAATCCTTGGGCCCAAATTCTGTCCTTATTAATCCACTTAGGTGTTATTATGACATTTATAAATATTTTATTTAATGTAAAGACCAAGATATCATAATCATGTATCTCATTACTATAACAATTTTAATATAGAGGTATTTAAGGTATATCTTGGACTATAAATAGTATTTATAAATATAAAGTTATTACCTACATCATAGTAATTTATTTATAAATTTTAGAAGATAAATAATTAAATTAAATGGTTCCACAATGATGATGCAGTAATTTCTTAAGTAATGAAAGACTCAAATAAATGATATTATAAATACTAAAATAAATATAATCTGAGAGATTTGATGCCATCAAAAAATTTTATGGATTCATTTTACATGTTTTTTATGATTTTAAGGAGTTTTGTCGAGCTTATCTTGTTGTTGTGATATTTTTAAAAAGTCAACTGATGAATAGTGCCAAAATTAACACTATTGGTACTCTAAAATATAAAATATTTTATTAAATCTGATAAAATTAATAATAGTATAATATTAATCCCAATTGATTGGATAAGTCTATAATTTTTAGTAATTACTCATTTATTGGTCTTGTGTCATGTTATGTTAATTAATTTTACCCTCAAAGTGTAAATTACTTGATAAAATGGTAAGAGTTAAAAGGGGTTAGAACAAAAAATAAGTTTTAAAATAAAATCATTAAATGTATAAAAATTAATGTTTGAGAGGATTTTGAACCATCCCTACCTTATCTTTTAACTAAAATAGTTTTTTTCATTTGGAGTTAAAAATTAATTTATATTAATTTAATATTTTAAGGGTTTCCAATGGTGCCCCTCCTTTCTTCTATAAAAAGGAACTCATTCCTCTCTATTATTCACACTTAAAAATAATTTTTTCTGCCCATAAATTACCAAAAACCTTCCTAAAAAACCTCCACACATTCTTGAGGCCTTATTTTGGGCTGAAAACCCTCCCTAAAGGTGTTAAGGTGTTCATCAAAGGCGATCAACTGAAGAAGAGGTATCATTTTTATTTAAGTATTTCTATTTCATTTATTCTTCCACTTCCTTCAAATATTCTTAATACATGATTAAATAATAAATAAAATAAACTAAATATACTGAGATTTTATTGTTTTTATATCATCACCTAAATTCATCTCCACTTCCATTAAATGGTAATGGAATTAATCATTCGTTCGTACGTGTGAACTATCACCTCCACAAACTGATATAATTCATTTTCCATAACTCTATCTCATGACTAGTCATAAAAATTGAATTAATGTTAATATGTTATATTCATGAAGTAATTATCATTATAATAGAATAATATATCAATTATTTTCTCACCTTCCATGTTCATAAAAATGATAATGTCGTTCGTGCGTACGTGTGATCTATCACCACCACGAAGCGATGTGATTCATTTTTAACCAAAACATCACTATTATGATATATAAGTATATTTAAATGATTAATATGATATTAATTATTTTATTATCATTCTTTTAATATAAAATAACACTTACCTTAATTCTATAATAATCAATGACAAATGGAAAACATTACTCATGCGTGCGTACGTCCTATTGTCTTCATTATTATAACATTTTTCATTTTTAATAACTATAAATGATGGTTTTATTTAAAAGTATAATTTATGTATAAAAATGATGAAAATTTCTGGAACATTATTCTTTATATTATGAAATTATGACAACATGGACTATTTACTTGACACCATGTTCATTTTCAAATTAATTACCGAATATCAACGTATTCTCTGACATGAAAAAAATAATCAACTAATTATTATAACATGGTAATTAATGCTATAAAAAGAATAATAAAAATAAAAATGTTAATAATAAAGTATAAATTAACATAATTTTTTTATTCATGAAGAATAAATAACATACTTGATTAATTAGACTCGATGTAAGGGACTCTGTCTCAATATACTTTCATTGAGGGATATTTTGAAATTATACACCACCTTATTTTAGAAGGTGTAAAATAAAAAAAATTGACTTTAAATTTCATTAAAATGTTTTCAAAAGAAATAATTTTATAATAAATGTTTTACAAAACAAAAAATGGAATGTTTTTAATGTATACGGTGACAACAACTTCTCCATCGTTGTAACCGTTAGTTGATATTTGGCGTCCTCTACAAGACTTAATTCTTTTAAATGAAAAAGAAATCACTTGTTACCTTTTTTGGGAATTCTGATATTGAATATGGTTTTGATATTATATTTATTATATCAATATACTTAAAAGATTTCTTTTGATTGAAATTGAAATTTTATGAGTGAAACGTAGATAATTGTGATCTTTTATGTGTTTTGATTATGTAATGGTACTTAGAAAATTGATGGGTGGTTACATGATAAACCAAATATAGGTGGTTCCATGATAAAATAAGGATGGCTGGTTATGTTAGAACCTCCAATGCATTGGGTTTTGAAGTTGGCTATATGGTCATTCCATTTTTAATAGTGACATGTATGGAAGTCGACCGTATAGTTATTACATTTAAGTAAGATTATGTCCCAAGTTACCTTTATATGTTATATGTGTTTTCTGTGGGTTATATGGTAAAATTTTCATTAAAGAAATGTTAATAAATGATATTATATTCAAAGTAAGGTTTTTACTACAACCTAATCATGATAAGTATTACTTTATGAAAAAGTTTTCATGGTTTACATGTTTTTTCAAGGCTAACAGTTCTTTATTTATGTCCCTTACTGAGCATTTTGTGCTCATCCCAAGTTTGAAAATGTTTTTCACATGATTTAATGGATAATAGATTCAAGTATGGTATCAAGGTAAAAATTTTGATTATTATACATGAAACAAAACCATGTTTCTTTTTAAAAAGTTTTTTGTTTTCTGAAAAAATAGATACTTAGTATACGTGTGTAACTTTTAATATTTGAGTTTTTATGTATGAGATAAGGCCTAATTATATATATTTATAAACTGGAAAAGATCCCCAATGTGAAATAATTAAAATTTATTTACATACATCAATAATATGTAATGTTCAAAGTCGAGGCCTTATAGTGGGCATTCACTTTTTCCCATTAACTTTCTAAACAAATTCTAAAGAAAACAGTGGAGTAAAAATGACCAATGAAAGGTAAATATTACTCCCCTTGATATCTGAGGTTCTTTTTTTCTACAGTGGTCCTTGTAACCAGCATCTTCATGGACATGAAAATCAAAAATGTGAATGTGAAGGCCCGTTCTCATGAAAGTTAAAAAATTATGGGGGATATGTTTCACTTTATTTAAATTAAATCCTAAACTAAGAAATAAATTAGATAAAAACTAGGTTTGACTCCCAAAAATCACTTTTTTAAGGTATTTAACCTCATCCTTACCTCTTAAATCACATAATGGGAGTTTGGTATAGATCCAACCATCTCGTATTGAACCAATTCTATCATTGTTCTCAGTTTTTTGTAGATCTTTTATTGTTCCTCCTTCGTGAAATCTATTCTTCTCATTTTGAGTGAAGTATAATGTTGTAGATAACCCCAATGTCGGGAATAAAATTTTGTGGGATACCTATAACATTAACCAGTCCTCTATTTCTTCTTTTCGTGGTTTTTATCTTCAAATTCTACACGCAAATATTCATTTTTAGAATCCACACTTCCCTCTTCTTCTTTTTGGGGCTTCTCTTACATGAGTTTTACAATTTAATTCTAAATTTCAATATCACTAATCTCTAATTTCTACTTTTTGTCTTCTTATTTATCAGTAATGGGTTCCGCTACTACTTCTTTCTCAGTAGGATGTGGTAACTAAAACCTATAAAATTTTTATCCTAATAATAAGAAAATAATGTATATCCAATCCTGATACCCAAATGATTCTTCTTCATTGGGATGAACTGCAGCTAGTGTTTGAGGTTCTTCTTGTATTTTAGGTTGTGTATTTTCCTCATCCATCATGTCAATCATGTTCTCCCATAATTAAATAGCTCCTACCTCCTTCTATTATTCTTCACCTTCAAGTAATAATTATAATTCTTCCTCATTATCCTCCTCAACCACAAGTGTAAGGGTGATCGCTATGGAAAATTTAGAATTATCTAGTGTAATTAGTCAAGCCTTTGACACCTTACCCACATTGGCCATGCTTTCTAATAGTGATAATCCTCTTTTGAACTCATATTTCATTGTTTTGGGGGATTCTTCCAGATTTTGGTATGGTAGTTATAACGACCCATACTTTACATACATTGTTATTACTTCAAAATTGAAGCATACTTATTACAACATATAACAAAACGATGAAATGACCGTATAGGTATAGTGTATTTAAAAACTAGGAAACATAAACAACTGGTTCATAAAGCGTCTATACTGTCTCCCATTTATTTCATCATATCTATAGTTCCTTTGGGAATATCTTACTTAATAACCATCTTCCTGACCTGGGGAAAGAAAACATACAAAAGGGTGATCTCAAATGATCAGTAAGGATAAATAAAATAAATATCAATCACATCATATTCATAAGAACATAACATTTTGGAAATCATAACCTCCAAAAGAGAGAATAATTTCATAACATGGGAAAAATCATAGTAGTGAAATGAAATCCCAATAATCATAACTTAAAACATGAATCTTCGTGGCATACACACACAAACATATAGAATCATTTCTTATTAGTCAAGACTCATTTCCAAGACTATCTTAGTGGACAAAGTCCATTTCTGAACCGAGTTCACTCCTCGTTTCAGTCATGTTTCACTGAACCGGTTTAACCTTCCATTATAACCATGTCTATCTCATTAGATATATAATCTTTACCCAATGCATTGGAGGGAGATATAGGTCCCACCCATCTCTTAATTATACCATTCATATGCGTGCCACAAAATCATAAATCATACATCACTGCATAACCCATGTAATAAAAATGGGATTCTTAAACAACATGACATCATAAAACAATTCATATAAGATAAAGGAATTTATAAAAATAATTCCATCACAACATAATCAAATCAATGTAATAATAGGGATATAAACAGAATCCTATATTATCTTAGATGGAAAATAATTTTGATAAAACACTTAAACTCCATTCTTGAGGAAAATATCCTTTCTACTTCAAAAACATTTTCATTTCTTAACATATCATACAATTTTAAACTAAAAAGAAGTTGATTAAAAATAATCTTGAAAACTTGTAAAGTAATCTTCTTGGAAATAATGTTTTAAAAATCCATTCATGCCGTATAAGTTAAAAAAAACATTCTTCCCGTACTTTTGTCGGAAAAGTCAAAAATTACCTCGTACGAAAAACGACAAAAGATTCCTTTTATATATTTTACTAAAAACTCACCGAAGGGTAAAATTGTATTTAAAAATTTTTAGTAGGATGGGAATAATATTACATATTGAGGAAACATGGATGTGGATGATAAAATACACCCCAGTAAATACCAAAGTATAAACAATCTCAGATAAAAATGAGATTGTGATATTTTCCCTTACCTTAGGTCTGATTTTCTTCGTAAGTGTCTGAACCTCCTGTATAATTGTTTAAATAATGTCATTGACTTATTCCAGAATCATAATCATTGTTATGATATCATATATGGTCATATTCTTAGCTTATTATTAGTAATATTTCATTGCTACTTGTTATTCGTGTGTTTATTACTTTTTGTTCTTATGTGTGTTTTGTCGAATACATTCTTATTCTTATTTTTAGGTTATAGATACCTCATTTCCAGAATTTTATTAGTGTAATATATATCATATTAATTCATTCAATTCATTTATATAATCAATGAAGATCATGTAGAATGAGTCGCATCACATCGTGGAGACAGTATTCTGTACATACGCACGAGCGATGATATCGTTCCCATGATCGTGGAATTGTATTGGAGTGTATGTATACTATTTCAGAATCAATATCACTTTACAATAATCATATATATTCATTCTTTACACCATTACACCCATCCAAGTATGGTGGTGGTGTAAAATAGATTACACCACAGCGTGGAGACGGTATTCCGTACGTACACACACGCGGTGATTTCATTTTCCGTTGGATGGATAGATGGTGAAATAGGGTTGTTTCATAGTTATAATAACATATCAGTATATGATTGATACTTATGTTATTACTTCATAATGAAAAAACTAAAGAAGAAGTGGAAGAAGAAATAAAGATTAAAGAATCGGTAATAGACATTACCTCTTCTTTGAAACGATTCTTTGAGACCTCCTTTTAGGGCACTAAAATTGGTCTTTGAAGAATACCAGGTCCTCTAGGATGACTCTAGGTAAGTGTAGAGAAGAAATTGGCAGGGTTTGGCCGAGATTTAAGGCTCAATGTAGTGTGAGGAAGAGGGGGAGGAGGTGCCCTTTTATAAGGGAGGAGAGGGGCACCTTTGGAATAACAAAAAATATTATTTTATTATAAAGTCAAATTAGGTTTTAAATAGCTCAAAATTGATATATTTTGAAGCTAAGGTGGGTATGGGTCTAAATCCTCTAATCCAATAGAATTTAGACAAGTTTAGGTATCAATTTTAACTTTATCATTTAGATTTAACTTTAAGTTAGATAATTTAACTTTTACCGTGTCTTCTTGTTTTCTTACACTATAAGGTTAATAAACTTACTATATCAAGCCAAACGAACCCCAAGTTGTTTATTATTAATATATATTACATTAAATAGGTCATTTTTCTGAACCTTAGATTTTTAGGAATAAAATAATAATTAATAATATAGTATTTTTTTTAAAAACTATTTTATGTCAATTTTGACACTATTTGGTAATTGATTTTTGTGAAAATCATAACAGAATGATTAGTTCTAGAAAAGATAATTAAATAAATACTAACATGTCATATTAACATATAAAATTATTGGAATTCATAAAAAGTCTTAAATTACATTTATTTGGGTATTTATAACATCAATTATGTCAATATTTCATTAATAAGATAATTACTGCATCATCATTGTATCATAAATAAATTAAATTATTTTAAGTCTAAAAATTAAAAATAAAATACAATTATGTATGAAAACTATTTAGCTTTCTAATGAATATTTATAGTCGAATTTATCTTTTGTATAACCCTATATTAAAAACGCTTTAGTTATTAAACGTTGATTTTAACTATTTTAACCCTTCTTTAAATAAATTGATAATAAATGTCCTAATCTAATCCAAGTAAGCCTAAATGGTCATATTTTATTCCTAAGGTTGTTTTTGGTCGAATTAAACTTATCCAATAGAATTATGACATGTGTTAGGGTAATAATAATATCATTTTTACCCTTAACTACCCTATTTACCTTTAACCGTGGTAAAAAAAAAGTAAAAAGTTACTATTCACCAAAAATTATTTTCATCTTATTGAACCACATTTTACTTACTGACATCAACCGTGTCTCTCGGATTTTTGAAATTCCACTCGTAGAAGCGGTAAAATTATGTTTTATGAAAAAATTCGGTTTTTTTAACTACCACATAGCGGTTTCACTATTCATCAAAAAAATGAAAGTTTCCAGAAAAATACCAAAAATTAGGCCTAAGATATATTTGATATTAGGAATTAAAAAATTATGTCTATTTTACCAAATTCAAAACATATCAATTACATTGAATAATTTAAAAATTAATTCCCATCGTCAAAACAAACAACGTGTTTTTAAGATATAATAACTATCAAAAGATTGGCACTTGTTTATGTCTGGTTTAAATGTGAAATTACATCCAATGAAAAACATTGTATTAAATTGTAAAAATATATTCTAAATATACTTTAAAACCACTAAAATTAATAATTTATCACTATTAATTATTTCGACTAAAAAAGTTGTTTTTAATTAAAATTTAATAATTTTCACTATTCATCAGAATATGAAAGTTATCCGAAAAGTACCAAAATTTCACCCTAGGCTAATTTAGATATTCCGAATCCAAAAATTAAGTCCATTTTGAAAAATAAAATTTACAAAATTTCAAAAACTGGTTATTACTATTCATAACGGCTAGTTTTAATAATATTTTAATAGCATATCGTTGTTTAGTGAAACTCGGTATTGCGTACGACGCAAGCTATTGAGGAAGTCCGTAGTTGCATGTAAAGAAATCCAAGCTAGTTTTGTGTGTAGTGAAAGATTTCTTTGATGATTTATGTAACACAAAAAAAAAATATTTCTCATAAAAGTATCGGGTGTTACATTCTACCCCCCTTAAAATGAATCTCGCCCTCGAAATTCGGGTCTTTGTAACAAAAAGATGAGGATACCTCTCCCTCATCACATCCTTAAGCTCCCATGTAGATTCTTCTAATTGCTGGTTCCTCCATAAAACATTCACCAAGCGAGTGGTCTTGTTCCGTAGGACTTTTTCACTACGATCTAGAATCTCTATCGGCTGTTCTTCATAAGAAAGATCTTGCTCCAGCGGTACAACTTCTGAGCTGAGTACATGTGAAGGATCAGGTATGTACTTTCTCAGGAGAGATACATGGAACACATCGTGAACTTGAGAGAGATTCGGTGGAAGCGCCAATCGGTAAGCTACCTTTCCAACATGATCCAGTATTTCGAAAGGACCGATATATCTAGGGCTCAACTTCCCCTTCTTTTCAAATCTCATTACCCTCTTCTAGGGAGATATTTGTAAGAACACTTTATCACCCACTTCAAACTCTAGGTCTTTTCTTCGGTTGTCGGCAAAAATTTTCTGTCGACTCTGAGCTGCTCTTATGTGTTGTTGAATAGATCAGACGTTTTCTGTCATCTCATCAACAAGATCAGGTACTAATAGATTTCTTTCCCCAACTTCATCCCAGCAAGTTGGAGTCCTGCTTTTTATTCCATAGCAAGCTTCATAAGGAGCCATCTGAATAATTGAGTAAAAGCTATTATTATAAGAAAATTTCACCAAAGGAAGGTGTTGATCGCAACCACCTTTTAAATCCATAGATAAAGATCTCTACATATCTTCTAGAGTCTGAATTGTTCTCTCAGACTGACCGTCTGTATGAGGATGATAAGCAGTGCTGAAACTCAACTCTGTATCCAGAGTATGCTGAAGACTTCTCCAGAACTTTGAGTTAAATTTCTAATCCCGATCAGATATAATAGAAAGTGGTACTCCATGCAATCTTACCACTTCCTTTACATATATCCTAGCAAGCTGATCCAGACAGAAATCCTCTCTAATGGCAATGAAGTGCGCAGACTTTGTAAGACGATCAACTATTACCCAGATAGAATTATTACCTTTGGATGTTTTAGGAAGCCCTGTGACAAAGTCCATAGGGATTTTTTCCCATTTCCATTTGAGTATGGTTAATGTTTGTAACATCCCATTAGACTTCCGTCTCTCAGTTTTAACTTGCTGACAAACCAAGCATCGAGAGACATATTCAGCAACATCTCTTTTCATGCCATCCCACCAGAAGTACTGTTTCAGGTCCCTATACATCTTCGTGCTTCCAGGATGAATAGAAAATGAAGAACTATGAGCCTCATCCAGTAGGTCCTTCTTTAATTCTGAGATGGGAGGAACACAAACTCGATTCCTGAACATTATTATCCCATCACAATCAAGGTTGAATTCATGAATATTTTTCACCTACTTTTGTAACTCTACATCTTCTTTCTGTGCCTCTTTAATCTTCACATGTATAGATGGTTGAACATTCATTTGAGAAAGATACAATTTTCCCCCTTCCATTAAAATTCCAAGATCCATCCTTTGTAAATCCATAAATATTGGATCTTTTGTGATCCTCATCATGGATAATCTATCATGGTCTTGTAGACTTAATGCCTATTCCACCTTTTTTCCTTTCCCACAGTGGTAATGAATTGATCATTCATAATCCTTAATCAGTTCCAACCATCTTCTTTGGCTTATATTCATCTCCTTTTGGGTGAAAATATACTTTAAACTTTTATGATCAGTAAAAATATCACACCTTTCTCCATAAAGATAATGCCTCCAAATCTTTAATGCAATGATTACCGTAGCTAACTCTAAATCATGTGTTGAGTAATTTTTCTCATGGATTTTCAACTGTCGTGAGGCATAAGCTATCACCATATAATTTTACATAAGAACACACCCCAACACCTTCTTGGATGCGTCACTATAGATCACATACCTTTCTCCACTACAAGGCAGTGTGAGCACAGGTGCACTGGATAACCTTCTTTTCAACTCCTTGAATTTCTCTTCACATTCCTCCGTCAACACAAACTTAACTCCTTTCTGAGTCAACCTGGTGAGTGGATTAGACAATCGTGAATTTTTTTTCACAAAACGTCGATAATATCCATCCAAACCAAGAAAACTTCGGATCTCAGTTACTATTTTTGGTCTTGACCATCTTTCGATAGCCTCTATTATTGCTGGATCCACAGATATCCCCTATTTTGATATTATGTGACCCAAAAATGAAACTTTTTGAAGACAAAATTCACACTTGGTAAATTTGGAATAAAGCTTCTCCTTTCTCAGGGTCTTCAATATAATTCTCAAGTGATCTTCATGTTCTTCCTTTCTCTTTGAATATACAAGAATATCGTCTATGAAGACTACCACAAATTGATCAAGATAGTCTCTAAAGACTCTATTCATCAGATCCATGAATATAGCAGGGGCATTAGTAAGACCAAATGGCATCACTATAAATTCATAGTGTCAATTACTTGTACGGAAAGTCGTCTTTGGTATATCCTCCCTTTTGACCCCTAATTGATGATACCCGGAACAAAGATCAATCTTGGAAAAGTATTGAGCTCCACGTAGTTGGTCAAATAAGTCATCAATGCGTGGGAGAGGATATTTGTTCTTGATAGTGATCTTGTTAAGTTCTCGATAATCAATGCAAAGTCTCATTGATCCATCTTTCTTCTTAACAAATATAATAGGTGCTCCCCAAGGTGATGCACTAGGGCGTATGAATCCCTTATCAAGATTCTCTTGGAGTTGCTTCTTCAATTCCTGCAACTCAATTGGGTTCATTCTATAAGGTGTCTTTGAAATAGGTAAAGCACCCGGTACGAGTTCTATTGAAAACTCAACTTCACGATTTGGTGGAAGACCTGACAATTCCTCTGGAAAGACATCATCAAACTCCCGTACAGTGGGAATATTCTTAATAGTGAGTTTCTCACCAACCATTTGAGATAAATAACCTGCATTCAGTGGAATCAAGACCCATATGATGGAAGAAATTTCCACTAGAAGGTTATGTTCATCCCTCCATCGATAGACGATCATAGATTGATCTGGAATATGAAATGTGAATTCCCTTATTTGGAAATTGATATGAGCTCCATATAAAGAAATCCAATCCATGCCAAGAATCACATCAAATTCCACTATAGGAAGGATCAAAATATTTGCAGGAAGCACTTTCCCACAAACTTCAATCGGGGAAGAATTATAAACTTTTGATGTGACTGTTGTGCCATTAGGTGTTGTCACAGCTAACTCAATATCTAATTGTTGAGGTAATACGGTGATACCCTTAGAAAAATCTTTAGAAAAAAAGAGTGGGTGCATCCAAAATCAAGTAAAACATTTTCAACTTTAGAGTGGATGGTAAGTGTACCTTTCACCACATTATTATCGTAATCCACATCGCTGATAGAAATTGCATGTGACTTTCCTTTGCCTTTAGCCTTAAGATTTTTTTGATGTCGATCATCATTAACAACCCTTGGATTAGGGCATTTATTGGAATAATGCTCCATCTCCTTGTACTTGAAACATTTAAGTGTAGTAGGTTCATTTCTTGTGTCCCTTCCTTTGTTTGCATCATTATACATCTTCTTCCCATCATTGCGGCATTCAAATGACAAATGACCTTCCTTTCCACATTTGAAACATTTACTTGTCCCTTTTAGACGACTCCCTCCATGTTTCTTTCCACACTTTGAGCATAAGGGAAAGCTCATCTTCTTTTCAGTGTGCTCTTTAGATTTTCCTTTGAATTCCATTTTCCTCTTCTTATCAAACCCATATGACTGATGGGTTACTCCAATCTCCATCTCAACTTTGAGAGCACATCGAATGATTTCCTCATAGCTATTGAAGTCCCTTATGGATAAGGCCCTTCGAAGACTTGGTTTTAAGCCACTAATGTATCGATCGATCTTACTCTCAGGTTGGATAATAATACCGGAAGCGTACCTTGCACGTCTTGTAAATTTGCCTCATAGGTACCAATAGATTCATCATCCTTTTTCTTCAGTTCAAGAAACTCTTTCTCCGTCTTTGTTTGGAGAATACGAGGGAAGTACTTATTGAAAAATAAGTTATTGAACTCGTCCCATTCCATGGACTCAATTTCATCCATTTTCCTCGTATTCTTAATAATATTCCATCATTGATCAGAATCTCCTTCCAAACGATACACTGCTAGGATGACTCTATCATGTTCAGAACATTGAAGAACTGAAAATATCTTTTCAGTAGTACTAATCCATTGTTCAGAAACTAATGGATCAGTAGACCCGCTGAAAGAAGGTGGAAGCTGCCTCATAAAGGATTTAACAGAATGTTGCTCCTTCCTTTGGTCGTTTGGAAGTCCTGCATTATTCATATCTTGAGAAAGTTGTGTGAGCATGGCTACAAGATTTTTCATTCCAGCTCCCATAAAGTTTGGTTGCTCATGGGGACAATCATTGCATTGCCCGTCGCATTCCACACTAACACGGTTCCTTCGGGGTCCATCCATTGACTAAAACCAAGAAGAATAGTGTGAGCAACACTAATTATAATAGGAAAACCACATAATAAAGAATAAAATTTCACACTTAAGGTCTTATAATAGGTTATTCATGGTCATTTCTAAAACACTAAGATTGTGTTCTATGCTTAAAATTATCCATAGGGTTCTTACTAAGGCTTTCACATCCTAGTTTCCAATGGTTCACTATACCTTTCCTCTGATACCATCTATAATGACCCATACTTTAAATACATTGTTATTACTTCAAAATTGAAGCATACTTTTTACAACATATAACAAAACCATGAAAGGACTGTATAGGTATAGTGTCTTTAGAAAATGGGAAACATAAACAACTGTTTCATAAAGCATCTACACTGTCTCCCATTTATTTCATCATATCTATAGTCCCTTTTGTCATATCTTACTTAATAACCTTCTTCCTGACCTGGGGAAAGAAAACATACAAAAATGTGAGCTCAAATTCTCAGTAAGGGTAAATAAAAGAAATATCAATCACATCATATTCATAAGAACATAACATTTTGGAAATCTTAACCAGCAAAAGAGAGAATAATTTCATAACATGGGACAAATCATAGTAGTGAAATGAAATCCAAATAATCATAACATAAAACATGAATATTTGTGGCATACACACATAATCATAGAGAATCATTTCTTATTATTCAAGACTCATTTCCATGACTATCTTAGTGGACAAAGTTCATTTCTGAACCGAGTTCACTCCTCGTTTCAGTCCTGTTTCACTGAACCGGTTTAACGTGTCGTTCCAGCCATGTCTATCTCATGAGATATAAAATAGTTACCCAATGAATTGGAGGGAGATATAGGTCCCACCAATTTCATAATGATACCATTCATATGTGTGCCACAAAATCATAAATCATACATCATTGCATAACCCATGTAATAAAAATGGGATTCTTAAAAAACATGACATCATAAAACAATTCATATAAGATGAAGAAATTTATAAAAATAATTCCATCACAACATAATCAAATAAATGTAATAATAGGTATAGAAACAGGACTCTATATTATCTTATATGGAAAATAATTTTGATAAAACACTTGAACTCCATTCTTGAGGAAAATATCATTTCTACTTCAAAAACATTTTCTTTTCATAACATGTCATAAAATTTTAAACTAAAAAGAAGTTGATTAAAAATAAACTTTAAAAATTGTAAAGTAAGCCTTTTGGAAATAATGTTTTAAAAATCCATTCATGCCGTATAAGTTAAAAAAAACATTCTTCCCGTAATTTTGTCGGAAAAGTCAAAAAGTACCTCATACGAAAAACGACAAAAGATTCCTTTTATATCTTTTACTAAAAACTCACCAAAGGGTAAAATTGGATTTAAACAATTATAGTAGGATGGAAATAATATTACATATTGAGGAAACATGGATGTGGATGATAAAATACACCCCAGTAAATACCAAAGTATAAACAATCTCGGATAAAAATGAGATTGTGATATTTTCCCTTACCTTAGGTCCGATTTGCTTCGTAAGTGTCCGAAACTTCTGTATAATGATTTAAATAATGTCATTTACTTATTCCAGAATCATACTCATTGTTATGATATCATATATGGTCATATTATTAGCTTATTATTAGTAAGATTTCATTGCTACTTGTTATTCGGGTGTTTATTACTTTTTGTTCTTATGCGTGTTTTGTCGAATAAATTCTTATTATTCTTTTTTAGGTTATAGATAACTCATTTCCATAATGGTATTAGTTTAATATATATCATATTAATTCATTCAATTCATTTATATAATCAATGAAGATCATGTAGCACGAGTCGCATCACATCATGGAGACGGTATTCCGTACGTACGCACGAGCGATGATATCGTTCCCATGATCGTGGAATTGTATTGGAGTGTATGTATACTATTTAAGAATCAATATCACTGTAAAATTATCATATATATTCATTATTTACACCATTATACCCATCCAATTAAGGTGGTCGTGGAAAATAGATTACACCACGGCGTGGAGATGGTATTCCGTACGTATGCACGCGCGGTGATTTCATTTTCCGTTGGATGGATAGACGGTGAAATAGGGTTGTTTCATACTTATAATAACATATCAGTATATGAGTGATACTTATGTTATTACTTAATAATTAAACAACTAAAGAAGAAGAAGTGGAAGAATAAATTAAGATGAAAGAATCGGTAACAGACATTACCTCTTCTTTGAAGCGCTTCTTTGATACCTCCTTTTAGGGAACTAAAATTGGTCTTTGATAAATACCAGGTCCTCTACGATGTCTCTAAGAAAGTGGAGAGAAGAAATTGGAAGGGTTTGGCCGAGCTTTAAGGCTCAAAGTGGTGTGAGGAAGAGGGGGAGGAGGTGCCCTTTTATAAGGGAGGAGAGGGGCATCTTTGGAATAACTAAAACTATTATTTTATTATAAAGTCAAATTCGGGTTTTAATAGCTCCAAATTGATATATTTAGAAGCTAAGGTGGGTATGGGTCGAAATAATATCATAAAATAGAATTTAGAAATGTTTAGGTATCAATTTTAACCTCATCATTTAGATTTAACTTTAAGTTAGAAAATTTAACTTTTACCCTGTCTTCTTGTTTTCTTACACTATAAGGTTAATAAACTTACTATATCAAGCCAAAAGAACCCCAAGTTGTTTATTATTAATATATATAACATTATCTAAGTCATTTGGCCGAAAATTAGATTTTTAGGAATAAAATAACAATTAATAATATAGTATTTGTTTTAAAAACTATTTTATGTCAAATTTGACACTATATGGTAATTGATTTTTGGGAAAATCATAAAAGAATGATTAGTTCGAGAAAATTTAATTAAATCAATACTAACATGTCATATTAATATATAAATTTTTTTTAATTCATAAAAAGTCTTAAATTACATAAATTTGGGTATTTATAACATCAATTATGTCAATATTTCATTAATAAGATAATTACTGCATCATCATTGTATCATAAATAAATTAAATTATATTAAGTCTAAGAATTACAAATAAAATAGAATTATTTAGGAAATCTTTTTATATTTCTAATGAATATTTATAGTCAAATTTATTTTATGTATGACCCTATATTAAAAATGCTTTTGTTATTAAACTTTGATTTTAACTATTTTAACCCTTCTTTAAATAAATTGATAATAAATGTCCTAATCTAATCCAAGTGGGCCTAAATGATCATATTTTATTCCTAAGGTTGTTTTTGGTCGAATTAAACTTATCCAATAAAATTAGGGCTTGTTTTAGGGTAATAATAATATCATTTTTACCCTTAACTACCCTATTTACTTTTAACTGTGGTAAAAAAAAGAAAAAATTTATTATTCAACAAAAATTATTTTCATCTTATTGAACCAGATTTTACTTACTGAAATCAACCGTGTCTCTCGGATTTTTGAAATTCCACTCACAGAAGCAGTAAAATTATGTTTTATGAAAAAAATCGGTTTTTTAACTACCACTTAGTGGTTTCACTATTCATCAAAAAAATGAAAGTTTCCAGAAAAATACCAAAAATTAGGCCTAAGATATATTTGATATTATGAATTAAAAAATGATGTCTATTTTACCAAATTCAAAACATATCAGTTACATTGAATAATTTAAAAATTACTTCCCGTCGTCAAAACAAATAGCTTGTTTTTAAGAGATAATAACTATCAAAAGATTGACACTTGTTTATGTCTGGTTTAAATGTGAAATTACATCAAATGAACAACATTGTATTAAATTATTAAAATATATTCTAATTATACTTTAAAACCACTCAAATTAATAATTTATCACTATTAATTATTTCGATTAAAAAAGTTGTTTTTAATTTAAATTTAATAATTTTCACTATTTATCAGAATATGAATGTTATCCGAAAAGTACCAAAATTTCACCCTAGGCTAATTTCGATATTCCGAATCCAAAAATGAAGTCCATTTTGAAAAATAAAATTTACAAAATTTCAAAAAGTGGATATTACTATTCATAACGGCTAGTTTTAATAATATTTTAATAGCATATCGTTGTTTAGTGAAACTCTGTATTGCGTACGACACAAGCTATCGAGGAAGGCCGTGGTTTCGTGTAAAGAAAGCCAAGATAGTGTTGTGTGTAGTGAAAGATTCCTTTGATGATTTATATAACATAAAAACAAAATATTTCTCATAAAAGTATCGGGTGTTACAGTAGTGATACTCTTGATTTTTCTTGAATCTCCTATCCTTGACTATGGATTTTCCTCTTCAATTATTCAATGTTCTATGAGAGGGTTAATAGTCAGTTTCCAATTTTTGGTGTGTATTCATTACTAATTTTTCTTGAGATTACAAACCAAAAACACCCAATGCAAAAAAATTAAATAGTATGAGAAAATAACTTAATCTACAATTATAAAATTGAAAAGTGAGAGAAAAAATACATGTCTGACTATTGAATTTATAAATGTGCATCCTTGGAAATGGTACCAATTTTGAAATAGCCAAAAAAAATTGTTAATTCTATTGGGGATATAAAAACAAGAATTTATAGTCACCCAACTGAACTAACTTCTAGAATGTAGAATAGTTGTAATATTGGTTCGATCCTTTAATGAAAAGGGTTATAAGATTTCAATAGCTTTGATTTTTTTCACAATTTATTTTACTGAAAATAAACTTACTAAACTAACTTGAGTGGTTTGATTATACTGACTAATAAATGAAAATAAGGATGAAGTAAAGAGAGTTGATATTAAAGGATGGGTTTTTATACAATTAAAATGATTCAGTTATGACTTTTGAAATTACATAAAATAAAAAGTAATAAGACATCTTGGAGTACCCATCCTAGCTTCTCAACATTAGTTATAACTACCTAAGATAGTTTAATCCTCTCTCATGGTATTTTTATAGCTGAATTAGGTGCATTTAGTTTAATATTTAGGTGAAAGGTTAATTTAATTCCACTCTCTTTTTCCACTTCCCTTAATCACATTGGTATTACTCTAATAATTATCATCACTTTCACTAGGTAATTAGGGATGTGATGATTTTTTTTTATGTAATTCAATTTTATAATGAAAACTTATAAGTATAAAATCATTAAAACAATGATAATCATCCTTTTTTATCAAACTAACCTCCTACCTCAACTCCAATCCACTCATATCAACTCTCAAAAACATGAATTAATTACAATTTCTAGAATATGGGATTGAAAATTAGATCTAAAAAATGATGTCATGAAAAAATGAAGACATAAATGAATTGATTTCACAATTGATATATGCATTTAGAATTAAAAAATGAATAAAAAATAGAAAATGAATGTCTTAATTTATGTGGTAACATGGTTGATGTTGATCATATTCCTCCACTCTCACTTTATATTATAGATTAAGATCTACCACTAGCCTGATATGTTAGCATCGTACCTAAAAGTGGATCCTCATCCCATCTATGGAAAATTTTCCTAGGTCCCCTCCCAGCCTTTTTGGATACTTTTCACGACATTGTATCGTCCTATTTATAGAGGATATTTCCTCAATCTTTTTAAATTTGAATTTCTCTTCACCCACATATGCTATTCTTTTTTATTAGGATTGAATCTTCTCTCTTGACAACATATTTGAATGTGGCATTTTCTATCATTTATTTGGTCTACCTTTAAGAATTTAATAAAGAGGGAGAGTATGGTTTTTCCAACTAGGAATATCGGCAAAGGGTTTTAATATCGTGTGTGTTCTAATTGGATAAACTCATCATTTTTTGTGGGGGTATTTTACTTTTTCTTATAAAACAACACCCCCCCCAAAAAAACACCCTGTCACGAACCAAGTCAGGTCTCCATCCTAACCGACACCCTACCCGACATGCGGCAAGGCCCAAAGGGTGTTCCCGATCTCCACTGGCTGGCACAAGTACCAGGGTATCACAATAAAATTTGGGAAATATTTACCTGAATAAACAAATATTAATCAACCAACAAAATAAACCAAACCAAAAGTAAAAGTCATATCCAAACAAGTCTTTAACCAAAACCAAATTTTGAGTCACATGAAAACAAAAACCCAAACAACACTAGAATTTATAGTGATCAAAAACCATCCCAAAAATGGCCTCTCAGCGAGAGGACACCACCCTCAAGCCATCACCAAAACACCATGTCAAGATGTATACTAACAACCTGAACCACCACTCCAAAATGTTGGACCCTTGCCTATATCATAAATTAACAATTCTACTTACACCCAAAGGTGAATATTGGGTGTGAGAAATCCCCCATCAGGATTCCACCAAGAAAATATTCCATATACAAATATTAAAAGACAAAAACATTTTCAATGATAAATAAAAGAAAGTATGAAAATCTTAACAATATTAATTAAAACAATTTTCCATGAAACGACTTTAAATAAAAGAAATTGAAAGCTAACCCATGTTTGTGTAGTAACTCAAGTGACATATCATGTATCATTGATGTTAAAAAAGTAACCGGGAGAACCAAATGATGGGAGAGTCCCTATGGATACTAGTAATAGGTGGGACCCTAGAGCATCATGTCTCAGTGAAACGTGGCTTAAAAACCCGGACCCTCAGAAACTATGGAATAGAAACCATGAACCATAGAAAATGTGGCTTAGAAACCATGACCCTCAGAAATCATATGTTTAGTTAGTGTGGAAAATGTCAATCCTACTAGTGAAACTGGGCCAAGCCATCTCCGGAACACTAGCCCACTAGGTGTAGTCCCCCCCCCCCATAATACCCAAGCCTTCCCTCTTTGTGCACATCTATAAAAAAGTTCACATCACATGTCACATTAACACTTAAGATCCAAAAAAGGATCTTAAACACAAAAACACATCATTCTCACATAGATGCCCTATTTTAAAACTATACACACACGAAAAATGTTTTAGAACTTATCCTGCGCTGCTTGCACATTAAATTAATCCAGTTGCCTAGTTTTATAAAAAATAGTTTTCATAATCAAGAAAACCACTATGAAAAATCCTGAAACAATTTCCAAACATGACGCAAAATTTTTAAATGGAAAAAGCCACTCAAAACCATTTTCAAAGAAAAACATATTCTAAAACCACGACAAAACATAAAATTCATAATCCACAGTTCCTAACTCACACATTGCATGGTTTACAAAACAATAATAAACGGTTCAAAGCATGTTTTCACAATAAAATTTACCAACACCACATAAACCTAATTTTTACATATTAAATGCATATTGATACTCAATAAAAGATAATTTCACAACATGTAAACAAATTGAAAAATTATCTAAACTAATTAAATAAAAAATAAAATGATCATCAGTATTGCTTGTATGCGGAATCACCTACCGATGTGTCGTAAGTTTCACCAAATTGTTGTACAAGGAGCACTGCATGCCAACACTACTCAAACCAACTCAAATAAATCCTAAAAACATTGTACAAAATGCATTAAGATTTAATCAATCACAACTAAACCACAACCGCAAAACATTCAAAAATAAAAGCGTGAACAACGAGGGACTCCGTACCTACAGCGAGGAGTCCAAGAGTTTAGCCAGAGGTCGACGAGGGATTTCTGGGATTGCATGGCTTCGGAAAAACAGAGAGAGAGACACTGTAAAAAAATGTAGCCAAGGTAGGAGGCTGTCAAAGCATCAGCTGAACCAATGGGGTGGTGCGCATGGTTGGATAGAGGAGGGGTGGAACACCGGGGTGAATTCTGGCAGAGCAAGGAGAGGAGGGTGTAGAGCGGTGTGGCTATCCAGAGGAGGGAGGATTGTGTGGTGCATCTATCTGATAGAGGGAGGAGGGTGGCCCGACGTGACTATCCGAAGGAGGGTGGAGGGGCGTCGCGGCCCGGCGCAAGGGAGTAGGTAGTGGTGGGAGCACGATGCGGTGAGCAGCGAGGTGGGATGGGGGCAAGAGGAGGCGTCTAGTGCAAGGGAAGGGAAGAACTGCAGTGAGGGAGAAAATAAGCGGTGATGTAGGGTTTGAGAGGGGGCTAATCTGGGTAGCGTGATGCAAGGGAAGAGGGTAAGTGAGGGAGAGAAAGAAAAAAATGAAGGAGAATATAAAAGATGGAATAAAATAAAATAAAAATGAAAATGTGGGAAATAAAAATAAAATAAAACCTAAAAAATAAATTCTAACATAAACTTATAATAATAATAATAATAATTGTAGTGATAAAAATAATAATAATTTTAATAATAATAATAATTACAAAAATAATTATAATTATAATAATTTTTTATTTTTATTAGTTTATTTATCCATTCGTGCACTGGGTGGGCCGCACGTTAAACTGGTGAAGCCACACGGCTTTTCCTCTGCCTTGCCCGTGCGTCGGACGATGTCAATAAGATGCTCATTTATCAACGCATAATCACAAAACTCATATCGGCTCAGACTGCATTTCAACCAAAAAATTATAAAAATGAAATTAAATTTATGAGATAAAAATTAAAATTAAAAACATACCTCAACGGGAAGTTTGGGTGCAACAATTCTCCCCACCATGGAAACTTTCTGCCCTCAGAAAGTCAATTCGAAGCATGATCAGAGAATAGAAATGGGTACTCCTGCTCAAACCAAGACTTCCGCTCCCAAGTCTCATGCTCGTCATTCCCATGCTGCCAAATAATGTGAACCAAAGGAATAGACTTTCCACGAAGTACCTTCTCTTGAGAATCCACTATCTTCAATGGCTGCTCAAAAACTGATAAGTCAGACTTTATCTTTAACTCCTCCCAATTCAACACACGCAATGGATAGGGATTATACTTTTTCAGTTGGGAGACATGGAATACATCGTTAATCTACATCAACTAAGTAGGCAAAGCTAACTGGTAAGACACCTTTCCAATCTGCTCAGTAATCTTGAAAGGCCAAATATACCTCAGCGTTAGCATCCTCTACTTTCCCAAGCGGCGGCGACCCAAGCAAAGAACCTCCTTCAAGAACACCGTATCACCCACTAAAAACTCTAGATCCCAACACCTCTAATTTGTATAAGTTTTTTGGTGACTCTGAGTTGTCAAAAACTTATGTCTAATCAACTTGACCTTCTCAGGCAACTCCAGAACTAGGCTTTCCCCAGAAGTGAGGTCTCTCCTACCTCATCCCAACACAAAGGAGACCAACCAGGATGACTATAGAGTGCCTAAAAAGGTTCCATTCTAACATAGGATTGGTAATTGTTATTATAAGAAAACTCAACCAATCCCAACTGGTTATCCGCAGAACCTCTGAAATACAACACGCATGCATGAATCATGTCCTCCAGAATCTGATTCACCCACTCTGTCTGGCCATCCATCTGAGGATGGTATGTCATGCTCATCTTAATCTGTGACCCCAAAGACTTCTAGAGACCTTCCCAAAACTGAGAGGTAAAGTGGGGGTCCCTATCAAAAACAAATGTTAACAGCACACCATGAAGTCTGACCACCTCCTGAACATACAAACGGCCCAGCTCATCCACCTTCACTATATCTCTGATTGGGATAAAGTGAGATAACCTTGTCAGAAGATTAATCATTACCCAAATATCATTCCTCCCCTAGGTGTATGAGGCAATCCAACAATGAAGTCCATGGCGACCTCATCCCACTTCTAGTTAGGAATGGGTAATGGATGAAGTAGGCTAGATGGTCTCTGATGCTCTACTTTCACCTGCTGACAAGTGTAGCATCTCGATATAAAGTCAGTTATTCCCCGTCTCATACTTTGTCACCAAAACTAGTGACGAACATTGTAATACTTCTTGGTAGTACCAGGATGGACGACCCACTGAGACCGGTGGCTATCCTGTATCCCCACCTTCTACAGAAACAACGACACCACTGCATGACCCTTAAAATAGAAGATCCTCTCAAGATACAATGACCAATCAGAAAGAGTCCCTCCACCATGAAGAAACATCATAGATCACTGACACGAATCATCATCGGGCTTCTACTAATGAATCAACTCCAGAATAGCGGGATTCCACTGAATGCTAGATAAGAGAGTACCTTTGTTGTGCTCTATGCTCTACAAGTGCATCTTGGAGAAGAGCCCCATCAAATTCAACTCATTATTGGACTTCCTCAATGCCTGAACTGGTATTTTCCATCTCAAAGTGTCAGCCACCACATTACCCTTACCCATAGTATAGACTGTGTCAATGTCAAATCCCTACAGGTACTCGATCTAGTGGAGCTGCCTCAGATAGAGATCCTTTTGAGAGAAAATGTAGTCTAGGCTCTTATAGTCATAATAGACCAAAAATTTCTCCCCAAAGAGTTAGTGACGCCTTGTCTTCAGGGCATGCATCACTACATCCAACTCCAAGTCATGAGTCAGATAATTCTTCTCATGTGGTTGGAGCTGGTGAGAACCATAAGCCACCACATGATTATCCTACATGAGTACACACCCAAGGCCCATACCTAAAGCATCACAATAAACCACATATCTCTTCCCAAAATCTGGTAAGATAAACACAGGTGTGATGGTCAACCATTGCTTCAACTCATCAAAGGATTCCCAACACTGAGGGCTCCATTCAAACTTTACCCCCTTCTGAGTGAGTGTGTTCATGGAGGAGGCAAGTCGTGAGAAATCCCGAACAAAATTCCTATAATAACCTATCAGGCCAAGAAAAATCCTAATCTCAAACACATTCCTTGGCTGTTCCCATGACATAACTGCATTGATCTTCTTAAGATCTACTACAACCCCTTGTTCTGAGATGACATGCCCCAAAAACTTCACTTCTCTGATCCATAATGTGCACTTCGAATGTTTGGCATACAAGAGGTGGTCCCGCAAAGCACCCAAAATGATCTGCAGGTGATGCTCATGCTCCTCCTCATATCTAGAATAAATCAAAATGTAATCCACAAATACCACAACAAAGGAGTTGAGATATTGGTGGAACACCCTATTCATGAGTTCCATGAAAACTACAGGAGTATTCATCAATCTGAAGGGCATGAACATGTACTCTAAGTGACCTTACCTGCTCCAGAAATCCATTTTTAGGATGTCTACTCATCTCACCCTGGGCTGGTGGTATCCCAAATGCATGTCGATTTTGGATAACCACTTTTCCCCCTTAATTTGGTCAAACAATTCTTCAATATAGTGAAAAGGTTATTTATTCTTGATGGTTACCTTATTCAATTTTCAGTAATCAATGCACTACCAGAGGGTTCCATCGACCTTCTTCAGGAATAAAACTATGGAGGCCCAAGGAGAGATGCTCGGGAAAATGAATCCTTTGGATTCAAAATCTTCCAACTATATCTTTAATTTCTTCAATTCAGTGGAGGCCATGTGATATGAGGGAAGATATATAGGCTGAGTTCCTGGAGGCAAATCAATCGAGAAATCCACGTCCTGCTCTGGGGGTAATCCTGAAAAATCATCTAGAAATACCTCTGGAAACTCATTCACTATGAGAGGTAACCCACTCTGAGAAGTTTCATTATCATCCTCCAATGCGAGTGACAATAACTGGTAAGAAAGATCCCCCAACTCAAGAAGTGGAGGTCCCACACAACCTGATCGAGGATCCCATTCCCCAAGAAATACGCAAGGGCTTACATTAGGTGCCATAAAACTAACATGTCCCCGATAGTAGTCCCCGATAGTAGTCAATATGTTCTTGAAAGCACGCCATCTAGTCCATGTCGATCATCACATCAAATAAGTCTATATCAAGGACCAATAAATCCCACTCCATCTCGACTCCTAACACAGAGAGAGTGAATGATGGACACCTAAGGCCTTGGTCTCTCTTTTCCCCCAACAGTTTTACCAACTCCATGAAAAAAGATAATAGTTCGATTGGTAGGTTCAGAAGGTTCACAAGATGGGAAGATATAAAAGAAAATGAAGCACTGACATCAAATGAAACCATATAAATAGAAGATGAATTAAAAATAGTACATCGAATAGTCAAAGTTTTTGCATCAGATCCCGCTGGTGCCTGATCTATAGTATACAGATGCTTGGTCTCTACCTGGGAATGACTGCTCACCTGAGGCTCTCCCCTGATCTGGCTCTGCCCCAAAGACAATCAGGTTTTTCCACCATAGCCACCAAACCGATATCTCATCGTCCTTTCCAGCACGGACTAAACTTATATCCCTCTAGAAGCGATAGATCTAGTCCCACTCTGGTAAGGGCGTACAGTCCTACAGATTTGTTGTTGATGTCCCACAAATCCACACCCATGGTACGGTCTAGGAGGGTATGGACATGTAGGTCGGATGTGCCCTACCCTTCCACACTAATGGCACACAATGAACCTTATATCAGAATAAATAGATGAGGTATGCCTAAAAGGATGGCCTGAACCACCACCTACTTTTTTCCCATGCTCATCATGCTTCCTCTTCTTCTCAGATGAACAACCACTGAAAAACCCTAACACTGATCTAGAAAAACCTGACCTTCCTCTCTGTTCAATCTTTAACAAGAAAGAATGATAAACCACCTTGACATGAGTTCCCATCTTGAACAAGAAAAATAGAGAGTAAATTCTTGGTCGAAGTCCCTTCTCAAACTTCCGTGCTTTCAAATATTCATTTGAAACAATATCAGGCATGTACCACACTAGATCATAAAAGTGGTTTGCATACTCCATCACTATCTGATCCCCTTGTGAAAGATCCATGAACTCCCAGGATCTAGATTAGGCAAGGAACTAAGGATAGTACTTCTTGTTAAATATATCTTTGAAATCCTTCCAACTCATTTTCTTATTCTTCCCAGCCTGACTCACTGATTCCCACAACATACGACTGGAACCTCTAGCTGGAATGAGGCACACTTTAACCTGACCTCCTCAGGCATGTCAATGAATTTGAACTTACGCACTATCTTACAATCGATTCCTCTACCTCATGGGGTTCTGAACTGCCTCAGAATGAAGGAGGTTTATTCTTCAAAAACTCCTATGCTTTATCCTTCATGGGGCCATACTCATCTTATATAGCTGGAATAAGGGTGGGGGTAGGAGTCTCCCCTTGTCTTAAAGACTGAACATCTTAGACCATAGCTTCTACCAATCGTTGATCAAGCGATGAAGGATAACTCTCTCCATCTTCCTCCTGTGGGTGCGTATAAGCTCTTCAGGGAGGCATCTTGCTGCAAAGAGAAATAGCCAGAAAAGAACATCATCAATATATCACGTCTGATTAAAAATAAAATTTCTGCAAAGAAAATAATCATTAGTAAACGAAACATGTAAACGTAACATCGTGTCTAAACAACTTCTTTCTCATCTGATGTCTATGCACAGTCTGCAGCCTGCACGTCCCACCTGAAAAAAAGTCACACAATAAGAATACTGACACCCCATGGTGACTTAGGGTCTGTTACGAGGTGTGCTGTCCAGGCACCCTACTCGCAACCATAATTCTGAGCCCTGAAAATCCCAGCTCCTGTCTAACCAGACTCGTCCCAAATTAAATAACTCAGAAAACAAAACCTGCACCTCCGATACCATTTTGTCACAAACCAAGTCGGGTCTCCATCCCAACCGACACCTGACCTGGCTTACATTAAGGCCTGAAGGGCACTACCAATCCCCATGGGTTGGAATAAGTGCCCATGTATTGCAATAAAACTTGGGAATGATTTACCCGAATGAAAAAATATAAAGCAACTGAAAAAATAAACCAAACCAAAAGTAAAAGTTGCAGCCAAACAAGTCTTTAAACAAAACCGGATTTTGAGTCACATGTAAAATCAAAACTGAAACAACACTAAAAAGTATGGTGACCAGAAACCATCCCAAAAATTGCCACCTGGTGAGAGGAAACTACCCTCAAGCAATAACCACAACACCACGTTAGGAGGTCCGCTAACAACTTGAACCACCACTCCCAAATGATGGACCTGTACTTGTATCAGACATAAAAAAATCTTCTTACAGCCAAAGGTGTAAGTAGTGTCTTAGAAATCTCCCAACAGGATGCCCCCAACAAAATATTCTACGCACAAATATTAAAAGACAAATACATTTGCAATGATAAATAAAAAACTAAGAAAATTTTAACAACGTTAATGAAAATAATTTTCCATGAAAGGACCATAAAGAAAAGAAATTTAAAGAAAACCCATGTTTGTGTAGTGACTCAAGTGACATATCATGTATCATCAGGGTGTGAAAGGTAACCGGGAGCACCAAAAGTTGGGAGGGTCCCTATGGGTACTAGTAATAGGTGGGACCCTAGAACATCATGTCTCTGTGAAACGTGGCTTAGAAACCACGACCCTCAGAAATTGTGGTTTAGAAACCACGACCCTCAGAAAACGTGGCTTAGAAAACAGAACCCTTAGAAACCATATGTTCAGTTAGTGTCGAAAATGTGAATCCTACTAGTGAAACTAGGCCAAGACTTCTTCAGAACACTAGCCCACTAGTCCTACTCCCGCCCTTTTAGTATCCTAGGCTTCCCTCTTTGTGCTCATCTATAAAAAAGTTAACATCACATATCACATTTACACTTAAGAGCCAAACAAGGTGCTTACACACAAAAACATGTAATCCACAAACTAATACCCTCTTTTAAAACCATAAGCACACCAAATACTTTTTATAACATAACCGGCACCGCTTTCACATTAAATTAAACCAGCTACAATGTTTGATCATAAAACACTTTTCATAATCAAGAGAACGACTATAAAAAATCACCACAAAATTTCCAAACATGACAAAAAAAATTTAAAGGAAAAAATTCACTCAAAACCACTTTCAAAGCACAACATATTCTAACACAATGCCAAAACATAAACCACATAATCCTCACTTCCTAACTCACACACTATACAATTTACAAAACAATAATAAACGGTTCAAAGAATGTTTTCACAATAAAATTCACCACCACCACTTAAAAATACTTCTTACCAATTAAATCCAGAGGGAGAATCAATCAAAGATAATTTTGCAACATGTAAAAAATATACAAATGCTCTAAATTAATTAAATAAATAATAAAATGATCATTAGTAATGATTTTATGCGGAATGACCATCTAGTGTGTCGTAAGTTTTGCAAAATTGGTGTGCAAGGACCACCACATGCCAACATAGCTCAAACCAACTCAAATACACCCTAGAAACAAAGAGTCATGAAAAATTCATCAAGATTTAATCAATAACAACTAAACCACAACCACAAAACTTCCAAAAATAAAAGTACAAACAACGAGGGACTCTACACCTACAACGAGGAGTCTGAGAGGTCGGTTGAAGGTCGACAGGGGTTGTTCGGGCTTGCATGATGCTGAAATAACAAAGAGAGAGTCACTGAAAAAAAGGCGTCCAAGGGAGGAGGCTGTAAGAGCTTCGACCGAACCAAGGGGGTGGTGCGTGCGGTTGGATAGAGGAGGGGAGGACCCATGTCGTGTGTTCTGGCTGAGAAAGGGGAGGAGTGTGCGGAACGACATGGATGCCTGGGGGAGGGAGGAATGTGCGGTGCGACTGTCTGAAGGATGGAGGAGTGTGGCCCGACTTGGCTGTTTGAAGGAGGGTGGAGGGGCATCGCGGCCTGGCGCAAGGAAGTAGGGAGTGGCGGGGGCGCGATGCAGTGAGGGTCGAGGTGGGCTGGGGGCAAGAGGAGGTGGTCGGTGCAAGGGAAGGGTAGAACCACAGTGAGGGGGAAAAGCAACGGTGATGTATGGTTTGAAAGGGGGGGTCACCTGGGTAGCATGACAGGAGGGAAGAGGGTATGTGAGGGAGAGAAAGAAAAAATGAGAGAAGAAATAATGAAAAAGGAAATTGGAGTAAGAAAAAAATAAGAAGAAAAGAAAAGATGGAATAAAATAAAAGAAAAATGAACAGAAGGGAAATAAAAATAAACTAAAACCTAAAAAGAAATTCAAACAAAAACTAATAATAATAATAATAATAATGAAAATAATAATAATATTAATAACAATAAAAACGAAAAAAATAATTATATTAATATAAATTTTATTTTTATTCAGTTATTTATCCATTCACACACTGGTCGGCCACACGTTAAACTGGGGAATCCAAACGGCTTCACCTGTCCCCTGCCTGCACGTTGGGCGATGTCAAGATGCTCCTTATTTATCAGCGCAAAATCGCAGAACTCATATTGGCTCGGCCCTCATTCCAACTAAACAAATATAAAACGAAAATTAAAGGTATGAGATAAAAATTAAAATTAATAACATACCTCAAAGAGAAGTCTAGGTGTGACACGCCCACATGTTTCATGCTATAAAAACTCCCCATGGAATGCATGAATCCCATGGATAGCCTGAAAGATAATGATTTTGAATTTTTAGTCAACTAAAACCTGACATAGTTGGCTCCCATATTATGGATCAATCTTTCAGGGCATGTGGTGTGGCCGATCAACCACGACACAATGGTGAAATCCTCTATTTTCTTTATTTTTTCCAATTTTGTCACATCCACGTCATTGTGGAGGTCCTACAGTGCAACTTCATCAAGAATTAATTTCTTCCTATCCCTCAATTGTGCAATGGTGGGGGACTGTTCCACAAGGTTTTTCTTCTTCATGGGGTACAATGATCCATGGTGTAGTGGCCAACTCGTCGAGTAGTTCCTGATCCACCGTAAAATGGAATTAACTCTCGGTATGAGATTCCTAGGTCACTATGTCACATAGCCTTGGTTTCAGCGTAGTGAGTTTCTAATATCAAGTGGTACATGATATTTTATTTCATCATTCCATGCAGATGTTGGGGCATAGTAGTGGTGGATATAGTTAAAAAATGGCTGAGATGGTGTTTCCTAGTGGTCTGTAGTGTAACAGAAATGATAGTGGCATGGCTAAAATGAATGTGGAAGAAAACATGGGCTTGACTTGAAATGACATGGGTTTTGTAGTGCACTTTGCATAGCACATCAATGATGTAGATGTTCTTTCTCTGCTTAATAAGTGACTGTTTTCCATTGGAAGACCTAATTTATGTTTTTGGGATGGTCTCCCACTACATTCACATACATATAAATAGTCATGTACCTGATGGGCTTTTACTAAACCCCTATACAGGAACTATTCACAACTTTTCATGGGTTAGTCTTTTATTTTTGCTAAGTCCTCTTTGAAAATTTTCTATTTTCACCTAGAACACACATACACAATATTCAGAATAATAAAACAACGTAAAGTATGAGTTGATTATTATCTTTTTATTCCCTTTTCACAAATGTTATCCAAAAAATATTAATACCCAAAAATGAATATTATCAATTAAAAACATATTACCTTCAACAAATTAAAATTTTAAAATTTTTTCACAAAAACTAACTCGTCAATAGGATATATATTTCCAGACCCCACATGTCCCATAATATGTTCAATGCATCAATAATATAAACAATTCTAGGTAAGAATACATACCATAATGTTCCAAAAGGAACTACTTATGTACACATGTCTCAGTAATCAAAACTAATCTTTATTGAATTAACTTTTTTTCAGATTGTTAATGTTTCCCATATTAATTGAACTAATCTCAATCTAGGTGAATATCAATCAATATATTATGAATTATTGTATATTCATAATATAATGTAAATTATCCTTGATAATTTAATAACTGGCTGGGATACAATAGTAGAAAAATTGGTCTTTAATGTGAGCATTTTAATGTTGGTTATTCAAGACCGGTATTAAAAGTCTTCCATGAGGACCTTTAAAGTCAGTTATTTAGTGACTGACGTTAAAAGAAAAGTAATAATGTCGCTTATAGTAAAACCAATTTTTAAAGTCCTCATAAAAGAATTTAAATTTTGTTTATTTAGTAACTGATGTTAAAATCCAACATTTAATGTTTGTTCATGAAAAATTGATGGTTAAAGTCATCATATAAGACTTTTAACATTAGTTTTTTTAGGAATTGACATTAAAGTAAATATTGACATCATTTATTAAAGAAATTTACATTCAAAATGTTGATTTAGCTGTATTTAATTTCCCAATCTTTTATTTGACTGGTTTTTGAGATAAATTAGATTTATGGACCAATATTTTTGGACGTCCTAAGTTGAACACCAAGATAAGTATTAGAGAAGTATAAATTTTAAAATCCATAAATTTTTATATGTAACTCTATTTGAGATCCACGACTATTAAAAATGAAGCTTGAAAAATTCTAAAAAACATGGTAGAAAATTTTAACATCAAATTTTTAAAAAACAGATTCAAAAGGTCCATTTAACATCACTTCCTGAAGAAAAGAGATGTTAAAAGTCCTAATATAATACTTTTAACATGGGTTTTTTTTCAGGAACTGATGTTAAAACCCACTCTTGACATCATTTTTTTCAAAAAAAAAGATGTAAAAAATATGTACTGTTTCGGTGCGGATGTGCGTCGGGTTACGCTGTTCCGCCAGGACGCGTTCGCGCGTGCACCCGTCAACCCGAGGGGATGGGCGCGCGGCTTGTGGTCCCGCAGTCCCGCTTTCCAAGGGCGGGCGGCATCCGTCCCTTATTCAGGGGCGTCTGCTCCTTGATCGAAACCGGGATGATGGGATGTCGGCTCCTCCTTCCTTGGACGTCTCCTCGGAACTTGTCGCCTAATCCGGGTCTCCCTCATAGACTTAAGAATGTTCGTGAATCTCGTTCCCGGCGCCATATCTTCATGGACACCGGTTAATTACGCTGCTTCCGCCCGGACGTTCCAAGGAGTCTGGGCGGGGCAGCAACCTGTGGTGAGAAGGCCGGGTGGCTCTGGGTGCTGGGGGCGTGTCGTAACACTGCGGCTCTGCACATCTGTCTTCCGTCCCTAATAGGGCTTCTCGAAGGCATGATGGCCTGAGGCATCCCGTACTAGGTGCGGGGAACTGTGTCACCTGTGGTTTTCCTCAGCTTCCCGTGTTTAACACGGGGTATGCCGCGAGTTTAACGTCCAGCGGGGACGGCATCGGACCGATCAACACGAAAAGTGGATCAGATGACAGAACCCCTTGCGGGGAACCTCCGACGCTGGGGCCAGCACATGGGCGGCTTCCCAAGTAACGTGGAGTGGAGTGAAGTGGCATGACCCCACCAGGATGTGGCGGCCCGGGTAAGGATCAGGATGGATGATGAAGTGAAGAGCTTGGACCCCAGAGGGGCTTCCTACGTACCGCGCGTTAACACGGATCAAAGCCAACGTAGTTCAGGCATACAGTTTAACGTCATGCTGGACGTCGGCAAGCCGACTCACGAAGAGGTCGAGGCTGCCGGGCGGAGGATTGAACCGAACCACCTCGCACGGAGGGGGATGGAACGGCCGGGTGGATCACAGTTTCACGTCATGCTGGACGATAAAAGGGGAAATGGAAAAGGGGGGCTGTGGGGAGGCACCGTGGAGATACACACGGGCAGTCTCCCACGGGGGCGGATTCATAGGTGAATCAACGCAAGCGTGAACCCTGGAGGGGTCCACTGATGGACGAACCGACGTAAATACGACCGGGACGACCAGGTGGTGGGCTTGGACCTCAGGGAGGCTTCCTACGTACCCTGTATAGGAGACAGGGATCAAAGTCCACGTAGTTCATTCTGTCAGGACTTACGCACTTGGGGCAGCCCGGATGCTGCAAAACTCAGTTGGAAGGGACTTGGACCGAAAGCAGAAGACACCTCGATCCCAGTCAGACCCTCTACTGGCTTCGGCAGTGGGGAGGCGCAATGGAGATACACATGTGCAGCCTCCCACGAGAAACTAGGGGTTTGTAATACCCTGCCCCCGTAGGGAAAAGCCACTCCCATTAAATCGTCCCTAAAGAGGGGCAATCCCGACATCCCTGCAGGGACGAGCGGGTGGGGGCCACATCCAAACCGGGGGGACCCTGTGTGCGGAGCACGGGATCAGGTTGCGGACGGTTTAGCGTCTTGCCAGACGAAGTACAGTTTAACGTCATGTGTTGAGGACGAAGCGGACAGTTTAACGTCTTGCCGGACGAAGTACAGTTTAACGTCATGTGTTGAGGACGAAGCACTTGGCAGTTTAACGTCTTGCAGCGCAGACGATGGGGGATAGGCAGTTTAACGTCGTGCAGCTTGGACGGATGTGCAGTTTAACGTCATGCTGGACGAATATGCAGTTTAACGTCATGCTGGACGTATGCGCAGTTTAACGTCATGCGGGACGAATGCGCAGTTTAACGTCATGCGGGACGAATGCGCAGTTTAACGTCATGCTGGGCATAGGTTGCCGGACGATGGGTGCATGTCACTTCGCACGAACCTGGAGGGCCGCACGGGAAGACAACGCACGGTGCGGGCACCCGGGATGAGAATCATCGGGTGCCACACAGGCGGGTACCCTTAGGAGGTCAACGGGGACGACCCTGGCAGATTGCGCGCAAAAAGGAAGCTTTGCGCGCAATACTGCGGGCCGGCGCGCAATCGGGGCGGCTGGCGCGCAATTGGGCCAGCGCCTTGCGCGCGGATGCTTGAGAATGCTCACACCGGGCTTCGGATAGCGCGCGGGGGCAACGGCTCATTCTTTAACGAATGGCCACTTGAAAGAAGGGGGGGTGCGCGCAATCGGGCCGGATTGCGCGCACCCCGGGGGCAATTGCGCGCAAGCGGGTTCTTTTGCGCGCAAAGGCCTTAGGGTGAGTTTTTATTAAAATGAAAGGAGCCAGCGGGGATTGCGCGCGAAGGCGGACCCCGAGGCTATCTTGCGCGAAAGAAAGGGGGTTACCTGAAGTTCGTCATTGCGCGCGGAAGGGGTTGAATTGCGCGCACGAGAGACGTTTCGACTTCCAGCAACCCTTGAAACGTTGGGGGTCGCCTTATATTTATAGGCAACCCCGGGCGCGGAATCCAGGGTGCGAGCGCGAAATTCTCCTCGCGGGCGCGGAATCGGGCGCGGCGCGCAAGGGAGTCGCGCGGACCCGCGGCGCGCAAAATTGCGCGCCGGACCGGCCCATTGCGCGCATCCCGGGGGGTTTGCGCGCGGAACATCACCTTTGCGCGCGGGCCTCTGAAATGCCGCGCAAGGCCTCCGGGCCCTCCGAAACATCCTTCCGACTCCAAATATGACCTCGCTTTCCGCATCCGGAGCTTCGTTTGGGAACAACGGACTTTTCCGGCGTCTACAAAAGCCCCCCCTCGGAATCTGATCGGCGAGAGGTCGCAACGATCGGGTTCCGAGGGAGACGCCGGAATGCCGAAGTCCTGGGCGACGCGGGACTGTGGCGCGCAAAAATGGGTGTCGGGCGCGAAAGCGGCCGATGCGGTCGCGCAAAGCCTTTTCCGCGCAGCGCGGACCACGGCCTCGCCTATAAATAGGGGCACTGGGTCCCTCCGTGCCGTACACTGGCCTTCCGCGCGATAAGCCTCTTTGCTCTCGTGCGCGAAATTGCCTTTTCCGGCGCGGAATTCGCTCGCTCGTCGCGCAAAACCGTCCGGACTTCGCTCTGTTTTTGCGCGAATACCCGGGGTTTTTCGCGAAGGACTTTCCGATTGCGCGCCGCCCACTAGGATTGCGCGCCGCCTCTCAAACTTTTCCACCAGCCTCGTCCGATCCCGCACGCTTCATCCCTTAACCCGCACGACTCCCGAATCTTCCGAGATGGCCGCGCACAGAGGAAATGAAGGGGATGCCGCCACTCGCAGAGCCGAGATGGCGACGAATGAGGAGGTTTACGGAGCCAAGGAGATTGTTTCTAACAATCAATCCTTGTTCGACTTACTAACGCCGGCCCAGAAGACATATCCACTGTCGGACAACCTGCCGCTCTGGAACTTCGGCATCCTAGATGAGGTTCCGGTGCCAGGGTTCGAGATTGATGCGCCGCGGACCTGGGTGACCCGGGAGGACGAGCTTCTCCGCTATAACATCACCAACAATGGGCATCCTGCCAGGGAGACCAGACACTTGGATGTCTATGTCCTGAACCCGAGGACGCGAACCATTGATGGGGGTGAGCCTACTGCGGAGAATTCTCCAGCCCTCTACTCGAGCATATATCGCCAGAGCGTCACGGACGACACCAAGGGCTTGCTGAAGGACTGGGACTTGCGATCTGGGGGCAACTTTACCAGTGAATGGGCCTGGGCGTTCTGGGTACGCCACACTTGCGATCACTTCGCAGAGGAGCTGCGGTACATCGGCCTGTTCGAGGCGGTGTGGACGTCGCAGTTCCACTTCTACCAGCAGTCTGAGCTCGGGCCGGAGCTGTTCACTCGCTGGTCCCCGGATACCAACACCTTCCATCTTCACCATGGGGAGGTCGGCATCGGTCTCTGGGACATCCACTGCATCGGAGGTATCCCGCTGGAGGGCTACCAGTACGATGAGTTCCTGCCACCGAAGAACATCTGGGAGGACAGGTCACGGACTCCCATTCTGACCTGGCATCTTCTTGACCTGGCTACGCAGCGGCTCGGGATCCAAGACTTCCAGAAGGACATAGCCTACAAGGATTGGTTCGGCCAGTTCCTGGAGCATGACCCGGCGGTCAAGATGCCAGGCAGGGGGAAGCGGTGCCCGACCGCAGCTCAGAGGAGCCGGAACGGGTCGTACTGGCGGGTCCTGGAGACGGGCGATTACCGCTCATGGGGGTACCGCGTCATCGAGGCCCGGGACCCGAACGTCCGGTACCCGGCGTTCCTGGCCGCCTTTCTGAGCGGGTGGCTCCTGCCAGTGCGGGATGCGAGGATGGGCGTCCGCCCGGCGACACTGGCGATGGCGGGAGCCATGGCTGCCAACAAGAGATACAACCTCGGGGTCCCAGTACTGGCGAGGCTGTATGCCATTCTGGGACGCATCTCACGAGGGGGGTCGCCACGAAGGATCTGTGGGCCCTTTCAGTTCTTCCACGGATGGGTGGCTGCTCACCTCGGTGGGTATACGTTCCCAAATGCCATCAGTCCTCCGGGCAACGGCCTGCGACCCTCCCTGCTGAACATTGCGGGGGTCGCTCCGATGACCCTCAGTGAGGAGGGCGTGAGGGTTCGGATTGGCAATCATGCCAATTTCAACTTCAGCCCGTTCCCCACTCCTGTCGGCCAGATGATCGACAACGGACAGGGCCCGCTGGAGCAGCATGAATATTTCCTGAACATGCGGGGCGGGGTGCTCGTGGCTCGGATCGACGGGAAGGTGATCTGCGAGCCTTACGTGCCGACCCAGTTCGCCAGGCAGTTCGGGTGCCTTCAACGGATGCCGAAGAGGGTATTCACTGCTGTCCGGGAGGAGACGAACCCTGGCGTCCTTCGCCAGATGTGGCTGATGTTTGCCGCCTTCGGCTCTGGCGACGTCATCACTCTCCCTCCTACCGGAGTTGACGCAGGCTTGGCAACCGAGTACGCCGAACACTGGGCCATCGCGTACCCTGAGGGGCTCTTGCGGAAGCTAGTTCAGCGGCTCGAGGCTACCCGTGCGGAGACCGGGCGTCAAGGAAGGAGGCGAGGCGCCGCCACACGGGGGAGAACGGAGGCGCGCCAAGCAGCGGAGCCGGCGCGGGCAGGGACTTCGGCGGCGGGCGCATCGCAGGCTGCCGCCACGGCCTCGGCGCCCAGAGAGGGGGCGCATGCGTCGGTCGGAGAGCGGCCCGGGAAGCAGGTGAGACGTCTGCTCGAACCCTCCCACGATGCAGTCTTCCCGGCGCTGTGGTCGGCCTGGATGACCCTGCGGCAGTCACTGGGGACCGACGTCATCTGGCGAAAGATACTCAGAGAAGGAATCTATCTGCCAGAGGTCGGGCGCCTCCAGATCACCGACAGGGTGGACTTCAACCGGCAATATGCATATCTGACGGCCATGGACGAGTACGCGCGCCAACGTGGTCAGCGTGCGGAGCCATCCCTTCTGGTGAAGGTGATGCTCGGTCTCGAGCCCGCTCCAGAACAGATGCCGCCGGGAGAAGATGACAGTAGCGGCTCCGAGGAGGAGGAGGAGACGGGGGAGGATGAAGGCTCCGAGGGAAGGTCCCATCGAGGGAGCCCACGGGAGAGTGGAGAGGTGGCCGGCTCTGACAACGTTGATGTCACTGAGCTCCTCGAGGTCCGCTTCTATCCCTACTCAACTTGCTTCATCCATTCTCTTATGCAGCTTCTAACCCGTTTCTCCATCCTTCTCAGGAGCACACGGATGTCGGTCAGGCGTCCTCAACAGGAGTAGGAGAGGCGCCAGCAGGACAAGGCGGGGGCCAGGCACCCATTATCGAACTGTCAAGCGCTAAAGGGGTCCCCTGCTGCAACTGTTCCTGCGGCGACCGGGGTAGCGGAAGATGACGCTCCGAACTCCCGTAAGTCTCCCTACTTTACTGCTGGTGCTTGCCATTGACGATCCGTGACTAACCATGGCATGCCCCGCGTAGTGATCTCAACATTGGAGGCTCGTCGGGTTGCCGAACCCGGGCCATCTACGAGTGGACCAGTGGTGGACATGCCGCCTGCTCCGGAACAGACCTTCCAAACCGAGCCGGCCCCACCAACTGCTGATCAAGGGGCTCCGGACATCGGCGGTGCTGACATCGGAGAGAGGTTGGGGGCTGACGAGGGTGTCAGCGCCGCTGGGGAGAGAGAAGAAGGTTGCCCGGATGTTGGGGAACCTATCCCTCGTGAGGACCTCCCAGGGGCGGACCCTGCAGCAGACCTTCTGGCTGCCTTCCCTGCTTACCGGCCTGCCGACCCCGAGGAGATGGATGACTCGGACGCGGAGGCGGTCGAGGATAGCCGGGTAACGCGACGCAGGGGGTGGAAGTGCATCCAGCGCTTCCTCAAGCGAGACCCATCGGAATGGCTGGGGCGCATGGGATCACTTCAGACCTGGCTGCGCTTCCTGTGTGCCGGGGGAGCTGATGCTCAACGCCTCCATCTGACGGTCCGTGATTTCATGGCCGAGAAGATGCGCGAGAGCCGCCGGCGTGCCGACGTCGCACAAAGTCGGGACATGTCGGAGAGCACGCAGGCGCTCATCGCGGCAGGGCAGGAAGTCCGGCGCCTCGAAGGGCAGGCGGCAGAGAAGGAGGCCTTCGTCGCAGCATGTACCGAGCTTGTGGAGCAACTATCGGCACAACTGATCGACGCTCAGGTACAGCTGACGGAGGCGGGCCAACAGATGGTCACACTCCAAGTCGAGCGGGAGCGTGCACAGGCCAGGATCGACGAACTGCGTGCTGCGACCGCCGATGAGGAGAGGGCACGCAGAGAACGAGAAGTAGCCCTGGAGGCCGCCAGCCAAAGGGTAGCGGCATTAGAAAGACTTATCCAGCACGCTAATCCTTAGGGGCTTTGTTTTTTGCCATTCCTAGAACATTTTGCTTCCGTTACTCAATATTTCGATCCATTTGTATGAATCAATATATTTATCTGCGTCTTTTGGCATACTCAACCACAAATCGTCTCGCGGGAGTGTTAACCAAGCTTCAGGCATCCGTAATGGGGCCTGGATTTCTAAAGAAAAGAGGGAGGTCATTCCTAAGAAAGGAGACCTCAAGCCTAATCAATGTATCATCCCCCCAACTTGTTCCGACACACGAGCGGGACAACGCTAGGGGCGTTGAGATTTTATCTGAACATAGGGAAATGAGCAAGGGTGAATCGCGTGTCCCGAATTCAGAAATCCACAACGGTCGGCCTTCCAGGAAATGCCCAAGACGGTAGGCGGACAGTGGATCGACCATAACAACTGCAAGAGACAGACCGAAGGTCATTATTCATATTGCAGGAGGCGGACCACATGTCATCATGAATACCGCTTTGGGGTTCCTTCAGACACAAGGGTGGAAATCCCGATCAACAGGGCATGCGAAGCGTGGGGCGAAGTGACGATTTGTTCGGATAGAATCCAACGCTCTCAAAATTGCGCCACCGCGGGGAAAGCGTATTAGGCGGATGCACTAATCTGGCCGTGAATCACCCCAGTTCTCAGACAGAACCTCTTTGACGAGGAAACTGTCGCTTCCCATCATTGCGATGGGGCATCCCGAGCTGGGTCGGGGAGAATATCACAACTGCACCACTCTACCCGAAGTCAGGCCAGACGGCCGGCGGCGAGGAGGGGCGGGACTTAGCGATCCCTGAGGCTGGACCCGAGTTGGAATGCCCGGGCGTTCCTACGTACTCCATCAGGCTGGAGATCAAGCCACACGTAGTTCTGAGAGTGCAGTTTAACGTCATGCAGGACGTAGGACCCCATTTGGGGAGATCTTAGTTTAAGGTCGTAGAGCTCGGACCATGGGGCTAGATCTTAGTTTAAAGTCTTAGAGCTCGGACCATAAGAAGAGATCTTAGTTTAAGGTCTTAGAGCTCGGACCATAAGGGGGGATCTTTAGTTTAAGGTCTTAGAGCTCGGACCATAAGGAGAGATCTTAGTTTAAGGTCTTAGAGCTCGGACCATAAGGGGAGATCTTAGTTTAAGGTCTTAGAGCTCGGACCATAAGGGGAGATCTTAGTTTAAGGTCTTAGAGCTTGGACCATAAGGAGAGATCTTAGTTTAAGGTCTTAGAGCTCGGACCATAAGGAGAGATCTTAGTTTAAGGTCTTAGAGCTCGGACCATAAGGGGAGATCTTAGTTTAAGGTCTTAGAGCTCGGACCATAAGGGGAGATCTTAGTTTAAGGTCTTAGAGCTCGGACCATAAGGACTCAAAGCACGCCACATCGTGGTCATATCCCCTGGATATGCGAAGATGCACTGAGGGATAGTGTCAAGAGTGTCGAGGTTTCGCCTGGTCAGAATGGGAGGTGGAAAATGTGAATCATGCGGCCATTCACTCAAGGACTGGGGGCACCGGTGTAACGATATGGGAGTACTGCCGACCGTGGTGGAAAAGCAGCATCAATATCGCACTAACCGTTGGTGGAATGAGGCAGCAAACGAGCATCGACCGCTCAATCGCAGGATTCATATCGATTTGCTGCCCGAGGCCATTGGGGGTACCGGCCCGAGTCGGTGGGAGAGCACTGAGGCATTGTGTCCGAACCGTTCACGGGGGCTCCACCCAGGGCGTAGACGATGGGTCCGAATGAAAGGGAGCACGAAGCCTGAAAAGTGGAGGAAACCTGACCAAGCGGATCCTGACCCTCCTGGCAATAAACCAGAGTACTCTTGACACCGGTGGACCACGGCAAGGGGTCGGGGAATACGCCTTGAGGGTGACCTGAAGGCGGCGGATTCCCCAGAGAAGGGGGAATCTCTAAGAGGTGGGGGGCTGGACCCGAAGTTTCAAACATCCGGGCGTTCCTACGTATCCCATAAGGATGGGAATCAAGCCGCACGTAGTTCTTGAAGCGCGGTGCAACACAATCGGGCACCAGCGCGGGGAAGAGTGCGGGTCTGACCCTCGCACACAAAAGGAGCGGCATTTGATATTTCTTGTTTGTCCTTAAAGATGAATGGTTTTTCTTTGTGCGGCGACATGCCCGTGATTGAGAAATCTCTGGCGTCGCCACAATAATCAAGCCATGGAAGGCATTGATGAATGGCGTGGTCATTAACTAGCGCCCAACATGAGTGTCTCCTGAGGAGGACATCACGATGCAGTGCCGTTTCTCGTCGGGCGGCCAAGACGATCACAGTTTACGGTCGTGTGGTAGGACCAGACAACACAGTTTAAGGTCGTGTGATTCGGACCATGGAGGAATCCGCTTATTGCGGTACGGCGGACACGACGGAGGTGGGAACATACCCAGCCCTGCGGTCACGCACGATTCCAGGAGAAGTGTCTTGGGATAGGGGTCTGCATATGTCCATCACCCGAGGGGCAGAGATGCTAGCCTCCAGATATACTGGGCCCAGAACGCAATTGTTCGGGCGACTCCCTCCTCCTTATGGGGACGAGGGTCCAGCTACGCATGGCCCTTAGGGAGGATATCTGCATATATCCTTGGTGCTCAGATCATGGGAGCCTCGAACGACATCATTACCCTGGTTGGTCTGCCTAACGTGTAGAGGCGTACCGGAGGTCAGTATGAAGAGAGTGTCAAGATTCCACTACAACGCACAAAGGCGGAGTGTGATGAGGACTGCGCAACCAATGTTCAGAGCCTGAGAGAGCTGACATGGCGATCAAGGACGTTGCTGACGCATTCGCAACACAACATCCGATCGCGTCAGCCTAAGACGGGGCAAGCAAACAAGCATCAACCGCTCAATCGCAGGATTCATATCGATTTGCGGCCCAAGACCCGCCGGTAAATCGACCCGGAGCGGTGGGAGAGCACTGAGGCATCGTACCCAAACCGCTAACGAGGATCCCTTTGAGTGAAGGCTCGAACAAGAGGAAGCGCGGGGCCTGACAAGCAACACAGGACTTGTCGGGATTGAATCTGACACTACGAGTCATAGACCGAAGCACCCAAAACATGTTAACAGATCTCCGGAAAGGGTCGGAGGACTCACCCTGAGAGCAACCGAAGGGGGGCAGATCCCCGTGATCAACCAAGAGACGGGGCTGGACCTGAGACACAAGCGTCCAGGCGGTCCTACGTATCCCATAAGGATGGGAATCAAGCCATACGTAGTTCTGGAAAGGCAGTTTAACGTCATGCAGGACGATGAGGGGTGTGAGGTAGTCCCACACACGGGGGAGGCGTACGGCGCGGCCAGTAGACCGACGTGAATGAGGACATAATCCCCCGCTCACGCGATACGCCTCGCACAAAAAGGAGGGGAACTGGGGCCAGAGGCCCAACGCGGGATAGAGATTCTCGGGAAATGGGGCTGGGCCTGAAACATGAATGTCCAGGCGGTCCTACGTATCCCATAAGGATCGGAATCAAGCCATACGTAGTTCTTGAAGTGCAGTTTAACGTCATGCAGGACGATAAGGAAAAAAGAAGGGGGGAGCAGAAGGCATCGCCAAACGTGGGGGGGCGTACAGCGTGATGAGAAAACCGACGTGAATGAGGGCATAGCCCCGCACTCACACCATACGCCGCACACCCGGGGGCAACTGGGCCAAGGGCCCGAGATGGGATGGAAATTCCCGAAGGATGGGGCTGGGCCTGAAACACGAGGGTTCAGGCGGTCCTACGTATCCCATAAGGATGGGAATCAAGCCGCACGTAGTTCTTGAGTGGCAGTTTTACGTCATGCAGGACGAATGCTGAACAGTTTAACGTCTTGTAGCTCGGACGTAGTGCAGTTTAGCGTCATGCGGGACGAAGCACTTGGCAGTTTAACGTCTTGCAGCACGGACGAATGCTGAACAGTTTTAACGTCTTGTAGCCTGGACGAATGCAGTTTAACGTCGTGCAGGACGTGGTACAGTTTAGCGTCATGCAGGACGAAGTGCAGTTTAGCGTCATGCAGGACGAAGTGCAGTTTAGCGTCATGCAGGACGAAGTGCAGTTTAGCGTCATGCAGGACGAAGTGCAGTTTAGCGTCATGCAGGACGAAGTGCAGTTTAGCGTCATGCAGGACGAAGTGCAGTTTAGCGTCATGCAGGACGAAGTGCAGTTTAGCGTCATGCAGGACGAAGTGCAGTTTAGCGTCATGCAGGACGAAGTGCAGTTTAGCGTCATGCAGGACGAACGGACACTTAGGCAAAGTATTGCTTGAGGAACCTAGCGTTGGTGGGAGGAGTGACACGCTCACCATCCATAGTCTCTAGGGAGTACGCGCCATTGGGATAGACCTTGTGGACAACAAAAGGTCCCTCCCACTTCGGCTCCAACTTGGGCGGCTTCCTGCCGGGGATCATCGGTGCTCTTAGGGCTAGCACTAGATCACCCTGCAGGAAGGAGCGGAGGCGAACCTTCTTATTGAAAGCTCGAGCCATTCTGCTTTGATGCCTCTCCAAGTTGTGCAAAGCGCGAAGTCTATTCTCATCCAGTGCTTCCAACTCGACTAGACGGGCTTCAGCAACTCTGTCCGGCGCTTGCTGGTCGTAGACCGCAGTGCGCAAGGACGATAACTGGATCTCGATGGGCAGGACGGCCTCAGCTCCATACACCAGGGAATAAGGGGTCATCTGGGTGGAATTGCGAGTCGTCGTCCGATAAGCCCAGAGGGCGTTGGGGAGCTTGTCCGGCCAACTCTTCTTGTTCTGACCAACCATCTTTTGCAGAATGTTAGAGAGGGTTTTGTTAAACGCCTCGATCTGTCCATTCGCCTGCGCATGATAGCGAGATGTATGGTTCGAGCGGATGTTATACTTGGCGTACAACTTCTTCAACTCGGCTGCTCGGAAATTGGTTCCGTTATCCGTGAGGATAGCGTGAGGCACTCCAAATTGATAGATGATGTTGGAGGTCACGAAGTCAGCGATCGAACAGGATTTGACCTCTCTGAGCGGAATCGCTTCTGCCCATTTGGAGAAGAAGTCCGTGGCGGTCAGAATGAACCGGCACTGGCGAGCTGTCGCCGGCGGGTAAGGTCCCACAACGTCCAGTCCCCAGACTGCAAAGGGCCAGGAATACCTTGTGGTATGGAGAGGCTCTGGCGGCCGATGCACAAAGTTCGCATGAACCTGGCACGCATGGCACCTCCTGGCGTACTCGATGCAGTCATGGATCATAGAGGGCCAGAAGTATCCCAACCTCCGAATCTGGTGGGACAGCTTCGGCCCAGTCTGGTGGGCGCCACATGAACCAGCATGAACCTCTTGCATGACTCGTGGGATCTCGACTCCCTGAAGGCAACGGAGGAGAACACCATCAAACCCGCGCTTGTAGAGGATCTGCTCCAGACCGGGACTGCTCTGGAGGACAAACTGCGATGCGCGGCGTCGAACTCGCTCGCGCTCGGCCCGATCTGACGGAAGAATGCCATGTTGGAGGTACTCAACCAAAGGCGCCCTCCAATCACGGGCTGATTCGACTGCTATATCTGGGGTACTCGGGGCTCCGGGCATAGGGGCAACCGTGGTGAGGTTACTTACCAACGGGCCGCGATCTTCTTCCGGGATAACGGGAGCGATGAGCCTGCGGCGCGTCACGCGGACGATCAGGTTGTCCTGTTCAGGTTCCGCAAGTGACGCAGCCAGGCTGGCCAAAGCATCTGCTCGACCGTTCTGCGACCGGGGAACATGGACAATTTCCGGCCGAGAAGGGAACCGGGCCATCAGAAGAAGGGTGCACTCCAACAATGGCACAAGTTCCGGCTTCCTGACAACGTAGTCGCCATTGATCTGCTTAACGACCAGCTCGGAGTCCCCTTTCACACACAGATGGGGCACGTCGATCTCGAGAGCTAACTCGAGGCCGGTGATGAGGGCATGGTATTCCGACTCATTGTTGGTACAGCCCTCTGACAACAGGAAAGAGTATGGCAGCACGGCTCGCTCCGGGGTAATGAAGACGATGCCCAAGCCCACTCTATTGAGCTTAGGATTATCGAGTCTTCTACCGGTGGGGCTCCGGGAGGCACCGTCAAAGTGCATCTGCCAGCATGGATCGGCTCGATCAACCGAGAGAATGGTCTCATCAGGAAAGCCTAGATCCAGCGGCTGATCCGCGGAGGTCGGGTGAGCGGCCAGAAAGTCTGCCAACGCTTGCCCTTTGACGGCCTTCTGAGACACATACCTGATGTCGAACTGCTGGAGAATCACAGCCCACCGCGCTAGACGGCCAGTCAACATAGGTCGGCTCAGGATATATTTCAACGGGTCTACCCGAGAAACCAACTGTACCTCATGGTGCTGCAAGTAGTGCCGTAATTTCTGTACGGCAAATACGAGCGCCAGGCAGCTCTTCTCGATGGGGGAATACCTAACCTCCGCATCGAGGAGCATGCGACTGAGGTAATAGAGGCTATTCTCTGTTCCCTCGTTGTTCTTCTGGGCGAGAAGGGCACCCAGGGACCGTTCCAGGGCGGTCACATAAAGGACCAGCGGCTTTCCGGATACGGGCGGCATCAGGACCGGAGGTTGAAGCAGGTACTGCTTGATTTCCTCGAAAGCGGTCTGACACTCTTTATCCCATACATAGGTGGCACCTTTCTTCATAAGCCGAGAAAAGGGCTTACACTTGCCGGCCAGATTCGCGATGAATCGGCGTATATAGGCTAAGTGGCCTTGGAGCCCTTGCAGTTCCCGGACGGTACCCGGGGGAGGCATCTGGCTAATCGCCCTGATTTTCTCTGGGTCGATCTCGATACCCCGGTATCTTACCACAAATCCAAGGAACTTTCCGGAGGTGACCCCAAAGGCACACTTCAACGGGTTCATCTTCAGGCAGCGAGACCGGAGGAAGCTGAACACTTTTTCAAGATCTTTGAGATGGTCCTGACGCTGGCGCGATTTGACAACCAAGTCGTCGACGTAGCATTCCACCAGTGTGCCGAGGATTGGCTTGAATATGCGGTGCATCGCCCGTTGATAGGTGGCACCTGCATTCTTCAGGCCGAAGGGCATGACCCGGTAGCAAAAGGTACCTTGGGGGGCCCTGAAGGCAGTGAACTCCTCATCCTCAGGGGCCATCCGAATTTGGTTGTATCCGGAGTATCCATCCATGAAGGAGAGGGCTTGGAACCCTGCCGTGGCATCAATCAACAGCTCTGTCACTGGAAGGGGAAAATCATCCTTCGGACAGTGGCGGTTGAGATCGCGGAAGTCGATGCAGACTCTAATCTGCCCGTTCTTCTTCCTGACCGGCACAATGTTGGCCAGCCATTTGGGGTACTGAACTTCCCTCACGAAGTTGGCTTTGATAAGCTTGTCAACTTCGGCCTCAACCATGGCACCATGGGATGGGTGCATCTTCCTGGGAGGCTGCTTGAACCCGCGATGGTTCGCCGGGAGACCAAGGCGGTGGACGGCTACCTGAGGATCTAGCCCCGGCATCTCGTCATAGCCCCAAGCGAACACATCACGGTGCTGCCTGAGAAAGTCCACGTACTGCTGCCGCTCCTCAGAGGGCATGGCGGCACTAACCAACGTGGGTCTTGGATCGGCCTCGGTTCCAAGGTTCACCTGTATTAACTCATCGACCGTGGCGGGGACGCCCTCCTCAAAGGCTGGGGGTGCGTCTTCCATACCCTCTCCACTCGGGGAGGGATCATCCACGGGAGAGACTGCGTTGGAAACTGCATTGGGGCTACCAGGTCCTGCTGGGCCACTGGTGCTGGCGCGGGCGGTCGCGGCCGTCTCATCAGGAGACTCGCGGACCGTCAAGACCATGGCGACGTCCAACCGGTGAATCGGGAGGACGTAAGCGTCATCCAGACCTGCCTAGGGATCGCTCGCAACAACGACAGGCTCAACCTCACCTGCCAAGATCTGCTTATCCTTGCTCTTGTAATAGTCCGCGTCCAGATAACGGGCTTCACATGAGGCAAAAGGAGAGGCATCTCCTTGAAGCACGCCTACTCGACCATTAAGGGAGTATTTGAGGCATTGGTGGTATGACGAGGGGACCGCCGTGTGAAGGTGAAGCCATGGCCTGCCCATCAATGCGTTATACGCAGTGTCCTGAGAGACTACCATGAATTCGGTGTTGGCAACCAAGTCACCGAACTGGGTCTTCAAACGTATCTTGCCGACCGGGGTTTGCTCGGTGCGGTCGTACCCCTGGATCCTGAGGTCGGAGGGAATCAAGTCATCCTCAGACAACCCCAATCTCCGGAGCGTCCGAGTTGGAATCAGGTTAATCCCGGACCCCGTGTCGACAAGACAACGCCGGACTTCAAGGCCATTGAACTGGCCAGTGACATACAGCGGACGAATGTGTCCCTGTATAGGAGGGTCTTCATCCTTACCAGAGAACGAAATAACTGCCTGACATTCGGCGTCCTCGATCGTTTCGGCGTGAAAGGCCTCTGCAGCCGCAACCTCTGTCTCAAACTGGAGGGGGCTCTTCAGGGCTTCAGCGAGTGCCTCGCGCATCTCAGATGACATGCGCAGAGCCTCAAGGATCGAGAGCCTTGCTGGGATGTCGGCCAAGTGCTTCAGGACATCATACTTTTTGGCCAAGCGCGAGCTCCTGGTTGCAGGAGGTTGCTCTGCGGTTGGTGGCATGACGGGCCTTACCGGTTGGATCAGAGGCCGACTGGTACTTGGCGCATCTCGCTGTTCACTGGTCGCAGTCCGGGAAATGGTCACCGTACTGGAGTCAGGAGGCCGGGACGGACTTGTGGCAGGGCGGAGCTGGTCGCGACGCGGCTGAGGCGGTTCTGCCTGGTCCCACACCACAAACAGTGGCGGAGGCGAATCCGTCATCCCCGGATGGGGAGCCTGCGCACGTTGAGCTCGATCTTGAGCCTGCCGCCTAGTCTCAGTGGCGTGCACGGCCTGGCCGGAGGTACCGACGGCTGTGCCCCGGCGACTCCTGCTGCTGCGGTTCTTTCGACGGTGGCGACGACCGGGGACACTAGGGAGGTCCACCTGGTGTTCTTCAACGTCGGGAACCGAAAAGGGATTTACCAGCTCGACGGTGTTAACCGAAGCGTACCCAATACCGTCATCGGACGAATCATCCATCACCGGGCGGATCCGAGGAGGGACCCCCATCTCCGGGGGCATGAAATCGCCGAGAGTACGGGATAGTGGCGGAACTGGCGGGGCGCGCTCTTCCTTCTTGCGCTGCCGCCGTATGCTCCTCTTGGAGGAGGCAGACCGGGACGACGATGCCGAAGCAGCACCCGCAGGTTCTGGGGGCTCAGGCTGATTCAAGCGCGAACGGATGATTCCCTGGGCGCGAATGGTCGTCTTGCGGGCCATCCAGTTATTGTACTTCTGGGATCCGCGGTCGGAGACCAGCTGCCATTCTTTCTCATCGCCACCATCGTCATCTGATCCCACGAACACGCCCGCTACCTGTGCTGGAGCTGGGCCCAACCTGATTACATTGTTGTTAATCTGGTCTTGGAGCCAGTCCTTAAACACATAGCACCGCTGGATGGTGTGCCCCAGGGCCCGATGGTAGGGGCAGTAGCGGGGGTTATCTGTGAGATGTGCCTCCTCTGGCTTCCAACACTCAGGCAGTCGCACAATCCTCTGCTCCAGGGCGCTCCGGAAATAACCGGGGGCCTGATCCTCATGGAATGAGTACGTCAGGTGTCGCGGGCCCCTGGGAGCGCGGTCTTGACGAGGGGCTAGAGGGGCCTGCCGAGGAGGTGGACCCTGATTATCTCGCCTAGGTTGTGGCGGTACATTACGCGGAGGGGCCGGCCGGTTCTGAGGCTGCCGTTGCTGGGCCGGGATCTGAGCCCGTGGAGGCGGGTTCCTGTGAGGCTGCGGAGCTGGCCTCACCGGCAGCAGCTCCAACGGCCTGGGAGCCTCTATCTGGGCCACAGCAGCGGGCTCAGCCCTGCTGGCTCTCCTTGCAGGAATCATAGGAGGCAGCGGGTGTGCCTGGCTGGCCTGTTGCAGGGCTTCCTCAAGACGTTGAGCTTTGTCTGAGAAGTCCCTGAACCCTCCGGGGTAGTTCTGAGTAATCAGGGAAGGGACCAGCTCGGTCTTGACGTTCCCGACGCACATTGTCAGCAACTTCTCCTGAGTCAATGGCATGTCAAGGGAATACGTGAGACCCTTCCATCGGGCGACAAAGTCCGCGACTCGCTCATCAGGCCTCTGCTTGCACTTGAAGAGGTCTGCGATACTCGTCTTCCGGGTCGTGGAACTGAACTGGTAGAGGAACTGTCTACGGAGGTCCTCCCAGCTGGTTACCGACCCGACGGGGAGCTGGCTGTACCAGACAAATGCTGGCCCTTCCAGTGTCTGAACAAAGCAGCGAAGCTTAGCGGCCTCCTGCTGCGCCGGAGTCCCCAACATAGGCCCGCACCTCGAGTTGAAGTGGGCTAAATGCTGTGGCGGATCTCCAGTCCCGTTGAAGGGGGCGAAAGTGGGATTCCCGAATCCCGGAGGCGCCGGCATGTCATCCACCCATGCTGGGTAGGGCTTGCCGTCCGGTGGGATCGCCACCTGCCGAGTCTCCAAGGCTTCCAAGCGGGCAATGAGTGCCGCCATCGGATCGTCCGGACATGGGTTCCAGTCCTGGCGAGGATCTCTAACCACGAGCGCATTGCATGGCCCTTCAATCGGGTCGTCGACCGGGTCGTCGAACTCGGCAGCTCGTGGGATGGCGGGCGGAGCGGCCCTTGGGGAAGCGGGAGGAATCCGAGCGGGATCTCTCAGGTAGTCACGCCGCTCGGGAGGGTGTGGCGAAACATACCGCGCCCTCTTGCCATAGGCAATGGCCTCTCTCCTGTCGGCGAACACGGCGTAATCACGGTTGCCCGGGAGAGTCTCGTCGAGGTGCGGTTGTTCCGGTCCCTGTTGTCCTGGCCTGGGATCACCGTAGTCAGGCCGCCGTTCTGCAGCGCGCTCGGCGAGGAGCTGGTCAACCAGCCTCTTCTGTTCGGCGAGCTGCTGACGTAGCGTAGCCTTCTCGGGATCCTCCTCTGCCCTCTGCATGGAGGCAGATGGGTCGGCGGGCTTTATAGCCTCGCTGTGCTCTTTTCCTTTGCTGACGTTTCGGCTTAACGTCAGTGCTTCAGTGGGTGCGGGGAGCCCCAGGAGGTTTCTCTGATGACGAGTAACTCTCACTGATGGATCTGACGACGGCTTGTCTTCGGGGGGGAAGCCCCCGTCGAGAAGTTCCAAGTCGTTCCCCTCTCCCGACAGGTCAGCCATATTGACCGTTCCTGTCCCTGGGGATATACCCTCAGGGCCACCCAGCGAATCGGGCTGTCGGCGGATCACACTGAAGCGTAGGGCAGCGTACTGCCCCCATCCACGGATATACACGTGGGGAGTGGCTTCCTCGATAACTTTGCGGAGTACTTGAAAACACTCAACGCATCGTTGTTGGAGGGCCTCGTGGTGCCCAAATGACCCGGGGTGCCGAACCGCGGGGAGCATGGCCAGGTCAATTTGACGGCACTGCTCACCAATATCCTCCAGGTGCGCTTGACTCCCGGGGTATGGCATTTGTAGGCGGTGAAGACAGGAGCGAGTCTCCCGGAGAGTTCGGCGGAAGCATTCGAACTCATCCGGGGTGAGCGATTCGGGTGCATCAAAGCCCGGTCCTGCGACTGGCCAAAACTTCTCAGGGAAGTGGCCCTCTGCAAGGACGGTCCAGAATCTCCACGACTCAAACTCGGGACCCAGATCTCCTTGGTCCTCTTCCATGGCTGGGAACGGACGGGGAACTGGTAGTGGTGCCGAGGCGGGCCGCCGGGCCGACGGGCTGGCCGGCGGTGAATACGGCGAGCAGGCCGATTGGCCTCCATATCCCGGGCCTCCCCCTGAGGGTGGCGGTGCCCCAGCTACCACATCACGATAGGACGGGCCGGCGAGCGAACATCCTGCCGTAGCATCGGTGCTCGCCGAGGGTGCACTAGATCGAGGTTCGACCGCCGGTCCCCAGATAAAGTCTCCGGCTTCTCCGATCGGGGCGGAAGGCACTTCCGGAGGGGCCGGGTACCAACCGCAAGCTTGATCCTTGGGGGTCTACCAGGCCCTCGTTACTCCGGATATACCTTCGGAGAGAAGCGGGGATCACATCGATCTCGCTCTCGGGGAGCACGAGGCTGACGTGCCGCATTCCTACTCCTGCCCTTGACTGGCGGGGTTGGGGAAGGGGCTCTGTCGCCGAATCGTACTCTGCCTCTGAGTCAGAGAAGCACACCGGTCGGATCTCTGTCCGGAATTCCGTAACATTCTTCCCTCGGCGTCGACGCCTTGCCTTCCTGCCCCTGGGTGGTTCTTCGGGGCAGGGCTGATCTCTGTCCTGGCGTCCTCCGGCCGCACTGGTGCTGGGGCCAAGAGGACTGGGAACCAAGGTGCGAGGGGCACCGGGACAGATATCAAAGGGGACGCGGGGAGAGATGATTCCGGGCAGGCCTCCGGGCCGGGATCGGGAGGTGGGATGACCCATGCCTCTTGGATCAGCCACACGGAGTAGACCCTGTTGGTGAATAGCGCTACCGCGAGGTGGTCCGCGGTGGCTACTGCCTGTACCAGCAACCGGGAGAGTCAACCCAACCTGCCTTTGGGGCGGGTCGGGGCCTCGATCCGGGTCGGGCATAGGAGTTCCCCCGCTCAGGATGCACAGAGGCCTGGCGACTGGAGCCAGCGGTGGCTCGGGCCAATGCGGCCGCTGTTGCTAGAGCCCCAAGGTGGGCATCCTCTTCCGCTCGTGCCCGACGTTGGCGTCGAGACAGACGAGTCGGGATGAGCGGCGCGGGCAGGTGGAGAGCCCGCTCTTCGACTGGAGAGGCCTGGCGGCGGTGTCGCCGTGGCCTGGCGGGAGTCCTTACCGTAGATCCCTGGAGCGAATCCCGGATAGGGTGATCCCGGGCCTCTTCCACCTCATCCGCGTAGGGAAGGGAACTGTCAGAGCGCTCCGGGGATAAGCTCCCGAAGCGGTTGGACGTTGAGGTAGGCAGCGGTGCCTCCCTGCGCGGCCCTCGGGGGCGGCGGGTGGTGGCGAGGCGCAGCCTCCTCAAGGTCTAGGCGAGCCATTTCCCTAGTGGGGATGACTCCCTCTTCCTCGTATCTCCGCACCAGGGTGTTGATCACCCTTCTCTGGATGACCTCCGAGGGGGAGAGAGGGCGTGGTCGTCCCGCAATTGCGGCTGCTGGGACGGCTGCGGAACGGGCGGGACCGCGCGGAGTAGCCGCGTCGGTGTTTCCCCTGTCCCTGCGCCAGTGGGCGGGTGGCGATCGGGCACTGGATCGGGCGACCTGATTTCTGAAAGCAGGGAGAATGACCCATTAACACTGACAGGAAAAAGGAATCGACAACCAACCATTAGCGCCACGACGCCTTCCGTGGGGGGAACCCAGGCCCTCGACGTTGCGAGACGGAGTGCCCGATGTCCCTTCCCCAGCCCCTGGCGGGTAAGACTGAATGCTTGGCCGGGCAACACGCCGGTCTTCCAACACCTCTGAAAGCCATCGGTCTTCGTATCGAGGAGAAGAGATTCACGTCGGGTTCACCATTTTTCTGTTTCGGTGCGGATGTGCGTCGGGTTACTCTGTTCCGCCAGGACGCGTTCGCGCGTGCACCCGTCAACCCGAGGGGATGGGCGCGCGGCTTGTGGTCCCGCAGTCCCGCTTTCCAAGGGCGGGCGGCATCCGTCCCTTATTCAGGGGCGTCTTCTCCTTGATCGAAACCGGGATGATGGGATGTCGGCTCCTCCTTCCTTGGACGTCTCCTCGGAACTTGTCGCCTAATCCGGGTCTCCCTCATAGACTTAAGAATGTTCGTTAATCTCGTTCCCGGCGCCATATCTTCATGGACACCGGTTAATTACGCTGCTTCCACCCGGACGTTCCAAGGAGTCTGGGCGGGGCAGCAACCTGCGGTGAGAAGGCCGGGTGGCTCTGGGTGCTGGGGGCGTGTCGTAACACTGCGGCTCTGCACATCTGTCTTCCGTCCCTAATAGGGCTTCTCGAAGGCATGATGGCCTGAGGCATCCCGTACTAGGTGCGGGGAACTGTGTCACCTGGGGTTTTCCTCAGCTTCCCGTGTTTAACACGGGGTATGCCGCGAGTTTAACGTCCAGCGGGGACGGCATCGGACCGATCAACACGAAAAGTGGATCAGATGACAGAACCCCTTGCGGGGAACCTCCGACGCTGGGGCCAGCACATGGGCGGCTTCCCAAGTAACGTGGAGTGGAGTGAAGTGGCATGACCCCACCGGGATGTGGCGGCCCGGGTAAGGATCAGGATGGATGATGAAGTGAAGAGCTTGGACCCCAGAGGGGCTTCCTACGTACCGCGCGTTAACACGGATCAAAGCCAACGTAGTTCGGGCATACAGTTTAACGTCATGCTGGACGTCGGCAAGCCGACTCACGAAGAGGTCGAGGCCGCCGGGCGGAGGATTGAACCGAACCACCTCGCACGGAGGGGGATGGAACGGCCGGGTGGATCACAGTTTCACATCATGCTGGACGATAAAAGGGGAAATGGAAAAGGGGGGCTGTGGGGAGGCATCGTGGAGATACACACGGGCAGTCTCCCACGGGGGCGGATTCATAGGTGAATCAACGCAAGCGTGAACCCTGGAGGGGTCCACTGATGGACGAACCGACGTAAATACGACCGGGACGACCAGGTGGTGGGCTTGGACCTCAGGGAGGCTTCCTACGTACCCTGTATAGGAGACAGGGATCAAAGTCCACGTAGTTCATTCTGTCAGGACTTACGCACTTGGGGCAGCCCGGATGCTGCAAAACTCAGTTGGAAGGGACTTGGACCGAAAGCAGAAGACACCTCGATCCCAGTCAGACCCTCTACTGGCTTCGGCAGTGGGGAGGCGCAATGGAGATACACATGTGCAGCCTCCCACGAGAAACAAGGGGTTTGTAATACCCTACCCCCGTAGGGAAAAGCCACTCCCATTAAATCGTCCCTAAAGAGGGGCAATCCCGACATCCCTGCAGGGACGAGCGGGTGGGGGCCACATCCAAACCGGGGGGACCCTGTGTGCGGAGCACGGGATCAGGTTGCGGACGGTTTAGCGTCTTGCCAGACGAAGTACAGTTTAACGTCATGTGTTGAGGACGAAGCGGACGGTTTAACGTCTTGCCGGACGAAGTACAGTTTAACGTCATGTGTTGAGGACGAAGCACTTGGCAGTTTAACGTCTTGCAGCGCGGACGATGGGGGCTAGGCAGTTTAACGTCGTGCAGCTTGGACGGATGTGCAGTTTAACGTCATGCTGGACGAATATGCAGTTTAACGTCATGCTGGACGTATGCGCAGTTTAACGTCATGCGGGACGAATGCGCAGTTTAACGTCATGCGGGACGAATGCGCAGTTTAACGTCATGTTGGGCATAGGTTTCCGGACGATGGGTGCATGTCACTTCGCACGAACCTGGAGGGCCGCACGGGAAGACAACGCACGGTGCGGGCACCCGGGATGAGAATCATCGGGTGCCACACAGGCGGGTACCCTTAGGAGGTCAACGGGGACGACCCTGGCAGATTGCGCGCAAAAAGGAAGCTTTGCGCGCAATACTGCGGGCCGGCGCGCAATCGGGGCGGCTGGTGCGCAATTGGGCCAGCGCCTTGCGCGCGGATGCTTGAGAATGCTCACACCGGGCTTCGGATAGCGCGCGGGGGCAACGGCTCATTCTTTAACGAATGGCCACTTGAAAGAAGGGGGGGTGCGCGCAATCGGGCCGGATTGCGCGCACCCCGGGGGCAATTGCGCGCAAGCGGGTTCTTTTGCGCGCAAAGGCCTTAGGGTGAGTTTTTATTCAAATGAAAGGAGCCAGCGGGGATTGCGCGCGAAGGCGGACCCCGAGGCTATCTTGCGCGAAAGAAAGGGGGTTACCTGAAGTTCGTCATTGCGCGCGGAAGGGGTTGAATTGCGCGCACGAGAGACGTTTCGACTTCCAGCAACCCTTGAAACGTTGGGGGTCGCCTTATATTTATAGGCAACCCCAGGCGCGGAATCCAGGGTGCGAGCGCGAAATTCTCCTCGCGGGCGCGGAATCGGGCGCGGCGCGCAAGGGAGTCGCGCGGACCCGCGGCGCGCAAAATTGCGCGCCGGACCGGCCCATTGCGCGCATCCCGGGGGGTTTGCGCGCGGAACATCACCTTTGCGCGCGGGCCTCGGAAATGCCGCGCAAGGCCTCCGGGCCCTCCGAAACATCCTTCCGACTCCAAATATGACCTCGCTTTCCGCATCCGGAGCTTCGTTTGGGAACAACGGACTTTTCCGGCGTCTACATGTACCAAGTTCTATATAATTACCTAAGCTTCGATTTGATTTTTCCTTGACCTGAAATGGAGTTATGGATCAAAATTTATGGTCGTTGAAATTTGGACTGCTCTAAGACTTCTCTTAGAGAAGTTAAAATTCTTACGTCGATAACTTATTATCTGTAAGTCTATTTTAGATCCAATACTGGTCAAATAGAATTATGGGAAATGAACTACAACTTGGTTAATATTTCAGGTGTTGGTTTTTTTTGAAGAAACGACATCAAAAGTGACTTTTAACATCAGTTCATGAAAAAAAATCCGATGTTAAAAGTTTTCTATGAGGAATTTTAATGTCGGTTGTGTTCAAGAACTAATGTTAAATGTATAATTTTAACGCCGATTACTGAATAAAAAATATTAAAATTGATGCATCAATCCTTTAATGTCGGTTTTATAAAAACTAATGCTAAATTCCCAATACATGATGTTTTCGGAATTTGATTATATATTTACTCGATGTTAAAAGTAAAATTTCAGATATGTGGGATCAGTATTTCATTTTTTTCACAACATGCATTTCAATTTTTAAAATCTCATATAAATTTTAAAATTATTCCAATGAAAATATTTTCATTTTCTATATATAAATCCATATTCTCTTTATTTCAACATTTTCAACCTCTTCTATACAATCAATTTTTCAACGTGTCTTCAATAGATGATTAGAACAAGGTACCTATTCTAATAATGTAATTTATTTATTATTATTTCCCTTAATCACTAAAAATCTTGATAATTTTTATTATAATGATGAATTATTCTTCCGATCGAGTTATGAAGATAAAACATTTACATGAGATATACCAATCAAGGTGAAAAATACATTATCGATAACCATTTTTATTTTTGCATGAGTTCATCCCAAAAAAGAAGAGAAATGATGATAAAAAATATATTGATTTTAAGGAAATTGATAAAAGAATTGAAATAAGTTCAAATATTTATGTTTATTTTATTTATTTGGTTTATGCAATTTTCAGTTCATGTTTCTCATGTTTTCATTGAAATGGATCAAAAATTAGAGAATTCCAACTTCTGACAGACATAACATTTGATCTGTAACTCTGTTTTAGCTCCAAGACCAATCAAATTGAAGCTTGGAAAATTAATTGAAACTTCAAAATGAAAATTTAACATCAAATTTTTAAAAACTCAATATAAAAAGTTAATTTTAAATTCGGTTCTAGAAAAAAAGACATTAAAAGTCTTCAATAAGGACTTTTAGCATCAAATTTTCATGAACTAACATTAAAAGTATGATTTTAACATCAATTAAAAATTAACCAAAATTAAAATCCTTCTGTTATAACTTTTAACATTGGTTTGTATAAAAACATGGTGTTAATAACTATATATAATCATTCATTTCATGTCAATTTTCTGAAAAAATTGACGTTGAAAGGTCATCATTTTAGTTTTTGATGTCGTTTTATAAAAAATGACATTGAAATTTCCACTTTTAACATCAATAGAAAAATTTACTATTAAAACCCAATATTAAAACTACAAAAAATTAACATGAAAAATGCCTTTTCTACTATTGATACTTTCATTGTATAGGGTTGTTCATAGCTATCAATGAATGAAGAGGCTATAGACCGGATAAATGATAAAAAATACCCTCTTGAATGATTTTTATAGAAATATTATGTATTATGAGGGTGGTATAATTATTTTAAAAAATATATCTTATTCATTATATAATCATATATTTATAATAATGAAACATAGAATCACTGCAGAATGAAATTTAAAATAATTCAAAGGACATTTGAAAGGGAAAAAAATGATAAAGTATGAAAACTATTTTCTTGATATTACCCTTAAAAAATATTGATAATTAGCTTCTAATATCCTTATAGTTTGGTCTCCTGAAAGAGAAATTTACATTAATTTTTGGTATCCTTTACCCTGTAATGTCTCTTTAGAAAATCTATTAAGGTCGTCTTTCAGAGATAAATAGAGATAGAGTTTGAAACTCATATATATATAATTGTCTTCCCAAATATTATTGAGAGGGAAAATGTGATAAAAACCATTATCAATTAATTTAGAGTGGAGAGGATTGAGATAATGATTGAGAATTTATAGAAAATGAGGGAGGATTGTTTATTAATTTTTAAACATAGGCCTTGGACATTAGGTTTGGGAAAATTGAAAACCAATGGATTTATATTGTTTTAAACAATGTTACTTAACAATTAGGACCTATTTAATTACTTTTTAAAAATTATGAACTAAAATTATTTAAACATAAATATTCTAGAATTAGAAAATATTCTAATTCATCAAGAATTTCTTTTAAAATATTAAAATATACTATAGGAATTGGAATCCTTATTATAGGTTTGAAAAATTAAATTTCTTATTTTAAAATATAATATTTTAATACATAAATATTTTTTAGTCAATAATGACATTATATTATTTTTTAATTTATTATGATGTCGTAATACTTACCATATATTCATACTTTATTTTACTTTTTACAGAAACAATCATCTCACATAAAATTATGAAAAAATCACTATTGGATAATTTTGATACACTAATTTCATATTTGATGTTAATTTTATGAAAATAAATTTCTATATATATAGAATTTAATTGTTAAATTGTAACATTTTTTTGTTTCAAAATCATTCATTTAGTGATAAAAAATAGAAATTCATACCTAAAGCACCTGTATATAGTTACATTATTATTTATTAATGAATATAAATTGGAAATAAATTATAATTATATTATTAAAAAATGACTGTGTGCATTTTATTATAAACATATATGTATAAGGGTTACATTACTATTACAATTATCAGATAAGGAAGTTATCATTCTAACAACTATATTCCCAATGGTTAGATACCAATAGTTAGATTCCAACGACTTTCTTACCTCTTACGTAGTCATATTATCCCTTATATACACACTTGATTATAACAACTAAAATAATTCATATCCTTCCCTTAGTTTTTATACCATGTTTATTACAATTACTAATGTTTTATTGATATTATAAATGTATCTCATATACATCTCATTATTTTTAGAGTATGATCCTGTAGAGTTAATGATTATAGTAATTCCCTATAATATTAATTGTTCTATGGTACTAGATATTGTAAGAGTTTGTGTCCAAGAACCAAATGGTTGTACTTTGATTATAAGTATATTTAATATATTTAAATATTAAACATCTTATTACATATTGATTATTATTCAACATGAATATGATGTAATAATGTCCTAGAGTATTTGTTGCATTGATAAGGTCATGACAGTTCCCCGCTATGATGAGAAAATTGAAATGATATAACAATATTTTTAAATACAGTTATATGGTAGGATGCCATAATATGATGGGACACATGGCATACAGACCATCAAGTGTGAGTACTCATAAGTAGATGATACATTCTCGCCTGAAGTTCACACTTGGTAATCTCTAAGACATGAGATTATAAGGACATACCCACTAATAGGAATCCTTCTTGTTTTGGTGTCATTTTATATTTCTATCTATGAGCATGTGTAATGATCATTAGACTTTAAGATTACCATTGATAAGTTTCCTGACTCGTGTACTTTGATTTACTGATGAAAATCGTCTCACATATAGTTGGTGGGAAGTAGAGTATGTTGGGTGTGTCATGAGTGGCATGTTATTAATGGATAAGTCGAGAAAGAATTTTCCCCTTCTATTTATGGAAGGTGATATCTCGACCTTTGATTGAAATAGAACCGTCGCATGAAATTCCTTAGACATGGGGTAACAATAAGTTTATTTCAGGTAGTCAAAGAACGATGTATCAAGTATAAAAGTTGATGACAGTTTCATGAAACCTGCTTGATGAAATATTATGACAAAGAGATTATATTACACATTGAGTATTCATATTTGGATGTCATTGTTGTGACTTTATGTTTTTTATCTTGGTTGTCTTGACCCGTTGCTAGATAGTACTCTTGGACTTTAGGCAAGCCTACCTAATGCCAATGAGAAAGAATCCTAGAGGGTCACACACTAAGTGTTTTTGGTGGTCTCTGTTAAATTCTATTTGAATTTAATTAATAAATATTATTGTCAAGACAGTGGAATAATTTTATTCAAGTTAAAAAGATTGCATAAATGAAATAAATTTTTATTCACAAGATTGTGGGTAAAATTTATTTATTTATTTAATTAAACAATTGATAAATATTTATTCACTAGTTTGTAAAGAAAATATTCATTTAAGAGAATAAATAATTTATTTATTTATTTAGGTGTTCAATAAATGGAAGTGGATTTTGAGAGAACCAAGGTTGGTCAGGTAGTGAAATAATTATTCGCAAGATGATAAATAATTATTTTACTAGTTTACAAAAATTAAAATATCACTGCTATTATTTTGTGATGCAGAATTTTATTTATAATTCTGTTTTGTGCAAGTTGGTGCACCATAAATAATGGCACAGTATTATTATTTATATCATGGGTTTTCTCTAAGGTTATGAATGTATTTTATTGTTGTTATGGAATTAAATATTGTAACTGAAGCCCCATGTCAACAAATAGACACATATGTTTATTATGCCAAGTACCAAACCGCACACCCGGTGAATTGAGAATTGTTGAGCTAAACAATTTCACTCTCAAATCCTCTTCCCACCCCTCTTAAGACCGAGAGATGTTCTTTGTGGAGGAAGAACAAGAGATCAAGGATGAAGGACACAAGACACTTGCTTCTCCACATTAGTACCTGGAGAACAAGAAGTGTCGATTAGAGGCCATCAGAGCATGTGTAGATCACCGCTAGAGAGATTCTAGTTTGGATCCTTGCAAGCGCAACAAGATAATCTGAATGGATTTCTCTGGATGGTCAACATCATCAATGAAGAAAATACCGAAGATCCAAGTATTATTTTCTTTATGAAATTAATTAAATTAATTATAAACTTGATGTGTAAGATCATCTCTAAAGGTTTTGGGAATCTTAATTATTGATATAAATCTTTGATTCTATTCTGTGGAGACTGGAGTTCATCGTCATATTGATACCAGAATAGTCATTGATCATGGTAAAAATCAAATTTATGTGTTGGACCAACCATGATTCTGCTGCACCCAGAACCTTCTGATATAACTGTTGTAGTGAATTTAATATTCTAGTTTTGTGTTGTATTATAACGATGAAATAAAATATTGTTCATTGTGTAATATTTTTTGTGATGAAATGTTTATTTATAATATTTGAAACTTGGACAATACAGAACAAAATTTATATATTTTAATGAAGTCATAATAACTTATAATCATATCAATGAGGGTGGTTCTAGCAGGTTTGAGTTTGTATCAAAGTATAATTTAGTTATTTTTAGGAGTTAAGATCAAACCACTTGGTGAAGAACCTTAGTTCCGACCAAAGTTTATAAATGTAATGGGAAAAAATTCCATACTCAAATATATATAAATTTAGTTTTAAAATATATGATAATGAAATTATCCAAATTAATTTTTGAAAAATTTAAAAAATGGATAAAATAATGGAATATGAAAATAAGAATTCCCAACGATTAGATGATGATTAATGTGATAATTGTAACATATTGTTATTTTACTATATGTTTCCCTTTAAATAAATATTGTGTTGAATAGATTGTATCACATGAAACACTAATCTAAAATTAATTTCGATACATTTTATTGAAATAAAATACTATGATAAAATATAAATATAAATAAATTATTAAAATACATAATAAATCATCATTAAGAAAAATGCATGAAGAATTAAACCACGGGTATATAAAATAACCATCAATATAAATTTTTTATCAACATGGTTTTACATGAAATCGTAACCCCACTTACTATTATTGAAATAAGGTTAAAAATTATAAATAGAGTATACATATTTCAAGAGAAGTAAATGAATAGTATGATTTTTTTAGTAATTTATAAAAGAATATATATATATAATGAAATATTACCATTATATATTTGGTCATTAAGAATATTATAATTGGATATATTATTATTGGATATATGGACATTGGATATTTATCACATGGTTTTAATGAGCCATGATAAACATAATTCATGTTTTATTAAAACTTCGAATGCAACATAGGGCTGACCAAGGACATTTCCCAAGGAGCGTGTGTGGGTTAGATTCTTACTGTTCTAATCACTTACAAATATTACATTTTTTGTCAATTTTGAAATAATCTAATAAATGATGTTTGAGATTTTGATTTTATGAAATTAAAACAAAATACAAAAATTGAACACACAAAGGTTGAAATGGGGTTGGATCTGGGGTTGTTTACATAGATTTTTCATCATCCAAGATGGTTCTCATCAAAGAAATCAAGTTAATATAATTATTATATTACTCTTTTATATCTATTATGTGGTTCTAAATACACATAGAAGAAAACTATCCTTGTACATCCAATTCTACCTCCTCCTCAGTGAAGTGGCAATGAACAAACTCAATCAAGGCATTCACTATCTCTACACTCAGCTCCATCGTATTTTGTTCATCCCTCGGTCCACAATGCTCCAATCGTTTGAAACATAGACTGAGATAAGGGTGAGACAATTGATTTTCTTGATTTGAGGGTGTAGCATCTTATCAAAAATATCAGATAAATATCATCTATCTAATTCTCAATAATGTAATATAGCATCAAGGATGAAAAATTAGAAAATTATAAAATAAGGATTCAGGGTTCTTGTGTGATCTCTTATATGGTGTTATCCTTTAGTTTAGTTCTTCATATTTATGGAGTTAAGGAGATCACATTCATGATCATGACATAGAGGTTTAAGAAAAACATGAATAATTGGGGTTGAATATAATCACAATGAATTATTGAATAGAAATAGAAATATAATGAAATTAGAATAAAAAAATGAAAAAAATATAGAGAAAACCAAGTTACAATCAGTGGATGCTGTATTCTTTAACTAGAGGAGGGGGAAAATATTTATAATTCATCAGCCTTATTACTCCTCACAATTAACATAGAGATGGTATCTTTCTTCGTTGGGTGGGATTCAAATGCCTCAATCGACGGTTGAGATGGATTCAGCTAGGAGTGTCCTTTCCCCACAATCATACACACACACATTGAAGAATAATCAGAGTATAATTCTTTCTATTATTTGTGGATTTAGTGAAAAATGTTACAACCTCTCATGAACAACATTTAAATTTTTTTGTAACTAAACATGATGGTCCATATATGAATGTTACTGCTTAATGTTTTTAATTTTTAAAAATGTAGGGCAAACTCGTGAAGCTCCTCATCAGGCATCCTCGTCTTTAGTTTTGATGATATTTGGACTTATTTGTGTAAATGATTTTAGATTCATATTTGGAAGGTTCCAAGGATGCGAGGAAGGTTCTGGTTGACATGGGTACCTAGATTCGTGGCCGCAACTTATCTTGGGAAAGTCCTCAAATGGTTGGTGTGTGATGTTATTTATTGGCATAGTTGATATGTTAGGGAAATGTGTGGTCCCATCCATTTTCAATCATGCCTATAAATATAAACATGATTAATAAAATAAAATATTGAATACAATTTCAGGTTGTATTGAATCATTGGAGCTCAAACAACCTTTTTGTGTTCAATAAGATTCGAATGGAAGTCATCAGAACAAGGTGGAATAACTTTGATTGCATGCTTGAGTTATTCATTCTTCTGATCTTGGAACTGGTTCTGTCAGTTTCTCTAATCAACCAATTATTCATCCAATCTATTTCAAGAAATATTTGTGTGTTCTTCATGCAGTCATATCTATCATCAAACCTCGAATAAAAGATAGGTGGTGAGGCTCAATCTCAACATATACGAGCATGGGAGCTTCATCTTCTTTAACCACACCATCTTCAAATTCTATTCAGTGCTCATCGACATGGTAGGTTTATTCTAGTTTAGGAATAGATTCCTGAATCATCTCAATCCCTAACAATATTTGGTTCTAAGAGTCTTTATAGATTCATCATTAGACTCGGTTGGATTATCCATCAAGGGTGTCTCAATCGGGAAGGATCGACATTTTTCCCAGCATCAGTCGAAGAATCAACGATGAGCGTCCGTTGTGTCTTCGTTTGGTTCATCATTGAAATCTTGGATCTGATCATCTCCTTGAAGATTTATTAATTGGTGATAACAGTCACATAAACTCCGATCACCCCCTTATGGTAAAATTTTATCCTTCGCAACATTGGTAGAATCTTTAAGCTTGGTCCGGATTGAGATCATGTTCAAACACATGATTTACCCCAGATAAAGGAGAGTACGTATAGCTGGTTCTTGCAGAAGGTTCCATGGTGAAGGTTTGGTCAGTTAGGAGGCGGAAGATATGGTGACTTGTGAAGTGACCCTGAAGAGAGCTCATGGTCAGTAGAAGATACGAGTCTGTTAAGTTCATTTTCCTTTGAAGTAGTATAAGCTACCATGAAAATGGGGTATCTTGGGGATGGGTGCACATGGTCACTTGTGTAGGGGTAATGAGACAGTATGATTGATGTGATAGTTGTGCGGTAACTTGAAAGCACTTTTAGTTTCTATAAAGACCATGATATGGAAGTTCCATCACTTGTGTTTAACACGCACAATTACATAAATTTCAACACATGGTTCCTTCGATTTTTTTTTCAATCATGGTATGTTTTAGATTGTTTATGTGGTCACTTGCGTAAGTGACTCCAACTACCTTGTGGTTAGTTGGAAATTTCAATTTTGGTCAGTTTGGATTTTACTGCAATTCCAACTATTATTACAAAATAAAATTTAGTGTAGAATTTTTACAAACAAAATCAATTAAATAAATTATATAAAATGCCTTAAATAAGTGTTTTACCTACGATTTCTAATATGTAACCCTTACATGATACTTTTCATGGTTATAATGTTTAAGGGTGAAGTATGGGAATGTTGGGTGAACTCTAAACAAATTTTTTTGGGGATAAAGTAGGTGTGCATGGGTGGCACACTGTTTGTCTAAACAATGCTTATATCCTAATAGAAATAGTTTGAAGTTGCAATTTTGAGGTAGTAGCTTGAGCACAGTTAGGGAGACTGTGCGAGGAGGTTGTGTGAGGGTTTCTTTAAGGTAGCAGCTGACATACGGTTAGCGTACATACTAACACAAAAATGGGTTTTTTTGCAGCGCCACCCTTTAACAGCACTAAAAATGCTAATAAAGGGGTTATCTTTATCATCACTAAAAAAGTGCTCATAAAGTCCACTTTTAATAGTGTTGAAATAAACACTGTTCAATGTACCCGTTTATCAGCGTTTTTTAGCATTGTTAAATGGGACCACTTTATCAGCGCTTTTTTTGTTAGAGCTGATAAATGAGGTTCATTATCAATGCATTTTTACTAGCACTATTAAAAGTTATATATCAAAAAAATTATTAAAAATAATATATTAATATATAGATATATAAATATATTGATATTGATGTAAATATAATAATAATATATTTTAAAATATGTATTAAATAAGTATAAATAGACATTTGCATTTAATATATAATAAACTTACTGAAAATGGCTTAAACATATTCTAAAAAATATTATTAATTAAAAATTTGCTATTTATCATCGACTAATATTCATTTAATCACAATTTGAAGACAGAAAAAATCAAAAAATTAATAAAAGATCTAAAATAAGTTGAAAACGTAACTCAAACTTCAAAGGACCATAACTTTTGATCAGGGTGTCTGTTTGAGCTCTACAACATATCAAATAATAGTATGCAACAATCTCTATGAGATTGAGACAAAAGAGAACCTTTTTTCTCATTTTTCAAGGCAAAAAAGTCATAAAAGCCCTCAAAAACTGAGTTTTTATTCCAGATACCCAAATTTTTTAACATTCGATTGAATTTCAGCCTCGTTTAAGGAGGTATTATTGCCCTTTTTCAGTGGAGAATGAATTTATTCCAAGGGATTACATTCGTAATAATATTATGGCCCTGAAATGTTTTCACTTTTTACAATGTAATTTTATTTATAATCAAATATATAATAATATATACATATTTTTTATATATTCACACATAAAATTTTAATTTTTAAATAAATAATTAAACATATTTACATATAAAGTATATTTCTAAATATATAAGAGTTATTATTTCCATTTTTTTAAAATAAAAATATATTTATATTTATATACCTATAAAATGTGTGTGTGTGTGTGTATTATTGTGTGTGTGTATTAACAAACTGATATATGTTATCTATATATTCTAACATATGAATATACATAGGAATATAAATATTAATATATAACACATGTAAATATATATAAATATGTATAATTATACTTACAAATATATATATATATATATATATAATATAAGTGTATGTATGATGTATATATGTATGTATGTATTTATTTATAAACACACACACAAATATATTTTATAAATGTATTTAAAATTTATCTTATAAATATATATTAGTATACAAATAAATATATGGATAAAAAATATAACTATATATAAATAAATATATATATATATATATTAATATACGAATATATATATATATATATGTATATATATATTAATATAACTATATATATATTAATATAACTATATATATTAATATAAATCTATATAATATATGAATAAATATAACTAAATATATGTATAAATAAATAGTTATGTCATTAAATGCAGAACAAATTAACATGGGGGATTGGTAAAGGGTCCAGATGCGCAGAGAAGAGGTCCTAAGTTTGAATCTTGGGGGAAACAGAGGTGTACAGGCAAGTAAAGGGTTTTGGGGGCTAGCGGTGTTAAAGGAGTGTGGTGGGGGCATGGGACGAGTGCAGGTGGGGGATAGAGGTATTAGGGGGGGGGGGTCAAGCGCTGTTAAAAGTGGGGGCTCCTATTTAAAGTTTTTTTTTAAATAAATTGAGTTTAATCAACACTTTTTCTATCATTGATAAAAGGGACCCCCCATATTTTCTGATATTAATAGTGCATTTTTTAGTGCTGTAAATTCCCTTTTCTATTGCTTTTAAAGGCCATCATTGTAGTCATGACAGTTTGTCAAACCGTGCGAGCTAACCCTGCGTGGGGTTTAAACAAGATCCTAAAAAACTGGATCTGGGTCATCCTTGCCATTAATCCACTCTTTTTTCCCAAACTGGATCTAACTCATGATTTTTTTTCTCTTAAGGCAAAAGAATGTTCTCTCATCGATTCAAAGGAAATATGATGGCTTTCCTTGGTGATTCGATTCTAGTTACTTGAGGTATGTGATCGTTCTTTATCGTTCTTGAACGGTTTCTTAGATCCACTTAGATATAATTCTCATCTATTTTTGGTTTCTTAGATATACACCCTTTATGGGTAGATCTAAGATTTCGGATTCCAAATATGTTGATATTTAATCTTGATCATGATTGGAGAAGAGATATAAGGAAGTTTTTGGGAGATTCAACCCAGTTTCTAGAGTGTTCTTTATCCATTGTCACGTTTTTTCAAAACCTACGAGGTAGGTGGATTCAATCTCATCTTCTATTGCTAGAATTGATTGGATTAGTTTTAAATTGGTTATTTGAATGGAATTGATTGTGAAAATCATGGAATAAATATTCTATAATGATGATTTATGGTTTTTGGGTGAAATTGTGTGATCCTGGTGAATTGTTGTGCCAAGTGATTTAGTTTCTTGAAAAATGACGATTTTAAATTATAGATTTGTTTTAATTTAAAAATGGTTTGATATAAAAATGGGTTTTCAATAAAAATGGTGTTTTATTGAGATGGTTTGGCATTGAAATGGTTTTGATGGAAAAATGGGATTCAATAAAAACGGGGTTTTCTTGGAAAGGTTTTGTGGAATGTTCCTTGGGCATATTGATGTGTGAGTTCATATTGAAAATACAGGTCTTGGTTGAAGTATGACCTTGTGCTCGGTGAAAAGTTTAAATGGAACATGGAAATAATTACCTTGTGATGACTTGGTAGAACAACGAGAAACTGCTCATGAGTATGGACTTTTCGTCGCGTATCATGCATGGTTGGTTTTGTATATTTGTAGGCTGGATTGGGTATTCCAATGGAATATTGAGAAATTGTTTTAAAGATTTTTTTGGTTATTTTTATAGAAAAATAACTTTCTGGAAAATTGGTTTCAATTTCACTTGTATGCTTGGTGATCCATGGTTTTGGAAACTTGTTTATATTTAGTTATAAACTATTTTGAGAAATTATTTTATATGAACTATTTTATATAATTGTCACTAACTATTCTATCCTAGTGGCATGAGTAAGGAATCATTAAGGAAAACCAACTAAGTTCTATAGTCACCCTTGCTTTAGAACTTCGGTTCTTTTATAGATGCTATCTTCTGGGACATGGGTAAAGATAAAGTATCACACGTTTTTAGCACCCCCTCATGATACTTGGGTCGTTCAGTGTTTGGGGAGCTTGGAGCTTGTGGAACATGGATTCTTATGGTATTTTGAATGTATTTAGTTGTTTATCCATTTTTTACTTTGATAATTGTTTGGTCGTCCATTTTTGCACACTTTGGAGTGGTTTTGACATGAATAAAGTAGTTGTGTTGTATTTCATTTTTTTTCATACATTATATAGTGATATGTTTGGTTAATCGTTTCATTCATAAAGGGTAAATCATCCCCCACTTTTGTTTGAAACTCTTTGGAATTTATTTTCATCCATTGGCATCATGGGGATATCTCTTAAGGCCTAGTAATGATTCATTGAATTCTTATGCCAATGAGAATTAGTGGGTAATTAAAAATGGTATCAACTTGTTTAGTCCTTACCTAATAATTAGTTTTCACTTTCTTGGGTATGGAGTTTATTAATCTTTTTCTATTCATTGGGAGGTGAATTTAGAAAGGGGTAGTATTTTTTGGACTTGAAATATATAGCATAAAAGGACATAGCTAACCCGTTTACGATGAACGTCGAGTTACCAGGGTGTTAGGAACATAAGTGTTTTTGAGACACTTATAGGATATCCGAACATCATTTTCCTGGGTTTAACCAATGATACGAGAATGTCATGAATTAGAGGAATGACTTCCCGCTAGGATTGAATATTTATTTGGATTAATTATGTAAGATATTTTCAAAAGGTGTAAATTTTTGAAAAAGTGTAGAATTTTTTTTCAAATGAATGATTTTGAAAAGAGGATACTAGTATATTTTAAAAATGATTTGATTTTCAAAAGTAAGAATGGATTTTTTTTTTCAAAAAAATTGTTGAATGTGAAAAAGGTTGTTTTTGGAAAATTAGTTTGTGATAGTTGATGTGATAGAATTTTAAATGCTAAGCCATCAGTTTCTACGGAGTGATAATTAAATAGTTTGTTATTTTTAGTTAATGGCACCCAGTAGGCATCGTACAAACCAACCAGATGAAGCTATGGAAAACATGATTACACATGGACCCCAGGTTAAACAATAGTGGGTTCAAAGTATCATTCAATAATTTCAAACTCTGGACATGGGAAACTAGAGTAATGAGCTAAGGAATGTGGATCATTCCATCTAGTTCAAGAAGTATAATCAGCTCATTTTTAAGGGTGATTTTGAAACCAAAATGGAAAAGGTGTGGCTAAGTATGATGAATCAAATCTTTGAGTTCATTGGAACACCGACAAATCTCAAGGTAAAGTTGGTAACATATTTCCTCAAGGATCTTGCATGCCTGTGGTGGGAACTACTGCAATATGCTAAATTCAGATCAATGCCTTACTTGGGATGATTTTGAGGAATTTTTTAATAAACAATTCTATCCTCAAATTTCAAGATCCAAAGGATGGTAGAATTATTTATTCTAAAGTAGAATTATATCATTTTCATGGAATATGAAGATAAATTCATGAGTTTGGTATTATTTTCAGCAGAATTTGTGGCGAGTGCATCCCTGAAGGCACACTTCACTGAATTAAGGCTAAGGCAAGAAATTCGATCGAATATTGTGGTGGTATGTATTAATGACTATACATAGATTGTGAATAGAGCGGAGGTGGATAAGTGAGATATATTAGAAGATATTGGAGGAGGAATTATGATGATCCCTATAAGAAATGGTGGAAACTCCAATGCTGGGAGCAAGAGAAAGAGAGACACTAATTTCTAAGGTGGGAGCGGGGATCAAAATCAGACAGTTGGATCAGTAAGTCTTCCTCCAATAACAAAGATCCAAGCTAGATGCTACCAATGTGGGTCCTTTTACCACATAAAACAAGAATGTACAGTACCACCAAGAGCATTCCATAACTCAAAAAATATTGTACATATTAAGCACTTTTTTAGAGTACTCTAAGGTCAGGTGCTCAAGACACTTCTCAGGTGTCACAATCATCATATGATTCAACATGACAAGGAAATCAGACTCATTCTCATCAGTAGAGCAGAGATATACATGGATAATATTGGAATACCATGACTCCTCAATAAGGGAAATGTCATTGAGGCAACAAAGAGCAAAGTGCAGCAACGATGCAATTGTATGGAGTTGAGTGGATGATTGTTGATGATCAGGCTGGAACATCTACAGTGAGAGGTAGAATTCTATTGAATTCTACCTTTGTGAAAATACTATTTTATACCAGTGCATCACATTCCTTAATTGCTTCTTTTTTTGTCCTACTATTTTTAAAACATGAAATGATGTCCACTTTGATAAAATTGCAATCTTCTCTCGGTGAAAGAGAATTCCAAGCCTTTTTGTGTAGAACATTACTATAAATATCAATGAAGCTAAGCTGAAATGAGACTTCTCGATGTTTGAGATGTATGTATATGTTGTAATCCTAGGTATGGATTATTTTACAATGTTCAAGGCTCACATCGACTGTTATAGATGAATGGTTAGTTTCACATTTGAGGAAGATGTTGAGAATCTCATCAGTGGAGAGAAGGTTTTGAAGAAAGGTGAAACAATATTGTTTGCACCAATGGTTGGAATTATCTCTTAACATTTGACGATAATGACTTAGAAATCGATGGAATAGTTCTAGGATGCCAGTTTTCCAGTAGTGGTGGATCAATTTTTTGATTTTTTTCACAATAACTTTTTAGGTTTACCACCTATAAGCGAAGTAGATTTTATGATTTATCTTCTTATGGGGACCATCTCTATTACCCTTCCATATTATGGGATGGCACCAAAAGAGTTAAGTAAATTGAAAGTGCATTTGGAGGAGATGGAAAGTAGGTGTTTCATTCGGCCAAGTATGTCTTTGTGGGAATCATCAGCCTTGTTCAAGAAGAAAGTAGACAGAACTATTTGGTTGTTCATTGATTATAATAATCTTAACCAAGTTATGATAAAGAATCTATATCCACTTCTACACATTGATAATCTATTTGATCAATTGAGAGGATCTCAATGGTTTCTAATATTGACTTGTGATCAAGATATCATTAATTATGAGTTTGGAAAGAGTTTATTCTCTATAAATCTTTTGGAAGAAAATATAGACAATATGAATATGTAGTAATGCCTTTTAGTCTTACGAATGCACCAACAATATTTATGGATTTGATGAATTGGATATTTCATAGATACATGGATTATTTTTTGTTTTGTTTTTTGATGATATATTGGTGTATTCATGGATAAGGGATGATCATGAGAAACACTTGGCAATGATGTTGGGAATCTTGAGAGACCATTGTTTGTATGCCAAATTATCTAAGTGTGACATTTATAAACAATAGGTATGCTTTTCCGACCATGTAATTTCTGAAAAGGGTGTTTCAGTTGACCCAAAGAAGACAAGAGCTATTACCTCGTGGAAACCACTGAATAATGTCTTTGAGATACAATGTTTTCTGGGTCTAGTTAGTTATTATTGATGCTTTGTGCATGAATTCTCATAGCTAGCCTCACCAATTAAATCTTTGAAAAAGAAGAATGCTCCATTCCAATGGACAGAGGAATGCCAAAAGTCTATCAAGGAGTTGAAATTTTTTCTTACTTAGACACCTATCTTGATTTTTCTAGAATCATAATGGGAATATGTTGTGTACTATGATGCTTCGGGATCCGGGTTGGGTTGTTTTCTTATGCAAGGATACCATGTTGTGGCTTATGGTTCAAGTAATTTGAGAGTGCATGAGAAGAATTACCCAACACATGATTTGGAGATAGATGTAGTTGTCCATGCTTTGAACACATGGCGTCATTATCTATTTAGTGAGAAATTCACTATGTTCATGGATCATAAAAGTGTGAAACACATTTTCTCATAGCAAGATTTTATTATGGGAAAAGGAGATGGATGAAGTATCTCAAGATGTTTGACTTTGACTTGATGTATACACTAGGAAAAGGGAATTTGATGGTAGATGCATTTAGCAGAAATTCATATGCTTAATTAGAAAATGAAGCATCAGATTAATGGTAGTTGACTTCACTCCTATCCTAAATTCATGTGGAATGTGATGAAAAATGTGATATTTTCGTTTTCTTTCTAGCAACGCTTGTTCCTGATTAGTTAAATATGGTCAATGAGGTACAAAAATATTATGCATAATTCATGGTTATGAGTTCCAAATTCAATGGTGGGGAGACCATTGAAGGCTGGAAACTTAATGGGAGCTCAGTTTTGTGTTTTAAAGATTAGAGGGTTGAACCTATGGATTTTTAGGGAAAAATTATTCATTATCACCACTATTCAAGATGGGATGTACATCCAGGTATACAAAAGATGTATAAGGTGTTAAAGGAACAACTTTGGAGGAGTGGCATGAAAAGGAAGGCAGTCGAGTTCGTCTTGTAGTGATTAACTTGTTAGCAAGTTAAGGCAAAGAATTAGTGACTAATGGGTATATTTCAATATTTAACTATCCTAGTGTGGAAATGTGAGAATATGGAAATGTAGTTTATTATATATCTCACACGAATGGTTTGGAAACACGATTCCATATGGGTGATAGTGGATTATCTTACCAATTTTCCCCATTTCATCCCAATTCATGAAACCTATGCAGTGGGGGATCTATCTAAAATCTATATCCAATAGGCGGTAAAGAGACATGGCATGCTAGTTTCAATTGTGTTATCCAGAGATCTAAGGTTTACATCTTTTTTTGAAAATCTTTATAGAAATCCTTGGGAACTCATTTGACTATGAGTATGGTGTATCATCCTCAGACGGATGGGAAATCTGAAAGAATGATAGAGACATTGGAAGACATGTTACGGAAATGTGTAATGGATTTTGGTGGCTCATGGTATGAATACATACCCTTAGTGGAGTTCTCATGTGATAACAACTATCTGACCATGATAAATTTGTCTTTGTTCGAATCATTATATGGGCGTCCCTGTCATTCTCCATTGTACTGAGTGGAAATAGGTGAAACATCACTAGTCAGGCCTTGCCTTGTCCAAAAAAATGGAGAATATTTAGTTATTTAGAAAGAGGGTGTATATGGCTCACAGAATTTAGAAATCTTATACATATCATCATCAACAACAATTTTCATTTTCTGTGAGTGATCATGTGTTCTTGAGGATCTATCCAAGAATTGGAAATCATTATTTCTGGAAGCATGGAATGTTTTCTCCTCAATTCATTGGCTCTTTATAGATACTGGAACAAGTTTGATAGGTGGCATATTGGTTGGAATTTTCACCACAGTTTAGTTCGGTGCAAAATGTGTTCCATGTATCTCATTTGAAAAAGCATCAGCCTGATATGAACCACGTGATTAGATGGGATCACGTTAACCTAGAGCTAGATTCTTTGTTGGTATATATCCCAATGAGGATTGTGGATAGGCAAGAGAAAGTCTTGTATGAAAAAATCATTGGTCTAGTGTGGGTTTTAAAGAAACATGGTCATATTCAAGAAGAGACTTGGGAATGCGAGAAGGAAATGAAAGAGCAATGGCCATAACTCATTTAGGGTAGCGATGGTTTTCTACTTTCTGAGGATGAAAAGACCAAAGATGGGGAGTCTTTAGTACCCCATGTTTCTAGTATGTAACCTTTAATTTATGATTATCATGGTTATAAAGTTTGAGGGTGAAGGATGGGATATTTAAGTGAACAATAAATAAATTTTTGGGGGTAATGTAGGTGTGCGCGGGTTGGGCACAGTTTGTCTAAACTGTGAGGATATCATAGGAGAAACCATGCACGGTTTCAATTTTAAGGTAGTATCTTTGACACAGTTTGAGAATGGTTAGGGATACCATATGAGAAGTCTATTCAAGGGTATCTTTAAGTTATTATCTTACACATGGTTAGTGCATGATTTGTCAAACCATCCACAAGGATAAAATAAGATCCTAAAAAAGTGTATCTGGGTCGGCCAATCCTATAATCCACTCGTTTTCCCCAAACTAGCTCTAACTCAGGATTTTCCTTCTCCTAGGTCCAAATAAGGATATCCAATCAATTTGAAGGCAATATGAAGGCTTCCCTTGGTTGATCAAAGCCAGATTCATGAGGTATGTGACCGCTCTTCATCGTTCTTGATCAGTTTCATAGATCTACATAGATATACTTATCTTCTATTCTTGGATTCTTATATATATGACCATTATGGGTAGATCTAAGATTTTGGATGCCAAAATTTTGAGATTTGGTCTTTATCATGATAGGAAAAGAGATCTAAGGTGGTTTTTGGGAGTTTCAACCTGGTTGCTAGAGCGTTCTTCGTTCGTTGTCGAGTTTCATCAAAACCTTTATGGTAGGTGGATTCACTCTAATATCCTGTTGATATAATTTATTGGATTAGTTTCAAATTTATTATTTGAATGTAATTGATTGTGAAAATCATGGAACAAATATTTTATAGTGATGATTTATGGTTTTGGGTGAAATTGTGTGATCTTGGTGAATTGTTTTGAAAAGTGATTTAGTTTCTTAAATTTAAAATGGTGATATTAAATTATGGATTTTCTAGAACTAAAAAATGGTTTGATGAAAAAAGTGTTTTTAAATAAAAATTGTGTTTTATTGAGATAGTTTGGAATTGAAATGGTTTTGATGGAAAAAGGTTTTCAATAAAAGGGGGTTTTCTAGAAAAGGTGTTGTGGCATGATCCTTTGGAATATTTGTGTGTGAGTTCATATTTCATATATGAGCTTGGATGAAATATGACCTTGTGCTCAATTTCAAAGGTTAAATGGAACATGGGGAATAATTACTTTGTGACGACTTGGTATATCAACAAGAAACTACTCATGAGAATGTAATTGTCATCACGTATCATGCATGGTTAGTTGTGTGCATTTGTGGAATGGATTAGTGATGAAAATAGAATATTGAGAAATAGTTTTAATTCTTTTTTGGTTATTTTTTAGGAAAAATAAATTGCTCAAAAATTGGTTTCAATTTCACTTGTATGCTTGGTGATCAATGGTTTTGGAAACTTGTTTATATTTAGTCATTAATTGTTTTCAGAAATTACATTATATAAAACATTTTATATAACTATATCTAACTCTTATATCCTAGTGGTGTGAGTATGAAAGTCATTGGAGAAAACCTACTGAGTGTTATAGTCACCCCTACTTGGGCACTTTGGTGCTTTTTCGTATGTTATCTTTCTAGACATGGGAAAAGATAAATTATCACATGTTTTTATCACTACCTCATGATACATGGGATGTCCAATGATTGTGGAGCATGGAGCTTGTGGATCATGGATTCTAGTGGTGTTTTGAGAGTCTTTAGTTTTTTATTCATTGTTTACTTTATAATTTTATTATCTTCTATTTTTGCCCACTTTGGAGTTGTTTTGATAGGAATAAAGTAGTTGTGTTGTCTTTTATTTGTTCATGCATCATATAATGATCTATTTGGTTAATGGTTTTATTCTTAAAGGGTAAATCATCCCCCACTTGAATTTGAAACCCTATGGAATTTATTGCTAACCTTTGGCATCTTGGGGATGTCTCTTAAGGAATTGTAATTATTCTTTGTATTATCAAGACAATGAGAATTAGTGGGTCATTACATTAGGATTTCAAGATAAATCTGAATTTGTTTCCCTTAAATCCATATATTATCTTTTTAAATCACAATTTTTTTTAAAATCACATTTATTCTAAATCACAAATTCACAAAACAAAATCAATGTAAGTATTTTGTTTAATTTAATTCCATGGCTGAATAATACATTAAACAAATTTTTTTGATCCAATTAATAATTAAGTCCAAAATTCACAAATTATATAAAAATCACCAATTCTTGTGGTATTTGGATTAATATATGAGTAATTAATAATTAAATACAAATAAAAAATAGAAATTTTCAACTCACATGACTCCCCCACACTTGGAATATTGCACTCACAAGAATTTTTATCATTTCATTTCATTAAGTAAACTTTATTAAAGTATTTATAAATTTTCTCAATTCAATATAGATTATCTAATGAAAGTTCAATTTTAAAAAGAAATCAATGAAATGAAAAATATGCCCTTAGAAAACTTCCAAACTATTAGAAAAAAGTGTGGGAATCTTTTTTGGTTATTTCCACAAAAATTACATCAATCATCAGACATGTGTTTAATTTTAAAGGCATGAAATCCTCTTATTCACACAAAATCCAACAATCAAAATCAATCAAAATCTATTTTTTTCCTTACCTCACCTGAATTTCAATATCACTCTTAACTCAAGAGAATATATTTATGTGGAGTAATTCTCATACATGGGAATTGATTATTTACCATAGGTTTGAGAAAATTCTCATCTCACCCCAATGTGAACAAAGAAAATAGAATTAATCATGACATATTTGAAAAGGTGTTTCAATTGATTTGAGGTTAGTGGGAATTTGTTCAAAAATGCATCGACAGAAAGATGAAGGGTTTTCTCTTTAAATACAATGCACTATTTATCAAGTAAATCATGTTAGAATCTCTCACTCAACCCCCCCCCCCCATAAAAATATATGACACACACTTCCTAGTGTACTAATTTTTCATTAGGCCTGAGTCCTGAAATGAATCCAAATAATGCATCATTCAAATATCCTCTTTTTTTCATATGTACATTTTTTATTTTTTATTTTTTTGAGGGGAATTGAGTTGTTACTATCAAAATAATTAATAGTGATCATTCCATTTTATTTTATTATCTTCATGAGTTACTCAAATGCGAACAATCAATGTTTCAATATCATCCCCTTTTTTATATTTTTTATTTGTTTTTAAAACACTTTTTAAGACAAGTGAATGATAAAGAAAATATAATATAGTGAATGAAAGTGACCCATGTCTATTATCCTCTCCTAGATGCTCAAAATGGTTACTTACACAACTCACACTCTAATTTTCATGAAATTATTCCCAATGAAAAACAAATAGAAGCCCCTTTTCCCCACACTTAGAGTAGAATTAGTCTTGAAATTGTATTTTAGAGCAAGGGTAGGTGAGGGATAATTTATCTTTAATTATGGATTACACTTATAAGGATATTCATGTTTATATAAATAATTAACTAAGACAAATGTTCAAGGATGGTATCAAGGAAACTGAGGGGCTTTCCATTCGAATGACTCAATCATATTGAAATTGGCTCACAAATTCCAAAGATTTAATAGAGAAGAAACACAAATTCTGGTTTATAAACAAATCTTAAGATTCACTCAAGAATTTAGGGTATCATAAACATGATGTTAATGATAATCTAGAAACCCCTTAATATAGGAATAAAAATTTTAGATATTAATTATTTGTTATGGATTTTAATTTCTAGTAAATAAATCTTGCATATGTTTGAAAATCACAGCCCAAGAAGAAAAATACACTCTAGTAATCATTTGTTCTTTAAATCATAAATAATAATATCAAGATCTTCATGAATTACTTGCATTTTAATAAAATTCATTGATTTTTCCAATTAATCTAAAATAAATTTTTAAAAACAACTAAAAAAATAATTATAGTTGCATAGTTCCTAAAATATGGCACATTTTTTAATATATATTTTTTAAAAAACAAACACACCTAAAATAGTATTTAAAAAAATTGAAAACAAAACAACATCCAAGACTTAACACTTCCCCCAAACTTATCAATTACACTTAACTCGATGTTTTTTAACATTCAATTTATCAATGAATGGAATATTGTTAATTGAAAGTGTTAAAGATAAGTAATAAGGAAAGAAACAACATGGCGTTTATTATTTAGTAGGTTCATGGTAATCTCTCCCATGGTGTGCTTATTAATAGATTTAATATAGTCTCTTAGGCGTTGTTCACTTAAGGAAAGCCTAAAAAAATACAATTAAAAATTATATAAAAAATTATTAAAATGAAAATGGACAACGAAATATAGGGGAATATATTCTTGGGTATCCCTCCCTAGAGGGGTTGTAGTTAGACTATCCTGAGTTGGGAAATCTGGTTTTCATCCCCAATCCCTAAAAATATGTGGTTTCTATGATGGGAACCAAAAAATTTTCTTTCTTCCACAGCTTGATAGTTTCAATTTAACTTGTAGGTCCCCTTTTATAGAGTTCTACATATTCACCCCTTTAGCATTGTGATATATTTGATAATGTGGGGGTAAAAAGAGAATGTATGAGGACTCCTCATTTTTTCCACTATTTTCATGGGATATTCATCTAATGGAACATACATTGATGATATATCACAATACTCATAAAATGGAGAGTCATTAAATATTTTAAATTGAATAGAGTTAAAACTTGTTGAGTTCAGTTCAAAGTCCTCCCCTTCCATTGTTACAACTTGTACTTTATTTCCTCAGTGGCCACCAGTAATTACTCTTATACTATGAATCCATCCAATTGATGTATGGTGTGATGTTAGGGAGTAATTACTTCATTATAGGTCCTAGTAATTCTCCATATTATTCTTCCACTACTTAGGTGTACTTATAATCACTTTCCCGATCTTGTGGCACATTTATTTCATTCGCATGATCAATATTCAGTTCTGTTTTAGCCTTTTTATTAGTGTTCCTTCTTCCAAAGCATATTTCCATAGATTGTCAAAAAATTATTAATCAAACTTTTCTTCTTCTTCCTAGGTAGTTATAGATTGTGATGATTTAGTAGTTTTTTAGGTAGGGAATTCAAAATGCAGTTCATAAAAATTTGATTGAAATTTGATCAAGGTAATGAAATATCCCTCAATTATTTCAGCTTGATGGTCTAGTTGTTCATATTAGTTCAATACCTCATAGAATTCTAATGTAATTTAGGTTGATAAATCTGGACCTTTTAGCTTCTCTTCATTGGTTAACACACTTGGGAATCCTATTTTTTAATGTAGTGGGTGCTTTAGGAAGTATATTATAATAATTTTTTAAGGATTGGTCAATGTTCAGTGAAATGCCTTTCTCAAATCTCTCTTTAATATCAGTGAGTATCCACAATTGTTTTTTTATTCCTTCTTCAAACTGGAGTTCATTCATTCCTCCCTCATCCTTATCATCCATGGCCAATAACTAACTGCCTTGTTTTTATTCTACAACATATGGGAGGTCAAAAGACAGTTTATTTTTAATAAAATAATAGAAATAAAAGTTCAATAAAGAGTATCCCTTAATGATTTCAGATTTTAATTATTATTAGAAGTTTATAACCACTAGACTGAGGAGTTTAGAGGTGATCATGGGTATCAGTACAAAAAAATCGAAAGATAGGGGTAGTTTTTTTGGGTTTTGGAAAAGGTTTAAACTACTACCATATAGTTCAGTAATTGTTTCCAAAAATCACCGCTAAAGTTGGTGTCAGCATCCAACTCGCATTAGTTCCATCTATTTAGTGGTGGTTTCTAGGAACCTTTATAGAATGTTTGTTTAGTGGTGGTTTTTTTGTTTTAGGGTAGTTTTTCAATTTAAAAAAATCTATGGAATTAACAATAGTTTAAACTACTATTATACAATAATTTGGAAAATATAGCAGTGGTTTAAACTGCTATTATATATCGCTTTTAAAAAAAAATTACATCAGTAAAGTCTACATCCCCAGAATATCCAAACACAAAAAATCAAATTGATATGACAATATAAAAAATGAAATAATCAAAACAATAATAATAATATAATTTGAAAATTCTTAAAGGCCACAAACCATGTGACCCTGCAATCCCTAGAGTTGTGCGAAAATCCCTTTTTATAGCTAAAATTTCAGCTAAGAATTACCATAACCCTCTCCAATGCTCACCTTAGACCAAAAACCATCATTGGATCCCCCTTCCAAAACCAAGAACATCATTGATGGATCTATTTCCAAATATTGTATAAATTCCATGGATGAGTTGGGGTGGTTATCATTTCTACCATGTGTTATCTATCCAACTTTGAGTTAGGATAAGTGACATTTGGGTTCTTATCACTTAAAATTTGAAAGGGGGTCATGTGGCATGTTCTTGAAACCTTATGATTATTAGAGTTTTTGTTCTTTCAAGTTATGGAATGAAATAATGACTATAGTATGGTCCTAAAAGATCATCTTGGGAATATATGAATATTTTTTAAATATACTGGGTTTCATAGTGGGGGATATTTAGTTGTTTTTTATTTTTAATAAGTTTATATCTCTAGAAGATTCTTCAAGAAAGAGTAATTGAATTTCAAACATGTATATTCCAAGAATAAGGTGTTTATGGCATAGTTTACATGAGTCCATTACAATGGGTGGAAGGAAGGATACATATACACTACTACAAATAATTCATTTTATCAGTGCTAAAAATGACTTTAATTGTGCTAGAAAAGTGTTTTTATTCTCAGTGAAGATAAAGGGGGTCACCTTTAATAGTGCTAAAAAAATACTAGTAAAGGGTGTCCTTTATCCGCGCTAAAAAAACACTGATAAATCACCCCTTTATCTGTGCTATTTTAGTGATGATAAAGGATCCCTTTATTAGTTCCATTTCAAGAACTGATAATTGGTGCCTTTATCAGCACTCCAAATAGTTCTCATAAAGGCCTAGCTACCTTTGGTGTGTTGTTTATATAACAGCAAACCCACCAGTAGCACCTACACTTGCATCACACACACACACCACCTACAAAAAACAGCACATGTATAGTGTACGCAAGAACAAAGCAGTGCACACAAGGGTCTGTCAAACAATTCTATATACATTTCAAACAATGTTTTATATAATTAAATTTAAAATTATCCAACAAACAGTTAAAAACATTAATTATCATCCTTTAATATTTATGATCCAATCTCAAAAATGTTCTTCAATAGTATTAGTTGCCGAAAAAATCATCCAAACTAAATAAAAAGGTTCCACCTATATAAGAAAACAAATATTATGTTAGAGATATTATAAATAAATAAATTAAACATTAAAATGAAATAATGCATTATTAAAATGTCAATTTTTAATAAAAAAAGACACATTTCTAGTTATAAAGGTCACACCATGCATCGAATTTAGGTGGGGTTAATTCTAAAACATTAAATATGAATTATGGATAGTTTTCCTAAAATATCAAAACAATATGAAAGGGTTTCTTAGTTTTGATTATGTCCCTTTTTTACTAAAATTTATATCAAATTTAAATGAAATATTTTGATTTATATAGGTCAAATCGTTCATCATATTGAGGTATGGTTGATTCCTACTCATAAAAAATGACTCATGGATCATTGTTCTAAAGTATCAAAATAATATGAATGGGTTTTCTTGGTTTTCAATATGATAGTTTTTTTACTAAAATATCATTTTAAACCGAAAACACCCATTTTGAACCATACCTGTCACATCATGCATGAGTTTGAGGTGATAATGCTTCATACATGTCACAAAGGACTTATGAATCTCTCTCCTAAATTATTAATACAATCAAAGGGAATTTTCTTGGTTTTTAGTGGGTGAAACGTTTTCTGCTAAAATTTCAATTTTGTACTAATAATGGACATGTTTAGTCATACTGGTCATACCTTGTGTCGTATTAAGGTGTGGTTGATTCAAACACATAAAAAATTACTCATGGAACATTTTCTTGAAGTATCAAAACAATCCGAATGTCTTTGCTTGGTTTTCAGCATGCCAATTGTTCTTTTTTACTTAAATGAATGTCAATTTTAAATAAAAACACATTTGAGTTTATACTAATCCCATCGTTCACATAATTGAGGTGTGGTTGATTCTTACATGTCATAGATTACTCATGGATCTTTTTTCTAAGGTATTAAAACAATCCAAATGAGTTTTCTATGTTTTTAGTATGTCATTTGTTTTTTTACCAAAATATCATTTCAAACTTGAAACATGCTTTTTTGAGTCATACCTATCACATAATGCATCTATTTGATGTGAGACTCATTTATAAATGTCATAGAGGACATATGAATCACTATCCTAAATTATGAAGACAACCAGAAACAATTTTCATGCATTTTAGTGAGTGATACATTTTGACCTAAAATGTAAATTTTAAACTGATAACAGACACTTTTTGTAATACCGGTCACACTATGCGTCAGATTGAGGTGAAGTTGAATCCTACACATCACAAATTACTCATGTATCATTTTTCAAAAGTATAAAAACAATCCAAATGTGTTTTCTTGGTTTTCAGTATGTAAGTTGTTCTTTTTACATAAATTAATGTCAATTTAAAATAAAACAGACACTTTGAGTAATACAGGTCACACCTTGCATCAGATTGAGGTACAATTTATTCCTACACATAAAAAATGACTTATATATCGTTTTCCTAAAGTATCAAAATAATATGAATGTGTTTGCTCAGTTTTTAGTTTTTCAGTTGTGTTTTTTTACTAAAATATCATTTCAAACTGGAAACACGCATTTTGAGTCGTACCTGTTGCATTATGCATTGGTTTGACATGAGACTGTTTCATACACATCGCAAAGAACTTATGAATCATTTTCATAAATTATGAAGATAATCGGAGTGAGTTTTCTTGGTTTCAAGTGAGTGATGCATTTTGATCTAAAATGTCAATTTTAAACTGATAACGGATACTTTTAGTCATATCGGTCACACCATTTGTTATAATGAGATTTGTTTGATTCCTACATGTTAAAAATGACTTATGGATCATTGTCCTAAAGTATCAAGACCATCTAAATGTGTTTACTCCATTTTCAGTATGTCACTTGTTCTTTTTGCTAAATTTATTTTTGATTTATTATAAAAATACACACACAAGGTCATAACTATCACACCATGTGTCATATTTAAGTGTGGTTGATTCCTACATGTCACAAATGACTTATGTATAATTTTCTTAAAGTGTGAAGACAATCATAATGAGTTTTATCAATTTCAGTATGGTAGTTTTTCTTTTTACTAAAAATACTTAGAATTTAATATAAAAATAGACAGTTCAAGTCATACTGGTCACATCTTCATGTTATTTTTGTAATTTCATCTATCAAGTATGTTTCCCATTCATTTCTAAACAAATATATCTCATATTATGAATAGGAGTCTTTTTGATAATCATGGTAGTGCTGAAAAAATAGAAATACACAAAGGATTAATAATTATTTTAAATGAAATCATAATTATCTATGAAAATACCTCTTCAGAGATGTTGGTTTATTCATGGAATATGATCTCTTTCATAAATTTACAAACATAATAACCACAATATTTATTGTTTGTTTATTTCAAGAACTATAGAAACATTGAAAAAAATAAGTAATTTTTTATATGTGTTTGGATAGTGAAATCTTATTGTATATACCCTAATTTGTATCAGGTCGTTGTACTTGTGATGTTTCTTGTCTGTTTCCCCTGGAATCATTCCATGATGTAGATGATATTCACGCACCACCCTATCATAACAGAATCCTCATTAAATTATAATATAAATTATATAACTATATGTTTAGTTCTAAAATGTTGGATGTAGTGTATTACAAATTGAAAAAGCTATCATTTGTGGTCAGTTTGTTGGATATCCATGTATTGAATCCAAGAAGTAAATATTTTGTAGTATCCAAATTGACTAAAATGACAAACCAATGATTCCTAAAAACACAAAAATGAATAATTAATGAATGAAATTAAAATATATTTGATATGATTAAATTGTAAAGTTTTACCCCATCATCATTAGTATTAAGAAGAGTTTGTTATAACGACCCTGAATTTTCTTACATTACTATTACATAATTTTAAATATAAACAACATAATATTATTACACATATAGGATCAAAAGTTTTATTTTCTTGGGAAAACTAGGACCATACATATCAAATAAAACATCAAGCATAAACATTTATTTAATTTCTTCTTCTTTAGCTTCTTTTTGGCCCTTGTACTCTCCTAAGTACATGTAGCAAGATGAGGATATAAATCAAAAGGGGTAACCTAGAAGCCTGTTAAGAGTATAGATAATAACAATATAGCATGGTTGATCATAATCATAACATGGGAAAAATATCTTGAACATGAGAGGAAACATAAATAAAAGACTTAAAATGTGGCAATGCATAAAAATGAAACATCGTGTCTTAGTGGTTAACTACCACACATACTTGTGAACCAAGCTAGAATCTAGTTCAAACATAATTTTAAATTTTCTCATGATATTAATCACTTTACCCAATGCATTTGAGCGCCATATAATTCCGAGCGCACCCGTCACATTTAAACATTCATATTGCGCTATATAATTCCGGGCGCACCAGTCACTTCATAACATTTTCATTTATCATGCATGCCACAATAAACATATTACATAAATGAACATAATGAACCCATGAAATGGAATGGTTTTCATCTCATAATAACACGTTCATAAAAATTGGGTTCCTAAAAGAATGAGGTAATAACATCCATGTTACAAGAACTGTCAATCTTGAGAGAGAAGTAAAATGTGTGTTCATGAAAGAAGAGTTATTTTGGAAAACATTTGGTTTTTCATAAATACCAGTGAAAAACATTTATATCATATAAATGTAAAGACAATGATGAAAAAATTATATTTAATGAGTAACCACATCAAAATTAATGGAGTGAAAGAGGGAGAACCCGAATGATGAAAGTTGGGATCGAGAATTTCCCCTTACCTTGTATCTAAATGCTTCCTTATCTTTAATGTCCTGTATAATTACATTATATTTATTAATTAGAAATAAAGAACCTTTGTTACATTAATATAGTTCATTATGGTTTTATTATGTTATTTTATGTGCCTTTGGATGAGTTATAGAGTTTAAAAAACATTGTTCAAGAATGTTTGTTTTTATAGTTTTCTTGAGTGGTTCACTTGTATTATTAAATTGATGTTTGGGTAGAACATGGGTAAACATTAAGAACTGATATTACATGTTATTAATGATACTACAATAGTTATGATGATCTTATAATGAATTATATTAGATCCAGGTGGATGAATCATTAGATAATAGTTAAATGATGATTGTTTGGGTTAATTTGAGCGATTTTTCGATCATAATGAACTTGTTTTATTTTATCACTAGAAATATGGTCATAAGATAGTTCCAGAACTTTAAATAGGAGATAATACATATAAAGTACTCTATTTCAACCATAAAAATGGTTTCATGACCATATCTGTAGGTAGAAATGGAATAAGAAAACATGTCGTTCTTGAAGGTGATAAATTAACAGCTCACGAATAACGTTCTCTTTAATATAATAAAAAGAAGAGGGAAAGGGGGTCAGATGATATAATATACCATTTTCATAATAAAAATTTAGTACATGTGTAATACTGGAGTTACAATACCATTTAGAAGAAGATATATGGGGAGAGATCAAGAAATGAACTTGAACTTGAAAGGAAATTAAAGGAGAAGAGAGAGAGAGAAATTACCTCTTAAATCTTCCTCTTGAGATCCTCCTTAAGGAAGCTAGGATTGGTCTTTGGATGAGACCAGAATCTCTTGAAAGTGGGAGAGGGTCTAAATAGAATTTTTGGGCAGATTTTAGAGAATTATTGGAGCTTGATAGGTGTGAGGAAATGAGGGTTTGATGGGTGGTTTTTATAGCGGAGCGGAGATGTGTTTCCTTAATATAAAATTCATTAGTTTATTAATTTACCCTAATACAAGGAATAGTGAGTCTTCAATGACCAAGAATAGTAATTTTACAATTTTATCCCGAACCAAGTGGTCTTACATTAGTAGCACATCACACATGACTCTATAATTTGCATATTTAGCTTATTTTGTAAATTATGGTATTTCACTATTCATAAAAAATTCATGTATCTCAAAAAAATCCCAAAAATTTACCCCAACCATTTTATGATGTGTAGAATCCAAAAATGATGTCCATTTTTCAAAAATAATTTTCGAAATATTATTAATTTAATATTTAATTAAAATCATAATTTATATAAAAAAATAGTTTTTAAAATTAAAACTGATTTTAAAGTGCTTTAAAAATTACGCAGGGTCTTATAAATTTATCTAAAAACTATAAGAAATTTATTTCATAATTAATGAACACATTTTAAGAATATACTTTATATTTTAAATAAATAAATAAATTATAATTAATTATTTATGACTTACAAAATACCAAAACATTTACTGAGGTCAAATTATAACTTTCTAAGATGTCTAAATATTATTTAATTATTCATTGGTAAGGTTACTCTTATGTTGGACGATTTACTATTCATAAGGGTCATATTACTATTTATAAGGGTATGTTACTATTCATAAGGGTAGGTTACTATTCACCAAAAATTATTTTTGTTTTATTAGACTCCAAAAATGATCTTGAACACAACCATGTATGTCAGATTCTAAAAATTCCCAATACAGAAGTGAAAAACTTATGTTTAGAGGTAACTTAGTACTTATTCATTCATTATGTTGTGTTTTCATGTGATTTTATGAAATAATTATAAGAAGAGAATTTCCATTTAAAAACTTTGGGTCATTATATTTGTCATTCGTAATTTTATTGTTAAATGATTTGAGCAGTCCTACCACTATTTCACCCTCTTTCCTGGATGCTATATCTGTTCGTTCTATAGAGGTGACGTGAGGACTAATGAGTCCACATATTTGTTCAGGGGGAAATCCCTTCAATTTTTTTCATATATACATTTGAGAAAAATATGAAATGTATTTAGTCATTTTTATCATTGTATATCAGCTTTTGGAAAATCAAATCATGAAAACATACCTCATGTATACATTTACAATTATGCTACCTAAATAATCATACTCCAGGATTTCACTTATGTTTTCAACACTAATTAAATATGGATCTTCCACATTGTATATATTTTCTTAAAATATAATTGTGTGAACCCCACTATATTTCACCTTCATATTCACATGAATCTACAATGATAATAAATGAGCATATAGAATGGGTAGGTTTATGGTGCTTTATGTAGATCATTTTGATCGGTTGGTTGATCCTTGAGATAGTTTTGATCTGTTATTTCTTTTCACCCCCTTACCTATATCCATCTGTAATAACATTCAATGTTTTAGACCTTTTTTCATTAAATCTTAAAGGTTTATCTTGAAAAAAAGGAAATGAATACCTCCTTGTTGAAATGTTTTTTACAAGCTGTGAAAGCCATGTGATGAATGTTCCAAGAGATTGTTCAAACTTATGAATATATTCATCATTAGTTGGAACACGTAGCTTGGTGCTTGGATCATGGGCTATGTTAATCATCACTTTGACATAACCTATTGGAAGTGGTCTATTGTATAGCATGACATTCTGAATATTGAACATTGTAGCCCTCGCTATAAAGTGATGGGTGGGTATTGATGGGTATAAATCACAGTCATTTTCACCCTATAAAATATCAGTACAAGAAAGGTATTAGTGTATATATAATTCACAATCCATATGAATTACTATTAGAATATTGATTAGCTCACCTAAGACAGGTTTTTGAGGGGAATGGCTCGCCTCAAAGATAGTGGGGGTGGGGTGGGATTTTCACGCGCCGGTTTTTCTTGAGCTATTTCTTCTCCTCCCCCTCCCACCATCATATTTTCCATGAAATCTTTTTGTAATCACATATGTTATTAGAGGATATCTATTCTTTCTCTCATGATTTTTATTTCTGCACTTTGATCCACCTGTTGTTTTTTTTTCTAAAAAAAATTGGGTTGTCACCCCAAAACACACACCTCTAACACAACCATACTTTTCAGGCTTCTTCAAGGCCATCTAATCTATGTCCGCATGTAGTCTAGGTGCTGTTGATTCATGTGACTATGTTAGATAGAATATATAGGAAAATAAGTAAACATTTTTATGCAATATTGATTTAAACCAAAAATATATATTTATTATGTCATACTTATTCATGTTTCCCAAACTTTTTGTGTGTTTTCATCTATTAGTTTCCCATATTAATTTACACATTCCTCCTTCCAAATAACATGGTGTGGGATGGGAGTGACATTGTATTTGGATTCATCAATCTTCATAGAAAAATATGAACATAGTTATGGTGTTATTTTATGTCACATAAAATCATTACAGTTGATTTAAAATATGTACCAATTTTTTTCAGGTGAAGCATACCCATTCTTGATTTACGGTAGGGGTATGTTGGTTTGGTTGCTCATTCCATATTTTTAGCACTCATTTTCCATTTCATAAATAAAAAACTATCAATCCAAGTTATGAATACATGTATCATCAAACAACATATTACTGATCACAATGTACCTAAAAATATTGCCCCACATGAAAGCTAGTAAACTCATCCCACTTTCCTTAGGTTATCAAGTGTTCATAAATAGGAGTTGGGTGTGGGTTTATTTTCCCTTTGGCATCTTTAACATAACATTTCATTAAAATTGTACAAAAGCATCTATGGATCCTGACAAAAACCCTTAATACATAGTCCTTCTGTGATTCATCCACTATAAATACACTCTTCAAGGGATGATGAAGAGTAATTCATTGTTTCCTTATTTTTATTTTTTTAGTAAATTAAATAAATTATATATTATAATGTTACCTTAATATCTCCTCACATCAATGTCTTAAACCCAATGACAACCTGGTGCCAAAACTGTTCATAAATTAGAATTCATTGTTGAGTGATGATTCAAAGGTAACTACTGAAAATGGTCTTGTTGGGGTTAACGTTTTGGCCATGCTTATTCCATCCAACCTAATATTTGATGCCTTTCACTTTTGCCTTAAGTATTTTTTATAACACAGTCAAACTACGTTGATCCTATGTTTTTGCTTCGATAGTGTTTTGATGCCTACCATGTCCTTAGTTTAAAAATCATCAATATATTCCTTCAAAGTGATATTATCGGCATGTGTACATGGTGGTTGTACCTCTGCACTGGGTGAAGTAACAGAAACAGGTTGAGAAACATGTTGGTCCTCAGCACTGCGAGCAACAGTAGGTCAAGAGATCTGTTGTACCTCGAGATTAGGAGCATCATCACGTGCAGAAGACATTATCTGTAGAAGTGGTTCAACATTTAATTTAGATTACATAAAATTAGAAACGAATATATAATAACATAAGGTAACATGATGTATATTACAAAAAATATATAACATGGTTATTGGGATCTCTTTTTTTAAAGGTTGAAGGGATTTGACCCCTCTATCGAATATCCAAATCCCTTCATTGTGGTCTCCTATGACATAAAATACGTCATCTACATTGGGATCAATGTGAAATGATTGAGGAATACCAACGAAAGGGTTATCCTCTCTTGAATTTTCTTCTAACCCTTCAGTGGTTTTGGTGGATAATAGAACAATTGAGCAGTTTAATTTTGTAGGATTTGGAAAATAAAATAATTGTACTGCATGTGATGCCATTATATATAGTTCATATTTTTACAATTCATTACTAAAATAAACTTTCAAGAATCCTAAATCATATATTTTAATAACACTCCTGTTATCAACCCACTTGCATTGAAAAATCGGCACTTGGAAGTTCGTATAATCCAACTACCATATTTGTTTGATGATTGCAAAGTATGACATATTTGCATAAATTTGATTTGTATCATTAGCACGAGAAACATGCATCACTTCATCCATATGTGTAACTCCATTATTCTTCATGGTACTGTCTTTATCATGATCATTAGTATATAATTTATAATCGGTAATTACATAATCATTATAAGCTAACACATACACACTTGGTCCTCCAGCTAGCCATCAAAGTCATTCTGAAATTGAGTCTGGTTTTTTATCTGACTCCCTAAATATATGGTCCCGAAACCATCTTATAAACTATCGATTATGTTTATTTGATATCATTTTTTCATCCAATCATGGATTCAAATGCCTAAGAATTTTTTTTGTGGAATTGGACATATGGATCAACCACCAATCTGTTATGAAAAACATAATGTTGAGACTGCCCCCAATCTGTAATATTGATTGCAACAACCTGTCTCCAAGAAATTACTTCACTCACAAGACACCCAATGTGATGAGATTTCGGTAGACCAATTCTTTCCACACCGGAAAGGCATTCGTTACAAAATTCAACGGCTTCCTTAAAAATATATCACTCTGCAATAAAACTCTCTGGACGACTTCAATTTTTAACATACCCTTTCAAAATATACATATAATTTTTAATGGGGTATATCTATCTATAGTGTATAGGACAACATAGTCGAATCCCTCTCACCAAGTAAACCATCAAATGAACCATCATATCAAAGAATTCAAGCAGGATGAACATTTCCAATTTCCATAATATGAGTTCAATTTCTCTTTCCATACTCAGAAATTTTTTCAGGTCTATAACTTTTCTACATATAGATTTGACGAAGAAACAGAGCTTCATTAAAATATAATGGATATTCTTGGAAAAAATGCATCTTAAATATATAGGAAATATATCTTGCATCAAAACATTGCAGTCATGTGATTCTAGACCCTTTAACTTTAAATTGGTCATTGACGCAATGTTCTTGATATTTTATGAATACCCCTCTAGAACCTTTACGTCATTCAAGAAGTTGTAAAATTGATATCTCTCATAAATGGAAAGAGTGTAAGCAGCAAGAGAAAGAAAATTTTGATTTTCACCCTTCACTAGTGCCAACTCTTCTCATATTCTCATGTCAACCATGTCCAACCTAGCCTTAATTTCATCTGTTGTTTTATCGGGTGTATTTAGAAATGTGTCGATGACACTATAACATATATTTTTTTAAACATGAATAACATCAAGTATGTGTCTGAAGTATAGAAAATTTCAGTATGGTTATGAAAAAAATTGATCTCTTCTTCCAACTTGTTTTCGTAAGGTTTTTTGAAAATGGTTTACCACAGTATTGTCCACATCTTTTACTTTCTAAAATTGATGATAACTAGTTATTGAATACGAAGTTGTATGTTCTTATAAAATTCTATCGAATGATGTCGTCCAAGATTGGTACTTATTTCATCGGGGTATAAATCTGCACAGTCCTGGAAACATGGTTTTTGATGAATGTTTCAACTAATTGGTTTGTGTACCGAGTTCACATACGGGACACCCATAAATTTTTTTAATGCTATATCCTAAAACTTCTTATAAGGAGGAAATTCATTTATCATCTCATACAATATGTCTCTTAATGTGAAATCTTAATTTCTATAATCATCATAAAACGTAACACCTGAATCCCACAATAATTTCAAATCCATGATCAATGGAGCCAAATAAACCTCAATATCCTTACCCAGTTGTTTCAGTCTTGATATAAGCATAGATAGCATGATGTGTGTTTATTTCATGCATAAAAATGGTGTATTGTTATCATTTATCAACATATTTGGACATGTACTATGAGTGCTTGTTTGAAACCCCAAAGGATTCATTCCATTTGTATATAATGCAAGACGAAGGTTTCTCGACTTGTTTCCAAAATTATAATACTCATGATCGATTCTCCTCTATTAAGGAGAATCTTCCGAGTAACGTTGTTTCCAATTTTTATTTCTTCTATCTATGTGTCATGTAAATTTCCATGTGGTGTCCTCACTTCTATATAGATTCTTAAACCTTGGAATGATTGGAAAGTACCATACAAATTTCGTAGGATTGGATTCATCTTTCTTTAATCAAGAAGAACCAAACTCTGGGAATTATCTAAGTGATTTGTGGTTCTTGAGAAACAGTATATAGTCATTTGAGTAGTTGTGTATTTGTTCAGAGATCATACCCATCAAACATAGCATTTTTTTGGCGTTGTATTTTCAGCTTGGTAGGTCAATATCTTCTCGGAGCATGTCATTCCATAGAGAAAGTAATTCTGTAACACTTAAAACACTCCATCTCTTTCTTGCTTTCAAATTATATAGCTTCATTATTGATAACAAAGATAAATATTTAGTGAAACCACTATACAAAGACATATTTTCACAACTCTTTAACCCCACAAACAATTTTGGGCACTCATGAAGTTCATCTTCAACTTTCCTTGTCATTTATTCAATTTGATCTTCACCATCATTTACATCTATAATCACATCCTCTATACAGTCTTCTTCATTTTCCCCACTTGTAATCATATCAGATGATCCATAAAATGCACCATTATCTCAACCACTAGCTACATTCTCTTTTCCCTGTGTTTATTCAAATATTTATAACATCGATCTATTCCATGACAGATAAAATGTTCTTCTAACTCCTCTGGACTAAATTGTTTTGAATAACAATAGTGTAATCATGGAAAAAGGATTTGAGAAGGGTCATATGCATGATCTTTTGCAAAATTGATGAACTCTTTCACCCTATCTTCATACTCTCTTGTAAAATAATTGTCATTCATCTAGTCTGTATTCATATCCGTCCTATTTGATTTGATGATATTAATTTTTAACAAAATAAAAAAGGAAAACTGATGATATAAAAATTAACCAAGGATAAAAATAGTTATATGAGTCACCTTTGAAAAATATTTATAAAATCGTAGTTGAAATCCCATTAAAAAACAACCATTTACACAAATTCCTCTTTAAAATAACACGTCCTTTTCAAATTAAACCAATTAGTCTCAAAAACTATTTCTTAAAACCCCAATTCCTTTTTATAAATAATTCAAGGAAACTCCATGACCCAATAATGTTAATCGTTTAAAATTAGTGACAAATCTCTATATTTTACAAATTTTCAATTAAAACATCACACACCCCTTGTTAAAATGAATCCAGTGTTACATATGATTTAAAAACATTAACATACCTTTATGAAATCAAATCATGTGAGTTGAGAAACACTTTTAAAGAAACCTATGTCCATGAAAAGTGTTTAAATCATTTTAAAGCTATTTAAAACAAAAAAAAGGTATGTTGAACACATTTTTCAAACACTTTTTTAGTGCATTTAGACAACACATCATGAAAATCACCACTATTTCCAAATCTCAGAAAGGATTTGGGAAGTTTCTCTTATGTGGTATCAACTATTTGGACCCATAAGCAACCACATGACCATCATGGACTGAAAAATTTCAAATTCCGACTCCTTATACATTAAAATATAAGTCATCCTCATTACCTATCTCATTTATGGTTAAGATTGGTGTTTTCAATAATCTCACTTTAAGATCATAGAAGGATCACTCATGAATATCTAAATACTCATATTGATCTACAAAACCTAGGTCAGGTCTTGTATAATTCCATGTCTTTTTCAATGGTATTATCATAGATGGAAATTTGAAATTAGTAGTTCATCCCTATCTCATATAATTCAAATCTCAACTTATAATCCTCCACCACCTCACATAGAGTCTTATCTACTACCATGCCTTATCGAAACCATCAATGTAGGGAGTATAACTAGCCTATAAAAACTTAAGAATTGTTACAAAGGGTTGTGATTAAGAACCCAATCTAGACTGATCACCTGATTCCTAAAAAAACATAACTCATTGTTACTAAAATATCCTTAAAGGAAAGTTAAAAGGGAATCAAACCCCATATAACTCCAAAATCAACACTTGTGACCCCTGGTTCGCCTCATCTCATCTTCCAACCATGTTCCAATCTCAGAATCAAGAACAAAAAAATAGGGCACTGAAAAAGGAGATATAATAGCGTCATACACTCATGTCCACCAATTCATATGTAGGGTGTGAGCTAAAAATTCTTTGTATTGTTTCATAAAGAATTTTCTTTTAATCCCTTCATAATATAGTTCATAAAGTACTAGTGTGAATATAAGGCAAAAAATATGTTTTCACATGAATTATAAAACAATTTTAGAAACAATAAACTTATATATTTTCAAAAAACCACCCTTTTTATAATATAAAAACAAGGATGAAAAAAATTTGAAATTAAAATATCAAAAAATGAAAATAGGGACTTTAAAACCATATAAGACATGTCAAATCACAGATTATCACACTTTTAGAAGATTTCTAAAAAACTCCTTTTCATAAATAACCACAATGAAAATCCATTCTCTTAAAACACATTTAACAAATAACCAATTTTTTTATTTTTAAATAATTTTTTTAACCATTTTAATCAACCTATTTAAAAGTAAGAAAATACACACTTGAAGTGAAACAATGATCATACATAGGCAATAAGGAAACAAGGAAACATAATCCAAAAAACAACCAATAGATGGTGCCATATAATAAAAAAAACTAGGGGAATACAATCCATCAAAGAAAATAAATCCACTAAAGTTTCCTATAAATGATGTAACAATCATGTGAAACTCCATAAGACACGTGTATTTGGATCCTAAACTAGAGATGATGAACCTAGATCGATACTATTTAACTTTTCATATCCAAGTAGTCATATATAACTCACTATGCTCTATCATGATTTGGGGAACAAATGAAACCCTAGTCCCTTCTAGTACATTTTATGGATACTGGTACATATCAAAAACTCAATCAATTTAACTGGGTCCTTACTCTAGGTAGCGCACTCCACACGTGGGATTTCACTTATCTGGATCACTATCAGTCTCCAAGGAAACCCATGACATTTCAATAGTGGAAGTGAGAAACCAATGAAAAATAACAGATCTTCACATAAATCTAATTTCAAAAATTTGATATTTAATCTCACCCCACCTACTACACCCTCATAAGAAAAAACGCGTTTCACATCCTTTTGTAAGCTTCAGAATAAGAATAAGAATTTAAAGATTCCCCCATGGGGTTACGAGCCACAACAGAAATAATAAATTCATGGTTCTTAATTGAGGGTCTCTCATGTTTATAAAATAATTTCCTTTAAATTACCAACTAGGATTTTACAAATGTTCTTGAGAATCCAATCCAATTTCACACCATTGGAGAACAACATTTCAATTTTTATCCAAAACCCATTTATCAAAATGCAATAGAAATCCCATTTGAAAACCCAAACATTTTCTATACATAAAATTTTAAAATAACAAAGCCTTTTATTTTTTGGGGAAATATGTTCTAAGAAATCATTTATTAAACTTCAATATCCTTTTTAAAACATCTCAATCCACCCTAAGAGTTAAGGGTCTCAAAACAATTTAAATAGGTTGAAGGTCAATTCCATTCGTTTTGAAAAACATGACTTTAAATTATCACATATTCACTTTAAAGAAAAAAATATGACCAAACATTTAAAATACTTAAATTTATTTAAAAAAAATCCACTCGAGCCTTTTACAAATCACTTGTCATGTGACATAAGTCTATGACAACTCTTTAAACCATTTACAAGCCAATTGAAACCCAAAAAATTCATAAAATAGGATTATAATTTCATAAGAAATCATTTAAAAACATAAAATAAATTTATAACATGTATTTGAAGAGAGTTTCTCTAACACCCTGACCCCAGTTACCCAGAGTCGGTGCATTATTGCCAAACATTGGCATGATCACAAAAAATCAAGTCTCGAAAGACCGATTAGTTTAGTAGCCTTAGAAACACAAGATATATTCATAAATGTTACATTACATCATAAAGTGAAAAACTACAATAATATAGTCTCCATTTTCCACACTCAAATCCCCTTCAGACTATCCCTGCAGTTCATTCATAAAATACTTCTTCACATCCTGGAAAAATTAAAACATTGAAAGGGGTGAGCTAAAATTCTCAGTAAGGATAACAATATAGCAAAAGCTTTCATAAATAAACATAAAAATTTAAGGCAATGTATAACTAACCAAAAACCTTTTATACATGAACTTAAACATAATGTGGAAAAATTAAAATGAAATAATTCGATTTACTTATTGACATGGATATTCTACTGGTCGAATAATCACATGAAATATCAATAACCACTTTCATAATGATAGAATGCATAATGCCAGACTATCATAACCACATAGCCATGGCCTCGTTCCAAGACTACAAATAATATTTTGTCAAGGCCTTGTGCCAAGACACTAGTTTGTCTCATGAGACCTGCTGATGCATCACGAAGCTATAGAGGGCTCCACCCGTCACTTATTAAGTCCAATTCATTCTTCATATGACCAAGTTTAAACATATCATAATCCATAAGATAACCGTATCATATAAAACATGCATAAAGGAAACATAACATTTCCACATTTTAATCACAAGATATCAATACAAGACATTGATATAAAAAACACTTTCAAAACCATTTTCAATACCAAAATAAAATAAAATTAAAACAGTGTAATTATTTTTCATTTAAAAAAAAGTTCTGTCTTGTAGAGGAAGCCGAAACCCAAACAATGGTCACGACGGTGGAGAAGTCGTTGTCGCTGTATACGTACGAAAAAAAACATTCCCTTTTGTCTTTTAGTAAGATGCTTCATATAAAATGATTCCTTTTGAATAAAAGTAAAAGTCAACGGGGTTTATACACCGTATAAAGGAAAGTTGTGTATAAAACCAAATATGCCTTAATGAAAGGAGATTGAGACGAAGTCCCTTACAAAGATAAATTTTTTAAATAAAATAGATCTATTATGTGTATTCACTAAAATTACACATAAATAATGTACAAATACAAGATATGACATAATAATATCATGACATAATTTGAAAGTAGGAGATTAACCCAATGAAAGGAAATTGGGTTAAGAAGTTCCCTTACCTCGTGTCCGACTTGACTCAGTCGTTCTTTAACCTCCTGAATAATAAACTAGAGTTAATTTATAATTTCTTTAGAACATTTTTAAAGTTTATTATTCCTTTTATATCACTTATTACCATGTTATGAACATTATGTAATTATTTAAGTTAATAACGGTCATTTTGTCGATCTTTGGTACTTGAGTAAAAAATAAACTTCTTATAATTACAAGTTGTTCATGTGGTGAAATATCCATTATATACAGAATTATATTCACGATGTAGATATCATATATATCATATATATCCAGATTATACATGCATTTATAATATTACATAACATTTAGAGGTAAGAAATGAAATGTACCGTTCATGGAGACGGTAAGACGTACGTACGCATGAACGCTACTTTCATTTCTATTTCATATTTAATGGAATGAGATTATAATTATATAAAGGTATACTATAATTCTAGTATAGTATAATGTATAATACCATTTACTCCATCCTTTATATATCCCACATATGTCATTAACGATTCAAATCACTTTGAGGGGGCGGTAGTCCGCACTTCCTAAAATGAAATTATCGCATTTACCCATAATGGAAATCATAAGGCTATTACATAAATGAAAAATACAGAATAATAAGAAAAAAAACATAATATATATCATATATAAAAATAGTGTCATCATAATGGCCACCATGAGAGGTGTTAAAAGAAGATTGAACAATCATCATTTCGTGAGGCAGAAATTCACCAACCACAGAAACAGTATGTTCTTTAACCATTAGATGTAGGTGTGTGTAAGTGTAGCTCGAATAATTATTATAAAAACATCTTAGTATATTTAGGATACAGGTTTTTTTACAAAATAAATGAATAAAAAGAGTTTAGGGGGTTGGATAAGCAAAATAATACGTAAGAACACAAGAGAAAACACTACCTTTAAAACATGTAACTCTTTTTGATTTGATCTCAAAGGCTTCCTTGGGAAGACTTCTACCCAAAGTGAGCCTTCTAGGAGTAAGAGTGGGATGTGGGGAGACAAAATGTGCAGGGTTTGGCTGATCCAAATGCTTGAGAGGTGTGGGTAAGGTGGTAGATATGGGGGCCTTTTATAAGAGGAAAGGTGGGGCACTCTTGGAAAGTTATAAAAGGTTACTTTATTATAAAATGATTTTAAGATTTAAAAGGTCCCAAAATTTTATATTTCAAGGATAAGGTTATAAGAGTTCTAAATCCACCCATACAATAGGTTTTCACCTGTGTAGGTCTTAGATTTTACATTATCTTTTCATTTTATTTAAATCGTTAAATAATGAGGTAATCGCTGCATCATCATGGTGTCATAAATAATTTAATTTATGTAATGTCTAAAAATTATAAAAAAAATTCATGATGTAGGAAATCTTTTTATCTTTCTAATTAATAATTATAGTCAAAAATATGAATTGTATAACACCATTTAAAAATTGTTTTAGTAAGCCAACTCTTGTTTGTGACATTTTTTATTTTAACATTAAATAAAACGTTTTTAAAGTCATTTTCCTACTAAAGTGGCTCCATGGGGCCCCCAAGTTGACCCATGGATTTTCTTGGTCGGAGATGACTCATACAATAGTGGTAGGATAAGTGTAAAGGTATTTCTATATTTTTATAATATCGTTTTTACCCTAAATTTCACTAATTACCTTTAATCGCAATTAATTAAACTTAAAAGTCACCATTCACCAAAAATTATTTTAATCCCATTGAACCAAATTTTAGTACCTAATGAAAACCATGTATGTCAGATTTTTGAAATTCAAATCACAGAAGTGGTAATGTTTCATTTAAATGAAAAATCAGTTTTTTAACTACCACTTAGTGGTTTCACTATTCATCAAATATTGAAGTTTTTCAGAACAATGCCAAAATTTCACCCTAAGCTATAATTGATATTCCGAATTCAAAAATGATGACTTTTTTTACAAAATTACAAACATACCAGTTGCACTAATTAATTTTATAATTAATTCCCGCTCTCACAACAAATAGCGTGTTTTTAAGGAACAATATATATCAGAAGATTGACAATTGTTTATGTCCAATTTGAAAGTGAAAGTAATTCTAATAACCACCATTGGATTAAATGGTAAAAATATATTCTAATTATACTTTAAAACCAATCAATATTATTATTTATCACTATAAATTATTTTGATTAAAAAAGTTGTTTTTAAGTATTTTTCACTATTCATAAAAAATTGGAAGTTCTCAGAAAAATACCAAAAATTCAACATAGGCCAATTTTGATATTCCAAATCCAAAAATGAAGTCCATTTTGAAATATAAAATATATATAATTTCAAAAAGTGGGTATTACTATTCATAATGGCTATTTTTATTGGTCGCGGTGTGTTAGAATCTCGAACATACGTATAATGCAAGCTGTTGCATTATTGAAAGAGAAGCGTATCATGAAAGCTCGAGGTGTTACATTCTCCACTCCTTCAATAAATTGCATCCTCGCAATTTTAAATTTTTCTTTGAAAATAAAAGGTTGAAAATAGGAAATACCTTTGTGGAAAACCCACATCAGAAATAAGGTTAATAAAAATATAACTTTAAAAGAAATAAAGATAAGTACAAAGGTCACCCGAGATAGCCCATACTAGGATTATATGAAAATATGGATATGGAAGAAAAAAACAATCAAGTTCTGATGGAGAGTTGTAGAAAATAGGATTATGAGAAAGTTAACCACAAGAAAATCACAAACTTGTGATTGGTTAAATAGTCATTGAATCCCTAGTTGTAAAAGTTGACCGGCAACGTTTCTATTTTAAGTTACATTTTATAAAGTTGAGGAATTTATTTAGGAGATTTACTAAGAACGTAAGGAAATATACTTACTTGTCATGTAGACTTTCATTATTTAATAAATTTTTACCACAAACCCATCATTCACTCCAAAAGGTAATAGAACTAAATAATATTCTATTTATCCTAATTGTATAAGGTTCCAAATATTAACACATACGATTTAGATTAGGAAAACTTTTTTATAATAACCAGGGACTTCTTGTAGGCTAGTGGTAGGTAATAAATTCCTTTCGCACTATGGTTGTGGGTTTGATTCCTACAGCTTTGTCCGATGCGACGGGTTATCCCTCAACCTGCAGTTTTCCCTTTTCCTATACTATAGTATTATAATATTCCAAAAATAATCTTCATAAATGTTATAACCTTAAAAAATACTATCCAAAGTTCAACTTAATCCATTACAACCTTTATAGTTATCCAAAATACCTCCGTCCAGACATTCTCTAAAAGGTCCTTAAATTCCAAAATCAATTGTAACATTAGATTCCCCAAAGAAAGTAAAGTTTCTCTTATTTTCACATACTAAAAATGTGATTACCTTCATCATATTAAAACCATAATGAAAACAAAAAGTACTGCAGTAAAATCCTTATATATATCATATTAGTCTTATCACCAGAATATAATCCTTCTTTCCAAAAGCACCAATACATTAATTATTCCACTTCAACTGTAGTAACAACATAAGATTTTCCTTGATCCCTTGTCCTTTTCTGATGTAAGGTTCCCTGACGCTTAAAACATTCATTTTCATAATTCCTCATTTCCTTACAATTCTAGCATTCAACATTGATAGCCTCTTTCTTTCCCTTGCAATCACAAGCCTGGTGACCTTTTTCTCCACATTTATAACAAACTCACATCACTTTTAGGCAAGTACTGGGGTGATTCTTCCCACAATTATCGCATAATGGAAAATCATTCTTTCCCTTTTTCCCTTTATCTATCTCTTGTTCCACCATTCTCTTCTTCTCTTGTGTTACTTTATATTCATAAGATTTAGAGAATTCTTTTTCTATCTTGATAGCACAAGAGACTATATCTTCGTACGAAGAGAAAGATTGTGAGACTAAGGCTCGATGGAGAAATGGTTTTAACCCCTCAAAGAAATGATCAATCTTACTTATTGGGTTACATTTATAATCTGATGCATGCCTTGCTAACCTTGTAAAGTTAACCTCATACTTTGCGACATTCTCATCCTCCTTTTGTCTCAGACTTAGAAATTGACTTTCCAGATCTGCTCGATGGTCACGAGGGGAGTATTTTTTCAATGAAAAGCTCTTTGAACTCCCTCCATTACATATTTGATACTACATCATCTTCCTTTGTGTTTTGAATCAACGACCACCATTGATCGGCTTCTCCAGTGAGGCGGTAAACTGCCATGATGACCTTCTCCCTTTCGCTACTCCCCAAGGCGTGGAATATTTTCTCTAAAGAGTTTATCCATTGTTCAAATACTAATGTATTTGTACCCCCATTAAATGTTGGTGGTTGTTTCCTCATGATGCGGTCTAAAATTGATCCCCCACGTTGCAGATCAGGGCGCTCCATACGAGTAAGGTTATTATTCATAACCTGAGTGAGTTGTCCCAGTATGGTGATAAGCAGATTAGAACTAGTTGTATCACCAAATCCATTATAATTGTCTTGAGAAGGATGGAAATCCCTACATGGATTGCGTACATTGATATGGTTTCCATTCCTACCACTAGGAACCATTTCTAAACAATGTCATAAACTATATTAGTTTATGAATCGAAATACATAATAACAAACTTGAAAAACACTTAACATGAATTGAACTATTTATGGATATAATCCATAATCATAAAAATGTTTTCTTTGAGGATGTATATACTCATACCCCTTCATAGTGGTTTGTAAAGAAACCGAGAATTATCCTAAGCATATACCCCGGGAGTGTCGTAACCAAGAATGCAGCAAGGCCCGTTGTCATGCACCAGTTCCCGTTCGAGTCTAACTCAAAGCGGTGTTTTCGGGTATTACCCATAGGTACATCTGTTCTAGAGCCGCCTCTACCTGCTCGTATCAAGATAGGGATGTATTGCCCGAAAAACTCATAAAATCTCTATAATACCAAAATTCTAGGAAGTTCTTTTATACTAATCCTCATAGTCTATCTCAGGGCTATGTGCTCTAATCAGAGTTTATCTAAATCTAGCTTCCATGGTTAGTACTAAACTGCCTCTGATACCAACTATAATGCCCCGACCCCAGTTACCCAGAGTCGGTGCATTATTTCATAACATTGGCATGATCACAAAAGATCAAGTCTCAAAAGACCGATTAGTTTAGTATCCTTGGAAACACAAGATACATTCATAAATGTTACATTACATCATAAAGTGAAAAACTAAAATAACATAGACTCCATTTTCCACACTCAAATCCCCTTCAGACTATCCTTACAGGTCATTCCTAAAATACTTCTTCACATCCTGGAAAAATTAAAACATTGAAAGGGGTGAGCTCAAATGCTCAGTAAGGATAAAAATATAGCGGAATATTTCATAAATAAACATAAACATTTAAGGCAATGTATAACTAAACAAAATCCTTTTAAATATTAACTTCAACATAATATGGAAAAAGTAAAATGAAATAATGCCATTTAATTATTCACATGGATATTCTACTGGTTGAATAATCACATGAAATATCAATAACCACTTTCATAATGATGGAATGCATAATTCCAGAGTATCATAACCACGTAGCCAAGGCCTCGTGCCAAGACTAAAAATTAGATTTTGTCAAGGCCTTGTGCCAAGACAATAGTTTGCCTCATGAGACCTGTTGATGCATCGAGGAGCTATAGCGGGATCCACCCGTCACTTATTAACTCCAATGCATTCCCCATATGAATAGGTTTAAACATATCATAATCCATAACATTATCGTATCACATAAAACATGCATAAAAGGAAACATCAAATTTCCAAATTTCAATCACAAGATATCAATACAACACATTGATATAAAAAAATACATTCAAAACCATTTTCAATACCAAAATAAAAGAAAATTAAAACATTGTAAATATTTTTCATTTTAAAAAATTTATCGCTTGTAGAGGAAGCTGAAACCCAAATAATGGTCACGGTGGTGGAGAAGTCGTTGTCGCCGCATACGTAAGACAAAAAAAACATTCCCTTTTGACATTTAGTAAAATGCTTTGTATAAAAAGTTTCCTTTTGAAAAAAAATTAAATTCAAAGGGGTTTATACACCGTATAAAGGAAAGTTGAGTATAAAACCAAATATGCCTCAATGAAAGGAGATTCAGATGAAGTCCCTTACAAAGATCATTTTTTTAAATAAAATAGATCTGTTATGTGTATTCACTATAAGTACACATAAAGAAAGTACAAATACAAGATTGGACATAATAATATCATAACATAATTTGAAAGTAGGAGATTAACCCAAAGAATGTAATTTGGGTTAAGAAGTTCCCTTACCTCGTGTCCGAGATGACTCGACTGTTCTTTAACCTCCTGAATAATAAACTAGAGTTAATTTATAATTTATTTAGAAAATTTTAGAAGTTTATTATTCCTTTTATATCACTTATTATCATGTTATGAACATTATGTAATTATTTAAGTTAATAACGATCGTTTTGTCGATCTTTGGTACTTGAGTCCAAAATAAACTTCTTATAATTACAAGTTGTTCATGTGGTGAAATATCCATTATATCCAGAATTATATTCATGATTTAGATATCATATATATCCAGTATATACATGCATTTATAATATTACATAACATTTAGTGGTAAGAAATGAAATGCACCGTTCATGGAGACGGTAAGCTGTATGTACGCATGAACGCTACTTTCATTTCTATTTCGTATTTAATGGAATGAAATTATAATTATATAAAGGTATACTATAATTCTAGTATAATATAATGTATAATATCATTTACTCCATCCTTTATACATCCCACATATTGCATTAACGATTCAAATCACTTTGAGGGGGCGGTAGTCCGCACTTCCTAAAATTAAATTATCGTGTTTACCCATAATGGAAATCATAAAGGTATGAAATAAAAGAAAAATACAGAACCATAAGGAAAATAAAAACATAATATATATCATATATAAAAATAGGGTCATCATAATGGCCACCATGATAGGTGTTAAAAGAAGATTGAACAATCATCATTTCGTGAGGCAGAAATTTGCCAACCATAGAAACAATATGTTCTCTAACCATTAGATGTAGGTGTGTGTAAGTGTAGCTCGAATACTTATTATAAAAACATCATAGTATATTTAGGATACTGGTTTTGTTACAAAAGAAATGAATAAAAAGAGTTTATGGGGTTGGATAAGCAAAATAATACGTAACAATACAAGAGAAAACACTACCTTTAAAACGGGTAACTCTGTTTGAATTTATCTCAAAGGCTTACTCGGGAAGACTTATTCCAAAAGTGAGGCTTATAGGAGTAATATTGGGATGTTTAGAGACAAAAAGGGCAGGGTTTGGCCAAGAAAAAGTCTTGAGAGGTGTGGGTAAGGTGGTAGAGGTGGGGGCCTTTTGTAAGAGGAAAGGAGGGGCACTCTTGGAAAGTTATAAAAGGTTACTTTATTATAATTTTTTTTTCAGATTTAAAAGGTCCCAAAATTATATATTTCGAGGATAAGGTGATAAGAGTTATAAATACACCCATCCAATAGTTTTTTACATGTTTAGGTCTTAGATTTTACATTATCCTTTCATTTTATTTAAATCGTTAAATAATGATGTAATCGCTGCATCATCATGGTGTCATAAATAATTTAATTTATGTAATGTCTAAAAATTATATAAAAAATAAAATGATGTAGTAAATCATTGTATATTTCTAATTAATATTTATAGTCAAAATTATGTCTCGTATAACCCAATTTAAAAATTTTTTTAGTAAAACCTCTCTTGTTTGTGACATTTTTACTTTAACATTAAATAAAAAGTTTTTAAAGTCATTTTCCTACCATAGTGGCTATATGGGGCACCCAAGTTGACCCATGTATTTTAATGGTTGGAAATGAATCATCCAATAGGTTTAGGACAAGTGTAATGGTATTTTCAAATTTTTATAATATCATTTTTACCCTAAATTTCACTAATTACCTTTAATCGCGATTAATTAAACTTAAAAGTTATGATTCACCAAAAATTATTTTAATCCCATTGAACCACATTTTACTTCTAATGACAACCATTTAAGTCTGATTTTTGAAAATCAAATCACAGAAGTGGTAATGTTTCATTTAAATGAAAAATCAGTTTTTTAACTACCACTTAGTGGTTTCACTATTCATCAAAAATTGAAGTTTTTCAAAACAATGCCAAAATTCCACCCTAAGCTATAATTGATATTCTGAATTAAAAAATGATGTCTATTTTACAAAATTCCAAACATATAATTTTCATTAATTAATTTTATAATTAATTCCTGCTCTCACAACAAATAGCGTGTTTTTAAGAAATAATATATATCAAAAGATTGACAATGGTTTATGTCCAATTTCAAAGTGAAATTAATTCTAATGACCACCATTGGATTAAATGGTAAAAATATATTCTAATTATAATTTAAAACCACTCAATAGTATAATTTATCACTATAAAATATTTTGATTAAAAAAGTTTTTTTTAAGTATTTTTTACTATTCATAAAAAAATTGGAATTTCTCAGAAAAATACCAAAAATTCAACATAGGCCAATTTCGATATTCAGAATCCAAAAATGAAGTCCATTTTGAAATATAAAATATATATAATTTCAAAAAGTGGGTATTACTATTCATAATGGCTATTTTTATTGGTCGCAGTGTGTTAGAATCTCGAACTTGCGTACAATGCAAGCTATTGCATTATTCAAAGAGAAGCGTATCATGGAAGCTCGGGGTGTTACATTTTCCCCTCCTTCAATAACTTGCAACCTCGCAATTTTAAATTTTTCTTTGAAAATAAAAGGTTGAAAATAGGAAATACCTTTTTAGAAAACCCACATCAGAAATAAGGTTAATAAAAATATAACTTTAAAAGAATGAAAGGTAAGTAAAAAGGTCACCTGAGATAGCCCATACTAGGATTATATGAAAATATGGATATGGAAGAAAAAAAACCATCATGGTCTGATGGAGAATTGTAGAAAACAGGATTAGGAGAAAGTTAACCACAAGAAAATCTCAAACTTGTGATTGGATAAACGGTCATTGAATCCCCAGTTGGAAAAGTTAACCGAAAATGTTTTTGTTTTAAGTTACCATTTATAAAGCAGAGGAATTTATTTAGGAGATTTACTAAGAATGTAAGGAAATATACTTACTTGTCATATAGACATTCATTCTTTAATAAATTTATACCAAAAACCCATCATTCACTTGAAAAGGTAATAGAACTCAAAAATGTTCTATTTATCCTAATTGTATAAGGTTACAAATATTAAAACATACCATTTAGATTAGGAAATTTTTTTGTAATAACCAGGGACTTCCTGTATGCTAGTGGTAGGTAATAAAGGCCTGTCGCACTATAGTTGTGGGTTCGATTCCTAGAGCTTTGTCCGACGCGACGGGTTATCCCCCAACCTGCAGGTTGTCTTTTTTCCTATACTATAGTATTATAATATTCCAAAAATAATCTTCATAAATTTTTTAACCATAAACGATACTATCCAAAGTTCAACTTAATCCATTCCAACCTTTATAGTTATCCAAAATACCTCCGTCCAGACTTTCTCTAAAAGGTCCTTAAATTCCAAAATCAATTGTAACATTAGATTACCCAAACAAAGTAAAGTTTATCTTATTCTCACATGCTGAAAATATGATAAACTTCATCATATTAAAACCTTAATGAAAACAACAAGTACTAAAGTACAATCCTTATATATATCACATTATTCTTAAAACCAGAAAATAATCCTTGTTTCTAAAAGCACCAATACATAAATTATTCTACTTCAACTGTAGTAGCATCATAATATTTTCCTTGATCCCTTGGACTTTTCTAAGGTAAGTTTCCCTGAAGCATAGGACATTCATTTGAATAATGCCCCATTTCCCTACAATTGTAGCATTCAACATTGATAGACTCTTTCTTTCCCTTACAATCACGAGCCTGGTGACCTTTTTCTCCACATTTATAACAAACTCCGCTTCCTTTTAGGCAAGTACCGGGATGATTCTTTCCACAATTATCGCATAATAGAAAATACTTCTTTCACTTTTTCCCTTTATCTGTCTCTTGTTCCACCATTCTCTTCTTCTCTTGCTTTACTTTATTGTCATAAGATTTAGAGAATTCCTTTTCTGTCTTCATAGAACACGAGACTATATCTTCATACGATGAGAAAGATTGTGAGACTAAGGCTCGACAGAGATATGGTTTTAACCCATCAAAGAAACAATCAATCTTACTTCTTGGGTTACGTATATAATCTGCTGCATGCCTTGATAACCTTTAAGGTTATCCTCATACATTGAGACATTCTCATCCTCCTTTTGTCTAAGACTCAGAAATTGCCTTTCCATATCTGCACGATGGTCACGAGGGAAGTATTTTTCTTAGAAAAGCTCTTTGAACTCCCTCCATTCCATATTTGATACTTTATCATCTTCCTTTGTGTTTTGAATCTGTGACCACTATTGATGGACATCTCCAGTGAGGTGGTAAACTTCCATGATGACCTTTTCCCTTTCGCTACTCCCCAAGGCGTGCAATATTTTCTCAAAGCAGTTTATCCATTGTTTAGATACTAATGGATTTGTACCCCCATTAAATATTGGTGGTTGTTTCCTCATGAAGCGGTCTAAAATTGATCCCCCACGTTGCGGATCAGGGTGCTCCATACGAGTAAGGTTATTATTCATAACCTGAGTGAGTTGTCCCAGTATGGTGATAAGCTGATCAGAACCAGCTGTATCACCAACTCCATTATAATTATCTTGTGCAGGAGGGGAATCCCTACATGGAGTGCGTACATTGATACGGTTTCCATTCCTTCCACTAGGCGCTTTTTCTAAACAATGTCATAAACTATATTAGTTTATGAATCTAAATACATAATAACAAACTTGCAAAACACTTAACATAAATTGAAATATTTATGGAAATAATCTATAATCATAAAAATGTTTTCTTTGAGGATGTATATACTCATAACCCTTCATAGTGGTTTGTAAAGAAAACGAGAATTATTCTAATCATATAACCCGGGAGTGTCGTAACCAAGAATGCAGCAAGTCTCATTGTCGTGCACCAGTTCCCATTCGAGTCTAGATCAAAGCGGTGTTTTCGGGTTTCACCATTAGGTACATCAGTGCCAGAGCCGCCTCTACCTGCTCGTATCCAGACAGGGATGTATTGCTCGGAAAACTCATAAAATCTCTATAATACCAAAATTCTAGGAATTTCTTCTATACTAATCCTCAAAGTCTATCTTAGGGCTATGTGATCTAATCAGAGTTTATCTAAATCTAGCTTCCAAGGTTAGTACTAAACAGCCTCTAATACCAATTGTAACGCCCATACCCCAGTTACCCAGAGTCGGTGTATTATTGCGTAACATTGGCATGATCACAAAATATCAAGTCTCGAAAGACCGATTAGTTTATTAGCCTTGTAAACACTAGATACATTCATAAATGTTACATTACATCATAAAGTGAAAAACTACAATAACATAGTCTCCATTTTCCACACTCAAATCCCCTTCAGACTGTCCCTGCAGGTCATTCCTAAAATACTTCTTCACATCCTGGAAAAATTAAAACATTGAAAGGGGTGATCTCAAATTCTCAGTAAGGATAACAATATAGCGGAAGCTTTCATAAATAAACATAAACATTTAAGGCAATGTATAACTAAACAAAAGCCTTTTAAACATGAACTTCAACATAATATGGCAAAAGTAAAATGAAATAATTCCATTTACTTATTCACATTAACATTCTACTGGTCGAATAATCATATGCATTATCAATAACCAATTTCATAATAATGGAATGCATAATTCCATAGTATCATAAACACGTAGACAAGGCCTCGTGACAAGACTACAAATAAGATTTTGTCAAGGCCTTGTGACCAGACACTAGTTTGTCTCATGAGACCTGCCGATGCATCGATGAGCTATAGCGGGTTCTACTAGTCACTTATTAAGTCCAATGCATTCCTCATATGAACAGGTTTAAACATATCATAATCCATAACATAATCGTATCACATAAAACATGAATAAAGGAAACATAACATTTCCACATTTCAATCACAAGATATCAATACAACACATTGATATAAAAAAACTCTTTCAAATCCATTTTTAATACGAAAATAAAAGAAAATTAAAACATTGTAATTATTTTTCATTTAAAAAAAATTTATGGCTTGTAGAGGAAGCCGAAACCGAAATAATGGTCACTCTGGCGGAGAAGTCATTGTCACCGCATATGTATGACAAAAAAAACATTCCCTTTTGTCATTTAGTAAAACGCTTCCTATAAAAATATTCATTTTGAATAAAATTAAAAGTCAAATGGGTTTATACACCGTATCAAGGAAAGTTGTGTATAAAACCAAATATGCCTCAATGAAAGGAGATTGAGACGAAGTCCCTTACAAAGATGATTTTTTATATAAAATAGATCTATTATGTGAATTCACTATATGTACACATAAATAAAGTAAAAATACAAGATAGGACATAATAATATCATGATATAATTTGAAAGTAGGAGATTAACCCAAAGAATGGAAATTGGGTTAAGAAGTTCCCTTACCTCGTGTCCGACTTGACTCGACCGTTATTTAACCTCCTGAATAACAAACTAGAGTTAATTTATAATTTATTTAGAACAATTTTCAAGTTTATTTTTCCTTTTATATCACTTATTATCATTTTATGAACATTATGTAATTATTTAAGTTAATAACGGTCGTTTTGTCGATCTTTGGTACTTGAGTCAAAAATAACCTTCTTAGAATTACAAGTTGTTCATGTGGTGAAATATCCATTATATCCAGAATTATATTAATGATGTAGATATCATATATATCATATATTTTCATTATATACATGCATTTATAATATTACATAACATTTAGAGGTAAGAAATGAAATGCACCGTTTATGGAGACGGTAAGCTGTACGTATGCATTAACACTACTTTCATTTCTATTTCATATTTAATGGAATGAAATTATAATTATATAAAGTTATACTATAATTCCAGTATAATATAATGTATAATACCATTTAATACATCATTTATACATCCCACACATGGTATTAATGATTCAAATCACTTTGATGGGGCGGTAGTCCGCCCTTCCTAAAATGAAATTATCGCATTTACCCATAATGAAAATCATAAAGGTATGCCATAAATTAAAAATACAGAATCATAAGTAAAACAAAAACATAATATATATCATATATAAAAATAGTATCATCATAATGGCCACCATGATAGGTGTTAAAAGAAGATTGAACAATCATCGTTTCGTGAGGCAGAAATTCGCCAACCACAGAAACATTATGTTTTTTAACCATTATATGTAGGTGTGTGTAAGTTTAGCTCGAATAATTCATATAAAAACATCCTAGTATATTGAGGATACTGTTTTTGTTACAAAAGAAACGAATAAAAATAGTTTATGGGGTTGGATAAGCAAAATAATACGTAAGAACACAAGAGAAAACACTACCTTTAAAACGGATAACTCTTTTGGATTTGAGCTCAAAGGCTTTCTTGGGAAGACTTCTGCCAATATTAAGGCTTCTAGGAGTAGGAATGGGATGTGGAGAGACAAAATGGGCATGGTTTGGCCGAGCCAAAGGATTTAGTGGTGTGGGTAAGGTGGTAGAGGTGGATGCCTTTTATAAGAGGAAAGGAGGGGCACTCTTGGAAAGTTATAAAAGGTTACTTTATTACAAAATGATTTTCGGATTTAAAAGGTCCCAAAAATATATATTTCTAGGATAAGGTGATAAGAGTTCTAAATCCACCCATCCAATAGGTTTTTGACATGTGTAGGTCTTCGATTTTACATTATATTTTCATTTTGTTTAAATCGTTAAATAATGAGGTAATCACTGCATCATCATAGTGTCATAAATAATTTACTTTATTTAATGTATAAAAATTATAAAAAAAATATCATGATGTATTAAATCTTTTTATATTTCTAATTAATATTTATAGCCAAAAATATGACTTGTATAACCCTATTTAAAAATTGTTTTAGTAAAACAACTCTTGTTTGTGACATTTTTATATTAACATTAAATAAAAAGTTTTTAATGTCATTTTCCTACCAAAGTGGCTACATGGGGCCTCCAAGTTGACCCATGTATTGTATTTGTCGTCCATGACTCATGAAATAGGGTTAGGACAAGTGTAATGGTATTTTAATATTTTTATAATATCATTTTTACCCTAAATTTCACAAATTACCTTTAATCGCGATTAATTAAACTTAAAAGTTACCATTCACCAAAAATTATTTTAATCCCATTAAACCAAATTTTAATTAATAATGACAAACATGTATGTATTATTTTTGAAAATGAAATCACAAAAGTTGTAATGTTTCATTTAAACAAAAAATCAGTTTTTTAACAACCACTTAGTGGTTTCTCTATTCATCAAAATTTGATGTTTTTTAGAACAATACCAAAATTTCACCCTAAGCTATAATTGATTTTACGAATTCAAAAATGATGTCTATTTTGAAAAATTCCAAAAATATAAGTTGCATTAATTAATTTTATAATTAATTCCCGCTCTCACAACAAATAGTGTGTTTTTAAGAAACAATATATATCAAAATATTGACAGTTGTTTATGTCCAATTTCAAAGTGAAATTAATTCTAATAACCAAGATTGGATTAAATGGTAAAAATATATTCTAATTATACTTTAAAACCACTCAATAGTATAATTTATCACTATAAATTATTTTGATTAAAGAAGTTCTTTTTATGTATTTTTCACTATTCATAAAAAAATTGGAAGTTCTCAGAAAAATACCAAAAATTCAACATAGGCCAATTTCGATATTCTGAATCCAAAAATGAAGCCTATTTTGAAATATAAAATATATATAATTTCAAAAAGTGGGTATTACTATTCATAATGGATATTTTTTTGGTCTCGGTGTGTTAGAATCTCGAACATGCGTATAATGCAAGCTATTGCATTATTGAAAGAGAAGCGTATCGTGGAAGCTCGGGGTGTTACAGATTCAAAGAAACACCTACCTGACTCAAGAAAAATTGGAGTTAAAACTTTTTGATATTAATAGAGAACACATAAAAATGTCAAGTGATGTACTACTCAACCCCTAATAACATAAATTCTCATCACTAAAGAGCAATTATACAATGATCTAGTGGCATAACACTTCAAATACATAACCGAGTCAAACAAAATCAAAGCAAAAGAAATGAAGAGGAACACTAACCAACATGAAATTCATTTAGTGCGTAAATAAAGACTAACAACAACTACGATTTTTAGCTGGGCATTTAGCCCATACAATTCATAGTATACCATCAATATAAAATTATAATTACATGAAATTAAGACGAAATAGGTGCAAAAGAGGAGAAGACTCACAAGCAGAGGAGAGGCACACAACGGAGGAGAGGCACATGGCGGAGGTGTTGTGCATGACAGAGGTTTTGCGCATGTTGGAGGAGAGGTGCACGACGACTGGTTCACATAGTTATTAGAGGAGATGCATGGCGATTGTTAGGGGAGACACGTGGTGGTGTGGCATGCAGTGGAGGTGATAGTGCACGGTGGAGGTATGGTTCATGGTTGAGGAGAGACTGCGAGAGGGGAGGAGGAGGAGGAGTCATAGGGCAGGGGTCAGCTTCGGCGAGAGCTTGAGTGGTGCAAAAATAAAGGAGACTATTAAGGTTTTTTATAGAACTTGATGAACCTTTTATCAGCGCTAGCTAAAAAGAAATGATAAAGTTATGTTTTATTAGCACTAAAATAAAAAACGTTGATAAATCACACCTTTAACAGTGTTTTTAGCATAAATAAAGATGAGCCTTTATCAAGGATAAACAAGCGCAGATACAAGGTGTCTTTATCAGCACTAAATTTTTAGTGCTGATAAAGACACATTTTATCAGTGATTGTTTAGCGCTGAGAATGACCCATATTTATCAGTGCTAAAAAAACTCATAAAGATATTATGTTTATAATTTATTTATCGTAATATATATATTTATAAATTTATATATATGATAAATATATAATTATTTGTTTATAATTATAACTACATATATTTATTTATAAAATTATAATTTAAATAATTATAATATTATAAGAAATAAAATTATTATATTTATAATCATAGAATATATATAAAAACTATATTAATTATATATATTTAAATGATTATAGATATATACAACTATATTTCTTCTATTTTTATAATTAACTATATGAATATATATTTATTTACTACATAGATATATTTATTTATAATTATATTTATAAATGAATATTTATTTATTTATTTATATAAATAATTATAAAATTATATCAAATTAATATTTATAATTTCATAATTTTATTAATATATATATTTATTATATTTATTATAATTTTTTAATTATTTAAATATATCGGTATTTATTTATAATATATATTTTTATCATTTTTTAATTATTTAAATATATCTATATTCATTTAGGAATTATAATTATCAATATTTAATTTATTTATAAATATTTGTATATATTTATAAATATATTTATTTAATTATATTATATGTTTATAAGTAGTATAATAAATATATTTATTATAAATTTACAATTATTTACATATATATAGTGATTTATAGTTATTATTATAAGTATAAATAAATATTTTAATAAATATTTTTATATAATATATATATATATATATATAATTATAATATATGTATTTTTGTAGTTTTATAATTATTTAAATATATATATAGTTGTAATTATATTTACAAATAAATATATTTAAAAAATATTTATATATAATTAAAATTTAATATTTATAAATAGAATAAGTATATTTATTATTTAAATATATTTATTGTAATTTTATAAGTATTTTTGAGAACATAATAGTATATATGGGTAAAATGAATTAATCATATACCTAGTAAATATACATAAGAAAAAACGAGCCATCAATTGACAACATGAATAATAATAAAGAGTGTAATGTATAAATGAACATTATGATACATAAATGCACGTCTGATCAATGTATTTACTGACCAAATTCATTAGAAAATATATATTTAATAATTTATATAAATATATATATTTAAAAAGGTGTTTATATATATTAATTATAAATAAAATAAATAAATTAAATATAACAAAGAAAAGAAATAAATTAATCTAATAAATAAATTTATTATTCTAAAAAATCAAAAAAATCAAAAAAATCAAATAAATATATTTATTATTTATTGAATTTTTATTATAATCTTATAATTATTTAAATTAATATATATATATATTTATATTCAATTATAATCGTAGAAAAACTTTTTAGAACATTATATATATTTTTTGGAATTATTAAAAAAAATTCATTATAAACATACATTTTGGTAGTTAATTTATCCAAATGAAGATTATTTTTAATATAAATTATTAAAAACATTTATCAGAACATTTATTAGCACAGAATTTTATGTAGCACTGATAAAGGATAACAATTTATCAGTGCTTTTTTCATAGTGTAGATAAAATGAGGTTCTTCCCTTACCCTATTTTGTGATAGTGATACTTGGTTTCTATATGATTTTTTTTAGAAAATAATGGTTTTGAGTGTGGTCTTCAGAAGTATTGATAGGAATTCATGCTCCATAGTGAGTTAAGAAAAGGAATCAATGCTTTATAAGATATGATAATATCCTAAGAACTATTATACTTAAACATACCTTCATATAAAAGAATTATGATGAATGAATTTGTAATGTCCCGGTTCCGAAAGCTGCCCAGAGGTTCCCCGTAACCGGTTGGTCACATGGCCTCAAGTGCATTTCCCCTAATTCCAGAGGCTTCCGACTAGTAACAAGGGCCTTGGGTGTGATAGTGGGGAAACTATGCCCTCATTAGCAGAGTAACACAATGGAAGAGAAATAGATAACAATAGTAGAATCAATAATAATGGCATACAATAGTTAATAGCAGAAGACTGTAAGTAATAAGTAACTAGAGAACATATATAATGATGCATGATAAATATGTCTAGGAAAGTATCCAAACACGTCACAATGCTGAAATATTGTACTAATCCAAAGTACGAAAACAAAACAGTAAACAACTCATCAACATCACAAACCTCAGCTTGGTCCTATGCTATCCTACTCCAAAAGCAGTCAAGTACCTAAAGTAGAAGGGTGATTTCCTTATCTATACCTGCAACAATATTATCTTTTGACGCCCTAAAGCCTGACCCAAATAGGGTGTGAGAGTAAATCCTAGTATCCAACCAATAAGAGATATGTTCCTAACAGTCAGTGAATATATATAGAGTGCAATTAGTAAAAGAAGTTGTACACAAGGAAGTACTCAACATTAAACATTCCTATAGTTTCAAAGAATTAAAACACCACATATCAAGTATGAAAATAATCACAAACAGGTAACCCTTTGGGATGTTCTCACAGCTTAATCCCTTCTGGTCCTACCTAGAAAACCCAAGCAACCCTTTGGGAAGTACCCACAGTCTAACCCCTCTGGTTAAGGATTAACACAGACTCTCTGAGGAAGCAATCACCATCAATTCCCCCTATAGTCTCGTATCGGTAACTAAAAGGTGCTCTGGGGTATAACTTATATCTCATTCCCCCTGTGGCTCGAATCAAGGAACTACAAATACCATGATTAAGCCCTTACATCAATTCCCCATATGGTCTCACATCGTAATAATAAAAATAGACCCTCTGGAGAATCCCTCAGGTCCATTCTCCATATGTTCTACCACCCCTGGTTCTCATGGTCCTGGGTAAGTCAAACGAGCAAAATAATACATTGCGGCCAATGTAATCCTCAATAACTACTTGGCTAAATAGTCTATAGCACAACATCATGTTTGATAATAAACACTCCATCCTACAATACTAGGCATGGGAAACAAACAAGGAAACCTCACAGGCTAAGCAAGACCAAATGGTCATAAACAAAAAATTCATGGTAAAACACTTCCATAGCAAAGTAATTATCCCTATTCACATTCAATTAACCTCTACTCAATAATAAAATCATATAATGCAATTAATAGTGCTATAATCGTAAACACGCAATACCTTGATCAAGGGTATTGGGAACTTTTGCACATAAAATTAAAAGACTATATACAGTAAGGCACAAAACACCTACCTCAATGTTGTAGGATTGATATATTGGAACCTCAAGCATTGAATTTAATTAGAACTCTGAAGATCTACAAAAATGTCTAAAATGTTCAACCCACGATTTCTCACGAGAGAGAAGGAATCAGAAGAAGGTGTTCAAAAAGAAGGGATATCTCACCGATGCAATTCATATGAAACTGAAAGAGTTCGATTTGGGTAATGGATTCCCTATCAGGGGATCAGCAAAGATCCGCACCTTACAAATTCTCTCGGACAAACTAGGATGATAAGGAGAGTGTTCAGTCCATTAGACATGACCCCAGTCCATTTAATGAAAAAAGTACAAGACATGTACTTTAGAAGTACAAAGCGTGTACTTTCCCTTACTGGCTCTTGCATTAGTTGGTCTCTAGGTCACCACAAATGGTTGTGTGCATGACCATTACCAGGCCAGCACACGAATACCCGTGGTAACTAAGTACACGACGTGTACTTGTAATGTAAATGGTGTGTACATAAAAAAATTCCAGAAATTCCTCTTTTTCATTAAAAACTCTAGAAAAAGGAAAACATACCTGAAAATATGATCCAGGTTCTTACAAACTTCCCCTCTTAATGAAATTTGTCCCCGAATTTCCCTAGTAATGTGATGTAGAAGTAGAATCCTGAAAAACCTCTGGCCACTGCGATCGTACATTGGTCTCCCTCTCCCAAGTCTCGTCCTGTACTCTCCTGTGCTTCCATAGCACTCGTACCATAGGAACAGACCATCCACGAAGAACTTTCATACTATGATCATCAATCCAGATAGGATGCTCCTCAAATGAGGTTTCCACCTTCAAATCAATCTCTTCGGGTTGAAGAACATGAGACTGGTCTGAGAAGTAATGTCAAACATGAGAAACGTGAAAGATATCTAGCATATCCCGATACCTCTAAGGTTACTATAGCCGATAGGCAACCAGCCTGACTCTCTTCAAAACATCAAACGTCTTGACATACCTCAACGAAAGCTTACCCTGTCTCATAATACTCTTGTTCCATAACCTCGGTGTGACACACAGAAAAACCTGATCCCTGACCTCGAACACCAGAGGTCATCTCTACTGATCACCATAAGACTTCTGTAACAATTGTACATTATCCATCCTCTTTCGAATCAACTCTATCTACTCTGTGGTCTCTTGGACTAGACGAGGTCCCAGCATAGCTGCATCTCCTATCTCTAGCCAACTTAAGGGTGATTGGCATGGCCCATCGTACAAAGCCTCATAATGTGCCATATGAATAGTTGTTTGAAAACTATTATAGTAGGCAAACTCCACAAGAGGTATGTGATTCTCCCAATAACATCCAAAATCAAGGATGCATGATCACATCATGTCCTCATGAACCTGAATCATAGCCTCGGATTGACCATCTATTTGAGGGTGGTAAGTTGTACTCAAAAGTACATGTGTACCCAAAGCCTTCTGTAGCACCTGCCAGACCTGAGAATTAAAACGGACATCCCTCTCTGAAAAAATGGAGTGTGGAACTCCATGTAAACAAACAATCTATCGGATGTACAGTCTTCCCAACTCATCAACACTGTCGGTCTCCTTGAATGGAAAGAAGTGAGCAACCTTCGTGAGCCTGTCAATGATAACCCACACTACATCATTCCCTCACGATGACCTCTGTAAACCTGTCATGAAATCCATCGCGACATCATTCCACTTCCACTCAGAAATGGTTAAATGCAACAAAAGATCTACTGGTCACTGGTGATCTACCTTCACCTGCTAGCAGGTGGAACAACTCATGACAAAACTAGGAACATCGCTATTCATACCAAGAAACCAATACTGACGGTGTAGATCGCGATACATCTTAGTGACCCCAGGATGAACTACCCAAACTGAGGAGTGAAATTCCTACATCATCTTCATTCGTATGTCTGTTGACACCCATACATTCCTATGAAAATTCAAGATCTCATCCTCACTTATGGTCCATCTAGGAATAGGGTCCTCTCCTGACAAACTTTCCCAGAGGACTAGGCCTTTGGAATCTGATAACTACCTCATTCACACCTGGTCATAAAGGGTAGAGGTAACATCTATAAAAGAAAGATACATCTACCCCCGTCTATCACACACCTCAAAATGCATCTCAAAGAATAGAGCCATAAGCTTCCACTCACTGCTGGCCTCCTGAACATCTTGTACCTAAGTCCTCCTACTCAACGCATCAGCCACTTCATTTCCCTTCCCAGGCGTGTAGGCAAGCTCAAAGTCAAAATACTGAAGGTACTCAATCTACCTTCGTTGTCTCAAATTCAGGTCATGCTGAGTGAAGATATACTTGAGACTTTTGTGGTTGGTGAAAACCACAAATGCTCTCCCAAAAGGTAGTGTCTCCCACAGTGTAAATCATGAACAACTATAGCAAGCTCGAGATCATGCGTCGAGTAGTTCCTCTCATGTGGCCTCAACTGTCGGGACCCGTACACAACAACACCTTCTCCCTACATAAGCACTGCTCCTAGCCTGATAGATGATGCATCGCAGTATATGGTATAGATTTTTCCCGATTTTGGAAAAACTAGTATCAGTGCTGATGTCATCCTCCCTTTCATCTCATGAAAGGCTTCTTAACAAGAATCTAACCACAATAACTTTCCACCCTTCTTATTCAGGCCCGTTAGTGGCACTGCTAAGCCTGAAAAGTCTTATATGAAACATTTGTAGTAACCAGAAAACCCTATAAAACTCCGTACCTCAAATAAATTCTTCAATTTCTCCCAAGAAACTTCTTCTCTCACTTTCTATGTGACTACTAATACTCCTTTATATAAAATAACATGACCCAAGAAGTGAATTTGTTCAATCTAAAAGTTCCATTTCAAGAGCATAGCAAATAACTGATGCTCTCTCAATGTACTCAAAACGATCACAATATGTGTGGCATGGTCGTTCTGAGTGTGAGAGTACACCAAGATATCATCCACTAAGACTACCATGAAAGAATCAAAGTATGGATAGAACACTCAGTTCATCAGTTCCATGAAGACTTCAGGCGCATTTGTGAAACCGAACGGCATAACAACATTCTTGTACAGACCATACCGGCTCCAGAAGGCTGTAAGAGTTATATAAGATGGTATAACATGCAACTTATGGAAACCTGACTTCAATTCAATCTTTGATAACACCCAGGATCCTCGAAAGTGATCAAATATATCATCAATCCTTGGAAAGGGATATTAGTTCTTGAACATCAACTGGTTCAACATCTGATAATCCACACAATGTCTGAGGGTACCATCTTCCTTCTTCACAAACAGGACAGGAAACCCCCAAGGAGAAGTACAGTGTCAGATGGAACCCTTTGCTCGTAACTCATATACCTATTTCTTGAGCTCCTATAACTCTGGTGTAGCCATCCTATAAAGAGGAATGGACACCGGTGCTTCTCCTAGAACACGTTCGATAGAAATTTCCACCTCTCGCTCCAGAGGAAAACATGAAAAGTCCTCTGGAAAGACATCCTTGAAATTATCCTCCACTAGAGGAAAGTTCATCTATGAAGTACCCTGGTCATCCAGATATAGACTAGCTATCTGGACTATAACTCCTCCCAACCCATGATGCTTGGGTCCTTCTTTGCTCTCCTAGACATCCCATTCTCCCTTACGAAGAAACGATCCGCCATCTAGTGATTTGAAAGTCACCCTAGGGCGATATCAGTCGACCATATCCTAGAAGGGAACTAACCAGTCCATTCTGACAATGAAATCATAGTCTTCGATCACTAAGACAAAGAGGTCCCAAAAGAAGTGAAACCCACCAATCTCAAGAGGGAACTTCTTACACTGACACACACTAGTCATTCTTGTCTCAAACAGAGTATCCAAAGTCAAGATATAAGTAGAAGAAAAGACACATAGCTCAAGGCTCTCCACAATAGAAACATATATAAAGCTATGGGAATCCCTTGAATCGAAAAGAAAAGAATCTAAAAATGAGGCTACTAGGATCGTACCTCAAACTGTAGAGGGTCTGTGATCCTATTCCTGTTGGGTCTGCTCCCCTAAAAAAGTCTAACTTGCAGCATAGCCCTACGACTTTTCCCGACCACTCTGAGCTAATACACCCTATTATTGCTGAAAACCAAGTGACTGGCTACCATGACCATGACCTACACCTTATCCTGAATGGATGAAATAACTCCAATTCCTTTCCTGATGAGAAACTAGTGGTGATGCTCCTGAATGAGGAGTCATAGAAGAACCCCTGTCACCAGTTTCTGGTGAGAAAAACTGACATAAGCACTGAAGATGGCCCAACATGATGCATGATAGACACTCCAATGGGTCTCTTAGGCAATGTGGTCTCATATTCCCACTCTTCCCGCACTGGTAGCACACCACCTGGCTACCAGAAAAAGTATCCCACCTCCTCGGATCCCTATGCATAGGCTCCATATGGTGCTTCCTGCTGTCAGTATGAGGGATACTAACTTCGGATATCGAACTAACCTGGATCACCACTATATAATCCCTTATATTTCCCTTCGTGATTAGAATCTGTTTGACTAGAGATGTGATGGAAGTCAGCCTGAAGATATTCACCTGAGAGAGGATGTGGTGCTTGAGACCATCCTCAAACTTCCTTTCCAGAAATAACTCATCACCTCTTGGAATAGGCGTGAATAATTGTAGCTCTGTGAAGTGAGAAGAATAATCCATGATAGAAAGAGTTCCCTTCTCCATACACATGATCTCTTAGGATCGATCAGCCCTCAATGTCTTAGGGTAGAAGTAGTCATAGATGGTACACTGGAACTCATCCCAAGCCATAACCTGATGGCGTCCCCAACCGTGAGATCACATCCCACCATCTCTTGGCGGAATTCCAAATCATGTAGGTAGTGAGATTAACCCTCCTCTCTTGAGGTGTCTCCAGATGTTCAAAGATCATCAGCATGACCTCCAACCATGACTCTACAATCTGTGGTCCTCCTTCCCCGGTGAATGTGGGAGGATGCTTCTGCTGAAAGTCCCGCATCAACTCTACCATAGAAGGGATGGATGTGGTACTCCTCGGAAGGTCTACAAGAACCACATAAAGCCCTCTCGAAATTGTTCATCAGCACCTATGGCCAGAATGATGGCTGCTTCCAAGACTGGAACAACTGGAGGATCTGATGGAAGTCCCTGATCAGTAATGTCCTGTGTCTGATCGTTACCCTGTAACTGTTAGACAATATGAGGACATCTTAGTGGCATGACTCTGAGAGGTCAAGAACACACCTTAGATCAATATTAATAGGGATTGAAACTTAGACGTGTATTAAGGGATCATGATAAAGAAAGCATTAAACTTTTTCGAAGCATGGGTACACGATGTGTATAATTTCTACAAGGTGTGTTCCCTTATTCCTTCACATGGGTGTGTACTTCTTCCAACTCAGGTCATGTAAGATCCCATACACACGGAGTGTTGTCCTACCACATGGCATGCACTTGAATCATTTCCCCTAATTGAGTTCTTAAACACAGATAAGCCACATGATTCTCCTAAAACAAGACTACACGACATGTTAGTTCCAGACACGACATGTACTAGATGAACTTCACCGACCCTTGTTGTTCGTCACACATCTTGTTACACGGCTCACTCTACATGGCGTGTTCTAGATGGAAATGATGTGTACTATAAGGATTCCACCACCCCGTGTTCATCATTACATGAACAGATACAAGGGTCACACTGCACAACATGCTCAATCTTGACATGGTGTGTAAGACTTATGTTTTATCCATTTGGGTCTTTTGTCACGCGGGTGGACCCATGGTCATCACAACACGGCGTGTACATCAGGAACACGACGTATTCCACCAAAGATTTATCAAACCCGTGTCTCTGCCCACATATCCAGTAACATGGTTAGTGACTACCGAGTGTGTACTTATAGTACATGACGTGTACTTAAAAAAATAGTTTCTTCCCGAACAGAACGACACATGGTATGTATTTATCATTACACATTGTGTATTCTGATATTTTTCAGACAGTAAGCCTGAAATACTACTATGAAACCCAGAAAAACCCTGAAACAAACATTAATGTGCCAAATTCCAATCTGTGAGGGCCCATACTCCCTAGGAATCAAAACTTGGCATCTTATACATGTCATACACAAGGAATAACAATACAATGATCCACCAATTATCGATCCATGAGGGCCCATAACACCTCCAGAACCAAATTTTAGTGTTCATTCAAACAAAAAATTACACAAACCAATACCATATCAAAAATTAGGTATTATATCAAGGAATCTATCACAACAACATTCATATCTTTCACAACATCTATCACAATGACATACAATCACTAATGCACCCTAAATGGCATGGCAAGAATGCATGAAATGTGATTTCTAGAAAGTGCCTATATTATTCATGAGATAGAATACCCTCATATCATCCGGTTTCAGTAGAATAAAACCTCAATAATATCAATAATAATAGCACATAACATGTGAATCAACCAATGGTGAAATAAAATCATCTGTAAAAATTGAAAAATCAGAAAAATTGCAATAACGAGGTAAATTAGCTTTTCCCTGTGCATGGGTTAGCTACTCCCAGGTAAAACTTATTACCAAGTACCTATTTACTTCCTATCCCTAGATATAGGCTCAAAATAGTATTTCAAGAAGAAAATAATTCATCTGATACCACTTTGTAACGTCCCGTTTCCGAAAGCCGCCCAGAGGCGCCCCGTACCCAGTTGGTCACATGGACTCAAGAGAATTTTCCCTAACACCAGAGGCTCCCGACTAGTAGAGAGGGTCATTAGTGTGATAGTGGGGAAACTATTACCTCATGGGTAGTGTAACAAAATAGAAGAGAAACAAATAACAATAGCGGAAGCAATAAAAATGGCATAAAAAAGTAAACAGCGAAAGACTGTAACTAACATGAAGCTGGAGAACATATATATTGATCCATGATACATATGTCTAGGAATGTATCCAAACATGTCACAATGCTGAAATACAGTACTAAACCAACGTATGAAAGAAAACTGTAAACAATACCTCAGCATCGGAAGCCTCACCTTGGTCTCATTCTCTCCATCTCCCAAAGCAGTAAAGTACTTGAAGTAGAAGGGCACATTCCCTTATCTATACGTGAAATAATATAATATGTTTGGGCCTAAAATCATGACCCAAACAGGGTGTGATACTAAATTCCACTAGGAAACCACCAAGAGATCTGTTCCTAACAGTCAGTGAATATATATGGCAGGAATTAAGCAAAATAAGTAGTAAACAAGGAAGTACTCAATAGTAAACATTCCTATAGTTTCAAAGCATTCAAACACCACATATCAGGTAAGTAGATAATCACAAATAGGTAACCCTATGGGATGTTCTAACAACTTAATCACCTCTGGTCCTACCTAGAAAACACAAGAAACCCTCTAGGATGTACACACATTCTAAGCCCTCTGGTTCAGCTTTTACACAGACTCTCTGAGGAAGCGCTCACTGTAAATTCCCCCCATAGTCTCATATAGGTAACTAAAAGGAACTATGGTGAATTACTTACATCTCATTCCCCTTGTGGCCCGTATTAAGGAACTACAGACACCCTGAGGAAGCACTTATGTCAATTCCCCCTATGGTCTCACATCATAATAATAAAAATAGACCCTCCGGAGAAGACCTCGCATCCATTATCCCTATGGTTTACTACACCAGGTTCTCACAGCCCTTGATAAGTAAAATGCGCACAACAATACATAGAAGCAAAATTAAATATCAAGAACTACTTGGCTAAACTGTCTACAACACAACAACTTGTCAGATAATAGACACTCTATCCTACAATAAAATGGTCATAAGTAAAATATGCATGGGAAACCATTTCCAAAGCATAGAAATTAACCCTATTCACATTCAATTAACCGCTAATCAAGCATACAAGCATAGTAGGCAATTAACAGGGCTAAAATCGTTAACACGCAATACCCCAATCAAGGGCATTGGACACTTTTGCACATTAAATTCAAAGACTATCTACAGAAAGCCACAAACCACCTACCTCGGTGTTGTAGGATCGATATACATGAACCTCAAGCCATGAATATCCCTATAACACTGATGATCTATAAAAAAATCTAAAATGTTAAACCCACAATATCTCACGAGAGAGAAGGAATCAAAATAAGATGTTCAAGAAGAAGAGGGAGCTCAATGAAGAAATTCCAATGCAACCAATAGAGTTTGATTCGAGAAATAGATGCTTGATCAGGGGCTCGACAAAGATCCACACCGTACAGATGCTTTCAGATGAACTAGGTCAAGAAGGAGTGTGTTCTGTCCATTAGATGCAACCCCGGTCTATTTAATGAAAAAAATAAAGTACACGACGTGTACTTTAGAAGTACATGATGTGTAATTTCCCTTACCAGCCCCCACATTAGGCGGTCTCTAGGTCACCACACATGGCTTTTACACATCCAACACACAGCTACCCATGGTAACTGAGTACACGGCGTGTACTTGTAAAGTACACGACGTGTACTAAAAGAAATTTCCAGAAATTCCCCTTTTTCATTAAAAACACTAGAAAAAGGAAAACACATCAGAAAAGAAGATCTGGGTTCTTACAGAATTGGACCATAATATTGATTCAAAAGATACTATATTGTAGAAAAAGGTGGAATAATGAAAAGACATCTAGATGTATATACCTATAATATTGATCCATAAGTTTTTATACACAGCTACATATATTTATATGGAAACATTTCATGAGAAAAATTCCACTGGAAAAAAAGTTAAATTACAAAACTCATAAAAATTTAAAATACCAATAATTATATCATATTTAATATAAGATTGGAATGTGGGTTTTATGATTCATAATCAAGAAAATATTCAATAAAAATAAATCATAATGTAAACATCAGAATAAAGCATAGAAAATGAACCAAGATTATAGATTTTCATAAAATGTAAGGGAAATATAGATATCCCACCAAGAAACCACAACATGGTTTCTAAATCAACATATTTGTGTTATCCTATAATATCTTTAGTTACACATCATCTCTGAATCAAAAGTGAACATTAATCACTACCTGATAAAATTTTATCGACACCCACTCCATCTCTATCTTCACTCCCTTCTATCGGCACCTACATTACAATTATGTTGAAAATTAAACAATGTTCTATATTTAAATATATAATTAAAGAAAATAAAATATTGTGTGCTAAATGATTTTGAATTTGTGTGATTTAACAGCACACTACCATCCATCGAGGTAATATCACCAGGGACAGATCCGGTTGTCTTATGATATAATTCAATTAGAGCTTTATATAGGGTAATTACCTTTGCGTCTTTTATCTTTATATGTTCCCCGTGTTTCTGAATTGTGAATTGCATTGAAAAAAAACTCTCGATGACCATCTCAAGGTAGGGAGTATCTACAACCAGTGGTAGATGTTTTTTCAATCCCTGGTGACCTTCCAAATCCCTCTGATGGTAATGGCCCCAAACTCACCTCATCCATGCATCCAACATGCTCTTTCCTAAGAATATGACCAACAATATCATCCTATAAGTTCGAAAAGGACTGCGTGGGACTGGAATCCAATAGTTCTTTTATTTTTTACTTATAAATCAAATATAAGTCATATTTGAAGCAATACATATTGACATAGTGACAATTGACAATATGTTATTACAATAAGAAATTAATTCATAACCCAAAATTTTTTACGAGTTCATTAACATAACTCCCATCAGATTTTGTATGAACATCAAACCAAAGTTCTATTTTAGAGACATGGTTCCCTAAATTAATTGAATGAATTAAATAAAAATAAATCAAAAATATAATATAAGAAATACATAATGTTATATTAAATATATTTAAACTAATGAAAATATTATCAGAGATGATCTATTTCTCTAAAAAACTCTATAACCTGACAGTGTGGGGGATAATTTGTTTATCTCAACATGATGAATTTTTTTGTGAAACATCCTAAAATAAATAACATGTAATTTAATAGTTATGTATGAAATTTCATCTCCTTGTCATATGCATGTATATATGTTAAATTAGATTAATATAATAATATATATTTCAATACCATGTGCTTTTCATGATGATCGTTATAAAAAAAACATTAAATTTCTCTCTAGGTACCCCTTTGGGTACCTTATCATACAGCTATTGAGTCATAAATGATGCATTATTGAATTCATTCCATAATCCTTATTTAAAATCCATTCATTTCTTACCCAAAATTTTCATTTTCCACTTTCGAGCGATAAGATCTGCAGCGGTAAAGTGGAAGAACATATATATATGAAAAGATTCATTTTTAATATAATAGAATCTAATAACATAATGACATTCAATTTCACCATAATTTATTAAAATTATATTTATTTGGGAATGAAAAACCTTATTTTTCCAATATTGAGGCACAATCCTCCAATCAGCATAGGTAATAGGAAGGGTAACCGGCTTTGCCGCCAACTGTTCTAGAATCGGGTCAACTAATCTTGTGGTATCATCTATGAGGAACCCATAACATTAAAATGGGGCAACTATCCTTATTATGTTTAGATTACAGACATCTAAATTGTTCATATTTCTCTCTATAGTAACATTGTTTGAATCTTTTATAAAAAACCAGTTAGTGGTATAAAAAAGTGTGATAACATTATTCACATTAAAATTTATACCTATAATTTTTACCCTCTAGTATCCTTGTGAAGAAACAAGAGTGATGACCTACTCCTTCACTGTTGAACCTACTTAATGGGGAGGCACTATCTCATATTGTTATAGGACAGAGAAGAAGGGTGTGTTATACGTTGACATAATGGATGGTGTGAGAGTTTATGAAGTGGGGAAGATGGATGGTGTCTCAGATACTGTTTAGAGGGAGACCGATGGATCATATATCAGTGTGGTCAAGGTAACATCAACTGATAGTTGACTAGGATCAATGAAACTCTTATTCATTGGCATTCCTATAATTTAATTAAATAAAATTAAATTTAGATCAATTATTTTAAAAAAATCATGCATAAAAAATTATAAATCTAACTATTTCCATAAAATAACTTTTTAAGGAAAGACACCCCTCTTTAAAGGAAGTCAACTGGTGTTAAAAACCAATTTTCCAATGATATGATAAACCATATATGCTAGTTTGAAAACAAATAAAAAAATAGATTTATATTTGTAATAGATATTAAAGAATATAAACAATCCATTTACTATTCATCTTCAAAATAAAGATAATTTTTACAAGGTGAATAAAATAAATCATAGAATGAAAAAATAACCATTAACCATTAGTGGATAACTCTCACGGTATTATTGATGATGCAGAAACATCGTGAGTTGTAGTGACAGAAATGGTGAATCATAGAAGTGGGAAGGGGAAAAATTAAGAATAAGAACATAAAGATTTACATGGTTCGGGAAATAATCTCTATACCCATGGAGAGGTAGAATATTCACTATAATTTGGGATCACAATTACAGAGCTTTTTAGTAAGTTACCCTAGTCCGAAATTGGATATAAATGGAGGAATATTATTCACTGTTCCACTAACCGCATAAGAAGTCTTCACCGCTACAGTGAAGGGTGGCCACCCAAGTCAAAAGTTTTAAAGTTTCTGCTGAATGGAAGTCCGTGTTGCTACAGTGACTGTTAGTTGGATGTTCGGGACGCTACAGTGAATGAAGGTTGGAAGTGAGTGTCACTACAGTGACCTATCAGTGGTCGGTCAACTCTACTATAGTGGTCAGCATTGCTACAGTCTCAAAAAATTAAACCAGGGGTCGAAGGCCCCCGACCCCCCAAATTAGGGGAGTCTTACCCCCTATAACTCCCAATGACCTCACCGTAGAGCTCGACCCATGAAAGTTATAGGTTGGTGCATAGTACGATTCAGAAGAATTCGAACCAACTGGATCAGGCAACACCAATCCCACAAATGAGACAATATAGTTCTTTACTCCCACATAACCATCTCACAAGGGTATTATACAATCCTATCTGTGCACCCCAATGTACACTTCATTGGCCTCATTGAGAGTGAATTCTAATAGCAAGAGTGAAATCATAACTACAGGTACAAGTGGAATGAAATCAAACTATTATAACACCTGTACCTAGTTGTCCCACATAGATACCCAAGGATTCCCATGAATTTTTCTAATTCCAAACATGAAAAGATACAAAAAGATATTTATAATACTATCATGTCACACATGTACATCCATGTATAGAAATAAAAAGTTTCATATCAATATATCATCATTTCAAATAATATGATTAAAAAAGTATATATACAATAAAAGGTGGAACATATAAACGGTGGAATCAAATAGTATCACCATTACTTAAATACAAACATGTCTAAATAAAGAAAACAGATTATAAATCCATGAGATCATTTTCTTAAAATCTATAATAATTCATATAATCAATTATGTATTTTCCTTAAAAATTCACAAAACCAAATTTTAAAATAACAGTGTACATAAAATTCTTGATGAATGAAATTTTCTTATGAAATAATTGATGTTACTTCTAGAAATGATTTATGGGATTTAATAAATAATTAGTTGCCTGGTATTGATTCTTTTATTCCAAATATAAATATTTTTTTATTAATATCAATATTGCAAGTGTTTTTTAATATCAATATTTTTATGGGTGGTTTATTAATATCATTTTTATGAGGTATTTTCAAGAAGTTTATAGATTAATATCAATTATATGGGGTGCTTATAGATGTCAAGAATTACATGACCTAAGAAGGGCAATAAAGGAAAAAAAAATCTAAAGTGGAAAGGATAACAAATCAAGTACCACCTCCATAGAAAAAATAGTTCCTATAATTACAACCATTATAAATGTCTATATAAAACATTCATCATGCAGTTAAATGTTTTTGTCAAAAGTCCAATCATGATATCAAAACAAGAAATAGTAGGTGCACAACATCTACACCAAGATGCATCACCAGACTTCCCAAAACCGCGCTTTAATGCATTCGAAGTGAAACTTCAGACTTCACAAGACACAAGCTCTTATTTCTCACTAGAGCTAAAGAATAATAATAAAATTTCCAAGATACTAAAATCAACATTGATTACCAAACAACCAAAGTCTCCAAATAAACAACTACAACCATCTATAATCCAAGAAACCCCTATATGATCCAAAACACCAACTAAACATAACCAATCATAAATCGCCATGACCTCAAGGTCTATAACAACACAATTCAGATAAAACATCATCTTATAGTAGTAGTCATAATGTATAGTGAAAAAAATAGAAAAAATTACAGTGAGGAGGATAAGACATTTAGATGGTGAGGGTAAGAGAGAGGGTGAGGGGGGCTTAGGTGAAAATGTATAGCTAGGTGAGGGCGATGGCCAACGAGGCTCAAGTACGGGCGATGGGTGAGGTTTCGAGGGGGGGACTTAGGGGGAAAAGAAAAGACAATGAGTACTGGTGATGCCTCAGGTGGGGCTCGGGGGAAACAGGTGCGCCAACGAGGGGGGGAACCACCGGAGCGCCGACAAGGAGGGATATTTCATGATCGCTAGGGATCTAGGTAGGGGGTCCTCGAGGGAGAGTGGGGTTTCTTGAGAGATAAGTGATGGGACTTTAGAGAGAAAGATTATTTTTAATAAATGCATAAAATTTAGTGGTGGTTTTTAAAAAACCACCGCTAAATTCTCACAATTTTTTTACAGCAGTTTATTAAATCACAGCTAAAAAACCCACCACTAAACTATAAATTTGGTGTAGTGTATTTTTTCTTTTTCTTCAAGCTCTTCAAGTTCCAGATCCACCATGTAATTAAAAATAAGTCGGAACTTCAATTCTAGTTTATCTTACTCTACCTCATAATACTCTTCTTCTTTTTCCTGTTCCATGGTATATTGAAAAGTGTCTTTGAGTTCATATAGTAGGTTCTTTAGTTCATTCATGTTAAGGGGTTGTTCATACTCTTCTTCCTACATTGGGGAAGCTTTGATGACCTAAGATAGTTTATCCATCAATTCTTACATATCACTTTTACTGATCACTTTTTCATGGCTTTCTCACCGTCAAACATAGTCATGCATTGGTTATTGTGGGTGTTGCTCCTCTCAGGGAACTTCTGAGACATATTGGAAGAAATATTGGTCAAAAAATAAGTGGGAAGTGATTATGTGTTCATGATTTCTTCAGGGATTCTATAAATCTCTTTAACTTCAACATTAAATTGGGGATCCATTATATTGAATGGTTACTTTTTACTGATTGTCATATAGAGGGGAAAATATGAAAAAAATAAACAAAAACAATAAGAAAAAGGAAAATCACTTATTACAGTTGTGTTAATGACATTAAAGACTCGACCTAACACTCTGAGAACTGTGGAAAGTTGATCACACAATTATCACACACCACAATCAAACAAAATTTTTATTTTATTAAAACATGGAGGGTAGTATAGTGCCGACCATGGTTTTTTTCCAAGGGGAAGTGTGGGAAAAATTCACACTATTCTAATCACTTATTAATATTTATTTTATTTTCATAATTTTGAAAGCACCCAAGAAATGATGCTTGAGATTTTGATTTTATGAAATTAAAACAAAATGAAAAATTCAAACACCCAAATGGTGAAAAGAGGTTGGATGTGGGGTTGTTCACACAGTGTCTTGATTATCCACATTGTTTCTCATCCAACAGTCATGTTAATATAATTCTTCGATTACTCTTATCTATTTTTTTGTGGTTATGCATGCACACAGAAGAGATCTTTCTCTGTACATTTAGTTCAACCACCTCTATAATAAAGATTCAACACAAACATGAAATCGAAGCATTTAGTACATCAATACCCATCTCTATCGTATACTTTATGTCCCCCGATCCACATTGCTCCAATAATGTGCACCATAGACTGAGAGAATAGAGAGACTTTATTTGATAGATTGTAGGGTGTGACCACTCATCGTAAAGAGAATATGAATATCATAGATATGATTCTCACCAATATATCAATGCAGCAAGGATGGAAAATAAAAAAACTATAGATCAGATATTTGGTGTGCCTATGTGATCCTCCATGATTCCAGCCTACAGGTTAGTTCTCCATAGTTAAAGACATCACATTAACTATCATGAAAGAGGTTGAAGAAAAAAATGAATAATTGGAAGATATGATAATCACATAGAATGATTAAACAAAAATAGAAACATAATGACATCCAAAAAAATCAGGAGAAAAATTATAGAGAAAAATTACAGGGAAAACCTAGTTATATTCATAAGATACCATATACTTCGGCAAGAGGATGGGTCTATTTATAAGTCATAAACCTTATTTTTCCTTTCATTCAGTGTTGAGGCAGGCTCTTGCTTCCTTGTATGGGCTCCATGTGTCTCAGTTGATGGTTGAGATGGATTTTTTTAGGAGTATATTTTTCGTATGACTGTGCATGCTATAATAATCAGAGAAAAATTGTTTTCTTGCTTCATGGATCTAGGGAAAATTGTTGAAGCATCACCTAAGAAGTAGCCAAATCATTTTATCACTACACATTCTTGTTCGGGTATGGATTTCACTGCTTAATGTTTTCAATTTAGAAAAATGTGGGGCCAGATCATGAAGCTCTTTATCAAGCATCCCCAGCTTCGATTTCAATGATCTTCAGCCTTATTTGTGCAGGGGATTGGGGTCATACATGAAAGCTTCCAAGGATGCAAGGAAAGTGGTGGTTAACATGGGGACCTCTGTTTCTGGCCACAACTTGGCTAAGGCATTTCTTCAAATAGTTGGTGTGCGGTTTTCTTCAGAGGTGTGTCCAGTCTGTTGGTGAAATGTGTGGTCCCTGCCATTTTAAATAATACCTGAAAATAATAATAGAAACCAAAACCAAGGAATTATTGATCAATATTTCATGTCGTCTTGAATTGGTTGAGCGTAGATCACCTTTTTGTGTTTAGAAAGCTTCGGCTGGGATTCATTCGAATATATGGTGGTGCATCTTTGATTGCACGCTTGAGTTCTTGTTAATTTTAATATTATTTTTTTTGTTAATTAAAATGCAATTTATTTCTAATGTGCCATTTTCAGATCTTTTATGCTTCATGTTTCCATAAACTTCCCACTCATCCTCCACCGTACACGTGGCCCACTTGTCCCTCTTGATTCTCCCCCAGTTGTTCCTCGATTTCTTTTTTACAGGGATTTCTTCCACTTTGGCTTGCATCATGTAGCTGGTGTGTTATGGTTTTGGAAATAATTCTCAGTTGGCTGGAAATGGGGACATCTTCTAGAAGCACGAGGTGATATCTCATGCAAATTGAGGGTTCTTCTTGGGGATTCCGGTTCGGGTGGTGCGATATCACATCTCCAAGGAGGTGGCTCAGTCTTGTCCGACGATGATGTGTCGGATCACCATGAGTATTCCCTGATCACTTGAGGATCCGCGGTGGAGGGAGATCGCATCGATGGACTTACTGTAAAGGAGTTGCATCGCCACCTTGGCCAGTTTGTGTTGCTGCTCGCTAAAATCATCTGCAGCCAGAGTAGAGCAACACTTCTTCTATTACATTGTGTTGCTATACTCGCTGGTGTACAATGATGATGCGTTGGTTCTCAATATTCAAGCTGGGGGAAAAAGAATCCGGTTTTGTGATACATGATTCTTGTTCCCGAGATCCAGAGCAGTGTTCCATTAAGTTCAAGACAATATCGAAGAAACTTCATATGCCTTCAGCTTTGCTGCCCCTACTGATATGTCTGTGCTAAGATGATCTAGATGTACCCGGGGATCATGAGGGTTGTTATTAAAGGATTTTATTTTCTAATTTTCCAAGGTATGAGGTGGAGCTAGATTCTTGGAGGTTCTGTCTTCCCACTTCAGTAAGATCCAGCGGTGATGGGGAAGCTGAGGCATAGGGAATGCATCGTGTGTGGGCAGCGATGAGTTTTTTTCTCTATGCCAGTGTATCTGCACATCTTCCATGCACTTCTACATGATAAATGTACTTGATCTTCTGTGACAATCATGAGTGTTTCCTCTTTGGAGGACTCCACATTGACCATTTCAGCAGCACCTTCGACTACTTCTTCGACGAAAATTAATCTGAGCCTCGGTAAGGGGGTCTCGATTCCTCGTTGATTTTATTTCCTTTGTCTTTTTTTTGGGGTCTTATGTTTTCTACCATGTTTATTGGTCGTATATGTCTTGTTTTAGTTTCCTCATTCAATCTTGCTCTGGTCTGGTTATTATATTGTACTGTTTAAGTCGAATAGTGAAAAACTATGATGATCCTGCCTCGTGGATGTAGGCCTATGGCCAAAGCATGTAAATCTTTGTGTCCTTTCACTACATTACTTTTCTGTATTTATTCAACCTTTAATTGCTGAATTTTTGTTGCTTCTTGATGATTAAATTCTGATTGAATTTATCTGGTTAATAGAAGTTGTTTTGAGCCTTTTTGTAGCTCGGTTTTATCATTGTTGTTGCAGCCTCAATTTCTCATTATTGTTTGATTTTGGAGTTAAATGAATCAATGTGTTTAGAATTGTTGCATTCTATTTTATGAGAATTAATTTCTACTTCTAGTGTGTTGTTCAATGTTTTTGAATTCATTTGAATATGTTCATTTAATGTTTTGATTGCTATGTGAACTTTATGGTTTATCTTAATCATATTTGATGTATTAAACTATTAATAAACATCATTTTTTCATTTTAAATTTTGAAGAAACAAAACACCCAAATATATCCGGGCTATTAAGTGGGGACTGTCTCTCACGTATGGGCGCTCCCCGCAACAAAGTGGTATCAGAGCCTAGTTGTATTTAGGTCTCGCTTCATTAAAACTTGAAATCGATTATTCATTTCTTTCAAATGATTTGTTTATGGATTTTACCTATTGCATCATGATTTGATTTTTTTTGTTCAGTTGGGTTGTTGTCTTTCTTAGGCTGTAATTTCATTCTATTATTGATAGTTTGTTTCTTCATTGTTTCAATTTTTCCTTTACATGTCTCATCCACAAAGATGCCTCTTAGTAGTTTCTACCTATATGCGTCGAGGGTTTTGAGGTAGGATTGAGTTCTGTGAGAGGTTTTCCTATGTTTGAGAGCTGGTTAGAAGTAATGTCTTGGAAGTATCTCATGTCTCTAGTGTCTACATTTTTCATAGGATATGAGCTTATGTTAGCTCCTCTGTGTTCCTCCACATCCTTGAGGACTGTTTTCTCCGGGTATGGTCCCGTTGCGAGTTCGGTATTTAGGTTTGGGTAGCTTCTGGGTGCAGTGTCGCTTGGCTGATCAACAAGATACTTTGTTTACTGTTCAACCCTGTTTAGTGGATTTTTTTTGTTTTACTAGGAACCATGTGTCGTTTGTAAGTCTAAACAAGGATTTCTGTCCCTTTAGTGGCTTGTTTTCCCCTAGTTTCTATCTGGCTCCCAGCCTTTGTTCTCGCGTCTTTGAGTTGTCATAGGATGTTGGGACTGCTTGCATGTGTCCTTGTATTTTCAATTTTGTGTTAGGATGTCTCCTTTTGGGTTTTGTTTAGGTAGTCATCTCCTATAGTGGAGATTTTGAATCCATCTATTGAGGATCTTCTAGTGCCTTGCATTGAGAGTCTTCCTATTATAGATTTAAGGCGGCGTGTCTCAGGTTCAAAGCTGACGGTGCTTGTTTCCTTAGTCCAATATGTCTTTTTTGGTTCAAGTGGAGACCTCTTTAGGTTGTTTCATTTATTATGCTTGTTTCCCCTGTCCTCATTGCTCCTATTGCTGCCTCTAGCCTTAGGAGAGTGAGCTGGTAATTTGCTCTGTGTTTATTCCTTTTGTATGTCCTGTTTTTGGGTTGGTTTCTCTAGGTTGTGACCCGTTATGAGTGGTGATTGGGCCTGGATAGTGCTTAGAGTGACAATTTCATGTTAATAGGTTCAGTAACCATTGGGCTTCATGGCGGTTCTATCAGGATCTCTTTAGTGATATTAGGCGGTTCTGAAATATCAATAGGAAGAAAGATTGAGATGGTTTTCTTGGTTGGTAGTGTGTTGTCCTTGGATCACTGGTGTTCTTGGGGGTATAGTGGTTTCCCTTAGGACTCTTGGGACTGCTTGAGATTTGCAGTGGTACCCAGTTTTGAAGAAAATATCTTGTTGGATTAGTTCTAGGCAGTGTCTTCTCTCCAGGTAGAGAGTTTGCGGAGTCTGTTTTAGATTCAGATTGAGTGAGTGATTTGCTTGCCTTTGAGGTTTGTGTCTTTTTCTGATCACTCATTCTATTCTATTTTTCATGATTTCACTATTTTGTACTGAGATATATTCTTTTTGAATTTCTCTGACTTTTTTTTCCATGTTTTATGTGAGGATGTATACTACTCTATTTATTTGTGTTCTGCAGGCACATGTGAGCTGATTCAGGGACCTATTGGCATGTGATTTGTTGGTCTCATCTTCCGTGTTGGAATCATCTCAGAATGTGACTCGGGAAATTGTAGGTATGAACCATTGATCATCCAGTTGATTAGAATTTTTTAATTCACAAAATTTTTACCATCTTTTCGATATCATTCAACTTCGGGTGACATGTATCACAATTGATACGTGGTTGGGGGACTATTTGGGTCATACCCTGTAGGTTTTTTTGATTAAAATAAGCCTAGGTTTATGATGTTAGGTGGTGCAGAATCATCATGTGGTTCAGGTTTATTTTTCAAGGTGGAAAGTATGGTGGAAAGTATGGTGTTATTGAATATTAAAATTTTTCATAAATTTTAATTTCCAAGGTTGAGCTTTGTTAATTTTAATATTCTTTTTTTGTTAATTGAAATGAAATTTATTTTTAATTTTCCATTTTCAGATCTGTTACGCTGCTTGTTTGGCTAAACTGCCCACTCGTCCTCCAACGTATACGTTGCCCGCTTGTCATACTTGAAGCTCCCCTGGTTGTTCCTCGATTTCATTTTTGTTGGGATTTCTTCCACTTTGGCATGCATCATGTAGCTGGAGTGTTAGGGTTTCAGAAATAATTCTTAGTTGTATGGAACCGGTGAAATATTCTAGTGGCATGTGGTGAGATCTCCTGCAAATTGAGGGTTCTTATCTGAGACACCAGTTTGGGTGGTGCGGTATCATATCTCCACGGAGGTGGCTCAATATTCTCTGGCGATGCTGCATGGGATTACCATGAGTCTTCCATGTTCGCTTGAGGAGCTGCGACAGAGGGAGATCACATCGTTGGCCTTACTGCGAAGGAGTTCCATCGACCCCTTGGCTAGTTTGTGTTGTTCCTCGCAGAAATCGACCACAGCCAGAGAAGAGCAGTGCTGCTTCTATGCCTTTGTGTTGTTGTACCCGCTGGTGTACTGCGTTGACGTGGTGGTTCTCAATCTTGAAGCCAGGGGACTAAGAATCAGGTTCTGTGATGCGTGATTCTTGATCCTGGGATCCATAGTAGTGTTCCTTTGAGATCAAGACAATATCAGAGAAGCTTTAGATGCCTTCTGCTTTGTTGTCCCTTCTGATATGTCTGTACCGAGATGATCTATACCCACCCAAGCATCACAAATGTTGTGATTAGATGATTTTATTTTCTGATTCTACATGGTATGAGGTGGAGATAGATGCTTGGAGGTTCTGTCTTCCCACGTCTGCAAGATCCATCGGTGATGGGGAAGCTGAGGCGTAGGGAATGCTCTAGGTTTGGGCAGTGATGTGCTTTTTTATTAGCACTAGTGTATCTTCACATCATCCACAAACCTGGATAGTAGCAATGTACTTGACCAGTTGTTACAATCTTGAGTGTGTCTGATTTGGAGGACTCTACATCGACCATTTTAGTAGAACCTTCGATTACTTCTTCAACGAATGTTAAACCGAGCCTCGATATGGGGGTCTCGGTTCCTAGTTGATTTTATTTACTTTTCTATTTTTTGTGGGCTCATGTTTACTGCCTTGTTTATTGGTCGTATGTGTATTGTTTTACTTTCCTCATTCAATCATTCTCTGATCTTGTTTTTTTTCATGTATTGTTTACCTTGCATAGTGAAAAAACATGATGATCCTGCCCCCTACACGTAGGCATATGGACGAAGAACATAAATATTTTTATCCTTTTACTACTTTACTCTTCTAAATTTATTCGACCTGTAATTTTTGAACATTTGGTTCTTCTTGAATATTAAATTCTGATTGAATTTATCAGGTTAAATAGTAGCTTTTTTGAGCCTTATTATAGCTTGGTTTTATCATTGTTGTTGGAGCCTTAATTTCTCATTGTTGTTTGATTTTGGATTTAGATGAATCAATGTGTTCAAAATTATTGCATTTTTTATGAGAATTAATTGCCACTTCTTATGTGCTGTTCACTATTGTTGAATCGATTTGAATATGTTCATTTAATGTTTTTATTGAAATGTGAAATTTATGGTTTATCTTTATCAGTTTCCATGTTTTAAACTGTTAATAAAAATCGTTTTCACGTTCCAAATTTTGAGGAAAGAAAACATCCAAACAGATTTGGGCTATTATGTGGGGAACGTCTCTCGTGTAGGGGCTCTGCCCGAAAAAAGTGTTATCAGAGACTATTTAGATTTGAGTCTCACTTCCTTAAAATATGAAATCGATTATTCATTGCATTCAAATGATTTTTAGGGTCTTTTACCTATTGCTGCATGCTTTGATTATTGTTTTCAGCTAGGTTGTTGGCTCTCGTAGGCTCTAATTTCATTCTATTGTTGATAGTTTGTTTCCTCATTGTTTCACTTTTTCCGTTACCTGTCTGAGCCTCAAAGCTGCCTCTTGGTAGTTGCTACCTATGTGTGTCTATGGTTTTAGTGTAGGATTGAGTTCTGTAAGAGGTTTTCCTATGTTTAAGAGATGTTTAATAGTAAGGTCTTAGCAGGATCTTATGTCTATAGTGTCTGCCTTTGGCCTATGAGATGATCTTATGTTATCTCTGATGTGTTCCTCCGCATCCTTTAGGACTATTTGCTCTAGGTATGGTCTCATTATGAGTTCGTTGTTTAGGTTTGGGAAACTTGGGGGTGTAGTTTTGCTTGGATGATCACCAAGCTTCTTTGATTACTATTATACCTTGTTAAGCAGCTTTGTTTGGTTTCCAAGGAACCGTGTGCTGTTAGTAAGTCTAGAATATGATGTGTGGCCTTTTATAGGCTTGTTTTACCTTAGTTTCTAGCTAGCTCCTAGCCTTTTTTCTCACAACTTCAAGCTGTCATAGGATGCTGGGACTGCTTGCATGTGTCCTTGTAGTTTCACTTTTGTGTGAGGATGTCTCATTTTGGATTTTGTTTAGGTAGTCATCTCTAATGGTGGTGATTCTAAATCCATCTATGGAGGATCTTCAGGTGCCTTGCATCAAGAGTCTTCATGTTAGAGTTTTCAGGAGGCATGTCTCAGTTTTGAAGCCGATGGTTCTTGGTGATTTTGTCCTATATGTCTTTGTGGGTTTAGGTGGAGACCTCTTTGGATTGTTTCATTTACTATGCATGTTTCCCCTAACCGCGTTGCTCCTATTGCCGCCTCTAGCCTTAGAAGAGTGAGTTGGTAATTTGATCTGGGTTTGTTTCTCTGGTATGTCCTAGTTTTGGGTTGGTTTCTCTAGGTGTTGACCCATTACGAGTGTTGATTGGACCTGGGCATTGTTTAGAGTGACAATTTCATGTGAATAGGATCGGTGATGATAGGGCTTCATGGCGGTTCTGTCGGGATCTCTTTAGTGATATTAGGTGGTTCCTAAATATCGTTAGGAAGCTAGACTGAGATGGGTTATCTTGGTCAATAGCGTGCATTCCTTGGATATCTTGTGTTCTCGTGGGTCTAGAGATTACCCTTAGGACTCTTGGGACTGCATGAGATTTCCAGTGGTACCTAGTTTTGAGGAATCTCTCTTGTTGGATCGGCTCTTGGTAGTGTGTTCTCCCCAGGTGGAGAGTTTTTTGAGTCTTTTTTAGATTCCTATTGAGTGATCGATTTGTTTGCCTTTGAGCTTTGTGTCTTTTATTGATCTCTCTTTATATGTTGTTTTGAATGATTGTATTGTTTTGTACTGAGTTACATTCTTTGTTAATTTCTCTTATTTTTTTCCATGTTTTATGTGAGGATGTATACTGCCCTGTTTATTTGAGTTCTCCAGGCACAAGTGAGCTAATTCAGGGACCTATTGGCATGTGATTTGTTGGTCATGTCTTCCTCGTTGGCATCATCTCAGAATGCATCTCAGGTAAGTGCAGGTATGAACCTTCTATCATGAAGTTGTTTAGAATTGTTTAATTCTAAACATGTTTATCATCTTTTCGATGTCATTCAATATTGAATGACTTTTATCACAATTGATTCATGATTGGGGGACTGTTTTGGTCATACCATCTAGGTTGTTTATTGTTTAGAATATGCCCAAGTTGATGATGTTTGGTGGTGCAGAATCATTATGTGGTTTAGGTTTATTTTTCAAGGTGGAAAGTTAGGTGGAATGTGTGGTGTTATTGATTATTAAAATTGGTCATGCATTTTAATTTGAAAGGTAGAGATTTGTTAATTTTAATATTATTTTTTTTGTTAATTAAAATTCAATTTATTTTTAATGTGTCGTTTTCATATCTTCTATGCTTCTTTTTAGGCTAAACTGCCCACTCATCCTCCACCATACGTGTTGCCCACTTGTCCCGCTTGATGCTCCCCCGGTTGTACCTTGATTTCTTTTTTGCAGGGATTTCTTCCTCTTTGGCTTTCATCGTCCAGCTGGCACGTTAGGGTTTCAGAAATAATTCTCAATTGGATGGAATCGGTGACATATTTTAGTGGCACGAGGCGAGAGCTCCTGCAAATCGAGGGTTCTTTTCAGCTACACCAGTTCGGGTGGTGTAGTATCATATTCCCACGGAGGTGGCTCAGTCTTCTCTAGTGGTGCTGCGTGGGATCACCACAAGTCTTCCCTGTTCGCTTGAGGAGTCATGGCGGAGGGAGATTGCATCGTCGGCCTTACTGTGAAAAAGTTTTGTCGCCACCTTGGCCAGTTTGTGTTGATTCTCGCTGAAATAGATCGTAGCCAGAGAAGAGCATCACTACTTTTATGCCTTTGTGTTTCTATACCCACTGGTGTATCGCGCTGATGCGGTGGATCTCAATCTAGAAGCCGAGGGACAAAGAATTTGGTTTCGTGATGTGTGATTCTTGATCCTGAGATCCAGAGCAGTGTTCTTTTGATTTCAAGACAATATCAGAGAAACTTCAGATGCCTTCAGATTTGATGCCCCTACTGAGATGTATGTTCCATTAAAATCTTGATCTACCCTATCATCACAAAGGCTATGATTAGAGGATTTTATTTGCTCGATTCTCCATGGTATAAGGTGGAGCATGATTCTTGGAGGTTCTTTCTTCCCGCGTCAATAGGATCCAGCAGTGATGGGGAAGCTGAGGCATAGGGAAAAGATCGGGTCTAGGTGGCGATGAGTTTTTTATGAGTTCTGGTGTATCTGCACATCATCCGCACACCTAGACAGCAGCAATGTACTTGATCTGCTGTGAAAATATGGAGTGTGTCCACTTTGGAGGACTCCACATCAACCATTTCAGCAGCACCTTCTCCTACTTCTTCAATGAAGGGTAATCCAAGCCCCGGTAAGGGGTCTCGGTTCCTCATTGATTTTCTTTCCTTTGTCATTTTTGAGGTCTCATGTTTGCTGCCTTGTTTATTGGCCGTATGTGTCTTGTTTTAGTTTCCTCTTTCAATCTTGCCCTGGTCTTGTTATTCTCATGTACTTTTTACCTCGCATAGTGAAAAACCATGACGATCCTACCCCGTGCACGTAGGCCTATAGCCAAAGCACGTTAATATCTGTGTCCATTTACTACTTTCTTTTCAGAATTTATTCTACCTGTAATTGTTGAATGTTTGTTTTTTCTTGAATATTAAATTCTAATTGAATTTATCTGGTTAAATAGAAGTTTCTTTGATCCCTATTGTAGCTCGGTTTTATCATTGTTGTTGCAGAAATAATTTCCCATTGTTGTTTGATATTGGATTTAGATGAATCAACGTGTTCAGAATTATTGCAATCTATTTTATGAGAATTAAATTTCACTTCCATTGTGTTGATCACTGCTGTTGAATTCATTTGAATGTGTTCATTTAATGTTTTTGATTACAATGCAAACTTTATGGTTTGTCTTTTTTAGTTTTCATGTATTAAACTGTTAATAAACATCATTTACATGTTTCAAATTTTGACGAAACAAAACACCCAAATAGATCTGGTCTCTTATGTGGTGACCATCTCTCGTGTAGGGGCGCTCCCCGCAACAAAGTGGTATCAGAGCCGAATTGGGTTTCAGTCTCACTTCGTTAAAATTTGATATCTATTATTCATTGCTTTCAAATGATTTTTTGTGTGTCTTTTACCTATTGAAGCATGCTTTGATTGTTTTTTTCAGCTAGGTTGTTGGTTCTCTTAGGCTGTAATTTCATTCTATTGTTTATAGTTTGTTTCCTATTTGTTTCACTTTTTCCTTTAACTTTATGAGCGTCAAAGATGCCTCTTGGTAGTTTCTACCTATGTGTGTCTATGGTTGTGGGGTATGATTGTGTTTTGTAAGAGGGTTTACTATGTTTGAGAGTTGGTTATCAGTAAGGTCTTGGTAGGATCTTGTGTCTCTAGTGTTTGCCTTTTTCCTAGGAGATGAGTTTATGTTAGCTCTGCTGTGTTCCTCTGCATCCTTTAGGTCTTTTTTCTCCGGGTATGGTCTCGTTGTGAGATTGGTGTTTAGGTTTGGGTAGATTGTGGGTGTAGTGTCGCTTGGCAGATCACCAAGCTTCTTTGTTTACTATTTGACCCTATTTAGCACCATTGTTTAGCTTTCTAGGAACCATGTTCCATTAGTAAGTCTAGACTAGGATGTGTGGCCCTTTAGTGGATTATTTTCTCCTAGTATCTAGCTGGATCCTAGCCTTTTTCACGCATCTTTGTATTGTCATAGGATGTTGGGACTTCTTGCATGTGTCCTTGCAGTTTCACTTTTGTGCGGGGATGTCTCATTTTGGATTTTGTTTAGTCAGTCGTCTCTTATGGTGTAGATTATGAATACACTTGTTGAGGATCTTCTGGTGCCTTGCGTCGAGAGTCTAACGTTTCGAGTTTTTAGGCAGCGTGTCTTGGTTTTAAAGCTAACGATGCTTGGTGGTTTGGACCTATATATATTTGTGGGTTAAGGTGGAGACCTATTTGGGTTGTTTCATTTACTATGCATGTTTCCCCTCTCCGCGTTTCTCCTATTGCGCTAGCCTTAGGAGAGTGAGCGAGTAATTTTCTATGGGTTTGTTCCTCAGGTATGTCCTAGTTTTGGGTTGGTTTCTCCAGGACATGACTCATTATGAGTGGTGATTGGGCCTGGGTAGTGTATAGAGTGATGGTTTCATGTGAATAGGTTCGGTGACGATCAGGCTTCATGGCAATTCTGTCGGTATCTCTTTTGCGATATTAGGTGGTTCCTAAATATCGTTAGGAAGCTAGACTAAGATGGGTTTTCTTGGTTTCTAGTGCACTGTCCTTGGATCACCGGTGTTCTCATGGGTCCAGAGTTTTCCCTTAGGACTCTTGGTACTGCATGAGGTTTGCAGTGGTACCTGGTTTTTAGGAATCTCTCTTGTTGGATCGGTTCTAGGTAGCCTCTTCTCCCCAGTTTGATATTTTTCTTAGTATGTTTTAGATTCATATTGTGTGATCGATTTGATTTCCATTGAGATTTGTGTCTCTTTTTATCTCTATTTTTATGTTTTTTTCATGATTGCACTGTTTTGTACTAAGTTACATTCTTTGTGAATTTATCTGAGTTTTTTTTCCATGATTTATGTGAGGATGTATAATAATCTATTTATTTATGTTCTATAGGCACAGGTGAGAAGATTCAGGGACCTATTGCCTTGTGATTGGTTGGTTCCATCTTCCTCGTTGGAATCATCTCAGAATGTGACTCAGGTAAGTGCAGGTATGAACCCTTTATCAGGAAGTCGTTTATAACTATTTAATTATAAACATGTTTATCATCTTCTCAATATCATTCAACTTCAGGTGACATGTATCACAATTGATATAGGGTTTGGGGACTGTCTGGGTCATACCCTGTAGGTTTTTTATTGATTAGAATATTCCCAAGTTGATGATGATAGGTGGTGCAGAATCATCATGTGGTTTAGGTTTATTTTTCAAGGTTGAATGTAAGGTGGAAAGTATGGTGTTATTGAAAATTAAAATTTCTCATGGATTTTAGTTTCCAAGGTGGAGATTTGTTAATTTTAATATTGTTTTTTTGTTAATAAAAATGAAATTTATTTTTAATGTTCTACTTTTAGATCTGCTAGGCTACTTGTTAGGCTAAACTGCCCACTCGTCCTCTACCGTACGTGTGGACCGCTTGTCCCACTTGATTCTCCCCTGGATGTTCCTCAATTTCTTTTTTGAAGGTATTTCTTCTAATTTGGATTTCAACATGAAGCTAGTGCGTTAGGGTTTCGAAAATAATTCTATTTTGGTTGGAATCAACGACATCTTCTGGCGGCATGAGGCGAGAGCTACTGCAAATTGAGGGTTCTTCTCTGGGATGTTGGTTCGGGTGGGGCGGTATCATATATACATGGAGGTTGCTTGGTCTTCTTCAGAAGTGCTACATGGGATAACCATGAGTCTTACCTATTCGCTTGAGGAGCTGCGTTGGAGGGAGATCACATCATCGACCTTACTACGCTGGATATATTTCGCCACTTTGGCCAATTTGTGCTGTTGCTTGCTGAAATCAACCACAGATAGAGAAGAGCGGCATTGCTTCTAAGCCTTTGTGTTTCTATACCCGCTGGTGTACCACATTGATGCGGTGGTTCACAATCTTGTTGTTGGGGGACATAGAATCTGGTTCTGTGACGGGTGATTCGGGATCCCAAGATCTAGAGCAGTGTTTCTTTGAGTTCAAGACAATATCAGAGAAACTTTTGATGCCTTAATCTTTGCTGCCCCTGCTGAGATGTCTGTGCCGAGACGATCTAGATCTACCCGGACATCATGAAGGTTGTGATTAAAGGATTTTATTTTCTCGATTTGATATGGTATGTGGTGGAGCTAGATGCTTGGAGTTTCTATATTTCCGCATCAATAAGATCCATCAGTGATGGGGAAGCTGAGTCGTAGGGAAAGAATTGGGTCTAGGTAGTGAGGACTTTTTTTATCAGCACCAGTGTATCTGCACATCATCCATGCACCTAGACAAAAGCAATGTACTTGATATACTGCGACAATCTTGAGTGCGTCTGGTTTGGAGTACTCCACATCGACCATTTCAGCAGTACCTTCGACTACTTTTTCAATGAAGGTTAAACCAAGCCTCGGTATGTGGGTCTCGATTCCTCTTTGATTTTATTTCTTTTGCCATTTTTTGAGGTCTCATGTTTTCTTCCATGTTTATTAGCCGGATGTGTCTTGTTTTAGTTTCCTCATTCAATCTTTCTCTGGTCTTGTTATTCTCTTGTACTGTTTACCTTGCATAGTGAAAAACCATGATGATCCTGCCCCGTGCACGTAGGAATTTGGCCGAAGCACATAAATCTCTGTGTCCTTTTACTACTTTACTTTTATGAATTTATTCAACCTGTAATTGTTTAACATGTGTTGCTTCTTGAATATTGAATTCTGATTGAATTTATATTGTTAAATAGAAGTTGTTTTGAGCCTTATTGTAGCTAAGTTTTATCGTTGGTGTTGCAAACATAATTTCTCATTTTTGTTTTATTTTGGATTTAGATGAATCAATGTGTTCAAAATTGTTTCATTCTATTTTATGAGAATTAATTTCCTCTTCCAGTGTGTTTTTCACTGTTTTTGAATTCATTTGAATCTATTTATTTAATTTTTTGATTGCAATGAGAACTTTATAGTTTATATAATTTTTCATGTATTAAAATGTTAATAAACATCGTTTTTGCGTTTCAAATTTTGACGAAGCAAAATACCAAAATAGATCTAGGCTATTATGTGGGGTTTGTCTCTCGCATAGGGGTGCTCCCCATAAGCCAATTCTTCTTTCAATCCATCGCAAGCTGGATTCAGGTGTTCTTCCTTCACTAATATCCATCTTATGACTTCAGCTGGAAGAGAGGCGGTGAGGCTCAATCTCAGCATCTACAAGCATGAGATCTTCGTCTTCTTCAACTGATTACTTCTTCATATTTTCTTAAGTATTCCTCAACTTGATTGTCTTATTCAATTTTTGGTCCAGCTTCCTCAACTATCTCTATCCTTGACAGGATTTAGATCTGGGAGTATTTGGAGATTCAAAATCGGACTCGGTTGGATTCTCTAGAAAGGGTGGGATGATCAAGATAGATCAACATCATCCCTAGATTCTATAGAAGCATCTCTAGTGAGAATTGGTGTGGCTTCATCTAGTTCTTCGTTGCAATCTCGGTTCTACTCATCTGTTCATGGCATCTTCAATTTGTGAGCAAATTCGCTTTGATTCGGATCGGCCCCCTTTTGGTGGGGATTTACAAAAAACAATAACAATAACAAAAAAACAATATAAGGCCTTTTAAATTTAATTCCAAGTATAGATAAAAAATTTAAGCTGATTAAAAATTTAGTCTAGAATTCATAAAGTTTACAAAAATCACTGATTTTCTCAGTATTTGGATTAATATTCCGATAATTATCAATGAAATACAGACAAATTTTCTGAGATTTTCAGATCTGCATGTATCCAATTATTATACTAGAGTTGTCTTATAGTTAGGAAGGAATTTAAAATAATATAATTCATAAATAATAAATTATCTTGGATTGAAACAAAAGGATACCATTTATTTTTAATATTTTATTATATATGTTTATGCGACACATAACTCTATTATTATTATTAATAATAATATTATTAAATAATGATTTGGTGTATTTATAAAATTCAATGAAGTATTATAATACCAATGGATTAATATAATTGAATGTTTATAAGAAAAATAAATAATGTTAATGGGATGTGGTTAAAATCATTTAATGTTAAAAAGGGATATTTATCAAATAACTATTTTTTAAGGGTGGTTTATTTTTATCTTAATAATTAAAATTAATCACTTTTAAATGATGAAAATTATGTAATGTTTCTTTTTATAAAAAAATATATCAACAATTATTTAATTATTTATTGATATGAAACAATATTAAGAACACTTAATGTTTAAAGGTAATTTTTCTTTGAAAACAACATTTTCTATATATATTATGTTTTCATTCAAAAGATTAAATTAGAATATTTATAATTTGAATTGGATTAAATAGAGTCTAAAATTGTAATCATAATGTCAAAATTTGGTAAAAATGTCAAAATTAGGTAAGAATGTCAAAATTAGGTAAGAATTTCATTTTCATTTTTTAGCATAAAAATATGTAATCGAAGTAAATAGTGCATGACATCAATAAACTGCAAAACTCTAAAATGCAATATATGTATAAAATGATTCATCAAACATATAATACTATAAATATATATTGATAATGAAGGTAATATAGTGGTTCCTTGGTTTATTGACTTATACAAAAACATTCCATTTAAAAATGACCATCCTTATCCACTAAGAAATGATAAATTACAAAGATGCCACTCAAACTCACATATAAAAGGACCTATACAATAACCATTCCAAACCATGTATATACATTGGTTATGTATTTAAGACAAGAAAAGTTTCCACCTAAATCCTTATTATACGTTTGTTATCTTCTATTATAAGAATATAGCATGAATCCTTCATTCTGAATGAGCATATTTGAGAAGGAACAATTCCAAAAATGTATCCAGCTATTCTCTAAAATTTTCAATCACCATATCAAATTAAAAATTAATAAATGTTATTTTCCACAATAATTATGTCTTTTTAACATCATTATTCTTCTAATAAAGTTATTTTACTATTATATAACACAAAATTATTACATATCCGTTAGTATAACATGTTTTGGTTTGTGTCGATATTACCTTCTACATAAATAATGTTATACTATCTTCCCTGTTTCCAACATGAATTAGAAACAATACATTAATATTGGTAATAGATATTTTTAAAGAGTAATGTTTTTTATGAATATGGTTTCCTAATGTTGATAATAAATAATAATTATAGTTATAATGTACCATAAAGTTATCAATAAATTACCCAAAACACATTCATCATGGATTCTATTCTCTTGAATGATACCGATACTATCAATCAAATGAACAAAAGAAAAAATATTTCGTTTAAATAGAATTTTTAAAATATCTTTACTAATTGGTAATAGTTAAATTAGTATCAATAAAATGGGGTCAACATCACCATTATGAAATATGAATAAAAATATCAAAATTTCTAACACCTGATGATAAAGGGATACAATAACTAATACATGTGTAGTGAATTATTATAATTATAGAGTATTATCAACTATTTATACTTTTTATTATATGTATACTCTAAAATTTGAATATTAATAAAAATATATTTTTACATATCATTCATTGTTTGGCATGAAATTAATGTAATAATGACCTAGAGAATTATTCACATTGATAAGGCCATAGAAATTCCTCAAAATGATGAGAACTTTAAAATTCCTTGATGATATTCTTAGATATGGTTCTATGGTAAGATAAAATATTATAATGGGTTACATAGTTTTTTGACTCTTAGGTGCGAGTACTTGTTAGAGGTTGAGATTCCATCTAATGAAATTCTCACTTAGTAATATCCAAGATGGGGGATTGTGAGAAGAGACCCGTTGGTAGGAATTCATCATGTTTATGTGTCATTGGATATTCCTATCTACGAGCGTGTGAAATGGTCCTTATACATTATGATAATCATTAATACATGTCATCACTCATGCACTTAGATTTACTAACCAAAATTATGACACCATATATATGTGGGAAGTAGGGTACATTGAGTGAAACATGGTTGACATGATATTAATGGATAAGTCCAGGATGATTTGTAGCTTCCATATTTATAGAAGTTGATATGTTGACCCTTTGATTGAAATTGAACTATCATATTAAATTCCATAATCATGGTGTAATGATGAGTTTATTTTAGACAGTCAATGAAATATATATCAAGCATATAGGTTGATGACACAGATGTGTATCCTTCTTGATGAGATATTGTGACAATGATATTATATTAAGTTCTATCTCTTGGGTGCTTTGAATAGTTGCTAGATAGTAATCTAGGATTTAGGAAAGTCTATCTCATGAAAATGATAAATAATCTTAATGGGTCAGACACTAAGTGTTTATGTTGAACATGATTAAATTTTATTTGAATATAATTAATGGAATAAAGATTATTCTCATAAATAAGGAATAATTTTATTTAGGTTTTATTTATTGTAATTTTTTATTGAATATTTAATAAATATTTATTCATAATATTATGAAAAAAATAATTATTTTAAAGATTAAATATTTAATTAGTTATTTTGTGTATTCAATAAATAACTAGGGGGATCAGCAGACCAAGATCATGTCTAGTGAAAAATGTTTATTTACAAGCTGGTAAAAAATATTTATCATTGGACAATTTAGTGCATGACATAAAATAATAATACTATTAATGTTATTATATAGAATGAGGTTTGATAAGGTTTATTATATTATTTAAGGGATATTTACAATTAAATAATATTTTAACCTAAACCATGACTCTTTAACTAGATGGTCATGCAAATTGTGTAGAGTTAATCGAAAATTGAGAATTAAGAATCGTTACGCTCAACAGATTTCTCTCTCAAATTCCTCCTTCTCTCATCCTCTCAAGAATGAGAAGAACAAGAGAGAATTATTCAATCCAAAAGGAACTAGAAGTAATCAAGACAAAAAATACAATATGACTAATCCTTTATAAAAGGATCAAACATTCCATCTGCATTATTCGAAAATCAAAGGGGCATGTGTAGATCACCACTATAGGGATTATACACTTGTATCCTATAAGTGTAATGATTGTAATTTGAAAAGGTTTTTTAGATTATCAACAACATTAATTAAGAAAGATCTTAAGATGAGGTAACCTTTCATTAGATCTAAGTTAAATTTATTATAAATTTAATATGCAAAATATCCACTCTCTGGGTTTCAGGATTTTCTATATCAATATTCAATGGAAAAATATCATTGGTCGCAACATTTATATTTTACATAATTAGCGAATACCTGATTGTAAGAACTCAATTTTTCACTCAGGTATGGATCCTTAAATTTTCCAACTAAATATTTACATTGGACATAATATATATGCCTAAAGAGTTAGTAATGGTTTTGAGGGTGTCAGAGGCTTGTTTAGATCCCAGAACCGATCTTTTTTTTAGAGAAAATAGACTTTACGCATGGTTTAGAGTCAACTGTGCGGATGGTGTTTTTTCAAGTAGAGTCATCTCATACAGTTGGTGCAAGGCCGTGCGGTGTAACCATGCGAATTCCCCTTTTTTACTAGGTACTCATGCATGGCTTGTGCATAGTTTGACCAAATTGTGTGGAGTATTTCTTTTCAAGAAAAACGGTCCCACAAGGTTTGCGTATGGTTTTACAAACTGTGCGGACAAACCATGCACACACTAATTATTCTGGATAAATTTACAGTTTCTCCCTTAATGATCTATTAAGCCAACCCTTCCTCCCTAATCAGAGAACCAGCAAGGTTAACCCATTCTCCTCTCATTTTGGACATCTTTTAAGGCAAAATCTAGGGATCAATAGATTGCCTTCCTCCGACATCCGATCGAGTTTTCGTTCATCACATCGGATGCACAACGATATGTACTCAAGTACTCTTTATCCATTATTCTTATCTCTTTCTCTCAACCTAGATATCATCATGTGAGCGTTTTTACCTTTTTGTAGATCTACTCTAATCTAAGGAAAACTAAGGGCAGATACTAGAGGAGAAGGATTGTACAACCATATGGTGGGTGGTTTATAAGTCATCCCTAAAGATCATTGATTTCAGAATACTCACGTGGGCCCCACCGATTTCATTGAAAACCATTTCTTAAATTTACATGCCATAATTATACTTGATAGAATCATTTGGTTATGATATTTCTAAATATGTAATTATTTTTTAGTGGCTGCACCAACAACTCAATCCACCTCATGTTAACGGTTATGCCATATTTTGGGTTTTTAGTATTTTGGAACGTTTAATCCATCGTTCGGGTGTACCTTTTCTTGACCTTCCTAAAAGTGATCCCTTCTATACTAAATGGTGTGATGTTTAATGAGAGTTTCATAATGGTGTGTACCATGTAAGCTCACCACTTGACCCATCAATGGTACATGCTTTCAAATGACTATTAAATGTGAAATGTGGAATGGCACATATACTAAGTATATAACTTGTCCTTATCAAAAGAGATTGAATAAAGGTTACATGTCTGTATCACCCCTTTCCATATTGATGGAAGGTAGTGGAGTGAACCTCAATATTTGAATATGACTAAATGGTTAATAAAGACTCGATTAAACAATTGCAATGCTACATGGCCTATCCAAACTAATGGAAGACAAGGATTAAACCTAATGAATGATTACATGATCACAATATAAAATAGGATTGGACATACTCGGGATCACATAGGATTCTGAGAGGAGAATACCTTGGGAATCAGGAACCCCATTCCGATTCAAGGATGCAGTTTACTTAGGTTGATACCCACATAGACTCCAGTTCTTGTCTATTCCTTAGATCCTCGGTATACTATCACAGGGTCCTTTACATTATTATAGGTTACCTCTAATACACTCCTTGTATCCATCATTGATTAGTAGTTTCCACGGTGAAAGCCTATCAGGCCTTGTCCTTGCTTAGCCCTATTTTACCTTGGTCGATCACCTTGGACTCAGTAGGCACCTTATTATGGAATTCCTTGGATTACACTTTTTGGATTACACTCTTACCCCTTAGATAGACTTATATTCCACTAAGTTAGTATTCCGTGAGATCAATGTTACCTTGTTTATTACCCTATAAATCCCTCACAGAATATCATTTCAGGTTTCTTTATTACATCTTGGGACCTTCAATACTTATACAATCACGAGGTGATGTCAGTGTTGGATATGCCTCACGTGAGTTATTAACATTAATGGGTAATTACTTAATTAATGAACTGGTTACATGTTCAGACACCAGTTGAGGGGTGTAGAAGGTACTTGGGTATTTATTTTTATTGTACTACTTTCTTTACTCTATATATTCATGCCTAGACACTAATACATTCCATTTCATGGGCCAGATGTTATTGACATCATTGGTGGTGGCCCATTGAGATTTATCTCACACCCTCTCCAGGCATCGTTTGGTACCCAGAGTAGATTAAATGATTGTAGGTGTTGACAAAGGTAAGCATACACCTTAAAACACTTGATTGCTTTCTATTCAGGATGGAGCCTGATAGTAGTTGACTAAGTTGGATCTTGAGATTCTTGGAGTAGTATTTTTTTCCTTTACGTTATGGAACATGTTATGCATATTGTCTTGTATCCATCTTTTTCCAGTTTTCTAGTGACATGGCATTACATAATCATTGTTTCAGTTGACGTAGTTGTTATTATTATCATCTATCTATTGCATCAGTTTGATTTTAATGTTTAATATTTATTTATATATTCATTCAACTTTGATACACTCTTATAATGAGGGAATACTCTCCCCACTGACACACCCTAGGACCTTGCTATTAGTTGGTAGCCTCTGGCATTTCAGGAGATGCGCTTGAGGCCATGTGACCCACCAGGATCAGGGCACCCATTAAGTGGAATCTGGGTCTTGGTCATCACAAAGTGTTATCAGAGGAGGTTACTTTTCTTGATTTACTAATTTGAAATAATCGATTGGATAATAAGGATGCTTGGGAATTGGTCATAATCCATGCTTGGGTGTCACAAACCCATTTTTATGGTAAAAACCATGTTTCCTAAATTATAATTGTTGATATTCTTTTTCCTATTACAGTTGAAATTATTTCACCACTGGGTGACATACATATTTTGTGGTTTTGTTTATTATTATGTTGTTTGATGGTCTTAATTCATCCTTACCCTGATGATATGAGGGTAAGGATCATTATTACATGCATCATTATAGGCCCATAGAGTTCACATGTTATATATATTGCCATGACATATAGGTGCATTTCACTGCTTTTCATTTCTTGATAATCTCATGATTGTTGAGTGATGTTGTGATAGTTTCTTGTACATGTATTAGTAGTAGTTATAATTGAGGGATTTCTCATCTCAATTCATGGGGGGTATGGACCCTCATGGGTTGGGATGAGTAATTTACCAAGTCAAGCCATTATACTATAAATACATGAGTGTCATTACTGGTGATGGGTTTATGTGAACTAATTTATTGGAAATCGTTATCCATTATAAAGTGAATACAGAAATCTAAAACAAATTGGTTGCACATCCTTATCCTTCCTTGTTATGTTTATGAATGTTAAAGGATTGAACCTAGAAATTAACTACAAAATGACATGAAACTTATACTTGAGAACATAATAATACCAAGCCATCTAAGTGGGTAGTTTTGGTAGTATTCCTTGGGTAGTGAGTTTTCATACATTCATCTTCTACTAGTGATGTTATCTACTTGCTTATATGATTATTATGGGGTGTTTGCTTCGCATTTTTAGACCAAAGCTTCCACAATTCCCTCATTTCTTTCACCAGTAAGGTGGTGATGATTATTCTCCCTACATGGTGGGCCCTAAGTTTCAAATCCTACCTCTAGAAGTTCCCCTTGAGGCACCGCATGTTGTACCTGATCCGAGCACTAGTGCTCAAGTATGTGAAAGTTTCCTATGTATCATGCAGTCTATACATGGTGCTCCATTGGTTTCACCTATGATGACTAATCTGACTCATTTGTTCCAGCAATAGAATCCTACTACTTTTTCAGTGGATGACGATTCTCAGGTTGTTGACTCTTTGATAGAGGCCATGCTATCTATCTTTGAGCATTTAGAAATGCCTCTAGAGTGGAGATTCAATCTAGATACTGATTATCCACTTAAAGTGGCTAATATTAATTGTTAATATCTTAATATTAATGTGTTTTAATGTTCATAAACATCAATTTTAGTCGAATTTAGAAATTGAACTTTATTTCCCTACATTGTGCAATTCATTCTTAAAGTGTCAATTTGGGCCTACTCATTAAATTTCTGGTTCAAAATACATTGTTAATAATTTTAATTTTATATTTTGGTATATTATTAATCACATTATTTTTAACATTTTATCTTTTATGTCCGATAGATGAATCCCATGGGAAGGTGGATATTTTTTCGCCTGAATGCAGAAATTTGCTGGAAAAAGAATAATGGGTCTAAGGCCCATTAAACAAATGTGGGGCCCACAAACCAAACCCAATGAAGCTAAAATATTTATGTTATAAATATAAAAATATGAGGATCATTTTATTCAACTGTGGCTGGAGCTAATTATGATGTTTTCATGATGATAAAGGGTTCTGAAGTTGAAATTTAAATGGTGGGCCCGACATGAATGCACATAAAGTCGTCCCACCATTTCGACCATAACATACAAACGGCGAAACCAAATCACATGAAATTTGGACCGATGATATAGTACACATGGAAGAAGAAATTTTTCTTCTACGACCGCTGATGATTTGTCCATATTTATTGTCAAATCTGAGTATCCAAATGGAGGATGAATCTGGACAGTTTTTTGGGTCAACTTCAAAACGTCAATTTCCTTTTGATTATTCACCCTCATTTTGACTCTCTTAATTATTGGTGGATGAATTGATTTTTGGGGGGTCAAAATAAGGCTCCTAATATGCCTATAAATGGATCTGGTGGTGAAGGTAATAAGTATCTCATATTTTTCTTATCGTCCTGGAGCTTTGTTTTCATTGTAATGTTATTATGCCAAATTGTCCTTGTACTATTTTTCCTTCTCATGTAAGCTGTTTAAATCACCTTATTTTTCAATAAAAGTTCTTCTTCTTCTCTTATTATGTTCTAACTATTATCACCTTGAAACCGTTGCCTCATGTTTTGAATTTATTCACACCGAACCTTCTGATTTTGTTCACACAATGGTGGAGTGATCACGTTTTTTTGTTGTTTAATTTTTCTTCTTCAATTCCACCCTTATGTGTCTGTTTTCCACCTTCTTTGAGATCATAGAATCAATGGAGGGATAAAACCTTATGGGTTGGTCCAAGGGATTTTCATGGGGAATATTGGATGTTATTTTATGATCTAAAATTATGTAATCATTTCATTAATTTAAGATTTCCATTTGATGATAATTTTCTTCTTCATCTTCGCCAACTTTAACGATGACACATTTCGAGTGCTAGTATGATCCAATTCCTTGGAGTGATCATTAAATTGATCCTCTAAGTGCATTGGTGATTAGCCTTGGAATTGTGTAGGGAATAAATTGGTCAATGTTGTTGAGGAATTATATCATTTTGTGAATATGTCTGGAATTAGTGAAACGAACATTATAAGAAAATAAATACATTCAATCTAACCCTAGTGACAACATAGGATCAAATCATCTACATTAATTGTTTTATACTACTTAATTTTATGTTTTAATTTATTTTCTTTAAATTAAATCAACATTTATTAAAATCAAATCAATCCAAATAGTTGTCCACTCCACAGCCAAATTCTTTCAAAATCAGATTTTCTCTAGGTTTCTTCTTCGGTCCCTCTGGATTCGACCCCTACCTGTACAACAACAACTGCATACCTGTAGGGTAAATTTGAGTGAAACCAAATTTTGGGGCCATTTATGGGGAACCAAGTAAGTACCTTATACCCACGTCTTCTTTTCTCACCCCAAATTCTCTATTCTCACCCTAATTTCTATTCTCTTTTCCGATTTCTATTTCTGTGTGTCCAAAAAAACCCCAAAACCAATTTTCAATCAACTCCAATGGATTATCCTCTAAAATACCCCTTTATAAAACAATTATGTAATCAAGTTAGAAATCAATATTGGGAATCACCTCACATAGGGAATTTCATTGACCAATACGTAATCGAATACACCACACCAGATGAGATGTACAATCAATGGGATCGTGATTGTTTAATGGATAAATTTCCATACCTCTCAATGTTGATTGAAGAGATCAAACTTAATGAATTTCATGATGTAAAAAAATCTATCAATTCTAATTCAAAAAAAATTCTTGAACATTTGTGTGAAAAAATGGTTAAAATGAATTCAGAAGTTTCATCACTGAGATTAGAAATACAAAGCATTGGGACATATGAAGAACCCATTCCCACTCATGATGTCCATTACTCATCCCTGATAGAAGAATATTTTATCCCAAAAACCACTCAGGAATTCAAAAAAGATGCAACCTTTGGATATCAGGTAACTTAAGAAGATCAAAAAAATGTTGAAGGGTCTTTCAATCAGGAGGAAATTGATTTCTTAGACTCAGAAGATGTAAATTGGACATCATGGGTGGAGTTTTTTGAATATATCTCCATTGATAAATATTTAGAATCACCAATAATTGAACCATTATGAGAGATAAAAAACAATGAGTCCATACCCATTCTTGATATTCAAATTGACATTTTTTGAGATGAATCATATTTTCCAAATGATCCAATTATTTCTAATTTTTTAAGAGCAGAAACTGATTTTGATTTAATTTGTCAATCGCCTTTACGAAATTTCAATGAACCCGAGTTCAAAATTATTTTCCTTCTTTCCCAACTCAAGAATCCCATCATAGGTGATAAAAAAGACCTTGAATTTTTATTTCATTCATCTAAAGAAGCCAATAATTTTTGAATGGTCATTGATGTCTTAGGAAAGAATATATGTTCAACTGAATCAATCATTTCTGATATTACATTGATTTTCCCACTCATTGTAGACCAAAGGATTTCACATGAAACAAATTATAAAAAAAGAATCAATCTAAATCATGTTGAGTTGGATAAAAATGGGGTCCGAAAAATGTTGAAAGTTGGAATTGGATAATTTTGGGTGTTCAAGTCGAGATAACGACGTTACACAAAAGTACTACATGGGAGGAAACCCTTGGTTTTAATGTTTCCAATCATTGTGAATCATCTTTATTTTTTTTAATTTATTAATTTTTCATATAAAAAATTATCATAGACTATTTACCTATTCTTATTTTATGGGTAAGGATGGGTATGAAAGGGGAGCACCATATTCATCCGTGTCACGTAGCATGATCTATGAGTTATACCTTACCCAGAAAATATAAAGAAGACAATGTATCATCAGTTTATTTTGTTTTATTTAATTTTTATCTTTTTATAGGTTAAAAATATAAAAATTAAAAATTAAAAGGACACATCGTAGGTCATGGGGAAAAGCCCGTCACAACCATCTAAGTCGCTGAGTCTCATACCCAGGATTAAAGGGAGACTGTGGCATAAGGTTTCATCATCAAAACCTTGTGAATTCATTCCATTATTATCATTTTAAATTTCCTCTTTGAACACCTCTCCCATACCCCCTTGTAAATTTTCTTTAATCCCTGGGGATATTGTTTTTCTATGTTGGGGGGAGATGAAATAAAAAATGATTTTTTTAATAAGAACATGCATATATAGAAAAATTCCATTAACATTGAACAGGATAACACACATTGAAAACTCTGAAATAGGATATAAAATATTTTTGCATGCCTTGATTCTGATTTTAATGCAATTTTATGTTCATGAGCATAGTTTTTGAAAAGTACGGTTGTCCGATGTGATTTTTCAATGTTTACATTTTCATCCTCTTAATAAAAATTCCATAATGCACGTATACAAGATCTTGGGTGTAAATTTGATTTCTCTTGTCCCTTTCATTATAGTATAGGTTTCTGGGGTCACTTTTAGTTTAATCTGAGTATTAAAAAAAATTGAAAAAAATAATGACCACATAGAGCAATGTTTTTTACAAATGTGTGACATCTGGCACTTGGGGATCAGGACTCCATAGTTTTCTTTCCCAGAGTTAGGCTTTTTATCTCTATTGTAGAACATGGAATTGACAATATGTGTGGTGTCCGACACTTGGGGATCATGACTCTATAGTTGTCTTGCCCAGGGTTAGTATTTTCATATCTATTGTGGTTTAAAAAAAATAAAAAAACAAAAAAACAAAAAAAATAAAAAAAATTGGATACTCATCTTAAGGCCTAATGTAATTCCCATCCAGTGCTTCCATTTTTCCCCTTAAACAATAAAATGGGCCCCATATCCTTTGTGATGCACAACACTTTATCACGCTTAATTGAAAATGGATGAAATGTGGTGATGAATTTGAGCAGAGGAATGGGCTTGGGATTGGGATATGCTCATGGAAATATCTTGTTTTAAATTATTTTTATGGGTTTCATAATTTATTTTGGTATGAGTTCTTTGGGTGAGCAATGTGTATTAAATTGTTTTTGGAAAAGGGGATTCAAATTTCATATTTCTAATATATTTTTCTCGGGACTAGAAAAACTCATGTTGGGGGTGTGATTAGTCACTAAAAGTGGCTAATATTCATTTTTAATATCTTAATATTAATGTGTTTCAATGTTCACAAACATCAATTTAGTCCAATTCAGAAATTGAACTTCATTTCCCATCATTGTGCAATTCATGCTTAAACTGTCAATTTGGGACCACTAAATAAATTTCTTGTGCAAAATACATTTTTCATAATTTTAATTTTATATTTTTCTATATTATTAATCACTTTATTTTGAACATTTTATCTTTTATGTCCTATTTATGAATCCAAAGGGAGGATGGAGATTTTTGCGCCTGAATGCAGAAGTTTACTGGAAAAAGCATAATTGGCCTAAGGCCTATCAAACAAATGTGGGGCCCACAATCCAAACCCAATGAATCTCACCTTTTTGCATTAGAAAGATACAAATATGTGGATCATTTTATTCAACTATGGATGGAGCTAATTATGAAGTTTTCATGATGATAAAGGGTTTTGAAGTTGAGATTTAAATGGTGGGCCTGACATGAATGCACATAAAGTCGTCCCACCATTTCTACCATAACATCCAAACCGCTGCACCAAATGACCTGAAATATGGACATATGATAGAGGACACATGTAATAAGATATTTTTATTCTACTACCACTGATTATTCGGACATATTTAATGTCAAATTCGAACGTCCAAATGGAAGATGAATCTGGACAGTTTTCTGGGCCAACTTCAAAACGTCAATTTCCTTTTGATTATTCACCCTCCTTTTGACTCTCTTAATTTTTGAGAGTGAATTGATTGTTGGGGGTGGAACTATGTCTCATAATATTCCTATATAAGGAGCTGGTGGTAAAGGTAATAAGTATCTCATATTTTTTTACCATCTTGGAGCTTTTTTTTATTGTAATGTTATTATGCCAAATTTTCCTTGTAGCGTTTTTCCTTCTCATGTAAGTTTTTTCAATCACCTTAGTTTTCAATAAAAGTTCTTATTATTCTATTATTTTGTTTTTACTATTATCACCTTGATACTGTTGCCTCAAGGTGTGAATTTATTCACACCAAACCTTGTGATTTTGTTCACACAACGGTGGAGTGATCACGTTTTTTTGTTGTTGTTTTGTTTTTCTTCATCAATTCCACCCCTATGAGTCTACTTTCTACTTTATTTGAGATCGTAGAATCAATGGAGTGATAAACCCTTATGGGTTGGTCCTAGGTATTTGTATGGGGGAGATTGGCTGTTATTTTATGATCTAAAATTCCGTAATCATTTCATTAATTTAAGATTTCCATTTGATTATTATTTTCTTCTTCATCTTTTCCAACTTTAGCAATGACACATTTCGAGTGCTAGCACAATCCAATTCCTTTGAGGGATCATTAAATTGATCCTATAAGTGAATTATTTATTAGCCTTGGAATTTTGTAGGGATTAAATTGGTGAATGATGTTGAGGAATTATACCATTTTTTGGATACGTCTTGAATTAGTGAAACAAATGTTATAAGAAAATAAATACATTCAATCTAACCCTAGTGAAACCATAGGATCAACTCATCTCCATTAATTGTTTTAGACTAAGTAATTTTATGTATTAATTTATTTTATTTAAATTAAATCAATAGTTATTCAAATAAAATCAATCCAAATAGATGTCCACTCCATAGCCAAATTTTAGGCATCCGACACTTGAGGATCGTGACTCCATAGTTGTCTTGCCTATAGTTAGGCTTTAAATCTCTATTGTAGAGCATGAAATTGACAATATGTGTGGCGTCCAGCACTTGGGGATCGTAACTCCATAGTTGTCTTTCCCAGAGTTATTCTTTTCGTATATATTGTGGTTAAAAAAATAAAAAATAAACAAACCAAAAAAATAAAATAATTGATACTCTTATTAAGGTTTAATGTGATTCCCACCTAGCACTTCCATTTTTACCCCTTGAAAAATAAAATGGGCCCCATATATTTTGTGATGCACAACACTTTATCATGCTTAATTGAAACTGGATGAAATGTGGAGATGAATTTGAACAAAGGAATGGGATTTGGATTGGGCTTGGGATATGCTTATGTACTTAGCTTGTTTTAAATTAGTTTGACGGGTTTCATAATTCTTTTTGGTTTGTGGTCTTTGGGTGAGAAATGTGTATTAAAATGTTTTTGGAAAAGAGAATTTTAATTTCATATTTTTAATATATTTTTCTCGGGACTAGAAAAACTCAAGTTGGGGGTGTGATTAGTCAATGAAAGTGTCTAATAATAATTTTTTATATCTTTATATTAACTGTTCCAAAGTCCATAAACATTGTTTTTAGTTCATTACATCAATAGAACTTCATTTCTCATCTTAAATGCAATTAATGTTTAAAATGCAAATTTGGGCCCAATTATTCATCAGTTTGTGGACAACATTATATTCATTTTCTAAATTTGATATTTCTAGATATTATTTATCACTTTGTTTGGAACATTTTATCTTTTAGGTCTGATGGATGGATCCCAAGGGATGATGGAGAGTTTTTCACCTGAATACAGAAATTTGCTGGAAGAAGCAAAATGGGCCTAAGGCCTATCAAAAAAATGTGGGGCCCACAAAAAATTCCCAATGAAGATAAAATTTTTAAATTGGAAAGATAAAAATATAAAGGTAATTTTATTCAACTATGTCCAGAACTAATTCGAAAGTTTTTATGATGATAAAGGGATCTGAAGTTGAGATTTAAATGGTGGGACCAACATTAATGCACATAAAATCTTCCCACCATTTCAACCATAACATCCAAACAGCTACGCCTAATTTCCTGAACTTTTTACAGATCATAGAGGAAAAATGTAAAAGAATATTTCTCCTTTACAACCCCTACGGATTTGGCCTTCTTAAATTACAAATTTGCACGTCATAACGGTGGACGAATCTGGATGGTTTTGTGGTCAACTTTGTAACGTCAATTTCGTTTTGATTTTCACCCTCCTTTTGATATCTTAATTGTTGGGGGGTAAATTTATTATTGGGGGTGGACATAAGGATCTTAATATTCCTTTATAAGTATCTGGTGGTGAAGGTAATGATGTCATCTCATATTTTTCTTATCATCTTTTGTTGCTCGTTTCATTGTAAGGTTATGCTTCCAATGTTCCTTTGTAATGTTTTCAATTTCCATGTAAGTTTTTTTTGTATCTCTATGTTCTTTATCAACATATTTCTCTTCTATATTTTCCATTTCATTTATTAAAACTGCATTTTCACAAAGCACATTGATATCTCTATGTTGTGGTGAATTAGTTCACACATAGGTGTGAATTTCATTCACACACACGGAGGAGTGCTCGTTATTTCAGCGGTTTTAATTTCTTCAATCCAATTCTAGTAAGCCATATTCCTCCCACCATTGAGATTATACCATCAATGGAGGGCTAAACCATTAATGGGTTGATTGTAGGAGGATAAAAAGGCTGGATTGAATGTTATTTTATGAATGAATTGTTGTTAATTATATAATTAATTTAAGACTTCCATTCTGCAGTTATTTCTTCTCTTCGTCTTTACTGTTTTTGAGAAAACTAAATTCAAGTACTAAATGACCATATACCTTGTAGAGATCATGAATTTGGTTCTCTAAGTGTATAGGGGATTAGTAATTGTGTTTAGTCCAAACCAGAAAATGATGAAGGTAGTGTAATTTATGAAGAATGGATTAATCAAGAATTAATAAAACCAAAAATGTCTAAAGAAGTTAAATTCATTCAATCCACCCCGAGCATAATACTAAGATCAACCCATTTTCATTTAATTAAATTCACTTAGGTTTCTTAGTGTTATTTAAAACCATCCAAAATCAAAACCAAAGTTGGCCACTTCACAGCCCATCCTTCACTAAATCATAGCATCTCAAGGTTACTTCTGCGGTCCCTGTGGATTCTACCCCTACATGTACTACCTCGACCACTTTTACCAGTAGGGTAAATTTTGTTTCTCCCAAATTTAACCTAAAGGTTTGTGGTTTTTGTAGTACATGTTGGGGTCAAATCCGCAGGGACCGAAGAAGAATCCTAGAGACACTCTGATTTTGGAATGATTTGGATATGGAGTTACCAACTATTTGGATTGATTTGATTTGAATAACTACTGATTTAATTTACAGAAAATAAATTAAAACATACAATTATATAGTCTAAACCAATTAATGGATATGAGTTGATCCTATTTTTTCACTAGGTTTATATTGAATTTATTTATTTACTTATAATGTTCGTTTCACTAATTCAAGATGTATCCACAAAATGATATAATTCCTCAAAATCATTCACCAATTTAATCCCTACACAATTCCAAGGATAATAACCAATGCACTAGAAGATCAATTTAATGATCACTCTAAGGAATTGTATCATACTAGCACTCAAAATGTTCCATTGTTAAATTTGGCGAAGACGAAGAAGAAAATAATCATCAAATGGAAATCTTAAATTAATGAAATGATTACAGAATTTTAAATCACAAAATAATGTCCAATCTGCCCCATGTAACTCCCTAGGACGAACCCATAAGGGTTTATCCCACTATTGAGTGGTTTTAAAGTATATTTAGAATATATTTTTACTATTTAATACAATTTTGGTCATTGGACATAATTTCACAATTAAACCAGACATAAACAAGTATCAATCTTTTGATAGTTATTATTTCATTAATACACGCTTTTTGTTTTGACAGCGGGAATTAATTTTAAATTAAATTCATCCACTTCTGTGTTTTGAATTTGGAAAAATGGATTCCATATTTGGAATCCGGATGTCCAAATTGTGTAAATAGGTAACTTTCATATTTATACATTTTGAATAATTAGTTTGGTAAATATTTTATTTACCATAGTTAAAGGGTAAATCCGGTAAATATGGGTAACAAAATAATATTATTATAATAATAAATTACCCGAAAACGTGTCCTAACCATATTGGTGGATACATGTCCGACAATGGGCATATTTGGGTCTATTTTGGGACCCCATAGAGCCACTTGTAGGTGATAGGGAAACTTTATATTAATTAAGTTAAAGAAAATACAAAAATCACATAAGCATATATCTTTTAGAAAAACAATTTTTAAATAAGGTTATATATGTAATATTTTAGAATATAAATATTAATTAGAAATATAAAAATATTTCCTACATAATTTTATTTTATTTATAATTTTTAGACATTAAATACTTTAATTTATTTATGACACAATGATGATGCGGTAATTACCCTGTTAATGAAAGATTAAGATAATTGATATTATAAATACCCAAATAAATGTAATTTGAGACTTTTTATAAATTACAGTAATTTTATAGGTTACTATGAAATATTAGGATTGTTTATATATATTTTATTCGAAGTAATAATGAAGTTATAAATTTATCAAGAACAAAATACCCAATAGTGTCAAAATTGACATAAAATAGTTTTTAAAACAAATATTATATTATTAATTTATATTCAATTCATAAAAATCTAATTTTAGAACAAGAGACTTATATCTTGATAGTTCTATCATTAATGGACCACTTGGTGGTCTCTTGGAGGTATATATAATGTTTATTAACTATATAATTTAAAAATACAAAGTGACATGGTAAGTGTCAAACTAATTAACAAAGAGTTAAAACTAAAAGATAAGGTTAATATAATGACTCAAACCTGTCTAAATTATATTGTTTGGGTGATTTTCGACCCATAACCACATTAAACTTTAAATAATCCACTTTTGAGCCATTATAAATCGAATATAAATTTATTATAAAATAATATTTCTAGATTTTCTTAAGGTGCCCCTCCTACCCCTTATAAAAGGACCCAACTTCTAACCAATTCTTCACACTTTCAAGGCCTTTTGGTTCGGCCAACACCTGCCCAAATAATCTCTAAAATTCCCCCAATTCACCCTAGAGGACTTATTTTGATCATAAAGCCAACCTAAGGAGCCATGTTGATCAAATCAAAAGGATGATCCCGAGGAAGAGGTAATGTTTTAACCACTCTCTTTCAAGTTCTTTTCTTCTTCAACTTCTTCTTTATTTGTTATTCCCATTCTAAAATAATAACTCCAATATCTTATATATACTGTGATGTTATTATAAATATGGTACAACCATATTCAGTATTTTATCCATCCATTGAATGACATGTCACCATACGTGCGTACGTACGACTTATCGTCTCCACGTCGTGGTGTAATTGTTATTCAATAAATTATTATCTGGATGGGTATAATAATGATGTGTAATTCATGTAAATAATAAATATAACATGATAATGATTCTGTATATATGATATACTATCCAATTATATATTATTTTAATATCAACAGAATGATATTGTCGCTCGTGCGTACGTACGGACTACCATCTCCACGAACACGATGAGATTCATTCTCCATCGTATACATTCAAGTATAATTATCATTTGATGGTTAAAAATAATTTTTAATGACTTTATATAATTCTAAATATGAATAAGATACAACCTATCCATAACACACACGATTTATGTAACAAAACATATACGAGTAAGTTAACACCCGAAACGATGATAATACTAAAGTATTATTAACAAAGCATTATTAGAAGATCATATATGACATCATAATTATGTATATGGTTCTTGTATTATTTAATAACAATGTTTTAACTATTATACAGGAGGTTAACATACCATCGACTAAAGAAAAGTACAAGGTAAGTGTTTATTTCACAATCTCTTCATTATCCAAGGTTGTTTATACATAATTATCTACTGGGATCCCTTTATCATCCACATCCATGTTTCTTAAAAATGTATTTCAAAACATTCTTTCAATTTTATAGAATATGGGTTAAAGTCATTTATACCCTCGTTTTACTTTTTATATGAGGTTTATAAAGGAATTGTTCCGTCGTTTTCCAAAGAAGGACCTTTTTAACATTTTCGACAGAATTATGGTAAGAATGTTTTTTAACATATACAGTGGGTGTGGCTATTTTCCACCGTTATTAAATCTTAGAATCTTCCCTTACAAGATTATAAGGATATTTTCAAAGTAATTTTTTTATTTTATGATTATGTGACTTTAAATGATTTCAAAAAAATAGATATTTCTTTCAAATAGTTTTGATTTCATCTATGTCAACATCCATTGATGGATTTTAAGCTTCTTTGAAGTTGATTTATTATGATAAAAAACATACATATTATATTGAAGGTTTTGTGATATGTTTGACTATGGATGTGTTATTTTTATACCATTCATGGATTATGGTGAATTTATTGACATTTCATATGCTAGTTTTAATATGAATGTTTATATTATGTTGAAACCTATTCATAGGAGGAATGCATTGGACTTAATAAGTGACGGGTGGAGCCAGCTATTGCTCCTCGATGCATCGGTAGGTCTCATAAGAAAAACTATTGTCTTGGCATGAGGCCTTGAAAAAATATTATTTGTAGTCTTGGCATGAGGCCTTGGATACATGGTTATGACAGTCTGGCATTATGCATTCTATCATTATGAAAGTGGTTATTGATATTGCATGTGATTATTAGACTATTAGAATATCCATGTGAATAAGTAAATGGAATTATTTCATTTTATCATTGCCATATTATGATTATGTTCATGTTTAAAAGGCTTTTGTTTTAGCTATACATTTCCTTGCATGTTTATTCTTATTTATAAATGTTTCTGCTATATTGTTATCCTTACTGAGCATATGAGCTCACCCCTTTCAATGTTTTATTTTTCCCAGGATTTGAAGAAGTAATTTATGAATGACTTGTAGGGATAATATGATGGGATATGAAAACAATCTGTTGTTGTAGTAGTTTTTCAATTTATGATGTAATTTAAACATTATGAATGTATCTAGTTATGCCAAAGATACTAAACTAATCGGTATTTTGAAACTTGATCTTTCTTGTGATCATGCCAATGTTATGTAATAATGCACCGAATCTGGGAAACTGGGGTCAGGGCGTTAAAGTTGGTATCAGAGGAAGTTTAGTACAAGCCTTGGAAGCTAGATTTAGGTAAAATCTGATTAGAGCACATAGACCTAATATATACTTTGAGGATTAGTATAGAAGAAATTCATAGAATATTAGTACATTAGAAATTTTGTGAGTTTTCTGAGCAATACATCCCTATTTGGATATGAGAAGGTAGAGGCGGCTCTTGCATAGATGTACCTAGGGGTAAAACCCGAAAACACCGCTTTGAGCAAGACTTGAACAACTACTGGTGCACGACAATGGGCCTTGCTACACTCTTGGTTTCGACACTCCAGGGGGATGTGCTTAGGATAATTCTCATTTTCTTTACAAAAAATTATGAAGGGTTTATGAGTATATACATCCTCAAAGAAAACATTTTTATGATTATGGATTATATCCATAAACTGTTCAATTTCTGTAAAGTATTTTCAAGTATGGAATTATGTATTTTGATTCATAAACTGATCTAGTTTATGCCATTTTTTAGAAATGGATCCTAGTGGAAGAAATGGAAACCATATCAATGCACACACTCCATGTAGGGATTTCCCTCCTGCTCAATAGAATTATAGTGGAGCTTGTGATGTAACTGGTGCTGATCAGCTTATAACCATACTCGGACAACTCACTCAGGTTATGAATAATAACCTTACCCATATAGAGCACCCTAATCCACAACATGGAGGATAAATTTTAGATCACTTCATGAGGAAACAACCACCAACATTCAATGGGAGTACAAATCCATTGGCAGCTGATCAATAGATAAGTTCCCTAGAGAAAATATTTCAGGCTTTGGGGAGTAGTGAAAGGGAAAAAGTTATCATTGCATTTTACCGCCTCACTGGAGATGCTGATCAATGGTGGTCATTGATTCAATACATGAAGGAAGATGATTAAGTATCAAATATGGAATGGAGGGTGTTCAAAGATCTGTTTTTAGAAATATACTTTCCTCGTGACCATCAATCATATATGGAAAGGCAATTTCTGAGTGTAAGGAAAATGGAGGATTAGAATGTCACAAAGTATGAGGCTAGCTTTACAAGGTTAGAATGGTATGATGGATATTATATACGTAACCCAAGAAGTAATATTTATGGTTTCTTTTATGGGTTAAAACCATTTCTTCGTCGAGCATTAGTCTCACAATCCTTCTCATCGTATGAAGACATTATCTCATGTGCTATCAAAACAGAAAAGGAATTCTCTATGTCTTATGACTTTAAAGAAAAGAAAGAGAAGAAGAGATCTGCTGATCAATCTAGAAATGAAAATAAGGGGAAGAAGGGAAATGTTCAAAATCCATCCTGTAGTAAATGTGGGAAGAAACACCCCGGTAATTGCTTAAAAGGAATGGGAGTCTATTACAAGTGTGGTGAAAAAGGCAACCAAGCTCATGATTGCAAGGGAAAGAGAGTTGTTGTCAATGTGGAATGCTATAATTGTAGATAGATGGGACATTATGCAAATGTATGTCCTAAGCATCAGGGGAACTTTCCTAAAAAAGGACAAGGGATCAAGGCCAAGTTTATACTATCAATACTGCTAAGGTAGAAGCTCCGAAAGACTTGGTGGCAGGTATTTTATTGGTTTCCTCAAGTTTATAAAATGCTTTATTTGATTCTAGATCATTGCATTGTTTCATATCTTCCCAGTTTTCTATGAAAATTAGATATTTCCAATTTGATTTAACAAAGGAGTTGTCAGTTAAAAATCCAAAGGAAAGTATCATTGCAAAAAAGTTTTTTTTCAATCAGTCCCCAGTAGAGCACATAAATGTTCTTTATCCGTGGATATCATTGTCATACCTATGATTGAGTTTGATATAATCCTCAGTATGGATTGGATTTTGGACCATTATGCGAGGATTTATTGTAATAAGAAGGAGGTTACGATTATTGATGAGGATGATAAAGAACACCTTATTTTTAGAGCAGAATCGTCACCACCTAATTCTTATCTAGATCCACCCCCAGTAGCTAAACTAAATTCAATTTTCGAGGAAGAAGATAATGAAATAACTCTGGGTGAGGAAAGGAATATTCAAATAGAGTATGTACTTATTGTGAGAGAATATGTAGATGTGTTTCCAGAATATTTACCTAAACATCCTCTATAACGAGAAGTTGAGTTTTCCATTGATTTAATTCCTGGATCAAGGCCTATATTGAAGACCCCATATAGAATGACCACTATAGAATTAGTGGAACTAATGAAACAACTAGAGGAATTGAGTAATAAGGGACTTATTCACCCTAGTGTTTCTCCATGGTTATCCCATGTTCTTTATGTTATAAAGAAAGATGGATCTATGAGGTTATGTATCAACTACAGGGAGATCAATGCTATAAAAATAAAGAACAAGTATCCCCTACCTCGCATTGATGATTTATTTGACCAACTGCATGGAACTCAATACATTTCAAAGATTGACCTTCGATCTAGATTCCATCAGTTGTGTGTGAAGAAGGAAGACATTCCAAAGATAGCATTTCGAATCAGGTACATGCATTATGAGTTTACAGTAATACCTTTTGGAATGAAGAATGCACCCTCCGTATTCATGGATCTAATGAATAGAGTTTTCAAGTAATATCTCGATGATTTTGTGGTGGTATTTATTAATGATATCTTGGTATACTCCAAAATCTATGAAGATCACGAAAATCACTTGCACATTATCCTGAAGACTCTGAGAAGACATGAATTATATTGGATGTTTAGCAAGTGTGAATTCTGGCTTCAGGATATTTCTTTTCTTGGCCATATTTTCTCTAAATATGGAATCTCTGTTGATCCTTCTAAGTCCAAGGCAATCCAAGAATGGCCAGCACCTACAAGTATATCCGAGGTACACAGTTTTATTGGTTTAGCAGGTTATTATCGACATTTCGTCAAGAATTTTGCCCGATTGGCTAACCCATTAACAAAGCTCACACATAAAGGGGTTACATTTATTTGGACAAAAGAGTGCGAAGAATGTTTTGAAGAACTGAAGAAAATATTATTCAATTATCCTATATTGACTCTACCATCGGGGAATGATGGGTTTGTTACTTATACTAATGCATTGAAGAAAGGACTTGGTTGTGTCCTTATGAAAAATGATAGGGTAATTGCCTATGCATCACGATAGTTGAAAATTCATGAGCCAAAATATCCTACTCATGATCTTGAGTTAACAGCTATGATCTTTACTTTGAAGATATGAAGACACTACCTCTATGGTAAAAAATGTGAGATTTATACTGATCACAAGAGTTTGAAGTATATTTTCTCACCAAAAGAACTCAACATGAAGCAAAGAAGATGTCTTGAATTACTCAAGGATTATGATTGTATGATACACTACCACCTAGGGATGGAAAATAAGGTGGCAGATGCTTTGAGTAGAAAATATCATGGAGTTTTGAACAATATGAGAATTTAAAGGGATCGAATTTTCATGGATCTAGTGAATATGGACATGGGAATAACCATGGAAGGTGAAACATCAATGCCTTTTAAATGGTTTCCAAACTATCTTTACTAGAAAGGATTAAGAGTTCTCAGACCTATGATAAAGAATTTCAAAAGAAGATTAAAGCTGTGAATGATGGGAGATTGAGAGACTTTGTGTATGAAGAAGGAATTTTGAAATTTCGAAAGAGACTTTGTGTTCCTGATATACCTGATTTAAAAAGGGAATTGTTAGACGATGATCATAGTTCCAATTTCTCTATACACCCTAGGAGCACCAAAATGTATAGATTTTTAAAGGAACATTTTTGGTGGGACAACATGAAGAAGGAGATTGCTGATTCTGTGTCAAGATGTATGGTTTTTCAACAAGTGAAAGCTGGAAGGCAACAGCCCGGAGGAGTCATGAAACCTCTTCCCATACCTGAGTGGAAATGGGATAATATCACTATGGACTTTTTGATGGGACTACCAAAGACTCATAGAAGGAACGATGCAATATGAGTCATTGTTGATCGTCTTACCAAGTCAGCACATTTCCTTGCTATACGGGAAGATTTACCACTTGAAAATCTAGAAAAACTATATATTAATGAAGTTGTGAGACTTCATAGAGTACCCCTATCGATTGTTTCGGATCGAGATCCCCATTTTACTTCAAGATTCTAGAAGAGTCTTCAAAAGGCCTTGGATACTGAACTTCATTTGAGCACTGCTTACCACCCTCAAATAGATGGACAATCAGAATAGACTATTAAAACCTTAGAAGACATGTTGAGATATTTCTCACTTGACTTTTAGGGTATGTGGGATCAATATTTACATCGGGTAGAATTTTCCTATAACAATAGCTTCCATTCAAGTATTCGGATGGCACCATATGAAGCGTTATACGGAAAGAGATGTTGCACACCAACCTATTGAGATGAATTTGGTGAAAGAAAACTTGTAGGCCCAGAACTGGTGGACGAAATGATGGAAAAGGTGAAGGTAATCCAAAACCACATCAAAGTAGCTCAAAGTAGGCAGAAGAGCTATGCTGAAAACCGAAGAAAGGATTTGGAATTTCAGGTGGGAGATCATGTTTTCTTGAAGGTATCTCCATGGAAGGGAGTTATACGTTTTTTCAATAAAGGTAAATTGAGTCCCAGGTATATCGGTCCTTTTGAAATTATAGAATTAATTGGGGTTGTAGCTTACCATTTGGCAAAGTCTCCAAATCTCTCCAAAGTTCACGATGTGTTCCACGTATCACTGTTGAGAAAATACATACCTGACCCAACACATGTACTAACCTATGAGGAATTAGAACTAGAAACTAATCTATTTTATTGTGAAGAGCCCGTCAGGATTCTTGATACGAGAGAACAAATGCTGAGAAACCGGACGACTCGTCTGGTAAAAGTTCTATGGAGAAACCATAAAATGGAAGAGGCAATATGGGATCCCGAGGAACTTATGATGAAGAACCACCCAAGTATTTTTATGCAGTAATATTCTAGAAATTTCAAGGAAAAAATTATTTGAAGGAGGGGAGAATTTAACACCACAAGATTCCATGGTATGCTTCTCTTTGAATAATACAATAGCGTGTGTTGTACGCAACTTCGAGATTCTAACACGCCACGACCAATCAAAGTAGCTGTTAGGAATATTAATACTTACTTTTTGAAGTTTTATACATTTTATCTTTCAAAATGGACTTCATTTTTGGATTCGGAATATCGAAAGTATCCTAGGATGAAATTTTGGTACTTTTCGGATAACTTTTATATTTTCAAGAATAGTGAAAATTACTAAATTTTCATTAAAAACAACTTTTTTAGTCGAAATAATTAATAGTGATAAATTATGAATTTGAGTGGTTTTAAAGTATATTTACAATATATTTTTACCATTTAATACAATTTTGGTCATTGTACATAATTTCACAATTAAACCATACATAAACAGGTATCAATCTTTTGATAGTTATTATTTCATAAAAACACGCTTTTTGTTTTGACAGCAGGAATTAATTTTAAATTAATTTCTACCACTTCTGTGTTTTGAATTTGGAAAAATGGATTAAATATTTTTAATCAGGATGTGCAAATTGTGTAAATAGGTAACTTTCATTTTTAGTCATTTTGAATAATTACTTCGGTAAATATTTTATTTACCATGGTTAAAGTGTAAATCCGGTAAATAAGGGTAAAAATAATATTATAATAATAATAAATTACCCTAAAACGTGTCCTAAACTTATTGGTGGACACATGTCCGACCATGGGAATCTTTGGGTCGATTTTGGGACCCCATGGAGCCACTTTTAGGTGATAGGGACACTTTATATTAATTAGGTTAAAGAAAATACAAAAATGACATAAGCATATATCTTTTAGAAAAACAATTTTCAAGTGAGGTTATATATGATATATTTTAGACTATAAATATTCATTATAAATATAAAACGATTTCCCACATAATTTAATTTTATTTATAATTTTTAGACATTAAATAATTTAATTTAATGATGACACAATGATGATTCAATAATTACTTTATTAATGAAAGATTGAGATAATTGATATTATAAATACCCAAATAAATCTAATTTGAGACTTTCTATAAATTAAAATAATTTTCCCTATTACTATGACATTTTATTATTGTTTATATAAATTTCTTTCGAAGTAATAATGTTGTTATAAATTTATCAAGGACAAAATAACCAGTAGTGTCAAAATTAACATAAAAGAGTTTTTAAAAAAAATATTATATTATTAATTTATATTCAATTGATAAAAATATAAGGTTAGACCAAGAGACTTATATCATGATAGGTGAATAATTAATGGACCACTTGGGGGTCTCTTGGAGGTATATAGTAAGTTTATTAACTATATAATAAAAAAATACTAAGTGACATGGTAAGTGTCAAACTAATTAGCTAAGAGTTAAAACTAAAAGATAAGGTTAATATAATGACCCAAACCAGTCTAAATTCGATTGGTTGGGTGGTTTTAGACACATATCAACCTTAAAATTTAAATAATCCACTTTGGAACTACTAGAAATCGAATATGAATTTATTATAAAATAATATTTCTAGATTTTCCTAAGGTACCCCTCCTCCCCCTTATAAAAGGACACCACTTCTAACCAATTATTCAAACTGTCAAAGCCTTTTTGTTAGAAAAAACACTGCCCAAATACTCTCTCAAATTCCCTCACTTAAACCTAGAGGCCGTAGTTTGATCAAAAATCCAACCTAAGGATCCCTTTTGATCAAATAAAATGGAAGAACCCGAGGAAGATGTAATGTTTTCACCACCCTCTTTCAAGTTCCTTTCTTCTTAAACTTATTGTTTCTTTGTTATTACCATTATAAAATAATAACTCCCATTTATTATATATACTGTGATGTAATTATAAATATGTTACAACCGTATTCAGTATTCTATCCATCCTTTGAATGACATGTCACCATACGTGCATACGTACGGCTTACCGTCTCTACGTCGTGGTGTAATTGTTATTCAATAAATTATTATTTGGATGGGTATAATAATGATGTGTAATTCATTTAAATAATAAATATAACATGATAATGATTCTGTATATATGATATACTGTCCAATTATATATTATTTTAATATCAAAAGAATGATATTGTTGCTCGTGCATACGTACGGACTACCGTCTCCACGAACGCGATGAGATTCATTCTCCATCGTATCCATTAAATTATAATTAACATTTGATGATTAATTTTTTTAAGGACATGATATCATTCCGGATATGAATAATATACAACCTATCCATAACAAAAACGGCTTATGTAACAAAACATATATGATAATGTTAACACCCGAAACAACGATAATACTAAAGTATTATTAACAAAGCATTATTAGAATATCATATATGATATCATAATTATGTATTTGGTTCTTGTATAATTTAATAACAATGTTTTATCTATTATACAGGAGTTTAACATACCATCGACTAAGGAAAAGTACAAGGTAAGGGTTTATTTCAGAATCTCTTCATTATCTGAGGTTGTTTATACGTAATTATCTACTGGGATCTTTTTATCATCCACATCCATGTTTCTTAAAAATGTATTTCAAAACATTCTTGATATTTTACAGAATATGTTTTAAAGTCATTTATACCTTTTTTTTAATTTTTATAAGAGGTTTATAAAGGAACATTTCTGTCATTTTCCAAATAAGGTCCTTTTAAACCTTTTCGACAGAATTAAGGTAAGAATGTTTTTTTAACTTATACAGAGGGTGAGGCTATTTTTCACCATTATAAAATCTTAGAAGCTTCCCTTAAAGTCTTATAAGGATATTTTCAAAGTAAATTTTTTAATTTATAATTATGTGACTTTTAAATGATTAAAAAAATAGATATTTCTCTCAAATAGATTTGATTTCATCTATGTCAACATCCTTTGATGGATTTTACGATTATTTGAAGTTGATTTATTATGATACAAAACTTCCATATTTTATTGATGGTTTTGTGATATGTTTGACTGTGGATGTGTTATTTTTATACCATTCATGGTTTATGGTGAATGTATTGACATTTCGTATTCTAGTTTTAATAAAAATGTTTATGTTATGTTGAAACCTGTTCATATTTGTAATGCATCGGACTTAATAAGTGACTGGTGGAGTACACTATAGATCCTAGATGCATCAGTAGGTATCATGAGACAAACTAGTGTCTTCGCGCGAGGCCATGACAAAATATTATTTTTAGTATTGGAACAAGGCCTTGGCTACGTGGTTATGATAGTCTGGCATTATGCATTCTATCATTATGAAAGTGGTTATTTATATTGCATGTGATTATTCGACTAGTAGAATATCGATGTGAATAAGTAAATGGCATTATTTCATTTTATCTTTTCCATATTATGCTGAAGTTCAACTTTAAAAGGATTTTTTAGCTACACATTGCCTTAAATGTTTATGCTTATTTATGAATGTTTCCGCTATATTTTTATCCTTACTGAGCATATGAGATCACCCCTTTCAATGTTTTACTTTTCCCAGGATGTGAAGAAGAAATTTATGAAGCAACTACAGGGATAATTAGAGGGTATATGAAGACAATATGTTGTTGTAGTAGTTTTTCACTTTATGATGTAATGTAAACTTTATGAATGTATCTAGTAATACAAGTCTACTAAACTAATCAGTCTTTCGAGACATGATATTTATTGTGATCATTCCAATGTTATGTAATAATGCAACGACTTTGGGAAACTGGTGTCGGGGAATTACACTAATTAGCTAGATAAATGGTTTGGGATTCGGCCAAGCGTTGGGGGGATGTGGTTACCCAGGCCGTTCGCCATCAGGGAATGTTATGGGTTGATTTCCATACTACCTTCTATGATAAGTCTTTCCTCATGGACTGAGAGATGACTGAGCTAGAGATTTCAAGCATCTTGAACAAGGTTCTAAGACTGTTATGGAATATTCAGCACGTTTCACTAATTTGTAGCACTTTTCACCACTTCGTGATGGTGATGATCTTTTGCATGCTAGACATTTTGAGGATGGGATCTAATATGCCATCAGAACTCAGGTGAATGTATTTCTCCATAAAAAAATTTATATAATAGTTGATCAGGCCCTTTATCAATGAACATAACCTGAGGGACGACACAAGTACAAGGTTTAAAGGATCAGTGCTGCATCAGGCCAGTAGTTCTTTCATTGGTAGGAAATTTTCCCTCGAGGTTTTTGGTTAGGGAAGAGGTAGACATAGTATCCAATTTTATAGCTCTACGGTGTTTAATCAGTTTAGATGACAAGGAAATAAGAATCCCCAATGTGATAGATACCCTATGGTGTGTTGGGCTTGCGGCCGTATGGGTCATCTTCAGGGTATCTGCAAGATCATTCCACCTGTTTCAAGTAGAAAAGGATCAGCATCCACTCCACCTATAGGAGAAAGTTTTTTTTTGTGCCGCATCAGGAAGGGAGTTGTAATAGCCCCGATAAGTCTAGATGAGAAGGAGGTTATGGCCATAGTAGTCTGACCCCTGATCCCCAGCAGCACCTGCAGAGCAGTCCTGATCATGGTAGTCTATATGTTGCACAATGCCATAGATAAAGTTTTTTGCATGATTTACAACTGATATCTAATGATTAGGCTATGGGACCATCTATAATACGAGGTACTATTATATTAGCCTTCATTGTTGTCTCTGTTTTTTTGATACAAGTGCTTCAAACTCTTTCATTTTTGTATCTATTGTGGAAAGTCTCGAACTAGAGATAAAATATCACTATGGTATAATGACCCTCGATAAAATATTGGGAATATGGAAGAAGGGAATATGCTAGTACAGGGACTCTACCCTTGAGGTAGGTAGTTACCCTTTCTTGTGGAATCTCTTTGTTCTTGAGATGATGGTCTTCGATGTCATTATTGGGATTAACTGGTTGGTCCACTATCACACCTTTTTAGACTCCTATCATCACAAGGTCTTTTTTAAAACACCAGAAGGAAGTAGTTATCTTTTTAATGGTGAGTGGGATGTCTGGGATAGGAGAGCAATACTGAAGCATCATGGGATAGGGGAAGTGACCGCCCATATTGAAAATATTTTCATGGAGGATCATGGATTTCTTCAAAATTATTTGTCTCCAGTAGTTGATTGTTTCGGGGAAGTCTTTCCTGATTAGTTTTCTGGATTAAATTTTAAGAGAGAGGTAGAGTTTACAATTTAGATTCTTCCAAGATCAGATCCAGTTTCCATTCCTCCGTATAGGATGGCACCTAATGATCTTCAGGAGCTCAAGTGACAGATAGAGGACTTAGAGTCCAAAGGCTTTATACAACCTAGTACATCCTATTGGAGATCACCCATGATTTTTTCTAAGAAGGTGGATAAAAATATTCATCCATTAATAGATTATAGAAGGTTGAACCTGCTTACGGTCAATAATTGGTATCCACTTCCTCAAATAGATAATCTTTTTGACAAGCTCTGAGGAGCATGGGTGTTCTCTAAAATTGACCTGAGATCAGGTTATCATTAGGTTCGAGTCAAACCATCAGACATACATCGTAATGCTTTCTGTAGAAGGTATGTTTTGTATGAGTATATTGTTATTCCATTAGGTCTTACAAACATTATTTTGATTTTCATGTATTTGATGAATTGGGTTTTCCACCCCTATTTTAACTCTGTTGTCGTGGTCTTTGTGGATGCCATCTTGGTGTATTCTAGCACTCGTAACGACCATGAGAAACATCTTGAGATCATTCTGAGTATACAGAGAGAGCATCAGATTTATTCCAATCATTCTATGTGTGACTTAAATACATACATGTTCCACTTCTTGGGTCATATAATTTCAGAATCAAGATTATCTATTGACCCTAAAAAGGTTAGTGTGGTATTTTCCTGGGAGCTTCCCAAGAATGTGTTTGATACCAAGAGTTTCTTAGGGATCACTAGATATTATAGGAGTTTCATACAATACGTTTCTCATCTTGCTTAACCTATTATTGGTCTTACAAAGAAGGGTGTCAAGTTGACATGGTTAAAATCGTGCAAGAAATCCTTTCAAGAACAGAAAGAGAGGCTTGTCTTAGCACCGATTCTGATTTTTCGAGAACCTCGAAAAGGATATATCATCTTCTACTATACATCAGGAATTGTTTGAGGAGAAGTGTTTACGTAAGAAGACAACATCATTGCATAAATATATAATCATTTTAGGCCTCATGAGAGAAATTACTTGACACATGACCTCGAGCTTTCTACTGTTTTCCATGCCTTACGTTGCTATAGACATTATCTCTTGGGTGGGAACTTTGTGGTGTATACAGGCCACAAGAGACTTAATTATATATTTTCTCAGCATGACTTGAACCGTAGACAATGAAGATGGGTCGAATATCAACAATCCATTGATTTTGAGCTTGCTTATATTCTTGGAAATGTCAATGTGTCCGTTGATGCACTGAGTCAAAAAACCCAAACACATGTCATACATGAATCCAGTGTTGAACGAAAGTTAATCGCCCTCTTTTATGAACTTCATATGAAGTATCATGACAGTCATGAGTAGTATTACCTTTCAGACATAACAGTTACCTATTCCATCCTTGATAAGGTTATGATTATATAGTTTTCAAATCCTAATGGTTTGGTTCTCTGTGGGAGTATATCAGGAGATAACCCACCACGAGATTGGTCTATGGATAAAGAAGAGATCCTTCATCTATGTGAACATTTCTGGGCTTCTATAGATATGAGAGAGGAGTTGATGAAAGAGTCTTAGGCTTATTAGTGGGAATCTCATCAAGACAACTCAACGATGTGTGGAGATATGAGACACCAGTATTGGTGGCCTGGAATGAAATGTCGCATTACAGGTTCTATCATTTGGTGTTCCATTTGTCAGTAGGTGAAGATGGAGCACCAGAGACCTATAGGATTGTTACAACCACTTCCATTCCTAGAATATAAATAGGAAAATTTTTCCATGTATTTCATAGTCATATTACCTTGGTCGTTGTGGGGTAGAAATGTTATCTGGGTAGTCATTGATCGACTAATGAAATAATCCCACTTCATTCCAATACATGAGACTTTCTAAGTTGATGATTTGGTAAGACTATATGTCTGTGAGATCATATGACTACATGGGGTTCCACATACTATTATTTCATATCAGTACTCTCATTTCACTTCATGGTTCTAGTAGGGTTTTTAGAAAGATATGGTAACATAGGTGCTTCTAATCACAACTATTCACCCTTAGACCAATGGAAAATTAGAACAGAAAATAAAAGTTCTAGAGGATATGCTCTAAGCATGTGTCCTTGATTTCAGTGGTTCTTTGGAGAAACCTATCCCTCTCATTGAGTTCAATTAATAAAAGTTTTCAGGTGACGATTCAGATGGATCATTTTGAGGCCTTATATGGTAGGCCATAATGTTCACCCTCATTCTTTCTAGAGGTAAGTGATGCCTCCCTACTAGGTCCTCGTCTTGTTCAGGAGTCTTTATAACATGTCGATCTGATTAGGAAGAGTATGACTACTGCTCAGTCTAGACCAAAATCTTATGCTGCTCTCCTTCGATGACCTCTTGATTTTGAGGTTGTGGATCATGTTTTTATTTGGGTATCTTCTAGGCTAGGGCATAGATGGTTAATAATGTTGGGAAAGTTGTTTCTTCATTACTTCAATCCGTTTGAAATTATAAAGAGAGTCAGGCCAGTAGCCTATCAGTCGCTACTACCTCAAAGGTACCGTGCCCTGAATGACAAATTTAATGTCTCACAACTTCACCAATATCATGGTGAACCATATCATACCTTTGATCATGAGAAAGTTGATTTAGATGCAAATGCTAACATTGAGGAATATCCAGTACGCATTGTTGACTGAAGCACGATGGCTCTTCGAGGAAAGTCTATCCCTCTCATACGGGTGCTATGGAAGTAAGATTGAGTAGAGGATGAGAATTGGGAGAGGGAAGTCGATGGACATGTCCAATGTTCAGATTTGTTCTTAGATAGTGTTTCTTTACAATTGGAAGGAGAACTTGGGGGTGAGTTCTTTTAAGGGGGGAAGATGTTAAAAACCCAGTTTTTCACTTAGGTATAGATCCTTTAATTTTTAGTCTAAATCATTACTTTGGACCTAATATCGATGCCTAATGATTTACTAATGGTTTTGAGGGTTTCCAGGGCTTTTTCGGAGCCCATAACCCATCTTTTTGGTGAAAAAACACTTTATGCACAGTTTAGAGTAAATCGTGCGGATGGTGTTTTCCCATACAGAGCCATGTCACACGGTTGACGCATGGTCGTTTAGCCTAATATTTCAAGAATCACTTTTACCTAGGTAACTATGTATGGAATGCACATGTTTTGACCAAAGAGTGCAGAGAATGTCTTTTTGGGCAGAACCATCTTGCATGGTTTGCGCACAGTTGACAAACTATATAGAAAAACTGTGTGCATGATATTTTTTCTGGGTAAATTTCCAATTTCACCCTTTATGATCTATTAAGCCAACCCATCTTCCATAATCTGAGAACCAGGGGGATTAAACCTTTTTACGCTCATTTTGGATCTTTTTGAAGGCCAAAGCTAGGGATCAAGAGATCTCCTTCATCTGGAATTTGATCAATCTTCCATTCATCATGTCGGATGTGTAACAGTAAGTACTCAAGTCCTCTTTAGTCATTATTCTTCTCTATTTATCTCAACCTAGATATCATCATGTGAGAAGTTTTCACCTTTTTATAGATATACTCATATATGAGGAAAACCAAGGGCTGATATCGGAGGATAAGGATCGTACAACCCTAAGGTGGGTGGTCTATAACTCATCCCTATAGTTTGTTGATTTTTTAATATTCATGTGGGCCCCACTGATTTCATCCGAAGCAATTTATTAAATTTACATAGCATGATTATACTTTCTAGAATTGTATGGTTATGATCTTTATAAATATGTGATTATTTTTTAGTGGTTACACCCACAACTCAATATTCCCTATGCCGAAGGTTTTTCCATATTTTGGGTTTTTAGTGTTTTGGCATGTTTAAGCCACCATTCGGGTGTGCCTTCACTTGAAAATCTTAAAGGTGATCCCATCTATAATAAAAGTTTGTTTGTTTAATGAGAATTGAATAATGTAGTGTACCATATATGCTCACCACTTGACCCGCCTAAGGTATGTTCTTTCAAATGATTATTAAATGTGAAATGTGGAATGAAAAGTATACTAAGTATATAACCAGGCCTTATCAAAAGAGATTGAATAATGGTTACATGTTCATAGCACCCCTTTCCATATTGATGGAAGCTATTAGAGTGAACATAAATATTTAAATAATACTTAATGGTTAATAAATACTTGATTAAATGGTTGAAACACTACTTGGCCAATCCAAACTAATGGAAGAAAAGGCTTAAACGCACAGAATGATTACATTGTAACACCCGAGAATTTTATGAGAAATATTTTGTTTTTATGTTATATAAATCATAAAATAAATCATTCACTACACACAACACTAGCTTGGCTTTCCTTACACGCAACTACGGCATTCCTCGATAGCTTGCGTTGTACACAATACCGAGTTTCACTAAACAACGATATGCTATTAAAATATTATTAAAACTAGCCATTATAAATAGTAATACCCACTTTTTGAAATTTTATAAATTTTATCTTTCAAAATGGACTTCATTTTTGGATTTGGAATATCGAAATTAGCCTAGGGTGAAATTTTGGTATTTTTCTGAAAACATTCAATTTTCGATGAATAGTGAAAACACTGGGTTACTATTTAAAAATTGACTTTTTATTTAAATAATCATTTATTTAATTTAAATTTTTTAGGTAAAAATAGATACATAATACCTATATAAGTTCAATTCAATTCATTGGAGTCATTTTATAATAATTTTAGATATAGAAAAATTTTATTGAACTTTTCACAGTCTTTTACCCACCTCCTAGGAGAATTTGCAAATTTAGATAAAACATAATTTTACCGCTTCTGTGAGTGGAATTTAGAAAATCTGAGAGACATGGTTAATATCATGGAATAAAATGTGGTTCAATGAGATGAAAATAATTTTTGTTGAATAGTAACTTCTTACCTTATTTTACCACGGTTAAAAGTAAACATGATAATTAAGGGAAAAATGATATTATTATTACCCTAACACGTGTCCTAATTCTATTGGATAAGTTTAATTTGACCAAAAACAACCTTAGGAATAAGATATGACCATTTAGGCCCACCTGGATTAGATTAGGACATTTAATATTAATTTATTTAAAGATGGGTTAAAATAGTTAAAATCAATGTTTAATAAGTAAATAATTTTTAATATAGGGTTATACATAAGATAAATTCGACTATAAATATTAATTAGAAATATAAAAATATTTCCTACATAATGGTATTTTATTTTCAATTTTCAGACTTTAAATAATTTAATGTATTTATGACACAGTGATGATGCAATAATTATATTATTAATTAAATATTGACGTAATTAATGTTATAAATACCCAATTAAATGTAATTTGAGACTTTTTATTAATTTTAATAATTTTCTAGGTTAATATGACATTTTATTATTGATTTACGTAACTTTTTTTCAACTAATATTTCTGTTTTTATTTTCACAAAAATCAATTACCAAATTGTGTCAAAATTAACATAAAATAGTTTTTAAAACAAATATTATATTATTAAATTGTTATTTTATACCTAAAAATATATGGTTCGGAAGATTGACTTAGATAAGGTTATATATATTAATAATAAAAATGTTTGGGTTCTTTTGTTTTGTTATAGTATGTTTATTAACCTTATAGTGTAAGAAAACAAGAAGACACGGTTAAAGTTAAATTCTCTATCTTAAAGTTAAATCTAAATGATAAGGTTATAATAGATACCTAAAATTGTCTAAATTCTATTGGATGAGAGGATTTTGACTCATCCCCACCTTAGATTTGAAATAAATCAATTTGGAGCTATTAAAAACCGAATATGACTTTATAATAAAATAATATTTTTAGTTTCTCCTAAGGTGCCCCTCTCTTCCCTTATAAAAGGGCACCTCCTCCCTCTCTTCCTCACACCACATTGAGCCTTCAAACTCGGCCAACCCCTACCAAATTATCTTCTCCACTTCCATAGAAACATCCTAGAGATCCTGGTCTTCTTCAAAGACCAATTTTAGTGCCCTAAAAGGAGGTCTCAAAGAGGCGCTTCAAAGAAGAGGTAATGTCTGTTACCAATTCATTCAACTTTATTTCTTCTTCCACTTCTTCTTATTTAGTTGTTTCATTATGAATTAATAAAATCATTATCACTCATATACGGATGTTTTTTTATAAGTTTGAAACAACCCTATTTCACCATCTATCCATCCTATGGAAAATGAAATCACCGCACGTGCGTACGTACAGAATACCATCTCCACGCCGTGGTGTAATCTATTTTTCACCACCACCTTACTTGGATGGATATAATGGTGTAAATAATGACTATATATGAATATTGTAAATTTATATCGATTCTGAAATAGTATACATACACTCCAATACAATTCCACGATCATGGGAATGATATCATTGCTCGTGCGTACGTACGGAATACCGTCTCCATGATGTGATGTGACTCGTTCTAGATGATCTTCATGGAATAATGATTATATAAATGAATAAAATGAATAAATATGATATATATTACACTAATACCATTCTGTAAATGAGTTATTTATAACCTAAAAATATGAATGAGAATTTATTCGACAAAACACACATAAGAACAAAAAGTAATAAACACCCAAATAACATGTAGCAATGAAATATTACTAATAAGATGATACGAAAATGACCATATATGATTTAATAACAATGAGTATGATTCTTGAATATGTCAATGACATTATTTAAATCATTATACAGGAGGATCAGACACTTACGAAGAAAATCAGACCTAAGGTAAGGGAAAATCTCATAATCTCATTTTCATCCGAGATTGTTTATACTTCAGAATTTACTGGGGAATATTTATCATCCACATACATGTTTCTTAAATATGTAATATTTATATCCTTATACAATTTTTAAGTCCAATTTTACCATTCTGTGAGTTTTTAGTAAAAGATATGAAAGGAATCTTTTGTCGTTTTTCGCACGAGGTATTTTTTGACTTTTCCGGCCAAAGTACAAGAAGAATGTTTTTTAAATTATACAGCATGAATGGATTTTTAGAACATTATTACCATGAAGATTCCTTTATCTTTTTTCTTGTTTATTTTTAATCAACTTCTTTTAGTTCAAAATTTTATGACATGTTAAGAAAGGAAAATGTTTTTGAAGTAGAAATGATATTTTCCTCAAGAATGGAGTTCAATTGTTTTATCAAAATTATTTTCCATATAAGATAATATAGGGTTATTTTTATATCCCTATTTTTTAATTTATTTGATTATGTTATGATGGAATTATTTTTATGAATTCCTTTTATCTTATATGGAATATGTTATGATGGCACGATGTTTAAGAATCCCATTTTTATTACATGGGTTATGCTATGATATATGGTTTATTATTTTGTGGCACACAATAGAATGGTATCATTATGAGATGGGTGGGACCTATATATCCCTCCAATAAATTGGGTAAATATTTATATCTCATGAGATAGACATGGCTAGAATGGAATGTTAAACTGGTTCAGTGAAACAGGAATGAAACGAGGAGTGAACTCAGTTCAGAAATGGACTTTGTCCGCTAAGATAGTCTTGGCAATGAGTCTTGACTACTAAGAAATGATTCTATATGATTATGTGTGTATACCACAAAGTTTCATGATTTATTTTATGATTATTGGGATTATATTTCACTTCTATGATTTATCCCATGTTATGAAATTATGATCTCTTTTGCAAGTTAAGATTTCCAAAATCTTATGTTCTTATGAATATGAAGTGATTGATATTTCTTTTGTTTACCCTTACTGAGCATTTGAGCTCACCATTTTGTATTTTTTCTTTCCCTAGGTCAGGAACAAGGTTATTAAGTAGGATATGCCAAAAGGGACTCTAGATATGATGAAATAAATGTGAGACAACGTAGATGATTTAGGAACCAGTTTTTTATGTTTCCTAGTTTCTAAAGACACTATACCTATATGGTCCTTTCATGGTTTTTTTATATTTTGTAATAATTGTACTTCAATTTTGAAGTATTAACAATGTATGTAAAGTATGGGTCATTATAGTTGGTATCAGAGGAAAGGTATAGTCAACCTTTGGAAACTAGGATGTGAAAGCCTTAGTAAGAACCCTAAGGATAAGTATAAGCATAGAACACACTCTTAGTGTTTTAAAAATTGCCATGAAAAACCAATGATAAGACATTAAGTGTGAAATTTTATTCTTGATTATGTGGTTTTCCTATTATAATTAGTGTTTCTCACACTATTCTTCTTGGTTTTAGTCAATGGCTGGATCCCAAAGGAACTGTGTTAATGCAGAATGCGACGGGCAATGCAATTATTGTCCTCCTGAGCAACCAAACGTTATGGGAGCTGGAATGTAAAATCTTGTAGCCATGATCACACAACATTCTCAAGCTATGAATCATGCAGGACTTCCAAACAAGAAAAGGAAGGAGCAATATTCTGTTGAATCCTTCATGAGGCAGCGTCCTGTTGGGCAAAAATCCCTCAAGGTAATATTGCAGTATTTTTGGGCTGATTGTGTTTGTTGACAAAGCAGGTTTCCATGGAGAATTGTCGAGTTCCCGAGAAGTTGTTATCATTACATTTTGGCAAAGAAATATGACAAAGTAAAGTACGATCTGGAGGCGGTACAAAAGAGCAGTACAAGGTGGCGCCGTTTCCCAGTGTTTGCCAAATTTTTGGGGTCCAAAATTTGGAGTTTGGTGAGCATCGCGAAAAGTGGATTTCCATGAAGAGCATAATTTCATATGGAAAAGGAATGGATTTCGCGAAGATAGGATTCATGGATTGGATTTCGCGAAGGCCATAAGAATGGAGGCGGTGATGCTTCGCGATTACGTCAAGCTTTGCGAACGGCAGAGGCTGAAGTGCATCGCGGCGGTGAAGGGCTTTGCGATGGAGCTTCACGGCGAAGGCACGAAGGAATGTTGGGCTTCGCGAGGGAGCTTCGCGGCGAAGTCACGAAGGTATGTTGATTGTTATTCTTTGCGACTATGTCAAGCTTCGCGAACGAAATATTTCCGTGGTTCTTCGCGATTTGGACAGAATTCCGGCGGAATCTTTGGAGCATTGCGATTTGAGATGACGTGGCGTTGAATTCACGCGGAAGGGAAGATGGTTGGTGGAATTGCCTATAAATAGAGGTCAACCCCCTCGAGAGAAGGAGAGAGCATTTTCCTAGAATATCATTCGCTCTCGATTTGCGAAGGTGGTTCGCGGAGCCAGCGTGCTTCGTGAAAGAGTTGCTTCGCGGTGGCTATTGTGGCTCCGCGAAACCTGTGAGCTCCGCGTTGGTTTACTTAGCTTCGCGAGGGTCGTTTCTTTGTGATGGCTTGAGAATCGTGAGAGTGCTTCGTGAGGGTGCTTCGCGAGTGAGCTTCGCGAAAAGGCAGGAGCTTCGCGAAGGCTTGTTGAGCTTCACGAAATTGGGAGCTTCGTGAAGTAGGGAGCTTCGCGAAGTAGGGTGCTTTGTGAAGGTGTTTCCAAATGTTGTTGCCCAGTGGTCAGAGGCCAAGTACTATTCATCAGTGGATGAAAGTTGAACTTCAACAGAGCATTTAAATACAGAGAAAGATGCATTCCTTAATGGAAATTAAGAGACCTACAGGTCTATAAACCGTGAGTGAATCCCTTCACAGAGCAGTGAGCTTAGGAAGATGAAAAAGGTGATCCCCTCCACCGGCAGTGAGCCAGAGAGAGAGAAACAAGGAGTGACCTTTGGGAAAGCAGTGAGCTGACCCTAAACTTTGTAAAGGCAGTGAGCCTGGGCATAGAAGTGATCTAGCCCAAACATTTTAATCCACAGGTAGTGAAGATTAGTGGAATTGGTACGACCGGAAACTTGTCGGTGTATGCTCCTTGGACGTAGCCCTTTGCGGTGAACCAATTAAAATTGGCGTGTCCTGTGAATGCTTTACTTTCTGTCTACTTTGTTCAACAGGAAAGATAGAGAAGAGTGTTTTTCTTAACATCAAAACAAGATCATAACGGGCTTTAATTTTAAATTAGTCATACCCTGATTCACCCCCCTCTCAGGGTATTCAGCCTTGTGGATCTAACAATTAGTATCAGAGGGAAGGTTGACAGTTGTTTTTCTCTCAAATGGAGGTCACTAATCATAGAGGGATTCCGATCTTCGATAGATGTAATTTTCAGATATGGAAGAATCGAATGCAACACTATTTCCGATCTTTGGGAATGGATGTGTTTTCAGTAGCTATGCATGGTATCACAACTGATATTAGTAGTGGTGCATTATCAGAAGCTGAGCATAAAGAGTTGGATGCTGATTCCAAAGAAATCAATTCCTTAGGGGGAGCCCTCTCTAATCCCATATATACAAAGGTGATGTCATGAAAAACGTCACATGCCATGTGGGAAAAGCTTTTGAATATTTATGAAGGGGATACAAAATTCAGAGAGGCAAAGCTGCAAGTGTTGTGGAACAAGTATGAAGATCTGAGAATGAACACGAATGAGTCTATTGATGCATTATTTGACAGGGTAAATGCTGTGGTAGAAGATATGCGAGGTCTTGGAGAAATTATCGAAGACATTAAAATTGTAAAGAACATCCTGAGAAATCTTCCACCTCAGTTCAATCCGAAAGTTTCTGTTTTGGAAGATAAAGATCCGAAAGAGCTGACATTGGATAACCTACACAGCACTCTTGTTGCATATGAAATGAGAAATGATGACAACGATGCTGTGGAAAAGGGGAAATCCAAAGAGGTGGCATTTAAGGCCATGAAGAGTCTCACTATTGAAGCTTCTCAGGAGGAAGAAGAGTCAGATGAGGTGATGTCATTCCTTTCTTCAAATCTGTAAAGAGGAAAAGGAATGTTTAAAGGGAAACTTCCACTAGCATACTTCCGATGCGGAAAGGTTGGTCATCTTGCTGCAAGATTCCCCAAAAAGTTTCAAGAAGAAAGCGATGAAGATGAATTTGAGTATCCCATGAAAAAATCTTCAACCTTTGTGAAAGGGAAGAAGCAGTTCAAGAGAAATTTCTTTAAGAAGAAGAATCTTCTTTCACAAGAAATAGACAGTTCAGTTGAGTCTGAGGGTGAAGAAGTTGAAGAGATAGAAAACTGCAAATATCTTGGACAAAATGCGATGGTGGCTGTTGCCAGTAGTGCTCTAGAAAGAGAAAGAACCCAAAAATGAAGAAGAAGAAGAAGAAGAAATTGAAGGGAGAGTTGACATGGAAGCTGAATGAGAAGAAACTCTTGAAGAGATAGATGTTTGGCAAGAAAAAAAAAGAAAGCCAACAAGATAATACGTGATGCCAAACTCTACATGCAACTACAAGAAGAAGAGAAGTCTGAGCATGAGAAAGAAATTGAAAATATTAAGTCTTCCAGGACAGAGATCACAGAAAAGGGTGATGAGCATAAGCTCAATATTGAAGAGCAGAAAAGGGAGATCGATTGCTTGAGTCAAAAAGTGAAAGATCACGTCAAGCGTATTGAAGAGCTTGAAGAGGAAGTTGTCGGTCTGCGGAGAAAAGTTAAAGACCAAGAAAAACCATTGAATCCCAAAACATTCTTGGGAAATCAGGTCGTTACGAAGACTGAAAAGAAGAAAGAAGAGCCTAGTAGTTCAGCAGGAAAGAAGCAGCAATTGAACTCAGAAGTTAAGGCTGATTCATTGCTTAATCAGAAACAAAAATCTGCGGCAGTTGAAGTTAGACCGCAAGCACCTGTCCCGAGATTGAAGGTGGATTTGAGCACAAAGCAGATTCAGAATACTCAGAGATCCCGAGGGGAAACTTGTAGTGCTAAAGTAACATGAAGGAATGCACCTTATATCATGTGTTATTGTTGTGGAAAGATGGGACATTCACAATATGTGTGTTCCATAGCCAAAAGATATCGAAGGGAACAAGAACAGAGATGACAGCCAAACCGAGAACGGTTTTCCAGAACATATTTTGAAGGAAACTGTTTTTGGTGCGGAGGATTTGGACACACGGCTAGGTACTGCACTCTGACCATTTAGAAAAATGTGCCAAAGCAGAATCAAAATGTTCGCAAGCAGCAGATCAGTAAACCGACAAGTGAGTTAAAAGTTCAGAACATATTTGCAGTTTTTCAAGATGAAGCTGGTCCATCATACTATGAGAAAGAACAGAAGCCTCAATCCATTCTGAGTATGGAAGAAAAATTATGGACCAGGAAGAAGAAAATTGAGAAGGTCGTAGTTGCTGAAATTTCCCTTAAAGCATCAGATCATTCTGGTGTTTGGATCATTGACAGTGGTTGCACATCCCACATGATGGGTAATAAGGATCTGGTTACATGCATAAAATATGACAAAGAAGGAGTTGTCAAATTTGGAAATGATGAAGTCCTGAAGATTGTTGGCTCAGGAAAAGCCAAGTTTGGGGGCAAAGAAATGAGACATGCTGATGTCTTGGTGGTAGAGGGTCTCAGTCATAATTTGCTTAGCGTCAGTCAACTATGCGACTCTAGGCACTCTATCCTATTTACCAAGAAGATGGGTATTGTTAAAGGAAAAGATGGAATAGTCATTCTACAGGGAAAATGAACAAAGGGGAATCTTTACCTGGTAGGTGGGGAAGAAGATTCATGCCTTTTATCCAGAGAAGAAGAAAATCAGTTGTGGCATAAGAGACTTGGTCATCTATGTCAACCATCTATGGAAGATCTGGTAAAGTGTGACACTGCTAGAGACCTTCCCAGACTATCACGTGATCTCACTCATATGTGTGATGCTTGTCAGCAAGGGAAGATCATCAGAAAGGCATACATGCCAAAGGAACAAAAAGCAACTCGAGTTCTCGAATTGGTGCATGCTGATGTATATGGACCTATTTCACCACGAGCTATAGATGGGCAAAGGTACTATGTTCTTTTCATTGATGAATATAGCAAAATGGCCTGGGTATTCATCATTACCCATAAGACAGAGGTGTTCAGTTGCATAAAGCAGTACAGGAGAGAATCAGAAAAGATTATTGGGCAGAAAATTCTGAAGTTTTGTACTGATAAAGGTACGGAATTTACAAATAGTCAGGTTTAAAACTATCTCGAGAAACATGGGATAAGGCATCAAGTTTCATCAGTATGAACTCCCCAACAGAATGGAGTGGTTGAAAGGAGAAATCGGATCATCAACAACATGGCTAGAACAATGCTTATCGATAAGGACCTACCAGAGAAATTTTGGAAGGAAACAGTTTTGACATCGGTCTATGTTTTAAAAAGGTCCCTATTATGTCCGAAGCAAGGGAAGACTCCGTATGAACTGTGGTACGAAAAGAAGACAACGTTGAAATACTTTCGAATCTTTGGAAGTAAGTGTTTAATTCTCAACAAAGAACATCATAGGAAGTTTGAGGCACAAGGAGATGAAGGGATATTCCTTGGCTATTTAAGGAAAAGCAAAGCATATAAATGCTTCAACAAGAGGCTGGGAAAAATTATTGAGAGCAATGATGTCACTATAGTAAAAAATGAATAGACTGATCAACGACCCAGTGAACAGTTTCTGGATGAAAGTGATGATGAGGTAAGCAACACAGGGGGAGTAGAAGTGGCAGAGGCTGACTTAGAAGAAGATACTGATGATGAACAAGAAAGGGTCAAGTCTGTATCTGCAAGGAAGACAAAGAGTCGAGCTGAAATTGATAGGTAAAATATCATTGGTGATCAGACAACTCCAGTTCAGACTCGAAGAATGAAATCATTACAGAAAACATCGTTTTTATCTCAGGTGGAGTCGAAATGTTTTTCTGATGCAGCTAAAGATGAAAACTAGGTTCAGGCTATGAATGAAGAGCTTGATCAAATTGAGAAGAACCAGACATGAGAGATTGTTTCGAGGCTAGCAGACAAGAATGTCATTGGGACCAAATGGGTCTATCGCAACAAGATGAATGAAGACGGCATAGTGATTCGGAACAAAGCACGTCTAGTGTGCAAGGGGTACTCCCAGATCGAGGGAATAAATGTTGATGACACATTTGCACCGGTTTCAAGGCTGGAGACAATAAGATTATTCCTAGCCATTGCAGGGAAAATGAAGTTCAAAGTGTTCCAGATGGATGTCAAATCTGCATTCATGAATGGTTTTCTGGAAGAGGAGGTGTATATTGAGCAGCCAGATGGTTTTCTCATTCATGAGGATGAGAACAAAGTTTGCAGGCTGAAGAAGGTGTTGTATGGGCTGAAACAAGCACCAAGGGCATGGTACTCAAGGCTTGATCAGTACTTTAAGAAGATTGCTTTCTAGCGTGGAGGAGTTGATTACAATCTTTATTTCAGCAACGATAGTAATCAAAGGATTATGGTGCTAGTGTATGTCGATGACATAATCTTTGGCGGATCAGATGAAGCTCAGTGCAGACAGTTTTCCGAATTCATGAAAAATGAGTTTGAAATGTCAATGATTGGAGAGATAACGTTTTTCCTTGGTCTATAGGTGACACAAGGAAGGAATGAAACTTTTATTTCTCAATCCAAATATGCCAAGGAGGTTTTAAGAAGGTTTGGAATGGATAATTCCAAGGAGATGAAGTCTCCGGTTGCCATCCGGATGAAATTATTGAAAGATGAAGATGGCAAGGCAGTAAATATCACAGAATACATGCAAATTATAGGAAGTTTGTTGTACTTGACTACAACAAGGCCTGATATTGTTTTCGCCACATGCCAAGCAGCGAGATATCAGAGCAATCCCAAGGAAAGCCATATGCTTGCAGTGAAAATAATACTTCGGTATATCCAGGGCACAGTGGATTTCATCTTGACATATACTGATAAATCTCAGACAAAGTTATTGGGATATACTGATGCAGACTGGGCCGATTCAGTGGATGATAGGAAATCAACGTCAGGTGTTTCTTTCTATCTTGGTGGATTGTGTATTTCTTAGCTAAGCAATAAGCAATATTGCATTTCATTGAGAAATGCAGAAGCTGAGTATATTTCGGCCCCTCAAGCATGCACACAGTTATTGTGGATGAAGCAGTAGCTTGAAGATATGGGATTTGAAGTGAAGTCTCCGATCGGAATCCAGTGCGACAACTCAAGTGCTATAAATCTAAGAAAAAATCCCGTCCATAATTCAAGGACAAAGAACATTGAGATTAAGTATCATTTTATCAAGGAGAAGGTTGAGCAGGGGATCATGAAGTTGGAGTATGTGCCTACAGAGCTACAGGTTGCAGACATTCTAACAAAGGCCTTACCCAAGGAAGAATTTGAAAGGCATCGACTGGATCTGGGAGTTTAGTCGATTCCCCGCACTTGAAATAGTGTGGATGTGGGACCCTCTCCCCCTCTCCCCGAGGTATGATGTGTTTTTCCCTACTGTGCTGATATGTGTTCTCTACTACGTTACAGACTACAAAGGAGTGACCTTTGGGTTTGTTGACAAAGGGGGAGAAAATAGTGATTGTTAAAGGGGGAGATAGTGTGGAGATTTGACAAATCATGAATGATACGGGGAGAAGCTGACCAGTGGAGCAGCCAGATAGGGGGAGAAATGAGAAAGGGGGAGATTTTTAAAATCTGACGATGCTAGAAGTGATCGATCAAAGCATAGAAATCACGACAGCTGAGGATCGTGATAAAAGCAGAACAATGGTGTTGGAATGGTGTGAGACGGTGTCCAGCTATCAACAATTGGTATCAACATAAGAATTCACCAATTGAAATCAGTGTGGTTCAACAATTGGTATCAATTTAAGAATTGGTATCAGGGTGGAATAGACAATTGTGGTTGACATGAAGTGATTCATTGATGAAATTTTCATACTACTCTTGTTTCTCACGCCGAGCATTGCTCATGTGGGCTTAGAGTACGTGTGAAGTGAATCTTTGAATGCTATCAGAATTGCAAGAGGCGAATGGTGGTAGCGACTGGAAGAATACTCAGTGAGGTGTCAAAGTGTAGAAAATCTTTCTGAGCAGAGTTGTGAAGAGTTGTCAACAAACCCAAAGGGGGAGATTGTTGGGCAAGAATCCCTCAAGGTAACATTGCAATATTTTTGGGATGATTGTGTTTGTTGAAAAAGCACGTTTCCATGGAGAATTGTCGAGTTTTCGAGAAGTTGTTGTCATTACATGTTGACAAAGAACTATGACAAAGGAAAGTACGATCTGGAGGTGGTACAAAAGAGCAGTACAAGGTGGCGTCGTTTCCCAGTGTTTGCCAATTTTTGGAGTCCAAAATTTGGAGTTTGGTGAGCATCGCGAAAAGTGGATTTCCATGAAGAGCATAATTTCATATGGAAAAGGCATGAATTTCTTGAAGATAGGATTCGTGGATTGGATTTCGCGAAGGCCAGAAGAATGGAGGCGGTGATGCTTCGCAATTACGTCAATCTTTGCGAACGGCAGAGGCTGAAGTGCATCACAACAGTGAAGGGATTTGCGAGGGAGCTTCGCGGCGAAGGCGCGAAGGAATTTTGGGCTTCGCGAGGGAGCTTCGAGGAGAAGTCGCGAAGGTATGTTGATGGTGATTTTTCGTGACTACGTCAAGCTTCGCGAACAACAAATTGCCATGGTGCTTCGCGATTTGGACAGAATTCCGGCGGAATCTTTGGAGCTTCGCGATTTGAGATGACATGGCGTTGACTTCACGCGGAAGGGACGAGGGTCGGTGGAATTTCCTATAAATAGAGGTCGTCTCCCTCGAGAGAAGGAGAGATCATTTTCATAGAAGATCATTTGCTCTCGATTTGCGAAGGTGGTTCGTGGAGCCAGTGTGCTTTGCGAAAGAGGTGCTTCATGGTGGCTATTGTAGCTCCGCGAAACCTGCGAGCTCCGCGTTGGCTTACTTAGCTTCGCGAGGGTCATTTCTTTGTGACGGCTTGAGCATCGCGAGAGTGGTTCGCGAGGGTGCTTTGCGAGTGAGCTTCGCGAAAAGGTATGAGCTTCGCGAAGGCTTGTTGAGCTTCGTGAAATTGGGAGCTTCGTGAAGTAGGGTGCTTTATGAAGGTGTTTCCAAAGGTTGTTACCCAGTGGTCAGAGGAAAAGTACTATTCATCAGTGGATGAAAGTTTAACTTCAACAGAGAATCTAAATACAGAGAAATATGCATTCCTTAATGGAAATGAAGAGACCTAAATGTCTATAAACTGTGAGTGAATCCCTTCACAGAGCAGTGAGCTTAGGAAGGGGAAAAAGTTATCATCTCCAACGGCAGTGAGCCAGAGAGAGAGAAACAGGGAGTGACCCTTGGGAAAGCAGTGAGATGACCCTAAACATTGTAAAGGCAGTGATCCTAGGCATAGAAGTGATCTAGCACGAACAGTGTAATCCACAGCTAGTGAAGTTTAGTGGAATTGGTATGACCGACAACTTGTCGGTGCATGCTCCTTGGACGTAGCCCTTTGCGGTGAACCAAGTAAAATTGGTGTGTCATGTGCATGCTTTACTTTCTGTCTACTTTTTGCAACAGGAAAGAGAGAGAAGAGTTTTTTTCTTAACAGCAAAATAAGATCATAACGGGTTTTAATTTTAAATTAGTCATACCCTGATTCACCCCCCTCTCAGGGTATTCAGCCTTGTGGACCTAACACGTCCACCCTCATTCAGCGGGTCTACTGATCCATTAGTGGTAGAACAATGGATCAATACCACTGAAAAGATATTTTCAGTTCTTTAATGTTCTGAACTTGATAAAGTCATCTTAGTAGTTTATTGTTTGGAAGATGAAGTTGATCAATGGTGGAAACTTATAAAGAATATGAGGCCAAGAGATGAAATTGAGTCTATGGAATGGGACGGGTTCAGAAAATTATTTTTCAATAATTACTTTCCTCGTATTCTTCGAACAAAGATGGAGAAGTAGTTTCTTGAACTAAAGAAAAAGGATGATGCATTTGTTGGTACCTACGAAGCAAATTTTACAAGACTTGCAAGGTATGATTTTGGTATTATTATCCAGCCTGAGATTAAGATCGATCGATTATTTAGTGGCTTAAAACCAAGTATTAGAAGGGCGTTATCCATAAGGGACTTCAACAGCTAAGATGAAATTGTTTGATGTGCTCTCAAAGTTGAGATGGATATTGGAGTAACCCGTCAGTCATATGGGTTTGATAAGAAGTGGAAAATGGAATTCAAAGGAAAATATAAATAGCACACTAAAAATAATATGAGTTTTCCCTTATCCTCAAAGTGTAGAATGAAACATGTAGGGAGTTTTATTAATGGGACAAGTAAATGTTTCAAATGTGGAAAGGAAGGTCATCAGGCATTTGAATGCTGTAATGATGGGAAGAAGATGTCTAGTGATGCGAAAAAAGAAAAGGCTACACAGAGTGCACCTCCTACACTTCAATGTTACAAGTGCAAGGAAATGGGGAATTATTCCAATCAATGCCCTAATCCAAGTGTTGTTGATGATGATAGACGTCAACAAACTCTTAATACTAAAGACAAAGGAAAGTCAAATTCAATTTCTATCAGCGATGTGGAGTACGATAACGAAGTGTTGAAAGGTACACTTACCATCCACTCTAAAGTAGAAAATGTTTTATTTGATTCTGGATCCACCCAGTCTTTTATTTCTGAATAATTTTCTAATGGTATCACTATATTACCTCAACAATTAGATGTTGAGTTAGCTGTGACAACCCCTAATGCCACAATAGTTTTATCAAAAGATTATATTTATTCTCCGATTGAAGTTTGTGGGAAAGTTCTTCCTTCAAATCTTGTGATCCTTCCTAGAGTGGAATTTGATGTGATTCTTGGCATGCATTGGCTTTCTCATTATGGAGCTCATATCAATTGCCAAATATGGGAAGTCACATTTCATATTCCAGATCAATATATGATCGCCTATCGATGAAAGGATGAACATAACCTTCTAGTGTAAATTTCTTCCATATTATGGGCCTTGATTCTACTAAATGAGGGTTATTTATCTCAAATGGTTGGAGGGAAACTCATGATTAAGAATATGCCCATTGTATGAGAGTTTGATGATGTATTTCCAGAGGAATTCCCAGGTCTTCCACCAAATCGTGATGCTGAGTTTTCAATATAACTCGTACCTGGTGATTTGTCTATTTCAAATACACCTTATAGAATGGCCCCAATTGAGTTGCAGGAATTAAAGAAGCAACTCCAAGAGAATCTTGATAAGGGATTCATACGCCCTAGTGCGTCACCTTGGGGAGCACCTGTTCTGTTTGTTAAGAATAAAGAAGGATCAATGAGACTCTGCATTGATTATCGAGAACTTAACAAGATCACTATCAAGAACAAATATCATCTCCCACTCATTGATGACTTATTTTACCAACTACGCGGAGCTCAATATTTTTCCAAGTTTGATCTTTGTTCAGGGTATCATCAATTAAGGGTCAAAAGGAAGGATATAGAAAAGATGGCTTTCCGTACAAGGTATGGACACTATAAATTTATAGTGATGCCATTTGGTCTTACTAATTCCCCTTCTATCTTCATGGATCTAATGAATAGAGTCTTTAGAGACTATCTTGATCAGTTTGTGGTAGTCTTTATAGATGAAATTCTTATCTATTCAAAGAGAAAGGAAGAACATGAAGATCACTTGATAATTATATTGAAGACCCTGAGAAAGGAGAAGCATTATACCAAATTTACCAACTGTGAATTTTGGCTTCAAAATGTCGCATTTTTTGGTCACATAATCTCAAAAGAGGGGATATCTGTGGATCCATCAAAAATAGAGGTTATCGAAAGATGGTCGAGACCAACAACAGTAACCTAGATCCGATGTTTTCTTGGTTTGGATGGATATTATCGATGTTTTGTGAAAGATTTTTCACGATTATCTAATCCACTCACCAAGTTGACTCGAAAAGGAGTTAAGTTCGTGTGGACGGAGGAATGTGAGGATAATTTCATGGAGTTGAAAATATGGTTATACAGTGCACCTGTGCTAACACTTCCTTGTAGTGGATAATGGTTTGTGATCTGCAGTGATGCATCCAAGAAGGGATTGGGGTGTGTTCTCATGCAAAACAATATGGTGATAGCTTATTCCTCACGACAATTGTAAATCCATGAGCAAAATTACCCAACTCATGATTTGGAGTTAGCTGTAGTAATCTTTGCATTAATGATTTTGAGGCATTATCTTTATGGAGAAAGGTGTAATATTTATACTGATAATAAAATTTTAAAGTATATTTTCACACAAAAAGAGATGAATATGTGCCATAGAAGATGGCTGAAGCTGATTAAGGATTATGACTGCTCAATTCATTACCACCCTGGGAAAGCAAAAAAGGTGGCAGATGCATTAATTCGACAAGACCATGCTATCTTATCCATGATGAGGATCACAAAAGATCCAATATTTATGGATTTACAAAGGGTGGATCGTGGAATTATAATGA